>JAFEMH010000395.1:0-600000 GCA_022495995.1 Adenophora triphylla var. japonica
TCTTCAAACCAACTCCTCTCGCTCCCGCTGTGCGAAGAGATCTTTGTGATAAAGGTCAACAAGCATCGCCATTCTCGTGATGAATGCATGGAAGTCGTATGGGATGTCCTCCACGAGGAGCGACTGCTGCACCCCTCTTCTCCAACGAAGAGCATGATGTTTTCCTAGCCGCTCCAAAGAACGCAACCGGACGCACACGTCCCTACGTTGGGATCGAGCCGTCGATGACGATTTAATCGTGACTCTCCGGAGTCGAGGACGCGGCACTGCGGGCGCACTCCTCGCATTCACATGCTCAGCTTTGAGGACGGAACTCCTTCCAATCGTGTCACCTACGACTAAGGCTCCAATACCATGGAAATTGTCAAGCTCAACGTCCAAGCATGCGGCTATCCGACAATTGGAAGCAATCGGTTCACACGACAAAGAATCCTCTCGACAGAGTGGATGACGACGACTTCGTCAACATCATCTATTCCGTATATCCCGATTTAAGCCAAGGATCCAAATCCTTATCGTCGTATTCTCGCAACGCCAAGGTCACCCTCAAAGATCGCTCGGCTCACGGTAAACGAGGCTCCCGGCCAAGCGAGCTCGAGCTCATCACTACTTTCCGAGTACTGGGCAGCCCAAATGCTGCAACCGGCCCGTGCCGTCGGCTGCCCGCTTATACCCTCAAGTGTCGTCAAGGCCAAGGGCAACAGCCAAGGAGACCAAGCTCCTCACCCCGCTACGAAGTCGATCAATCTCGGGAGCGCTTCCCCAGGCAGCCTACCCCGAAAACATCCTGCGAAAGTCTTCCCCGCAAGGCGTAGCCGCCTTCCGCATAGGAAATGACCACCTAAGCATCAACATGCTCCAAGCTTCGATTCTGCTCCCAAATTGCCACTGGCCTGGGATTCGTAACATCCCGCCAATCGATCCGCTAGCTCGATAGACTTGGAGATCGAGCGAGATCACGAGACTATCAACATTGCAATTCAATACCCCTGGGTCAATCAAGCAGATATGGGCAAATTTCTTGGTAATCGAGATCAAGGAAGGCCGCATGGAATGTCCCAGTCCGACTTCCTTCGTCAACGTAATCCAAGTGTTCCCGCCATTCGGCGATTTGAATGTAATCACGGTTCTGGACACTAGCCAGATGATGCGCACCTACGGAGACTGTCTAGCTCTCGCAAGGAAAGCCCTCATGGAACTAGCCGCTCAAGAAAGTCGTCTTTGGGATGAAGACCAAGCTCGAAAGACCGACAGGGACCGAGCCCTTAAAGTGTCACAGGCAGCTTCAGACAGAAAGCTAGAGGCCACTCTAGACCAGTTCGACCTCAAGGGTTTTGCTCACGGCAACTTCCCGGACTACCGTCTGTTCTCATCCAACCCCCTCGCTGTGCAAGGGTGGTCAACGGTCCCGATGACCTAGGAGATGGAACGACACAGCAGAACGAATCCCAGCGCTTACCTTCCCGGGGAAAGCAAGTTCTACGTGAAAGCGACGACGAAGACGATGAAACCATTCTCTTCCAAGCCGGGCATGAAGTCAACAAAACCGGACTCCCAAGGGTCCTGGGAGGATGGGAACGGATCATTTCCGCACTCAAATTGAAAGGCCAACTCAAGGAGGAAGGTCTATTTAAAAACAAGAGGAAGATGGAAATTCGTCTCGAGCAACTACTCGGTGGAGATTCCACAGCCTACGGCATTCGTTTACGTAAACGATCAACTGGGACAAAGAAATCCAGCTACATGGGCAGATGTTCGGAAGCCGTGTACTCGCCTTCGACATACCCGCCACTCGATAAAGTGCAGGAGAAAACTCTCCCGATGGAGGTTTACTCTAGATCGCCGCACGCAGCTTCAAAGAAGCACCGGCTATTCTCACATGGGAAGAAACGCAGTACTAACTCTCGACGCAGCTCCGTTGCAAGAAGGTTGATCCGGGGCCAAGAGTGGAGGAAAATTAGCAAATCACGAGTATCGCTGCACTCCAACTCCTGTAATGCCCCGAGTATGCTCAAGAAGAAGGAAAGGAACGCGATATACCATGAAGAGATCAAGGAGAACGTTCGCTTGAGCCGAGAACTCTCCAACCTCCCCGAGGGTTAGCAACGCACGCTCGGGCCAGTAACCACTGCTGCACACCGACGTTCGAACAGCCTACGGCAGCCGTAAACTACCTCCCCCGCAGAGGCACTCTAAGCCATTATCCCGGGACAATCCGTCAAGCCGCCGAAGCTCCCGGAATTCATCCACAATCAATGAGTTGAGGGAAGACATATGGCCCTATGCTACGAGGAATCCTCCTCTAACTATGGCTCAACTCAGAGCGGCCTGTTCGTAAGGGACCAAACCCGATGTCGCAATCTAACCCGATCGGGTCAAATCCATGCATTACCACCTAAGGCCACCAAAAGCCGACGGAGCCGAACTGCAACCCGGCCACTCGAAGACGCAAGTTCCCTGAAAGAGGACCCGATCCTCACTCAGCCAAGCGTACTGTGCGAACATTTCCCTCGGTCCCTCGCCACATCCTCTTATCCTCACAAGCTCAAGCTAGAGGAAAGCTCGGCCCGTACCATGGTCCCCGTGGACGCAACCCCGCAGGAAGTCATTCGATGATCGGCAACATCCACTATGGCAACATAATCACCTTCACGTATTTGGACCTTCCAAAATTTGGGGCCGATCACAATGAGCCGCTCTACATCACAATCCCAGCTGACGAGCGTCGCCTTCCCCGCGTGTTGGTAGACGGAGGTTCCGAATGAATGTCTTGCCCGCCAAGATGATGGACCCGCTTGACATCAAGCCCACGATCTAAAGCCTTCACCCACACCGCCAAGGCCTATGACTCTACTTCCCGTACAGCTTCTGGTTGCTACTCTTAATATCTCGGTTCGGCAAGCGGATGATCCCCACCGAATTCCAAGTGTCGACATTCCAATCACTTTCACAACCATCCTGGGCGTCCCCGGCTGCATCAAATCAATGGCGTGGCATCCACCCTTCACCAAGGCCTTAAGTTCATGCAAGGCAACGAGCTAACCACGCCTACGGCGACAAATCTACCACCGAGGGGACCAAAGACCAACGACATTCCGGTATTAGAAATCAAGCATAATGACGACATGGCATTAACCGGATTCACTCGAGACCTCCAAGATCCAAATATGCAACGTGGACCTTCCACTATCTCACGACCTGCATTCCTCCCGCCATGAGGATGATGAAACTCATGAACTTCATCCCAGACTCGGGGCTCGGCAAAAGGCCGCAAGGCCAACACCAAGTCATTGAAGTCAAGGACCACACCACGGTCCAGTGGGCTCGCTACGTCCCAACACCGGCTGACATAAGGGAGAACAAAAGGCTCGCCCGCATCAAGGCAGCAGCCCACAAAAGGGGAACTTCCGACGGCACACCCAATCTCCAACCTTACAGCTTTGACCTCGCTCATTACTTCACCAAGGGAACCAACAGAAGAACTGAGGGGACCGACAAGGGAATCGACAATGTAACCGAGGGGACCGACAAGGGAAGCGACAGCAGAACCGAGGGGACCGACGAGGGAACCGACAGCCAGAACCGAGGGGACCGACGAACCGACAGCAGAACCGAGGGACCGACAGGGAACCGATGAAGATGAGAAAGAAGCAGGATAGTCGCACCGAGACTACAGAAGAATGGAACAGCCTAGCACGGGACCTCAAGCGTTTCGTAGGACTCAAAGCTAATCCGATAAGGAGCGTTCCTCGACATCACAGCCTCTACCTGACCAACCGCCACCACACGCAAAGACGAGTACACATTCAAGGGAATCCTGGACTTGGAGGAGCAACTCAGAGTACTCTCCATGGGAAACAGACTGTTCGGATCAGCCACCGAGGCCACGTTCGAGACAGTAACTCCAAAGCGTAAGGAACCAGAATTCATAGAAGACGCTCTCAGCCGACCAAATTTCTACAGAGTCTTTTTGAAGAAGTCATGGAGTTGCCAAACTTGATCGACCGGGGCTCCGACAACAAAGATGATTGCCATGATTGGGACAGCAGGCCAAGCCTCTCGATCCCCGCACCCTCATCAAGCATCCAAGCAATGCCACCGAAGAATTGGGTAACTTTCACCTGACCAAGGGCAAGCCAGCAGTAATTGGAAGACAAGCCGGGCCCGCACCCACATCTCCCTAAACCCGGTCTCAAACCCTCTCGAGCCGCTCCTGTCGAGTCCAGCCCCTCGAGTCATCCAACGGCCTTACGCCGAGGACCATGATAATGTAGCCAATCATGTATTCCCGTTCTTGTTTAATGAAAAGTCTCGACCTTTCTGAGTATCCTCTCATTGCCACTTTAACAACCGATAAGTTAACAAACAACTTAAAAGACGTTAATAATTCAATTGATAAAGAAGCGTACACATTAAACGAACAATACATTAAGGAAGTTCTCGAGCGTGTAGTTGACCAAGAGGACAACCGGGCCCAAGCCGCCGAAGAGGTTATGACCAAAGTGAACTCCGGGGTCGCTGCAAGAGCCTAAAGAGACACAAGGGCGCTTCTTCGCCGATGCGTAAAAGAAGCCCCGATAAGCCTCCTCCGGAGTATGTTGACGTGTTCGCCCGGTCATACCAGACATGCCAGACTCGATCCTCAATCGTGGAGCACGTAATTCCCCCTGATCCCGAATCCAAGCCTCGTCAAATGTAAGCCGCGCAAGATCAAGCCAGAGTGGTCCTTGCAAGTAAAAGAAGAGATTGAGAAAATGCTCCGAGTTGGTTTCATCGTAGTGATTGAGTACCCGACTTGGCTCTCCAACATCGTGACGGTCACCAAGGCCAATGGAAAGGTCGATGTCATGTGGATTTCCGGGATCTCAACAAGGCCAGCCCTAAAGATGATTTCCCACCGCCTAACATCGACATGCCGGTCGACACCACGGCAAATTTCGAAGTAAAGTCCTTCGTGGACGGGTTCGCCGGATACAACCAGATCAAGATGTCCGAGGAGGATCAAGCCAAGATCGCCTTCACCACTCCACGGGGACATACTGCTACACGGCCATGCCGTTCGGTCCGAAGAACGCTGGGCTACTTACTGGGCCGCAATGCCTCTCTTCCATGACATGATTCACAAGGAAATCGAAGTATATGTCGACGACATGATCATCCACTCCAGGGGATCAAACATGCAAAGACATGACAGATCTCGAGAAAGTTCTTCAACGTACTCGTAAAGCACTCCATGAGGCTAAACCCGGCAAAGTGCACCTTCGGCGTCAAGCGCGGCAAGGTACCGGGGTACATGGTTACGTAAAGAGGTATCGAAGCCGATCCCAAGAAAATCAAGGCCATCATCGACATGAAGCCGCCTCAAACCCCGACGTAAGTGAAGAGCTTCATGGGAAGACTTCAAGACATCGGGCCGCTTCATCAACCAGCTGACATCTTCTCGCGAGCCCATGTTCAAACCGATGAAAAAGAATGCCGACATCAAATGGGACTCCGAGTGCCAAACAACTTTTGAGAAGATCAAGACCTACTTGGTGAATCCCCCAATTCTCGTGCTCCGCCACATGAAGACAAGCCACTACTCCCGTATCCGACGCAATGCACACGTCAATCGGAGCAATGCCGGCACAAGAACGTAAAGATTCCAAGGTTGAGCATGCAATCTACTTCGTAAGCCAAGCTTCAAGGAAGTGAACTCACCTACTCAAAGATCGTAGAAAACTTGTACCGCCTTGGTAATGGGTAGTCGGGAAACCGAAACACTACATGCACCGCATTCTGCTCCCGGTCTCCAAAGTGGACCCCGTCCGATATCTCTTTGACAAGCCATCCCCGTCAATGCGGCTAGCCAAGTGGTCATTCTTCCCGGCCGAAGTTCGACATCAAGTACATGGTCGAAAATCAACAAAGGGTAGAGTCATGGCGCATCACCCGGCCGACTTCCCGAGCAAAGGAACCTAAGGGTCCCGATCCGCAATTTCCTGACGACGGAATCTTTTCACTCGACAAAGAAACCGCCGGCAACTCTTCTTCGATGGGGCAGCCAACAAGAAGGGGAATGGTATTGGAATGCTCCTTGTCGATCCCAAGGACGAGCATACTCCCATAGCCATCAAGTCAATTTTGAAGCAACCAACAATGCAGAGAATACGAAGCCTCGTGCAGCAGTTTGGAAGCCGCCTCGAGCGCAACATCTCGTAGCCGGATGTATATGGAGACTCAAAGATTGATCATCAATCAAGTGTCCAACAAATGGAAGACGGTAGATTCTCGCCTTCGAAGTACCACGCGTACATGGAGGAGCTCATTGCTCGCTCAAGGACATCTCTTTTCCATTATTTGCCAAGAGACAGAAACCGCTTCGCAGACGCCCGGCAACCTCGCCTCTTGTCGAAATTCCCGATGGGAAAGCAAGAAACCCCTCGTAATAGGCAGACGGGAAACACCCGCCTATTGCCGTGAGATCGAAAAAGAAAAAGAAACGATCGACGAACCCCGGTACAATCAAATTTACCAAGCACTTCTCCAAAGCGGAGAAGCTTCCTTCACAAATGAAGATGGAAAATACAAAGAAGGGATCAAAGCCAAAAACATGATGGCATTAAAACGCCCGGCATCCCATTTCGTCATTCGGGGGTATGTTGTACAAGAAGCGCCACCAAGGGCCACTCCTTCCTGTGTAAACAAAGAAAAAGCCGCCGAGCTAATGAACGAAGTTCACAACGGAACCCGCGGTCCGCACACGAACGCCCGAGCATTGACACGCATCATTCTCCGTATGGGATACTATTCGATATCAATGGAAACAGATCGCATCCAGCTTCGTCCGAAGCCGCGACAAATGTCAACGGTTCTCCAACCTCAATCACATTCCTCCACATGAACTCTATTGCATGACTACGCCACGGCCTTTCGCCACATGGGGAATCGACGTCATCGGCAAGATCACTCCTCCGGAAGCAATGGTCACGAGTTCATCTTAGTCGCAAGCCGACTACTTCACCAAATGGGTAGAAGCCGATCGTACAAGGTACCGAATTCTAAGAAGGTGGCCGAGTTCATCCGAGAGAACATCATGTGCCGATACGGAGTGCCCAACGAGATCATATCCGACAATGGGACTCACTTCAAGGAGATTGTGACCAACTACCGACCGAATTCGTAGTCACACGTCACAAGTCTTCTCCTTACGTACCACAAACCAATGGTGCAAGAGAGGCAGCCAACAAAACTCTCGCCATGATAATCGTAAAGATGACCACTCGCAGGTCGGGACCGGCCCGAAAAGCTACATTTAGCCCTCCGGGGATACCGAACGGGCCGTAACCGCCACAGGGGAGACTCCGTTCACGCTACCTATGGAATGGAAGCAATGTTGCCTGTGGAATTGGAAATTCCATCCCTCCGAGTCCTCTTGGAAAACGGGATCAATGAAGTCGAATGGCTACAGAGCTGTCACGACGAACTTGCTCTACTCGACGAGCGCAGATTGAAAGCCACGGAACATACTCGAGCCTACCAAAGCGTAATGGCCCGAGCATTCGACAAGAAAGTCAAGATCCGAGACATCGTAGAAGGCGACTTGGTGCTAAAGGAAAAGCCTCCTACGCACCAATCCCCTAAAGTGGGAGCCTACCCGGATAGGACCATTCGTGGTACAAAGAATCTTCTCCTGAGGAGCCATGAAGCTAGCAGTACTTGGACGGAAACCCTTTCGTTAACCCCGTGAACGGAAGCAAGCTCCGCAGATACTTCGCTTGAGGAAGAGCACGAGTCAACTCTCCTTCCCCATACACCGTCCCCTCGCAAATTAAAGTGCTAAAAGAGTAATACCCAACCGGATACATTCCCGCTAATGATCCAGTAAAAGACAGGTCGCACTTCTTTTGTCTTTGTTTTTCTCAAATTCACCTAAAAGTGTCGAACTACGGTGACCTCGAGCCCCTTAGTCCAATTGTAAAAGGGGAACGTAGGCACCATCATTGGTTCGGTCTAAAAACAAAAAATACAATAAGCATCAATTGCTTGTGTTTCGAAAACTCTTTTCATTTAACCTACAAATTCATAACGGTTAAAACAATCTTTGATGAGTTCAAGCACGGCCAACTCTTGACTCGCTACACGCTAGCAAAACTACAATAAAACATTAATCAATTAATGTGTCTCGCAATGACAATGGGTGGATACTCGACAAAGAAGGTCAACCTAGTTTCCCGTACTAGGTCCTTCATCCTTCTTCCCCTTCCCTTTTCCCCGGCGAGTGTTCTTCACCTTCGCAGAAATATTCCGTAGGCCTTCTACCCGGCTCGTGGACTCTTCCCGACGCCTCCGTCAAGCCTCGCGGCCGTCAACGCAGCCCTTTCTCTAGCTCGTCTCGAGCCGCCTCGCTTCGAGCCATCATCACAAAGGCTTTGATTGGCCTCCCGATCAAGCACTTGTCTCATAATCGCCCATGGCATCGCCGCACGATTCCTGTGGTTAGCCCTTGCTTCGCCCTCCTCAAGGTCGAGCCGTCTGTGTGATCAAGCACCCAACAGCTCACTCCGTCTCCACAAGATAGCCATCTCGTGTCTCCCCTATACACTCTTCGTACTCGCCGTATATCAAGGCCGACAGTAAAGCCGCCCTCTCTCCGCGAAAGAGAACCCCGGGCAGAAAGGACGTGTATTGCCACCACCGGTGATCAAGCAATAGCGTCGAAGGATCTTCCATCCGCAGAGATCCCACCTCAAAGGTAGCAAAGATAACTCGATCGGGCCAAGGGCACCTCGCTCCACTGCATCGTCGCAGTAACCAACGATGGAATATAGAAAGACGTCCGAGACAGCCCCGCACTCGACAACCAATGCACCCTCCCGAGCGGTCCTACAAGTCTCAGAACTTCCAATGGGGAACCCACCATCGCAAGTGATGCGTGCAAAGTCCGGCCATCCGTAGCTCCAGCTCGCCCGATCGCCCTATCACCAGAGGACGCCGAGAGAAAGACCAAGCGTCACAAGACATTGGCACCTCAGCATCATCTCGCAGCCTCTCCTCAACCACACGGTAAGCATAGCGGGACTCCCTCCCCACATGTATCGGCCACGGCCGCCATCCGACCTATGCCTGTGAACGTCTCGCCCAAGACCTACGGCACGATGTCTCCCCACTCCGCATCGCTCACCAGTCCAAGACACCGTGATGGCACACACCTGCAGACGTGAATGTGAACAGAGTAGCAATCGCGCACGTAGCAAACGCGTCCCACGAAAAGACGCTCCTCGCCTCCGGCAAATCTTTCTGGGCAAGCCCCGAAATGTCAACATAATCGCATCCTCAGACAAGCATCCCGTATGCTTCTCCAAATGAGATACCAAACAAAGACACTAGCTTCTCAACAAAGGGCCATGCCACCAAGATACGGAAGAACTAGCCGTCTGCCTCAGTCCTCCTGCACGGCCCGAAAATCTTCAAACGTAGGAGTGACTTCGTTGTACGAAAAGCCGTACACATTCCTCCGTACGTCCTGCAAGCGAGACGCGGCTCTCAAAAGATCCCAATCCGGCATGAGCTCCTTCAAAGCCCAAACAGATTTAATCCCGTAATGCCTTCGAAAACCCTTGTTCTCGCCTCGTGTGGTTCCGTACCCACGACCGAAAGTTGTCCAAATATCGCTCTTGCATCCGAGACGATAACTCGGGAAAGGGAGCCATGAAAATGAAGGGAACCTTGGAAGTTTGAGAGAATTCAAATGTAATGATCAAAAACTATGCGCAGCTTTCTTAACCAATTGCAAAGCCGAAACCGCAATTTAAAGAATCTGAAATTCATTCCAAGTCCGGCCGGATTCCCTCTCGCAGCTTGACTTGGTCAACTCTGCAGCCACCGCCCTAAATTGGAAACATTTCCAAACAACTCCCTCGTTTCATCCTTATGAAACCCGCGTGCCGCCCGGTTTCATTCAACAAATATCAATATCCCTTCCGCCCCGGCTCGTGCAACAAAGGCAAATAATTAATAATTAGTGCATATAGGCTTAAATTTTGACCCGTTCAATTTTTAATGCATTTCTCATTTTATTTATTTTTGATTAACCTACTTCCTTATTTGCCAAAAATAATGTAAGGTGATCACGTAATAAATATGCGGGCATGTGTTCCCGCCCACGGCGCCTTTTTACAAATACAGTACAAATCAAATCGTTCCAGACGATACAAAAAAAAAAGAAGAAAGAAAGAAAGAAGTAAAAAGGACTACTCCGAGTCCTGCTCGTCATCCGAGCGCTCGACGCACTGCTCCGCCGCTGCCGGATCCGTCGCAAACAGAAACTCGCCAAATTCCTCCAAATGAATAGGCAAAAGGCCTCCTGAGTATGCGAAATCGAGGACTCCCTCTCGTGCCCCGATTGCGCAGAAGGAACTCCAAATCCAGCTGCTCCGCCCGCGAACCGGCCAAACCCCCGTGCAAAGTCCTCCCCACCGCCCGCTGGGAGCAGTGCGAACCTCTCGGCCTAGACGGCCCTCGCTCACGGACATCCACGCTCCTCCGGAACCGCACCGCATGAACTCCACGAGTCTCCTAGCGTAGGCGGCCCACCCGTCCACCACCTCTCACGGCATCGCCAGACGTACGGCCGTACACCTCGCGAACCAGAAAGTCATCGAAGACGAGCAGAAAGTACGTATGCAACATTTGCGTAATGCTACTATCAAATGCGTAAAATCAAAAAGATGCTCACCGAAGCATTGGGATCAGCCCGTAATCGTGGTCTCGGCTCACCGGAGCGGGATCACAAGTCGCCTCGCGCGAACCATCCACCCTCGTACGCCACCTAGCTCGTGGATCGGAAAGTCTCGAGGACCTCCAGTGGACCTCGCCTCTCTATGCCGCACCCGCGGGCTCCTCACCTCATCCTCAAGAAAGCATCATAGGCGGCCCCCGCTATGATGTACTCTGTAGTACACGCCCGTATGTACCCCTCCAGCTTCCTCTATCTGCATCTCCCGGATGCCGCATGTGCATAGGAGGATCCACCGGCACCAAGGGAAGGGACCCCGCCTATGCCGACGAGTCACCCTCTCCCCTGCATACATGGCGTCGCAGCGAAGTCCCACCAGAGCTTCCGCCGCCGTGTAGTCTCGCTAGCAATCCGAACAAGCCGACGGCATCGAACCTACTCCACCAGTCAACCGAATCCTCTCGGAAAACTCTCGGCTCGTGGCTTGGGACACCTCCTCGTATGACACTCGAGTGCCAACTCTCGACGAGACCGCCCTCTTCGCTTTCTTCCGCCAAACCAAAGATGGTAGGGAACAGGGTCGCACGGCTCCTTGATGTCCCAATCCGCGGATCGAACACCTCATAGCACCTGCACTGCCAAGAGAATGGAAATTTATGTCGCCTACAAAGCGTATACATACGAGTACATAAAAGAGGCAAGGAAGAGAAAAAGTACGTAAACTTACATCCAAGACAAAGCGTGAAGGGCCTAAAGGAGTGCTCCTCTCCCCGCGAGAACTCCGTCCAAGGAATGATAGAGCTCGGCCACCCAGCCTCCCCACGCGAACCCCTCACAAAGATCCAGATCTGTCGCCGACCCGAGCAGAGGGAAGTGACAGATGTGTCGAAGTCGGGAACAAAGTCGCCGACAACGCGAACCAAAGGAACCTCGAGCCAGCGCTCCGCGGTCATCCTCAAGGATCCAGCCAAATAAGCGGCGACACCCGCCTCCGTATGCCTCTCCATCGGCTCGTACCGAATGCCTAAGCCCTCGGCATCGGTAATTTCAAAACCCACCTGCATAACCGCTCCGGGTATAACCGTCAACTCCACACCCGCCGTGTTGCCATAAGCTCGGCAACCCAAATGATAGCGGCAAAATCCGTGGGAGTCACCGTCGCCCCCATTTGAAATGGAAAGTGTGGGTCGTATCCCACCTACTCGCTCAAGGCTACATACATGGACCCGGCCCTCGGCGTATCACTGCCGCAGCCCACAACACCGATGAACCCACCCAACCCGGAGTCAAGCACCGCCGCCGCGACTCCTCTCTCCCTCTCGAGCCACGTTCAGGATAATATCCCACAATGCTCGCACCGCCTCAAAAGCACCCCGACTCTTCTGGTTGTGGGTATCAACCGTCCCTGTCCCCTGCTGACAAACAACACAGAAGAAACGTCAACAGAATGCACGAACGCATGTCAAAAGGATGCAATGCAGATACGGTTCTCATTCATTTCCTACGTATATTCCCATCATTTCGAAAACTCCGTCGAATCCGGAACTTTCAAAATCTTTCGAAAACTCCGTCGAATCCGGAACTTTCAAAATCTTTCGAAAACTCCGTCGAATCCGGAACTTTCAAAACATTTCGAAAATTCCGTCGAATCCGAAACTTTCAAAACATTTCGAAAACTCCGTCGAATCCGGAACTTTCAAAATCTTTCGAAAACTCCGTTGAAACCGGAACTTTCAAATCTCTTTCGAACATTTCGAAAATTTACTCCGTCCCGAATTAAAGCTACTTTAATTTTGGAAAATGCATCTAGACATGGAATTTTGCAACCAAAATTTTTATGTCATCCACCCATAGTGTCAAATGAACTACATCCTAGTCAATTTCGACAACAATTCATGGCAAAGTCAAAAGCCCCAATTCGGGCACCAAAATCCCTAAGTTCATTCCTAACCAAATTTCTAACATTTAAAGAATGCACATTCTTAAAATTAATGGAATTTGTAGGAAGCTTACTTATCTCTTGATCCCTTCCTTGGAGTTGTGTCGGTCCCTAGCCGGGTAAAACTCCGCCGGATTCAATGGATGCACAATGGTTCGAATGGTCCGAACCAACCGTGTTCTTTCGTCATCGGTCCTTCCGTGGCGAGCCATCGGTCCCAAATCACCTTCCATAGCAATTTTCCTTCACAAATACGAGCAAACCTTGCAATTTGGGTTGGATTTTCTCTCCTCCTCTCTCTCCCTCTCGTCAGAATTAATGGAAGAAAATGACTCTTCCTTCCTCGGCCTCGGCGCTAAATAGGCCCTGGTCAAATTCAGTAAAAGTCCGACCGGACTCTTACTGCACCAGGAAAATTTTCTGCCACTTTGGCCCCTCAGCTTTATGCAGTTTCAATTTTACCTCTTTTGGCCCCCCAAAAGTATAAAATTTCCCCAGTTAGACATTTCTAACACCCCATCCCCCGAGGATAAATTCCCAGTTAGTTTTCACTAACGCTCGTCTCCAGACGTTAAAATTCCTAATGGTTTTTACCATCACTCATATCCTTAATCGCGACCTTTCACGGTCCGATTTCAATCCTTAATCGTGACCTTTCACGGTCCGATCTCAATCCTCAATCGCGACCTTTCACGGTCCGATCTTCAAATCGCGACCTTTCACGGTCCGATCTCAATCCTTAATCGCGACCTTTCACGGTCCGATTCCAATCCTTAATCGCGACCTTTCACGGTCCGATCTCAATCCTCAATCGCGACCTTTCACGGTCCGATTTCAATCCTCAATCGCGACCTTTCACGGTCCGATCTCAATCCTCAATCGCGACCTTTCACGGTCCGATTTCAATCCTCAATCGCGACCTTTCACGGTCCGATTCCAATCCTTAATCGTGCTTTCACGGTCCGATTCCAATCCTTAATCGCGACCTTTCACGGTCCGATCTCCAATCCTTAATCGCGACCTTTCACGGTCCGATCTCCAATCCTTAATCGCGACCTTTCACGGTCCGATTCCAATCCTTAATCGCGACCTTTCACGGTCCGATCTCGATCCTTAATCGCGACCTTTCACGGTCCGATCTCAAATCCTCAATCGCGACCTTTCACGGTCCGATCTCAAATAGTCAATCCCGACCTTCGCGGTCCGACCTCCACTCTCCTATCGAGACCTTTGCTGTTCGTCTTCCCGGCAGCAGCAATAAGCCCGAACCCCAAGGCACGAACGCCTTGCAACAATCCCTCTTTGGCCATCCTCGTAAGCCCGAACATCTTTTCACTTCAGCAAGTGAACATTCGTCTTCCTACAGCCAGCAATAAGCCCGAACCCCAAGGCACGAACGCCTTGCAACAATCCCTCTTCGGCCGTCCTCGTAAGTCCGAACACCTTGTCACTTCAGCAAGTGAACATTCGTCTTCCCGGCAGCAGTAATAAGCCCGAACCCCAAGGCACGAACGCCTTGCAAAAACCCTCTTCGGCCATCCTCGTAAGCCCGAACATCTTTTCACTTCAGCAAGTGAACATTCGTCTTCCCGACAGCAGCAATAAGCCCGAACCCCAAGGCACGAACTCCTTGCAACAATCCCTCTTCGGCCATCCTCGTAAGCCCGAACATCTTTTCACTTCAGCAAGTGAACATTCATCTCCCCGGCAGCAGCAATAAGCCCGAACCCCAAGGCATGAACGCCTTGCAACAATCCCTCTTCGGCCATCCTCGTAAGCCCGAACACCTTGTCACTTCAGCAAGTGAACATTTGTCTTCCCGGTAGCAGCAATAAGCCCGAACCCCAAGGCACGAACGCCTTGCAACAATCCCTCTTCGGCCATCCTCGTAAGCCCGAACATCTTTTCACTTCAGCAAGTGAACATTCGTCTTCCCGGCAGCAGCAATAAGCCCGAACCCCAAGGCACGAACGCCTTGCAACAATCCCTCTTCGGCCATCCTCGTAAGCCCGAATACCTTTTCACTTCAGCAAGTGAACATTCGTCTTCCCGGCCGCCAGTCGTAAGCCCGATCGTTCCACCTCAGCGGCAGCTGCAATAAGCCCGCACAACAATCCCTCTTCGGCCATCAAGGTAAGCCCGAATGCTCATCCCCTGCAGGATTCTAAAGAAGAAATGTCGATCCCTCCATGTTGTTAATAACGCCAGTTTAACACAACCGTTCCCCTCATTGTTACCTCATCCCCAGCAGAATAAACCTGGCAACAACAATAAGCCCAGCACCCAAGGCACGAACGCCTTCGTCACAGGATAAATGTATCCTCGCAACTCCGGTTTGAGGCGCCACACGCCCTGGTATGGTTCAGCAACTCCGGTTTGAGGCGCCACACGCCCTCGTATGATTCAGCAACTCCGGTTTGAGGCGCCACACGCCCTCGAAGGTTTCAGAAGTCCCAGGTTCAGACGCCTCCCAACAGTCTCCGTTCGTGCAGTACCTCGCGAATGGTCTCATTCAGGTTTAGACGCCTCCTAACATGTCTCTCTCAGGTCAAGGTCCCCATGTGCGGCCCTTGCCCCCTTTCGAACTACGATTGGCTTGATTCCCGCTCGGGATACGTAGGAATCCTTTTCGCTAAGGGTCCAGCCAGCTGACCGCCCAGGTCTCTTTCAAAGTAAGGCATCCCGATTTGGATCCTTATCTTTTTCAACGACCCCACCTCCTTCGGAAGTGACGTCGCTGAGGGGCTAACTGTAAGTACCCAAATCCGGATCGTCCAAATCCGTCAAAAAATTAACCGAAATCCGTTAACTGGCCCGCTCCAGGTTAACCGGAACTCGTTAAACTCCCCATTGCCGTGCCAACGAGACGTCCCGGGACTGCCCCGTGCATCCCGACATCGAACCGTACTTAACACGTGTCATCACACGTAAAAGTACGTCTTTCCCGGAAAAACGCACTTTCCGGCACTTTCCGGGGGCATTTCGGACATTTTCCGGACTGTTATTTTAAAAAACGGACAAAACCGGGACCGGGGAACAAACTCCCACATGGCTGGTGACTCATAGGGCACGTGGCAGCCATGCCACCTCCCTCTAGTCACTCTTCAATCACAAATCAAGGCCAAAAGACCAAAATACCCCTGATTTGCAAGCCAAGTCCGGCCGGACTCCCTGTGCACATTTTCTGAAATTGCCAGCAAGTCCTTCAAATTCTCAAAATACCACAAAATCCCCTGGATTCAGGCCATGTCCGTCCGGACTCCTACTGCATTTTTCACCTATAAATAGAAATGGATGTCAAAGCCAAGAGAAGGAACTTTTTACACCCCAAAGTCACTCTACCCCACGGCCAAACTAATTTTCACCCCTTCCGAGCTCCCGTTTTGTCTCGATTCGCGTGAAACCTTCGTATTTCGATAAAATACGCCCCTTACCACTTCGAAACAACCTTTCGAACTACTTTTCTTGTCCCGTACACACCTTCCAAGCCAAAGGAATCGACCCTAGCCATAGGTATAACTCCCTCTCTCTAAATCTCTCATTTCGTCTCGGTTTACGCGCCAGTCGCTACAACCGTTTCGAACAACGTTATCAAAATGTAGACGCCTCCGTCTAACAGGGTCCGATACGTTTTAGCCCCTCGATCCTCTTCTCTTTCCGTAAGAGAAGTAATCACGGGTTAAAACGGCGTTCCGACCCCGTTCCGTTTACTTTTATGTCATTTACCAATTCCGAATCGATCGATCCGTTGATCGTCATTTAATTTCTGTCATTTACAATTCCGAGTCGTTTGACTCGTCGATCGTCATTTACAATTCCGAGCCGATTGGCCTCGTTGATCGTCATTTACGATTCCGGATCGTTTGATTCCGTTGACACTGCTTTAAATACTGTCATTTACAAGTCCGACTCGTTTGGATCGTGATAGTATTTACTTTTCAATGTCCGAGTCGCAACCCGATTCGTTGATCGCATATCATTTAATACGCATTTTTCCCATAAAAATCGTTAAAAATGTAATGCCCGGTTCAAAACCGGAGTTCGTCCTTCGAACTCTCTTTCAAAACGCGCGACATGACGTTTGGCCTCCAAACGTTCATCTTCAAACTAAAAGCCGCCATTTGACATTTCAAATCATTTAATACGCATTTTTCCCGTAAAAATCGTTAACAATGACACGCCCGGTTCAAAAAACCGGAGTTCGACCTTCGAACTCCTTTTCAAAATCAAAATCGACGTTTGCCACGCAAACGCTCATTTCAAACTCAAACTCGACATTTGCCACGCAAATGCTCATTTCCATCTCAAAATCGACGTTAGCCACGCAAACGCTCATTTCAAACTCAAAGTCGACGTTTGCCATGCAAACGCTCATTTCAACTCAAAACCGACGTTTGTCATTCAAACGCTCGTCTTTTCAAACAAAGTCACCTAATCAACGTTTGTCATTCAAACCAAGATTAAGCTTGTCATTCAAGCCCCCATTTCAAAAGACACACACACACACATTTTCGAGAAAGGTAGAAAGACTCGTCATGCGAGGTGTTTCGGGCGATCTCGTAATACTCTACCCGAAACGTAACGTGACCTCCGAACCTAACAATCTCTTGTACTAAAAAGCTTTTTACTCGTTTTTGCTGCCAATAAAAATGATCCCCGTTTTCAAAGCTTTTTCCTAAGTTTTTGCTACCAATAAAAACGACACTATTTTCTAAAAGCCGTTTCTCAACGTTTGGGCTCAAAATACAAAAACTGCGTGGCGACTCCTCATTTTGTTCCTTCCCATGAAGCGAGGTCTCAGACACCAACCCCTCCGCGAAAGACAACCGCGTTCCGCGCCCCCCGCGCGCGAAATCCCGTGTAATTTCAGTAGCTTGTACCTCTAAGTGATCATTGGCTTCTTCCAACAGTTTATGGTTGTTTTCGGACAAAGTTTCGTCACCCGGAATTTCGTCGATGCCAGACATTGTGTTGGGGGTCTTGAGGTTGAGTAGCTTCAGAAAAATGACATAAGAGACGTAGAGATGATATCAGGATCAAATCTAGCCCCAACGAGTCGGAAGAAGGCTTAAACGGTTCAGGCTCAAACACAGCAAACAGAGACATTGTCCTGCGCGGGACAGGTAGTCTCGCACGAGACAATCACACGGAAAGTCAATTTTTTTATTAAACCTAATTTTTGGTCGGACCGGAAAATCCGTTTTGAGGGATTTCTAAGGTCTTTATCAAAACCTAACGACTAAGTAATCAGTCCAATTTTTGTAAATCAAAGCCATGTAAGATTGTTTGAAAGATTTTTTTTTTTGTAAGGGACTGTTTTTCTTTTGAAGGGACAAATTCGAAAGGGTCATTCCGAAGGGACTTTATCTGAAGGGACTTTTCCGAAGGGACTTTTCCGAGTCCTTCTTTATGGTCAATTTTACACGGCTTTATTTTGTTTAAAAATAAGAAAAGATCACCGAGTCAAACCGACCGATCACGGAGTGATCCTAAAAGGACAATCTACATGATATGTGGCGATGCAGGGCTGGAAGGCTAGGCTCCCCACGATATGACAATCTAGATGGACTGAATATGCGGAGTGGGATGATCCAACTTCGGAGAGACCGGTGACTAGGTGGTTACCGTCATCCGTCCTTAGTATGGGTCTCGGGTTAATCGGGGTATGTGGTGCAATGACAGATATAGCATGCATGCGCGTGTGTGAGAGTCAATCTAGGTAATAGATAAAAGAGAGATTTTTTTTTGAAAAGATAAAATAAAACAAATAGTGGCCGCACCAAGTGGTTGCCTACGTTTCTCCCAAATTCAGAAGGCTCAGGCCGTCGTAGTTCCACTTAATAAGAGAGAGAGGTAAATAATTTAATTACAACTCCCGAATTCCCATTGGACCGGACTTTAATCTAAAAACCCAATCACACGCAGTTTATAAATAATAATCAATTATTTAAACTAAATACGGATTCGAGTTCTACATCTTAAGGGAGGCCTTAAGATGAAAGAACTCTGCAGATAATGTAATCTGAAATTCCCCTTGCGTGTTCGACTCTCATCTCGAATCTTGAGACGAACAGGGAAAACTGAAGACACACAGATTGCTGAAGCATTGTCTCTAGCGAAACAGGTTGTCTCATGCGAGACTAGCTTGATCTGAATACAAAAAACGATTTTTTTTATTTGAAAACCTCTTTTTATTAACGCAAGTTTAGGCCACTTTATGTTTATTGATCCCCAGCAGAGTTGCCACTGTAGCGATGGTGAATTTTTTAACATCTTTTTGAGTCGCCACCTATATTTATTTAATTGGAAATATAGAAAAACCATTTCAAAAGAAATTTTGAGTTCGGGGCTTAGGTTATGGAATGGGAAGGTCAAGGAGCACCCATTGCACCCAATCCGGAGATCGGTCTTGCTAAAAAAGAGGAGGTTTTCAAAGAAAAAGATGTTTTAATTAAATAAGTAAAAGAGTCCATTTAACGAGGTTAAACAGAATATAGGATCAATTGCTTCGAGACCGTCCCCATGATTTGGGGAGGCTCTAGGCCGATCCTAGGTTCAATGTATTAAACCACTCTAACAATCAATTAGAAAGGGAGGAGGAAGAATACCTTGTGAAGAGATTTGGACAGAGTTTCGACTCAAGTTTAGAGTCGAATCTTGATGTGGACAGAGCTTTGCCTCGGTCCTTGATTCTTTTGTTTGATGTTTGTTGATCAACAAGGTTGATAAACAAACTTTTAGGTGATTTTTAGGGTGGTTTACAGGAATCTTTCAGGGAGAGAAACCAGTAAACGTAGGGGTTTTGACTGAAAAGCTTGGGATTCGAAATACTGAAAGTCTTCAAGTATTTATAGGTGTCGGAGAGGTGAAGGTGGAGAGGTAAAATACCCTGGGAAGATTCCAGAATCCAAATTCTATTGGGTGACCGGATTGATAAGGTTTTATAAAGAAAGAGGTTGAAATTGACGAGGAAACTGGCTTCTGCATGTCTGCAGGAGCTTAGTATCGCGCGAGAAACGTAAGTTCCGCACGAGACAAGGCTGTCAGTGGACAATTATGTCCTTCCCTCGTTATCTCGTATGCAGTTTAGTCCAAACTAACGGTCGTTAGTCAAAACTTAACAAAACATGACGAAATGGTGGATTTCTACTCTTGACTCAAGGCGAGACTTAGAGTGGTTTTAATCTGCTCCGATGGGTTCAGAATGGGATGTCTACACTTTCACGAAGCCATTGATAAGGTGTGTTCACCCCATGGAGGTTACTCAGCTTTTGCACGAGGTACATTGTTGTAAGTGTCCCAATCTGAACCGTCAATGTTCCGTCAGCCCAAATTAATGATTTATAATTATCTAGGGGCATTATGGACATTATTTTGACAATTTAAATGAGGAAGTTATTTTAGGAATAAAAAGTAGACAAAATCTCACGAATATTTGTCATTTCCCATAAAGAAAGAAATATTGACCAAAGGGAAAATGCCAAAACTGCTTTTCTGCAAAAATCAGGCACGCCTTCATTTCTATCCGCGCGGACGAAAGTGAGGACCTCAGTCCTATCCGCGCGGACATGAGTGCAACCCTAATCCAGCCTATAAATTCGACCCTTCTCTCTCAGTTTAGACATCAACAATTCACTACTGTTACATTGCCGAAATACTCTCTCAATACAGCCTTCAAACACCCAACAAATACTCATCCAAACACTCATCTAAACACAAATCCAAACACCAAATCTTGATACTCCTCAAGTCAAACTCCAAACCAAAGGAGATAGGGTGTCACCATTGGTAAAACCCTCCTTCTTTTTCACAAAACATATCCTTGTTCAAGTAATCATTTTCATTAAATCTTATTAATCTCTCTATATTTGTCTAGATCTTGTTTATCTACTTGTTGAATCATCATTATCTTGTGCTTTACTTATTAATTGTTGATCTTCTTGCATATTATCCTTGGATCTAGGAATATCTCCATGGAGTTCATCTCCATGGATGATCTTCCATGAAGATCTACATCTTTTCTTATGATACTCCTTAATGTCCCTTGTCTTTACATAAATTTGCTTTACTTGACCTAAGAATGTTCACCTTGGGGTAAAATCTCCATGGATGACCATTCCAAATGGTCTAAATTGTTTACTTTCTTGTAAATGTTTTCCTTAGTCTAAGATGTTCACCTTGGAACCATTTCCATGGATGAACATCCTTAAGACTCACAAATTAGGTCACACAAGATGTATGAGATACACTTGAGTTTAAAGATCTCAAGGATGGTCATCTTAATGACTACCTTAGAAATCCACTCTAAAGTTGATACATCTTGACCTACTTCTTATTTTATCAAATTTACTTTCATGTTAAACCCCCATCCCAAGCAAATGAAATGTTTTAAAGTCCTAATATACCCTAATGATGGTTTGATTTAGTAATCACCACTAAACAAATTAAGTGGGACACTAATCAAAGCCTAAGGATGGGGACAAAGCATGGATGCCAAATTCAAATATCCTTTTTTACTTTACAGTTTCTGTTGCAACTCCAGTTCTGATTCTGTAAATCCAGTTGACTTTCTGGAAATTACATAATCAGACTGGAAAGCTGCCAAAAATGAACCTTACTGTCCCATCGGCGCGGACAGGATTGAGCCTCGGCCTGATCTGCGCGGACATGAATGAAATGGACAGATATTTTGTTTTTCAGTCGTTTTTCACTCATAGAAGCACACTGTTTTGGTAAATTTCAGTCCTGTCCAGTCAAAACTTTATTTCCAGAAAACTCCTTTTGCAAAACACACACACATACACACAAATGGTTTTAAGCTAGGAAGACACATTTTATGAGGCATCACGGGTGAACCCTAACGTTCTTCCCGAAATGTAACGTGACCTCCGAACCCATTTTTCTCTAATATTGGGCCTTTTTCAAAGTTTTGGCCCTAAACTAAAAATGGTGTGGCGACTCCGTTTGATTTTTCAAAATCGTGAAATCGGGTACATCACAGTGGCGACTCCGCTGGGGAACAATAATAAGCTTTATCTTTTTTTAAAAAAAAAAAATTCAAAAAAGAAAAAAGAAAAAAAGAAAAAAAGAAAAGCTTTTGTGGGTCAAACTTCCGTCATGGCATTTGAAACCATTTGTATTGTGTGTGTGTCGGTTTTGCACATTTCGTGTTGTTTTGACCGTCCCGGAAGAATCGATATATTGACTGTCGGACTCATTTCCTTAACTGTTTGAATTATGTGCTTATGTGTTTATCTGTTTCAAAAAAAAAATTCAAAAAAAAAAATTTCAAAAAAAAAAATTTCAAAAGAAAAATTTTCAAAAAAAAAGGTTTTCAAAAAAAAATAATAAATAAAAAAAATCAAAAAAAATAATCATTTTTTGCATGCATCATACTCTTTAAGACACATGTGAAAACTTCTATTTTACTCAGAAAAAGAAGATAGACTGTCCGCACACTACGCGCACTTGGCCTTACACTGCACACTACGTCCTTAACCCGGGGAAATCCCAGTAGCAGCCCGTTTGGCCTTACTACGCCTCTCGGTGCGAGCACGGGACTACCCAAACATCCCTTGGAGCCTCGTGTCGACCATGCACTTGTCCGTAACACACTTTATCCGAGACCCGGTTGGTTTTTAGTTTGGTCCGTGTCGTGCCCTGTCTGTGTATACACCTTGCCAGTCAAACCTTAGTCGGCATGCCAATTCAATATCTTTCGGAGACCCTAATCAGTCGAAGTCCTGCCGGTTTTTCGTCATGGACTTTGACCAGATCTTGACTGGCGCCTTGACTTTGACTTTGTCTTGCACAACTTATGCACCGACTCCTAGCACGACATTGAGTCATCAAGGATTAATGATTATTCCATGTCTAATTACGACTTAACTGACGACGGGTCAAGAGCAGTTCTGGACATTTATCAGTCCGAGCCATGCCGACTTTTCGTCGAGCTCTCCGGACATAATCTTGACCTTTGACGTCAACTTTGTCCGTAATTTACATCGAATACTCGTTAAGACTAGATTACCCGCCAGACTTTAGGATCGTTTTTTTTTTCGGTCGGTGGGACCTGCTTGCCCTACGGAACCCTTGTTCGGGGTTAAGGTTGAGGGTCCGCAGGCGTAGTGATGGGTCCCACTGATCCAGGAATCAGAGTAGTTTGCGAAAAAGAAGAGCAATCTTTTCCAACCGCTTAGGTTTAATAAAATACATTTTAAGTAAACAAGAACAAATAACTGCATGTTGCATGAGCCCTAAGCCCAAACACCTACCCTCCTTCACATGAATGACCAAATCCGGTCCATTTCCGGTTCCGGGCCTTGAACCGCCGGTTCCGGTTCGGCCAAATGGTAACCCTTAACCGGCCCGCACTAACCCCGGTTCCGGTTCGTCCGGTTCCGGTTTTCTCCCCGGTTCGCTCCGGTTCCGGGCTTTTCCGGTCCGGTTCTTTGGAAAACGTGGAAATTTCGTCCGGTTCACGGTTCCGGTTCCGGTCCGATTTGGCATTTTTGTAACCCTTAACCGGCCCGCACTAACCCCGGTTCCGGTCCGTCCGGTTTCGGTTTTCTCCCCGATTCGCTCCGATTCCGGACTTTTTCGGTCCGGTTCCGGTCCAATTTTCCGGTTCCGGTCCGGTTTGGCCATCCCTACTCCTTCACTCCTAAATATCTAAACCCTCGTATCTTTCCCCCGCAGCTCCTCACAAAGCTTGGTTTCGAGCACCGGGTCATCGCCTGATCAGTTGGGAAGAATCAAGCACATCGTCAGCTTCACCGTTTGCTTCGACTCCCATTTTCAGAATGTCTGCATCAGCTGGTAACGATGGGGACAACGCCACTCCGCCTCCCGGGACTCCTCAAACAGAGCAGCATTGGAATCAGTTAGCCGAACAGATGAGATTGCGACAGGAAGCACAGATGAATAGCCTTCTGGAGGCTATTAGGAGCCATGGTTTGGTCGCCAGTCTCAATCCCGATGGCACCTTCACCGTAGAAGAAGAGGAGGACCCCAATCCCACTCTTGGTCGCCCTGACTACTCCAGAATGCCACCACCAACCTTCTATGGTACAACTACCAGAGCGCATGCTCCTCGATCTTTGGGTCAGCCAGCTCCCAAACTACAGACTACTGGACCCATGCAGCCTGATGGGACAAGCCGGTTCATAGCTCCTCGGTGGGGCAAAATCGATTTTAATGTCTTCCCATGGTTGGGGGTACCTCGGAATGCCGCAGCAAGTTGGGATCCCGCCTCAGTTTGGGACCAATCAGCCCGGATCTTCGCAGCAACAGTTCAGGGTACCACAGTAACAGTTCGGAATGCCACAACGGTTTGGTCTAGGGCAACAGTCAGGAGCCCCTCCTCAGTATGATGTTGGCTCAGCTGCTCTTAATACCTCATCAGCTCCCACAAACCCATTGCTCACCCAAGGCCCAATAGGCCAGCAAGCCCCTATCCAAGTCTCATCAGAATCACCAGGACCGCAGTACCCTCCTAGTTATACACCCTCACCGCAGCCAGGCATGCAGTTCAACAACCAGGGACAGCAGCCCGCATTTAAGCCTACTCACGAGTCTCACCGTGGGAACCCGAGCTATTCGGCTACCTCAGGTTTGCCTCCACCTTCTCTGCCAATTGGAAGCCAACAGCGAGCCGCTTGGTTCTATCCCTTTGCCCAAGCTCCTACCCACACTCCCCAGGGTAATTTGGGTCAAGGACAGGTTTTCACCTATGCTCCGGGATATGGTATTCCTTCCACCAGTGCACCACCAACAGCTAGTCCTCTTCCTAGCTCAAATATGGGCTCAGACATTCCTGCTCTACCTTTGGATCCCCATTTGGCCTGGTTTATGGAGCAACACAAGGAAATGAAAGCGCAGCTTGCTGAATTGACTGTCAAAAAGAACACTGCTCTTCGGCCTACAAATCCCGACACGATTGTACCCCTGCCTCACAAGTTCGTGATGCCCAATCTTGACTTGTTTGACGGAAGTGTGTGCCCTAAAACTCACTTGGACACCTATACTTTGGCAATGAAAGCTAAGGGATGCACAAACCAGCAGTTAGCCGACTACTTTAGTCTCTCTTTGAAGTCAGGAGCTTTGAAATGGTTCTTTCGATTAAAGCCTGAAACTAGGGCTACTTGGGAACAGATTACCAGTACTTTCACAGATAAGTATAAAGCCAACTTGGAATGGGAGACAAACAGAGTTGACCTGCAGACAACGATGCAGCGCCCTGATGAGAATATTGGGGATTTTTATAAAAGGTGGAACTTAAAGCTCAGTGAAATGGCCATCCCTCCCTCTGATGAGGAGCAGTTAGACATCTTCCAGTCATGCTTGAAACCGCATTTAAGGGCCTCACTTAGCAATTTCCCCTATCCGGATCTGCGGGCAATGGTCAATTTCGGGGCTAAATTTGAGAGGGCTTACAATCAGCAGCAAGTTGTTGCACCTGCTTACAGATACTGGGCTTCTTCCACCTCCAACACGACTCCTGCCCAGCCCTATTCCGGACAGGACTGTAACAATGCCACTCCCTTTGTTCCCAAGAAACCTGATGCGTCCAGATCCTGGTTCCAAGGCTTGGGAGACTTTGGGATGCCTTTGAGTGATATCTTCAGAGGTTTAGTAAAAGAAGGTTTGCTCCGGCCTTTAGATAATTATCAGCCTAGAAACCCTAATGCTCCTTTGGATACCTCCAAGCATTGTGCCTTTCATCAGTACCATGGGCACCTGACAGATGATGGCGTCCCCTTGGAAAAGGCCATTCAAAGGTTGATTGTGCAAGGGAGGTTAGAGGTGCCTGAAGGGCCTAATACTATCAATAACCCGTTCCCTAGAAATAAGAACATGAGTGTCAACATGGTCGAGTTTGGTGATTCAAGCCTTGAGGGCATAATGGAATTTGACTCGCCCCTTTGTGAGGTCGATGAACCAGTCATCGCAGGCAATGAAAATGGTTGGATTGAGAAAGAGATTGCCAAAGAAATCCTGATGGAAAGATCTGCAATAGCTCCCATCTCCAGCGTCGAAGAATAGATGCATGGTCCAACAGCAAAGAGCGGCTAGACTAGGGGCTACCTATCTTTAAATTGAAATGTTAAAATAGTCTTTTAGTCAACCTTGGTAGGTTCTAGTACTTCTCTTTCACCTAAGTCCGTCTTGGGCACTTGTTGGTTTAGTCCACCTCGAATGTTGTGGTAAGAAGTTTAACTATCATTTAAAATTTCAATATATATATATATGTCTTCTTTCTTTTCTTACTAGACTCAAGACATCACTTGCACACCCACGTTACACCTAATTGAAATGGTTTTATCCTAGATGATCACTTGTGCTGCTCAACCACTAATTCTTTGAAATGATTAATATTTAAATTAATCGGAGTGAGAAAATCAATTGATATCCTTCTCAAATAGGGGCCTACCAACTCCCCATCTTGCACCTCATATGCTCACATCTCTTTCATCATCCTCGTCATTTCGTTGATCAAGAATTTGCATGAATCTTCCTCAAGTAAGCTTAAGCTAGCAATGAGGACTCAATTTCGTTTAGGTCATCCGGTAGGGATTGCGGTTGAAGCCTTTCACTCTAGGGAAGCCATTACCTCACCCTCAATACCCTTTCATTTCAAGATCGGCATGTTTTGAAACCCGGTTTAGCCATCATTCATGCTAAGAGAAGTTAGCTTCGAGAGTCGGCGATGCGCAAAATATCTCAAGCCATGAAGGAAGGACAAAGATAATCCCCAACTCCTCAGGAGGCCTTCCAAGTTATAAAAAAAAAGCAAGAGTGCAAAAAGAGTAATGCCCACCTAGGACAGTCTAGGCAAAAAACAGGGCTGTACGTAAAAAAAAAGGATTTTAAATCCTCACAATTCAGAAAAAAAAATTTCTCAATTTCTCAAGAGGCCCTAAAAAAAAAAAGGATTTTAAATCCTCACAATTCAGAAAAAAATCCTTAATTTCTAAAGAGGCTGAAATTACCCGGACTTTCGCGCGCGCGGCGCGGAAAGGGCGGTTGTCTTTCGCGGGGGGTTGGTGTCTGAGAACTCGCTTCATGGGAAGGAAAAAATGAGGAGTCGCCACGCGGTTTTTTTATTTTGAGCCCAAACGTTGAGAAACGGCTTTAGTGAATGGTGTCGTTTTTATTGGTAGCAAAAACTTAGGAAAAGGCTTTGAAAACAGGGGATCATTTTTATTGGTAGCAAAAACGAGTAAAAAGCTTTGAGTACCAGAGATTGTTAGGTTCGGAGGTCACGTTACGTTTCGGGAAGAGTATTACGAGATCACCCGAAATGCCTCGCATGACGAGTCTTTCTACCTTTCTCCAAAACGTGTGTGTGTGTGTGTTTTGAAATGGGGGCTTGAATGACAAGCTTAATCTTTCTTTTAATGTCAAACGTTGATTAGGTGGCTTTGTTTGAAAAGACGAGCGTTTGAATGACAAACGTCGGTTGTGAGACGGAAATGAGCGTTTGCGTGGCAAACGTCGATTTTGAGATGGAAATGAGCGTTTGCGTGGCAAACGTCGATTTTGAGACGGAAATGAGAGTTTGCGTGGCAAACGTCGATTTTGAGATGGAAATGAGCATTTGCGTGGCAAACGTCGATTTTGAGACGGAAATGAGCGTTTGCATGGCAAACGTCGATTTTGAGTTTGAAAAGGAGTTCGAAGGTCGAACTCCAGTTTTGAACCGGGCGAGTCATTGTTAACGATTTTTACGAGAAAAATGCGTATTAAATGATTTTAAGTGTCAAAGGGCGGCTTTTAGTTTGAAGATGAGCGTTTGGATGCCAAACGTCATTTCGCACGTTTTTTGAAAGAGAGTTCGATGGACGAACTCCGGTTTTGAACCGGGCATTACATTGTTAACGATTTTTACGGGAAAAAGCGCATTAAATGATATACAATCAACGAATCGGGTTGGGAATCGGACTTTGAAAAGTAAATACTATCACAATCCAAACGGGTCAGACTTTATAAATGACAGTATTTAAAGTGCGGTATCAACGGAATCAAACGATCCGGAATCGTAAATGACGATCAACGAGGCCAATCGGCTCGGAATTGTAAATGACGATCAACGAGGTCAATCGGCTCGGAATTGGTAAATGACAGAAAGTAAATGACGATCAACGGATCGATCGATCCGGAATTGGTAAATGACGTAAAAGTAAACGGAACGGGGTCGGAACGCTGTTTTAACACGTGATTACTTCTCTTATGGGAAGAGAAGAGGATCGAGGGGCTAAAACGTATCGGACCCCGTTAGACGGAGGCGTCTACATTTCAATAACGTTGTTCGAAACGGTTGTAGCGACTGGCGCATAAACCGAGACGAAACGAGAGATTTAGAGAGAGGGAGTTATACCTATGGCTAGGGTCGACTCCTTTGGCTCGGGGGTGTGTACGGGACACGGAAAATAGTTTGAAACGGTGTTTCGGAGTGGTGAGGGGCGTATTTGATCGAAATACGGAAGTTTCATTCGAATCGAGACAAAACGAGAGCTCGGAAAGGGGTGAAATCAGTTTGGGCCGTGGGGTAGAGTGATTTTGGAGTAATTTTCTTCCTCTTTTTGCCTTTGACAGCAACTTCTATTTATAGGTGAAAATTGCAGTAAGAGTCCGGACGGACTTAGACTGTTTTTCAGGGTTTTGGGGTATTTTGGAATTCTGAGGGTCTTGCTGGCAATTTCAGAAAATTTGCACAGGGAGTCCGGCCGGACTTTGACTGAAATCCAGGGGTATTTTGGTCTTTTCAGCTTGATTTGTGATTGAAAGGTGACGGGAGGGCTGTGGCATGGCTACCACGTGTCCCATGACTCACCCTTTGCATGGGAGTTCGTTCCCCTGTCCCGGTTTTGTCCCTTTTTTAAAATAACAGTCCGGAAAATGTCCGAAATGCCCCCGGAAAGTGCCGGAAAGTGCGTTTTTCAGGGAAAGCCGTACTTTTACGTGCGATGACATGTGTTAAGTACGCTTCGACGTCGGGATGCACGGGGCAGTCCCGGGATGTCTCGTTGGCATGGAAACGGGGAGTTTAACGAGTTCCGGTTAACCTGGAGCGGGCCAGTTAACGGATTTCGGTTAACTTTCTGACGGATTTTGGCGATTCGAATTTGGGTACTTATAGTTAGCCCCTCAGTGACGTCTCCTCCGAAGGAGGTGGGGTCGTTGAAAAAGATAAGGATCCAAATCGGGATGCCTTACTTTGAAAGACCTGGCCGGTCAGCTGGCTGGACCCTTAGCGAAAGGATTCCTACGTATCCCGAGTGGGAATCAAGCCGATCGTAGTTCGTAGGTGCAAGGGCCGCACGTGGGGACCTTGACCTGAGCGAGACTGTTCAGAGGCGTCTGAACCTGAATGAGACCATTGCGAGGTACCCGAACCTGAATGGAGACTATTGTGAGGCGTCTGAACCTGAGATTCCCGAAACCTTCGAGGGCGTGTCGCGCCTCAGACCGAAATGGCTAGAGCTTATGAGGGCGTGTGGCGCCTCAAACCGGAGTTGCTGATACTGACGAGGGCATGTGGTGCCTCAAACCGGAGTTGACGAGGATACGCTCATCCTGAGACGAAGGCGTTCGTGCCTTGGGTACTGGGCTTATTGCGGCTGCCAGGTTTTTCCTGCTGGGGATAGGGTAACAATGATGGGAACGGTTGTGTTAAACTGGCGTTATTAACAACTCGGAAGGATCGACGTTTCTTCTTTAGAATCCTGCTGGGGATGAGTATTCGGGCTTACCTTGATGGCCGAAGAGGGATTGTTGTGCGGGCTTACCTTGATGGCCGCTGAGGCAGGACGATCGGGCTTATGACTGGCGGCCGGGGAGATGAATGTTCACTTGCTGAAGTGAAAAGATGTTCGGGCTTACGAGGATGGCCGAGGAGGGATTGTTGCAAGGCGTTCGTGCCTTGGGGTTCGGGCTTATTGCAGTTGCCGGGGGATATATGATGGTGAAAACCATTAGAAAATTTAACGTCGGGAGACGGAATCATAACTGGAATGTCTGGAGACATGATTGAGCGTTTGAATGTCAAACGTCAACTGGGATTGAATTTAAAGTCTGGAGACGGAAATGTAACTTGAATGTCCGGAGACATGATTGAGAGTTTGAATGTCAAACGTCAACTGGGAATTTAACGTCTGGAGACGGGCGTTAGTGAAAACTAACTGGGAATTTAACGTCTAGAGACGGACGTTAGTGAAAACTAACTGGGAATTTAACGTCTGGAGACGGGATTGTAACTTGGAATGTCCGGAGACATGATTGAGCGT
The DNA here is from genome assembly GCA_022495995.1 of Adenophora triphylla var. japonica. Taxonomy (NCBI): domain Eukaryota; kingdom Viridiplantae; phylum Streptophyta; class Magnoliopsida; order Asterales; family Campanulaceae; genus Adenophora; species Adenophora triphylla. Next base: position 29,945 of record JAFEMH010000395.1, read on the forward strand.
TTGAACGTCAAACGTCAACTGGGAATTGAATTTAACGTCTGGAGACGGGATTGTAACTTGAATGTCCGGAGACATGATTGAGCGTTTGAACGTCAAACGTCAACTGGGAATTTAACGTCTGGAGACGGGCGTTAGTGAAAACTAACTGGGAATTTGACGTCTGGAGATGGGGTGTTAGAAATGTCTAACTGAGGGAAATTTTACACTTTTGGGGGCCAAAAGAAATAAAATTGGAACTGCCAAAAGTTGAGGGACTGAATTGGAAGGAATCTTTTTTAAATTGCAGCAGGAGTCCGGCCGGACTTGGACTGAATTTGACCAGGTTCAAATCAGCTCCAAGTCTGACGCAAACTATCCCTTTTCCCCCATATTTTCCGACGAGAGAGAGAGAAAGGAGAGAAAAATTTCCACCCCAAATTGCAAGATTTGCTCAAATTTGTGAAGGAAAATTGCTATGGAAGGTGAATGGGAACCGATGGCTCGTCATGAAAGGACCGATGACGAAAGAACGCGGTTGGTTCGGACCATTCGAACCATTGTTCATCCATTGAATCAGGCGGAGTTTTACCTGGCTAGGGACCAACACAACTCCAAAGGAGGGATCGAGAGACAAGTAAGCTTCCTTCAAATTCCATTAATTTTAAGAATGTGAATTCTTTAAATGTTAGAAATTTGATTAGGAATGAACTTAGGGATTTTGGTACCCGAATTGGGGCTTTTGACTTTGCTATGACTCGTTGTCGAAATTGACTAGGATGTAGTTCAATTGACACCATGGGTAGATGACATAAAAATTTTGGTTGCAAAATTCCAAGTCTAGATGCATTTTCCAAAATTAAAGTAGCTTTAATTCGGGACGGAGTAAATTTTCGAAATGTTCGAAAGAGTTTGAAAGTTCCGGTTTCGACGGATTTTTCGAAGGATTTTGAAAGTTCCGGATTCGACGGAGTTTTCGAAATGTTTTGAAAGTTCCGGATTCGACGGAGTTTTCGAAATGATTTTGAAAGTTCCGGATTCGACGGAGTTTTCGAAATGATTTTGAAAGTTCCGGATTCGACGAAGTTTTCAAAATGTTTTGAAAGTTCCGGATTCGACGGAGTTTTCGAAATGTTTTGAAAGTTCTGGATTCGACGGAGTTTTCAAAATGATTTTGAATATATGTAGGAAATGAATGAGAACCGTATCTGCATTGCATCCTTTTGACATGCGTTCGTGCATTCGTTGATGTTGCTTCTGTCTTGTTCGCCTGCATGGGACAGGGGCGGTTGATACCCACAACCAGAAGAGTCAGGGTGCCTTTGAGGCAATGCGAGCGCTGTGGGAGGTGATCCCGGACGTGGCTCGAGAGGGAGAGAGGAGTCCGCGGCAGCTGGTGCTTGACTCCGGGTTGGCTGGGTTCATCGGTGCTGTAGCTGCGATAGCTGATACGCCGAGGGCCAGGTCCATGTATGTAGCTCTGAGCGAGTATTGGTGGGATGCGACCCACACTTTCCATTTCAGATGGGGGGAGGCGACGGTGACTCCCACGGATTTTGCCGCTATCACTGGGTTGCCGACCTATGGCAACACGCTGGTGTGGGTTGATGGTTATACCCCGGAGCAGTCGTCTGGGCTACTGGGTTTTGATAATACCGATCCAGGGGCTTAGGCATTCGGTACAGGCCGATGGAGAGGCATCTGGAGACGGGTATCGCCGATTATTTGGATGGATCTTTGAGGATGACCGCGGAGCGCCTGGCTCGAGGGTTCCTTTGGTTCGCGTTGTCAGCAACTTTATTCCCGACTTCTGACACATCCTGTCACTTCCCTCTGCTCGGGTCACTGACAGATCTGGATGCTGTGAGGGGGTATGCATGGGGGGGAGGCTGGACTGGCCGAGCTCTACCATTCCCTGGACAGGTTCTCGCGGGGAGAGGAGCACTCCTTTAGCTGCTTCACACCTGTCTTGGATGTAAGTTCACGTCCTTTTTCTCTTCCTTGTCTCTTTTATGTACTCGTATGTATCTGCTCTGTAGCTGACATAACTTTCCACTTGTTTGACTGGTCTGGTTCTATGAGGTGTTCAGTCCGCAGGATTGGGACATCAAGGAGGCGTATCGACCCCTGTTCCCTGCCATGCTGGTTTGGCAGAAGAAAGCGAAGAGGGCGGTCTCGTCGAGAGTCGGCACTCGAGTGTCATACGAGGAGGTGTCTCTGGCACTGAACCGGGAGTTCTCCGAGAGGATCCAGCTGACCTGGTGGAGTCGGTTCCACTATGGCGTGGTTCAGGTCGCTAGCGAGGTGACGCGGCAGAGGAAGCTCCTGGTGGGACTTCATTGCGACGCTATGTATCTGGGGGAGCGGGTGACCCGTCAGCATGGCCCGGGGTCCATTCCGTTGGTGCCGGTGGATCCTCCTATGCACATGCAGCATCCTCGGGAGATGCCGATGGAGGAGTTAGGGAGGTATAGACAGGGCGTGTTCTATACCGAGTACATCATAGCGGGGGCCGCCTATGATACTTTCTTGAGGATGAGGCTGAGGAGCCCACAGGTGCAGCACAGGGAGGGCGATGGCCCTGGATATCCTCGAGATCTCCCGCTCCCACGTGCTAGGCTGGCGTACGAGGGGCTGGACGGTTCGTGCAGGCGACTTGTGATCCCGCTCCCGGATGAGCCGAGATCACGATACAGGGTTGACCCCAATGCTTCGGTGAGCACTTTTTATTTTCTGCATTTGATAGTAGTATTCTGCAAATGTTGCATCTGTACTTTCTATTCGTCTTCTGATGACCTTCCTGGTTCGCAGGTGTCTGGCCGTACGTACAACGACGCTATGAGGCTGGTGGACGGGTGGGCCGCCTACGCTAGGAGGCTCGTGGAGTTCATGCGGTGCAGTTCCCGGAGGAGCATGGATGTCCGTGAGCCGAGGCCGTCTAGGCCGAGAGGTTCGCCTGCTCCCACGGCTGGTGGGGAGGAATTTGCACAGGGATTTGGCCAGTTCGCGAGCGAAACGGCTGGATTTGGAGCTCCTTCTTCTTCGCACTCGGGTCACGAGAGGGGAGAGTCCTCGAGTTCGCATACACCGAAGAGGCCTTTTGCATATTCCCGCCTGGAGGAATTTTAAGAGTTCCTGTTTGCGACGGATCCGGCAGCGGCGGAGCAGTGCGTCGAGTGCTCGAATGACGAGCAGGACTCGGAGTAGTCCTTTCTTACTGCTTTCTTTCCCTTTTTTTTTGTATCGTCCGAAACGATTTGATTTGAACTGTATTTGAAAAAAGGCGCCCGTGGGGTGGAACCTGTACTTCGCACATTTATTCTGTGATCACCTTCTGTTATTTTTTGGCAAATAAGGAAGTAGGTTAATCAAAAATACATAAAATGAAACATGCATTAAAAATTGAACGGGTCAAAAATTAAGCCTATATGCACTGATTATTAATTATTTGCACTGTTGCACGAGCCCGGGGCGGAAGGGATATTGACATTGGTTGAATGAAACTAGGGGCAAAGACGGGTTTCATAAAGGATGAACGAGGAGTTGTTTGGAATTGTTTCCAATTCGGGAGCGGTATTTGCAGAGTTGACCAAGTCAATCGCATAGGAGTCCTTTGGACTAGGAGTGAATTTCCAGATTCTTTAAATTGCAATTTCAGCTTTGCAATTGGTTAAGAACTGCGCATTGCTTTTGATCAGTTTAGCTGAATTCTCTCAAACTTCCAAGGTTTCCTTTATTTTTTATGGCTCCCTTTCCCAAGTTATCGTCTCGGATGCAAGAGCGGTATTTGGACAACTTTCAGTCATGGGTACGGAACCACACGAGGCAGAACAAAGGGTTTTTCGAAGGCTGTTACGGGATTAAATCTGTTTGGGCTTTGAAGGAGCTCATGCCAGATTGGGATCTTTTGAGAGCCGCGTCTCGCTTCTGGGACGTACGGAGGAATGTGTACAGCTTTTCGTACAACGAAGTCACTCCTACGTTTGAAGATTTCTGGGCCATTTTGGGAGGACCTGAGACGGAACAACTAGTTCTTCCGTATGCTGGTGGCATGGCCACTGTTGAGAAGCTAGTGTCTTTGCTTGGTATCTCGGCTGGAGAAGCATACGGGATGCTGATACTGGATACTGATTATGTCGACATTTTGGGACTGCCCAAAAGATTTGCGGAGGCGAGGAGCATCTTTTTTCGTGGGACGCGTTTGCTGTGCGCGATCGCTACTCTGTTCATGTTCACGTCTGCAGGTGTGTGCCATCACGGTGTCTTGGACTTGGTGAGCGATGCCGGAGCGGGGGAGACATTGTGTCGTTGGTCTTGGGCGAGATGTTCCTGGGCATAGGTCGGATGGCAACCGGTAGCCGATACATGTGGGGAGGGAGTCCCGCTATGCTTACCATGTGGTTGAGTAGAGGCTGCGAGATGATGCACGAGGTGCCAATGTCTGTGACGCTTGGTCCTTCTCTCGACGTCCTCGGTGATAGGGGGCGATCAGCCGAGCCGGAGCTCTGGATGGCCGAGACTCCGCACGCATCACTTGCGATGGTGGGTTCCCAGCTGGAAGATTCTGAGACTTGTCGGACCACTCGAAGGGTCCATTGGTTGTCGAGTGCCGGCCGTCTCGAGACGTCTTTCTATATTCCCTCATTGGTTACTGCGACGATGCAGTGGGCGAGGTGCCAGCGGGTTTGAGTTATGCTTCTACCTTCGAGGTGGGATCTCTGGCGATGGAAGATCCTTCGGCCATTTATTCTTTGCTCACGCGGTTGTGGCAATACACGTCCTTTCCTGCCAGGGTTCTCCTTCACCGAAGAGGGGGCACTGTTCTGTCTACGCAGTATCTGAACTGGTACGAAGAGAGTATAGGGGAGACACAGATGGCTATCTTGTGGAGACGAGAAGAGCTGTTGGGTGCTAGCCAACTTGACAGCTCGACTCTGAGAAGGACCGAAGCGGGGGCTAATCCTCGAAATCAGACTGGGAATGCCATGGCTGACTATGAGGCCAATGCTGATCGGGAGGCCAATCAAAGCACTGTTATGATGGCTCGAAGTGAGGCAGCTCGAGATAGAGCTAGGGAGAGAACTGCGTTAACAGCCACAGGGTTGACGGAGGGATCGGGAAGAGTCCCTGAGCCAGGTAGAAGGCCTACCAGAATATTTCATGTGAAGGTGAAGAACACTCGCCGTGGGAAAGGGAAGGGGAAGAAGGATGAAGGACCAAGTATGGGAAACTAGGTTGACCTTGCTGTCCAGAGTATCCACCCATTGTCATTTGCAGACACATTAATTGATTAATGTTTTGTTGTAGTTTTGCTAGCGTGTAGCGAGTCAAGAGTTAACCGTGCTTGAACTCATCAAAGATTGTTTTAACCGTTATGAATTTGTAGGTTAATTGAAAAGAGTTTTTCGAAACACAAGCAATTGATGCTTATTGTATATTTTTTTTTGTTTTTGAGACCGAACCAATGATGGCTGCCTACGTTCCCCTTTTACAATTGGACTAAGGGGCTCAGGTCACCGTAGTTCGACACTTTAGGTGAATTTGAGAAAAACAAAGACAAAAGAAGTGCGACCCTGTTTTTTACCTGGATCATTAGCGGGAATGTATCCAGTTGGGTATTACTCTTTTAGCACTTTTAATTTTACAGAAGGGACGGTGTATGGGGAAGGAGAGTTGACTCGTGTCTTCCTCAAACGAAGTATCTGCGGAGCTTGCTTCCATTCAAGGGGTTAACGAAAGGGTTTCCGTCCAAGTCTGCTAACTTCATGGCTCCCCCGGAGAAGATTCTTTATACCACGAACGGTCCTATCCAGGTAGGCTCCCACTTTCCGAGGGGATTGGTCTGCGTAGGAGGATTTTCCTTTAGCACCAAGTCGCCTTCTCTGATGTCTCGGATCTTGACTTTCTTGTTGAATGCTCGGGCCATTCGGCTCTGGTAGGCTCAAGTGTGTTCCATGGCTTTCAATTTGCGCTCGTCGAGTAGAGCAAGTTCGTCGTGACAGCTCTGTAGCCATTCGACTTCATTGATCCCGTTTTCCAAGAGGACTCGGAGGGATGGAATTTCCAATTCCATGGGTAACATCGCTTCCATTCCGTAGGTAAGCGCGAACGGAGTCTCCCCTGTGGCGGTTCTGACTGATGTTCGGTATCCCTAGAGGGCTAGATGTAGCTTTTCGGGCCAGTCCCGACCTCTGGTGGTCATCTTTCTGATTATCATGGCGAGAGTCTTGTTGGCTGCCTCTCTTGCACCATTGGTTTTGTGGTACGTAAGGAGAAGACTTGAGACGTGTGACTCTGAATTCGGTCAGTAGTTGGTCACAAACTCCTTCGAAGTGGGTCCCATTGTCGGATATGATCTCGTTGGGCACTCCGTATCGGCACATGATGTTCTCTCGGATGAACTCGGCCACCTTCTTAGAATTCAGTACCTTGTACGATCTGGCTTCTACCCATTTGGTGAAGTAGTCGACTGCGACTAAAATGAACTCGTGACCATTGCTCCCTGGAGGAGTGATCTTGCAGATGACGTCGATTCCCCATGTGGCGAAAGGCCATGGCATAGTCATGCAATAGAGCTCATGTGGAGGAGTGTGATTGAGGTTGGAGAACCGTTGACATTTGTCGCAGCTTCGGACGAACTGGATGCGATGCTGTTTCCATCGATATCCGGTAGTATCCCATACGGAGGATGATACGTGTCAATGCTCGGGCGTTCGTATGCGGACCGCGAGTTCCGTTGTGAACTTCGTTCATTAGCTTCGCGCTTTTTCTTTGTTTACACCGAAGGAGTGGCCCTTGGTGGCACTTCTTGTACAACATACCCCCGAGAATGACGAAATGGGATGCCGGGCATTTTAATGCCATCATGTTTTGGCTTTGATCCCTTCTTTGTATTTTCCATCTTCATTTGTGAAGGAAGCTTCTCCGTTTTGGAGGTACTTGGTAAATACGATTGTACCGGGGTTCGTCGATCGTTTCCTTTTATTTCGATCTCACGGCAATAGGCGGGTGTTTCCCGTCACGCCTATTACGAGGGGTTTCTTGCTTTTCCATCGGGAATTTCGACAAGAGAGGCGAGTGTTGCCGGGGCATCTGCGAAGCGGTTCCTGTCTCTTGGCAAATAATGAAAAGAGATGTCCTTGAGCGAGCAATGAGCTCCTCCATGTACGCGTGGTACTTACGGAGGCGTAATCTACCGTCTTCCATTTGTTGGACACTTGATTGATGATCAATGCTTGAGTCTCCATATACATCCCAATTACGAGATGTTGCGCTCGAGGGCGGTTTCCGGACTGCTTGCACGAGCTTCGTATTCTATTTGCATTGTTGGTTGCTTCAAAATTCAGCTTGATGGCTATGGGAGTATGCTCGTTCTTGGGATCGACAAGGAGCATTCCAATACCATTCCCCTTCTTGTTAGCTGCCCCATCAAAGAAGAGTTGCTAGCGGTTTGCGCTGTTGAGTGAAAAGATTCCGTCGTCCGGAAACTGCGGATCAGGACCCTTAGGTTCACTGCTCGGGAAGTCGGCCGGTGATACGCCATGACTACGCCCTATGTTGATTTTCGACCATGTACTTGATGTCGAACTCGGCCCGGGAAGAATGACCACTTGGCTAGTCGCATTGACAGGATGGCTTGTCAAAGAGATATCGGACGGGGTCCATTTTGGAGAACAGGAGCACTGAATGCGACTGCATGTAGTGTTTCAGTTTCCCGACTACCCATACCAAGGCGGTACAAGTTTTCTCTGCTGCTGAGTAGCTGAGTTCACTTCCTTGAAGCTTCCGTCTTACGAAGTAGATTGCATGCTCAACCTTGGAATCTTTATGTTCTTGCGCCAGCATTGCTCCGATTGACGTGTCTGTTACTATCAGATACAGGAGTAGTGGCTTGTCTTCATGTGGCGGGCACAGAATTGGGGGATTCACCAAGTAGGTCTTGATTTTCTCGAAAGCTATCTGGCACTCGGAGGCCCAGCTGATGTCGGCATTCTTTTTCATCAGTTTGAACATGGGCTCGCGAGAAGATGTCAACTGGTTGATGAAGCGACTGATGTACTGAAGTCTTCCCATGAAGCTCTTCACTTCTGTCAAAGTCTGAGGCGGCTTCATGTCGATGATGGCCTTGATTTTCTTGGAATCGGATTTGATACCTCTTTCTGTAACCATGTACCCCAGTACCTTGCCGCGCTTGACGCCGAAGGTGCACTTCGCAGGGTTCAGTCTCATGGAGTGCTTTCTGAGTCTGTTGAAGAATTTTCTCAGATCTGTCAAATGCTGCATGTCTGATCCCCTGGAGTGGATGATCATGTCGTCGACATATACTTCGATTTCTTTGTGAATCATGTCATGGAAGAGGGCTTGCGGCCCATTGTAAGTAGCCCAGCGTTCTTTAGACCGAACGGCATGGCCGTGTAACAGTATGTCCCCACGGAGTGGTGAAGGCAGTCTTGGCTTGACTCTCCTCGGACATTTTGATGCAGTTTGTATCCAGCGAACCCGTCCACGAAGGACTTTACTTTGAAATTTGTCGTGGTGTCGACCGGCATGTCGATGTTAGGCGGTGGGAAATCATCTTTAGGGCCGGCCTTGTTGAGATCCCGGAAATCCACACGGCATCGACCTTTCCATTGGCCTTGGTGACCGTCACGATGTTGGAGAGCCAAGTCGGGTACTTAATCACTCTGATGAAACCAACTCAGAGCATTTTCTCAATTTCTTCTTTAACTTGCAAGGACCACTCTGGCTTGATCTTGCGCGGCTTACATTTGTGAGGCTTGGATTCGGGATCCAGGGAATTTTGTGCTCCACGATTGAGGATCGAGTCCTGGCATGTCTGGTATGACCGGGCGAACACGTCAACGTACTCCCGGAGGAGGCTTATCAGGGCTTCTTTTTCTGCATCGGCGAAGAAACTGCCCACTTGTGTCTCTTTAGGCTCTTGCACTGACCCCAGGTTCACTTTGGTCATAACCTCTTCGGCAGCTTGGGCCCGGTTGTCCTCTTGGTGGACTACACGCTTGAGAACTTCCTTAATGTATTGTTCGTTTAATGTGTCTGCTTCTTTATCAATTGAGTTATTAACGTCTTTTAAGTTGTTTGTTAACTTATCAGTTGTTAAAGTGGCAATGAGAGGATACTCCGAAAGGTCAGACTTTTCATTGAACAAGAACGGAAATACATGGTTGGCTACATTATCATAGTCCTCCGTCGTAAGGCCATTGGATGACTCAGAGGACCGGACTCTGACAAGGACTGACTCAGAGGGTTTGAGATCGGGTTTAGGGAGATGTGGGTGCGAGCCCAGCTTGTCTTCCAATTCTGCCTGGCTTGCCCTCGGTCCGGTGAAGGTTACCCAATTCTTCAGTGGCATTGCTGGATGCTTGACGAGGGTGCGAGGATCGAGAGGCTTGGCTTCTGCTGTCCCAATCATGGCGATCATGCTGTTGTCGGAGCCCAGGTCAATCAGGTTTGGCACCTCCATGACTTCTTCAAAAAGACTCTGTAGAGCTGGTCCACTGAGAGCGTCTTCTATGAATTCTGGTTCCTTCTGCTTTGGAGTTCTTGTCTCGAACGTGGCCTCGGCGGGTGATCCGAACAATCTGTTTCCCATGGAGAGTACCTTGAGTTGCTCCTCCAAGTGCGGGATTCCCTTGAGTGTGTACTCGTCTTTGGGTGTGGTGGCGGTTGGTCCAGTAGAGCCGTGATGTCGAGGAACGCTCCCCTTATCGGATTAGCTTTGAGTCCTCTGAAACGCTTGAGGTCCCGTGCTAGCTGTTCCATCCTTTCTGTAGTCTCGGTGCGACTATCCCTGCTTCTTTCTCATCTTCATCGGTTCCACTTGTCGGTCCCCTCGGTTCGTTTGTCGGTTCCCGTCGGTCCCCTCGATTCTGTCGGTTCCGCTGTCGGTCCCCTCAGTTCTTCTGTCGGTTCCCTTGTTGGTCCCCTCAGTTCTGCTGTCGGTTCCCCTGTTGGTCCCCTCAGTTCTGCTGTCGGTTCCCTTGGTGAAGTAATGGGCGAGGTCGAAACTGTAAGGTTGGAGGTTGGGTGTGCCGTCGGAGGTTCCCCATTTGCGGGCTGCTGCCATGGTGCGGGCGAGCCTTTTGTGTTTCTTGATGTCAGCCGGTGTTGGCACGTAGCCAAGCCCCTGGACCGTGGTGTGGTCCTTGACTTCAATGACTTGGTGTTGGCCTTGTAACCTTTTGTCGAGCCCCAGTCCTGGGATGAAGTTCATGAGTTTCATCATCTTCGCCAGCGGGGAGGAATCTTGTCGTGAGACAGTGGAAGGTCCACGTTGCATATTTGGATTTTGGAGGTCTCGAGTGAATCCGAGTTAATGGCATGTCGTCACTATGCTTGATTTCTAAGCTGGAATGTCGTTGGTCTTTGGTCCCCTCGGTGGTGGCCATCGCCGTAGGCGTAGTTAGCTCGTTGCCTTGCATGAACTTGAGGCATTGGTGAAGGGTGGATGCCACGCCATTGATTTGATGCAGCCAGGGACGCCCCAGGATGGTTGTGAAAGTGATTGGAATGTCCAATACTTGGAATTCGGTGGGGATCATCCGCTTGCCGAACCAGATATTAAGAGTAGCAACCTCGAGAACTGTGCGGGAAGTAGAATCGTAGGCCTTGATAGTGTGGGCTGAAAGCTTCAGATCTGTAGGCTTGATGTCAAGCAGGTCCATCATCTTGGCGGGCAAGACATTCATTCCGGAACCTCCGTCCACCAACACGCGGGGAAGGCGACGCTCGTCCAGCTGGACTGTGATGTAGAGCGGCTCATTGTGATCAGCCCCAAATTTTGGAAGGTCCAAATCTGTGAAGGTGATAATGTTGCCATAGTGGATGTTGCCGATCATCTGAATGACTTCGTCTGGGGTTGCGTCCACGGGGACCATGGTACGGGCCAGGCTTTCCTCTAGCTTGAGCTTGTAAGGATATGAAGAGGTGAGTAGGGACCAAAGGGAAATGTTCGCCCGAGTCTGCTTGAGCTGAGTAAGGATCGGGTCCTCTATCATGGAACATGCGTCCTCGGGCTGGCCGGGTTGCAGTTCTGGCTCCGTCGGCTTAGGTGGTAATGCATGGATTTGACCCGATCGGGTTAGGACACTGACATCAGGTTTGGTCCCTTCTGAACAGGCTGCTCTGAGTTGAGTCATAGTTAGAGGAGGATTCCTCGTAGCATAGGGCCATATGTCTTCCCTCAACTCATTGACTGTAGATGTATTTCCGGGAGCTTCGGCAGCTTGACGGATTCTGTCCCAGGATACTGTCTTAGGTGCCTCTGCGGGGAGGTAGTTTACGGATTGCCGCAGTGTTCGAACGTCGAGTGCACGCAGTGGTTGCACTGAGGCCCGAAGCGTGCGTTGCGGCCCTCAGGGAGGTTGGAGAGTTCTCGGCTCAAGCGAACGGTCTCCTTGATCTCTTCACGGTATATCGCGTTCCTTTCCTTCTTGCTGAGCATACTCAGGACATTCTGGAGTTGGGTCTGGCGATACTCATGGTTTGCTAGTTTTCCTCCGCTCTTGACCCAAATCAACTTTCTTGCAGCGGAGCCTGCGTCGAGAGTTAGTGCCTGCGTTTCTTCCCATGTGAGAATAGTCAGTTCTCGTAAGCCTGAATATTCCCCAGCGAGAATACCTTCAAATAGTCTCCTTTTTCCCCGACAGTTCTCGTAAGCCCGAATCTTCCCCAGCGAGAATACCTTCAAATAGTCTCCCTCAGGTACAAAACCTCAGCTTAGGTTCATACTCCTGAATCAAACCTCAACTTAGGTTCATACTCCTGAACTAAGTCCCCATTTAGGTTCATACTCCTGAACTAAACCTCGACTTAGGTTCATCCCCGGCAGTAAAACGTAAGTCCGATTCCTCCGATAAAAGTTAACGAAACCCCGTTTCTTTCCCCATTTTCATCCCCGGCAGTAAAACGTAAGTCCGATTCCTTCGATGAAAGTTAACCGAACCCCGTTTCTTTCATTTTCATCCCCGGCAGTAAAACGTAAGTCCGATTTCTCCGATGAAAGTTAACGGAATCCCGTTTATTTCCTCATTTTCATCCCCGGCAGTAAAACGTAAGTCCGATTCCTCCGATGAAAGTTAACGGAACCCCGTTTCTTTCATTTTCATCCCCGGCAATAAAACATAAGTCCGATTTCTCCGATGAAAGTTAACGGAATCCCGTTTCTTTCCTCATTTTCATCCACGGCAGTAAAACGTAAGTCCGATTCCTCCGATGAAAGTTAACGGAATCCCGTTTCTTTTCTCATTTTCATCCTCGGCAGTAAAACGTAAGTCCGATTCCTCTGATGAAAGTTAACGGAACCCCGTTTCCATCCCCAGCAGCTTTTGAACTACGTATAGGCTTGATTCCCATTTGGGATACGTAGGTAGCCTACCACAGGTCCAGCCACTCGACCGATACGGTCATCCTTTTCCTCGGCAATAAAACGTAAGTCCGATTTCTCCGACGAAAGTTAACGGAGTCCCGTTTCTTTCCTCGTTTCCATCTCCGGCAGCAAACGTAAGACCGATCCCTTCAAGTGAAGTCCACTAAAGGACCATCTATCCCAAACCATCAAGGGAAATCATTTCAAATCGAGGATCGAGGCACCTAAAACGCCATCATCAAGGTCTGAGGTACCTAAAACGCCATCATCAAGGTTTGAGGCACCTAAAACGCCATCATTAAGGTTCGAGGCACCTAAAATGCCATCATCAAGGTTCGAGGCACCTAAAACGCCATCTTCAAGGTCCGAGGCACCTAAAACGCCATCTTTAAGGTTTGAGGCACCTAAAATGCCATCTTTAAGGTTCGAGGCACCTAAAATGCCATCATCAAGGTCCGAGGCACCTAAAACGCCATCATCAAGGTTCGAGGCACCTAAAACACCATCATCAAGGTTCGAGGCACCTAAAACGCCATCATCAGGCTTAAGGCACCTAAACGCTATCAACTTCGGTTTCGACACACCGAAATCATCACCAGTTTGACATCCTAAAATAGTCACTCTAGGGTCGACGACTGAAGATAGTCGAAAAACCTGAACTACGACTGGCTTGATTCCTCTTAAGGATACGTAGGTAGCCTATCATTAGGTTCAGCCATCAGACCAAAATGGTCATTCCTTCCCCCCAGCGGTCCGACCAAAATGTCATCCTCTTTTCCCCAGTAGATTGGGACCTCACTTTTATCGACGACCCCACTTCCTCCGAAAGTGCCGTCGCCGAGGGGCTACTGTAAGTGTCCCAATCTGAACCGCCAATGTTCCGTCAGCCCAAATTAATGATTTATAATTATCTAGGGGAATTTTGGACATTATTTTGACAATTTAAATGAGGAAGGGCATTTTAGGAATAAAAAGTAGACAAAATCTCACGGATATTTGTCATTTCCCATAAAGAAAGGAATATTGACCAAAGGGAAAATGCCAAAACTGCTTTTCTGCAAAAATCAGGCACGCCTTCATTTCTATCCGCGCGGAGGAAAATGATGACCTCAGTCCTATCCGCGCGGACATGAGTGCAACCCTAATCCAGCCTATAAATTCGACCCTTCTCTCTCAGTTTAGACATCAAAAATTCACTACTGTTACATTGCCGAAATACTCTCTCAATACAGCCTTCAAACACCCAACAAATACTCATCCAAACACTCATCCAAACACTCATCTAAACACAAATCCAAACACCAAATCTTGATACTCCTCAAGTCAAACTCCAAACCAAAGGAGATAGGGTGTCACCATTGGTAAAACCCTCCTTCTTTTTCACAAAACATATCCTTGTTCAAGCAATCATTTTCATTAAATCTTATTAATCTCTCTATATTTGTCTAGATATTGTTTATCTACTTGTTGAATCTTCATTATCTTGTGCTTTACTTATTAATTGTTGATCTTCTTGCATATTGTCCTTGGATCTAGGAAGATCTCCATGGAGTTCATCTCCATGGATGATCTTCCATGAAGATCTACATCTTTTCTTATGATACTCCTTAATGTCCCTTGTCTTTACATAAATTTGCTTTACTTGACCTAAGAATGTTCACCTTGGGGTAAAATCTCCATGGATGACCATTCCAAATGGTCTAAATTGTTTACTTTCTTGTAAATGTTTACCTTAGTCTAAGATGTTCACCTTGGAACCATTTCCATGGATGAACATCCTTAAGACTCACAAATTAGGTCACACAAGATGTATGAGATACACTTGAGTTTAAAGATCTCAAGGATGGTCATCTTAATGACCACCTTAGAAATCCATTCTAAAGTTGATACATCTTGACCTACTTCTTATTTTATCAAATTTACTTTCATGTTAAACCCCCATCCCAAGCAAATGAAATGTTTTAAAGTCCTAATATACCCTAAAGATGGTTTGATTTAGTAATCACCACTAAACAAATTAAGTGGGACACTAATCAAAGCCTAAGGATGGGGACAAAGCATGGATGCCAAATTCAAATATCCTTTTACTTTACGGTTTACATTTGCAACTCCGATTCGATTACGTAAATCCAGGTTGACTTTCGAAATTACGTAATCGAGGCGGAAAGCTGCCAAAAATGAACCTTACTGTCCCATCCGCGCGGACATGATTGAGCCTCGGCCTGATCCGCGCGGACATGATTGGAATGGACAGATATTTTGTTTTTCAGTCGTTTTTTACTCATAGAAGCACACTGTTTTGGTAAATTTCAGTCCAGTCCAGTCAAAACTTTATTTCCAGAAAACTCCTTTTGCAAAACACACACACACATACAAATAAATGGTTTTAAGCTAGGAAGACTCGTTTTGCGAGGCATCCCGGGTGAACCCTAACGTTCTTCCCGAAATGTAACGTGACCTCCGAACCCATTTTTCTCTAATTTTGGGCGTTTTTCAAAGTTTTGGCCCTAAACTAAAAACGGCGTGGCGACTCCGTTTGATTTTTCAAAATCGTGAAAATCGGGTACATCACAATTGTGGAGCTTATGGTGGACACCCGGAGGCCAGAACTTTGGCCGACAAGATAATTACTTTGGGGTATTATTGGCCTCACTTGAGGGCATACGCTCATGATTTCGTACAGTAGTGTGACAAGTGCCAGATATTTTTCGACCTACCAAGACTGCCTATAACCTTGCAAACTCCCGTGGTCGCAGCTTGGCCTTTCAGCATGTGGGGAGTAGATTTGATTGGGCCCTTCCCACCCGCCCAGGGAAATTGTAAGTACGTGATCGTCGCCATTGATTACTTCACCAAGTGGATTGAAGCCAAGCCCTTGGCCAAGATTACGGAGGAGAACGCCATCAACTTTATTCATGATTACATTTGGTGTCGATTTGGAATTCCCCGAGCTATTGTGTCGGACAACGGGCTACAATTCTCTGCATCCTTTGAAATGGAGATGAACAGATTGGGCGTCAAGCATTGGAAGTCGCCAGTCGCATATCCTCAGGGCAACGAGCAAGCAGAAGCAGCGAATAAACTATTTCTATTAGCACTTAAGACGGGCTTGGTTAGTCGAGCTGGAAGGTGGTTGGACGAACTTCCCATTGCTCTCTGGGCAGTCCGCATAACCACCCGGGGGCCTACGGGTGAAACCCCATTCGCTCTTACATATGGATCGGAAGCCATGGCACCGGCCGAGCTAAAGGTTCCTACAGCTAGGGTAACTTTCTTTGATCATGTACAGAATGATGTCAACATATTGCTCGACTTGGATTTGCTCGATGAGAGGCAAGCTACAGCTCAGCTAAGGATGGTCAATTATAAGCAGAAAACCAAGGGCTACCACGACAAGAAAGTTAAGAAGAGGTAGTTCAAAGTTGGGGACTACGTGCTAAGGAATATCGAGGTAACAGGAAGGAAAGAAGAACAGTACAAGTTATCTCCTAGCTGGGAAGGTCCTTACATAGTTACTCGAGTCATCAAAAAGGGAACTTACATGATTGGTCATCCAGGGGGTGAAGAATTGAAATATCCGTGGCATGCTAGCCACCTTATTAAGTACTACTTTTGATTTACAGTTTCAGTTTCAGTTTTAGTTTCTTCTATGTAAACCATTCTACTACTTCAATAAAAGTTGCAGTTATATTCAACCAAGTTGTGTTACTCCTATCATTCAAATTAGGTCCGACTCTTAGGTCGACCACCAGATTATCTTCAAATTGGTCCAACTCTTAGTCGACCTCGTTCTAAAAGACTCGACTCTTAGTCAGTCTCGTTTCTTTAAACAAGTCCGACTCTTAGTCGACTTCGTTCTAACAGACTCGACTCTTAGTCAGTCTTGTTTCTTTAAACAAGTCCGACTCTTAGTCATCTTTGTTCAAATAGGCTCGACTCTTAGTCAGTCTCGTTTTTCTAAACAGGTCTGACTCCCAAGTCGACCTCGTTCTAACAGGTCCGACTCATAGTCGACCTCGTTATAACAGACTCGACTCTAAGTCAGCCTCGTTTCTTTAAACAAGTCCGACTCTTAGTCGACTTCGTTCTAACAGACTCGACTCTTAGTCAGTCTCGTTTCTTTAAACAAGTTTGACTCTTAGTCGACTTCGTTCTAACAGGCTTGACTCTTAGTCAGTCTCGTTTTTCTAAACAGGTCTGACTCCCGAGTCGACCACGTTCTAACAAGTCCGACTCTTAGTCGACTTCGTTCTAACAGACTCGACTCTTAGTCAGTCTCGTTTTTCTAAACAGTTCTGACTCCCAAGTCAGCCTCGTTCAAACAGGCTCGACTCTTAGTCAGTCTCGTTCTAGCAAATTCAACAAAAGTGATTGGTCGACTATGTTCTTAATTTGGTTCGACCAAACACTTGTGTCACTTTCATTCGTCCTATCAATCTAGTTCGACGAATATACGAGCAAGAATCCAAACAAAAAGATTCAAAGTATAAAAGTCAACTAGCATTGTAAAATAAGTCCCCCAAATCGGGCTAGAACTTGTGCGAGCAAAAATATGTTAAGCTACCTCCCAAAACGAGCCAAGACAGTGATTACATAAATCAAGATAAAAGTTGTTTTGAAGCTTGTTCATTACATCAGTTAAATAAGGATTAAACGTATGGCCCGCCATTAGTTGGATCCTGCTGATCTTTGGTGACCTCCTTTTCAGCGTCCTCCTCCATGTCCTCAGGATCCAGAAACTCCTGGAAAAGTATGTTGAAATTTCTCTCTACTACGGGAGGGGCGACCCAAGGCTCACACCCATTTTCCTGATCATGCTGAGCAATAAGAGCGAGATCGTTGTCACCATAAGGAACAAAAGAGTGTCCACATGAGCTGCGGTATCATACTGCTCCTCCAACGTCTACCTAGCCAGCTGCTCCAGAGACACCTCGACAGTAGGATCCACCACGGCTCGGGGGGCCATAAGGCGACGACCTAAGTGGTAAAAAAATTTCGCCCTATCAACAATAATGTTATAACACTCATCACTGTTCTTGAAAGCTTCAACAGCTGTTTTCTCCCTGGTTTGGGCCTCCTCCTCCCACTTGGCTTGCGCCTCCCTGTGTTCCTCACTCTATTTGAGACATAAGTCATTGCGATCTTCGAGCATTATCTTCACAGTCTTGAGCTCAGTCTCCACCTCACCTTTCTCGAACTGAAGAGCAGCATGAGCAGACCTCTCCTTCTCAAGCTCAGCCATGACATATCCTAGGTCGACCATCACCATCTCTTTGGCCTTCACAGTGTCATCTTTTACCAGCTTCAGCACCTCGTAAGCGGAATCCAGGTCGCTCAGCTTCTCTTTCAGATCGGTAACTTCAACCGACCTATGAGCGTACTGAGCTGTGGAAATCTTCTCCTGCTCAATATCAGTCTTCCAGCTACTCTTGGCCAGTTCATTGAGGGTGAGGGACTACACAATGTAAAAAGGAGGGATCAGTTCGACCAACGACTAAAATCAAAGGCAATCAATTAAAAGTTAGAAAGAAGAGAAGGATTACCTCGCTGTGAAGAAGGCCGGACTTCTCCACATATTCTTCTGGGGAAATCCACTTATCAATAAGACGAGCTAGTAGGTTGGGATCTACTGCCCACCTCACAATCACCTGACCATATCCCAGCTCGGGATAATGGTGGCTGGAGCTATCTATTTGGGAGAGGGGTGGCACCTCGCTCAACCTAGCCACCTCAGCTTGCACAAACTCCGCGCCTGTAACAGGAGGCATTCTGATTGAAGGATGATCAGGACCAGCTTCAATAGGTTTTGGGTCAAGCTTTGACCTTTTTCTCTTATTGCCTAGGGGAAGGTCATCACTTTCTTCCTCTTCCAGTTCAACTATTCCGACCTTGGCAATAGGTGGGGGGACCGACTCAGCAGACCCAAGTACTAGATCAGGCTTCGACGTGGGTTTAGTTGAAGGGCCGACCTCTCCACTCCCTGCAACAGCAACCTGGGCTTGAGGGGCATCACTCTCCATAGGGTCAACAGACCCTGACTCATCAATGGGCACCATTCCTACCCCCTCCTTTAGCAACAGCATGTTTCTTGCCTCAGCTTCTCTCTCTCTACTAGCTCGAGCGTTGGCAGTGCCATGAGCTTTCTTGCTCTTCTTTCTATCGGACACACCCACGATGCGATTCATATCTGCTTCTTGTTGAGGAGTAAGAACTGCACAAATACAAAGGGAGAGCAATTAGTGGAGTAAAGCTACAATAAAAAGAAATTTCGAGTTAAAAGAAAAGGACGAGTAAACTGTTTACCACCAAAGTGATCTTGAGATTTGCAGGCATCAGGCTCGCCCTTACAGAAATGACACGTAGCCTCAAACCTACCCCTCTCATGAATCACCAAACCTGGGTATCTCAAACTCCTGACTATCAAGGCTAGAGGGGCTACCTCCCTATTACCACCTAGCATCATCCCAGCCTGGATGAAGTTATTTTTGTTCGACCCTATTATGTCCCAGCTGATGGGTCCCCTATTTGTGATCAAGTTTAATCGAGTGGTTAGCTCCTCCTCCCAAGCCGAGACCCAGTAATCCTCCTCTTTCAAGGCACGTGTAGCGGTATCAGGCAAAGGGAATTCCCACCCACTTTTGCTCTCCACGAGTATCATATGGGAGTTCCAACTAGACACCTTCTCAGGAAAATTCATAAAATGTTTGGGAGCATTACGTCAAGCAGGGGTGCTAATTCCCATCGTCCTCTTGTCTAGTTCGACCTTGATGAATTTTCTAAAAACATAAACAGATGGCTCGAATCCTAAGAATCTATAGACCATGGCAAAACAGACAAGCACCCTACAAGTATTGGCTCCTAGTTACATGAGAACATCATCCATACACTCCGAAAGCTCGCAGATAAAAGGATCTAAAGGAAGGCGCAGCCCGGCCTCAAACTGACCATAAAAGAAGGCCACTCTGGTCGAGCTGTAGGCCCAATGTGTCCATGGTTGGGTTTTCATCTGTTTCTCAGTAAGGTTAGTCAACCTAAACTCTTCCTTGTTAATCTCACAGAAACTATAAAGGATACTTAACCTCGACTCCGAACCCTTCTTTCCAGTAAGTGGCTTGGGGGCCACATAGCCCCTTTCGTTGTGACCTGGCACAACTTTTGAGCACAATTTATCCACAATATTGCCAGAGGCTAAGCCCGAAGATCCTTGAGCCGACATATCTGAAGAAGAAAAAACAGGGAATCAGTCCTAGCTACAGACTCAGGCGACCTACCTAGGGGCGACCTAGATTCCCCTGAAAACCCCTTTTTATTTCTAGGGAAGGAAGTTTTGTTGGGTCCCCTTACCTAAAATAAGACCAGGTGGTCGAGCAACTCGTGGAAGAGATGAAAGCTAACAACTTTTTGGTCGTCTACCTCCAAATCCCCCAGGTTCTCTCCTACAGGCAAATCTAGTTCGCTAAATTTCAAACCCCACCGAGTCAGGATGACATCACACTCCTCCATGGACATCTCTTTCCATACACCTCCTATACATTTGTATACTCGGTGATTGGCGGTGCAATACCCATACCAAGCCCCAGGTTCACAGCTAAAGGTCCTAGCCATGGCTGAATTGAAAGAGAAAACAGAAATCAAGCCTAAAAGCAAGGAAGTAAAGGGGTACCTTGTATGATTCGGAGAAGATGGATGTGGAAGGTAAATCGGAGGTCTAATTACGCTGAGAATTCCAGTTGTTTCGTTGCTGTTCTTGCTAAGTATACTCAAAATCCAAGGTTTGTAAAATTTGAAAAGGAAAAGGATTCTCTTTTTATATCCTTTCCTAATTTGAATTGGAAGGGGTTTGAAAGGTTTCAGATGGTTTAATCCCACAATTAATGCTCAAATGGTTCCCAAGGCAGTTGTCCAAGCGTCAAAGGGAATAATGATTACGAAATTACGGCGCTCGTGCAGATCTGACTATCCGCAGTTAATGGCCGAGATTGAGCCACGTCTTCACCAGTCGACCAAAGAGCAATTCGAGCGTCTAGCTACGACCTACCCAATTCTTCATCAAATTCTTATAACTTCCTGGTCGACAAAGTCAATCCAGAAAGTTAGGAGCCACTGAACGGAATAAAAGTGACGGGCTAGGCCCAACATACGAAGCCCAATTATTAGGTAGTATTGACACCACATCCTTGGTGGATCAGCCCAGTTACTACAGGCCCAAGGCCCATCAGTCAAGATCAGTCGACCTAGCTCATTGTCCGACCTAAACGGGACCGACCTAGCTTTGTCCGACATATGATCCATATCTTAAACGAGTATTACCCGGCAATATTATCCAGTCAGGTCGACCTAAACCCGTGCAGACGACCTCGACCTACAAGGCGTACGTCGACCTACAGAGTCACGACTCATATACAACTCTTTCCATAACAGAAGTCCTACAAATCAGGAGTTATATATGGACGTGATCTCTCATACAGATCTAATCCGTGATTCTAGGGATTTCATACGAAATCCACTACAATTATAACTCATATCAAGGCCTATAAATACTTGATAACTCCTACGGTTTAAAGGTAATTGCAATTTGTTATTCTGAATTCATTGTTCATTATAATTATTTAGCTCTTAAATCACCGTACTTACTCTCACGCCCGAGGGTCTTCGCCGGAGACCATTCCGACTAGTCGTGGGTTCTGTGTTTCAGGTCAAAGGCTAGGAGATCAATCTTCCTGCTGGACGGAGATTGATACGGCACGATTCTTGCGGCATCAGGTCTCATAAATAAAAAAGAATTAAAAAGATTTCATTTTGAGAGCGTGTATTTTTAAATAGAACATTCAAAATGTAAAATTGGGTCTTTTCGAATGGGATTGAGGGAGTATAATATTAAGGTCTTGTGAGGGGATAATAGGATAAGAGATAGAAACAGAGATAAGAGATAGGGAACATTAAGTGGGTGGTTGTTGTAAATATGACAAGTGTGGCTCATTATTTAAAATATATTAAAAAACTTTTTTATTTTGAGATTTTGCAAGTTTAAGTGGGACAATAAACCCAGTCTAACTTTGACTATTATTTTATGAAAATCTAGATATCTAAAGTTTTAAAAATTGTTATTGATAATATTGCTAATGGTGAAACAATAATTTTTAGAATTGCATGACGATAGCTAAATTTTCATAAACTATAGTCAAAGTTAGATTGAGTTGACAATAAAAATTTTAAATTGTATAAACTTTTTGGGACGGTGGAAATTACCGAAATAATATAAAAATGAGTTAATTAACAAAAAAGTAAAGTTTATAGTAGTATACATCCAACTGTGTTCAGACCAATTTCACATGCTAATTAAATTTGTATAAATACACACCTACTTATTTGAAACCGATTTCAAACAAGAATTAGATTTTATTTTTATTTTTTTGTTATATTTTGTTGTTTTTCTTAGGTAGAATAATTGTTAAACGTTTGGTTGATGTGTATATGTAGCATGCTTATGGATCTGGAACTATTTCTAAGAAGCTTTTGCTTCAAGGTTTTTGTACAAATCTACCAATTAATACTATTATTAATTTCAAATTAAAAAGCTGGTAGAGATTAAATGAGTTTTCTGCAAGTGCGTCCATTTACATTTATTGTTTTACAAATTAACAATGGTGCTGCTTCAACTCTTGCTAATAACCCTTTTTAATTTGAAGCATCTATAGTATAAATGGCAACCCCTTCGTAAACAGTACAATGAACAATTTCAATGGCCAAATTTTCCATTTTACCCTCACTAAGTTGTCCCTTTCCAATTTTACCTTTAAAAAAAAAAATTTTTTAATTAAAAAAATAATTTTTTTTTAATTAAAAAAAAAAACACGTGTCCTTGGACACGAGCTTTTCTCTAGTAATAATTATATAGCATATAGTTTGTTCATCCACTTAATTTTTTCCTTTGATACACCACTCGTTACAATTTGAGTTGGTACATTACCATCTCTCTACCAAATTACACACATGTATAAGTATAATGGGAATTAGTTTCTTTTAGCCCAAATCACTCCATCTCAAATTTCTCATTAATATATTATGATACATACAATATACAATAGTACTCCCTTCTTCCTAAATGTTTGTCCTATTTGACTTTTTTGTTGAACTTTGACCACAAATATATGACAATTTAATTATGTTCATAAAATTCTAAAAATTTCTATTGATTCACCATTAATAATATTATCAACAAAAACTTTTAGAATTTCATGAACATGATTAAATTGTCATATATTTGTGGTCAAAGTTTAACTAAAAAAGTCAAATGGGACAAACATTTAGGGACGAAAGGAGTAAAAATTATGATATATCATTATCAATACTGTCGTCTGTCGCCACCGCAATCAACTGCCGGTCGCCATCTGCCGAAAACCAGTCGCTGCAGCTCCTATGAAATTTGTGGGGGCCTAAGCTAGTTTTTTGGCGGGGGCCCTGTGTGAAGTAATTGATATTAAAAACAAAAGACTAAGAAATAGTGAATTAATATATACTACCTCCGTCCCATAAAAATGCACAGTTTGACTTTTTATGAAGTTTGATCATACAACTACGAGAAATTGATATATTATAATTAAATTTTAAAACTTTTAATTGTTAGTGTTGTTAGTAATAAATCAATAACAACTTTTAAAATTTCATTAAAATGTTCTAATTTCTCGTTATTGTATGATCAAACTTTATAAAAAGTCAAACTGTGCGTATTTCTATGGGACGGAGGGAGTATACATGTATGTAGATATTTATATAATAATCACGCTCATTCTAGCAAATTTATAAGCAAAATCATAAATTAAAGCTAAATAATCAATTTTATCAACTATTTTCTTCTAAATCGATATCATAGCTATCTCATTTAACTATTATTTAGATATCGTGCTCCTGAGATAATTATTTATCAGTTTCAACGTCATAAAACTTATTTTATCAGACACAACAGTAACCGTAATAGTAAACTAATTTAATAGAAAGAAATTGCCTTGTATTTTGTTGTGTATTAAGTTTAGATAGAAGAAAACTTGGGCCTATTTTATACGGATTTTATACGGATGATTATGTCTACCACTAATGAATTTGAATTGGGTAAGAATTTGGGGGCCCAAAAAATAACTAATTTTTAGAAGCGGTTGTTTTTTTTTCAACTGTTAGGTTGATCTTTCACCATCCATGCATTATTATATTTAGCTATTCAGTATTATAAACTATCATATGATGCGGTGTGTTACAGAATGACACAATACGAATAATAAAACATGAGAATGAATTTAAGGGGCATTATGATAATTTTTAGAATTTATGATGCATTTTATAATTGATGCATAAACTAAAAGGTCATATTTTTATTAAAAAAAAAGGTTGTTAAAATTTAATCAACTTGTTAATTCATGATATTAATATTATTACTAGTAATTTAAAATGTTATATTTAATTAGTTTAATTTATTAATAAAATTCCTAATAAGATCCAAAATGGGACAGAAAGGGGTTGGCTATGATAAATGTGAATGTGGGGGCATTAAATGTGTGTGGTTTATGCTGGAAATGAACGTTAAGTTGATCAAACTGGGAAAAGTCAAAGATTTTCCCGCCTTTGATGGATCCCCACCACTCTTTTCCCCGCTGGATATGTGGAGTTAGTTGTCACTCAGATCTCCTAGATTTAGATTTGCTTTGTGAATTTCTTTATCAGATTACCTGTGTATAGCTTTTATGCATTTATGTACTCCCTCCGTCCCATATCTACGTGCACATTTTGCCATTTTGAGCGTCTCAAATTTACGTGCACGTTTCCTAAATGAAAATGAATCTTTACTATTTTCTCCACTCATTCTCTTTCCTACATTATTTTTATACTCACAACACCATTATAATTTACTATTCCCTCCACTCATTCTCTCTCCTATTTTACTTTCACACTCACAACACTTTCAATATAATACTCCATCCTTAATTTACGTGCAAAAGTCAAAGTGTGTACCTAGGTCCGGGACGGAGGGAGTATTAAATTGTGTATTATTATACATTATTCAATGGCTATTTATCAACGATAATATAATGTAATGATTATATCATTCCTAATAATTTATAATCGTTAAATTACATGTGATACAAAAAATGACACATATAATTATGTCTCGAATTTTTTAGTTAAAAAAATTTCCTATCGCACCTAGAACAAAATGCAAGAACATGACCATTTATTTATTTTATGATAAGATATTTTACAGATGGACAAAATATAAGATTGATGCTGCCAAAAAGATCGAATCAGTCCAAATTCAGAGATCGATTGTACTCCGACGATTGAATAGCCTGAAATAGAGACAAAAACACGTAAACTAAGTCGGGGCTTTTCCGGCGAAGGCCCTCCGGCGTGAGAGTATATATTTCATTATTTTGTAGGTATCTCTCACACAAGTAAAAAGTCCATGATAAAGAATGATTGACTTGATTGAATAAGGAAGGTAGAAGTCTAATTGTGGAAGATCTTTTCAAACAAACCACCTCCTACAAACAAGGACCTATTTCACCATAAATCAAGGCCGCTCGGCTCATTCTTGTTCACGATTTTTAGGCTTTAATTTCTGAAGTTCCAAAGAAGAAAATAGTTTTTAGTGTGAGAGATTGTTTGGTTATTTGTTCTTCTCTTATTATTAGTGTTCGTGTAAACCGTCACTCAATTGGTTTTATAAGAGAAAATTTTTATTGTTTACAGCAAGTTGCTGTAGCTAAGGGCCCGTTTGGTTCGCGGAATTGACCATTCCGCCGTTGGAATGCAATGGTCAATTCCGTTTGACCCATTTCATTCTCTTGTTTGGTTGAAATTCTTCATGCAATGGATTGATCAATTCCACCAAACCAAGGAATTGCCCATTCCTTCCAAATATGGGAGGAATGGATTTTTTTTTGACCAAAATACCCCCCAAACCCAAATCACCCCTACCCCTTGCCTACACACCCCACCCCACCCCGCCCCTGCCCTACCCCACCCACACACCCCCTGCCTACTCCCCATCCAGCCCCTGCCCTACCACCCCACCCCCCTCAATTTTTTTTTAAAGACCCCTGCCTACCCCCCCCCCATCCAGCCCCTGCCCTACCACCCCACCCCCACCACCCCCTAATTTTTTTTAAAGACCCCCATTTACCCCCCCCCCCCATTCAGCCCCTTCACTACCACCCACCCCCCCTCAATTTTTTTTAAAAGACCCCTGCCTACGCCACCCCCCCATCCAAACTCTCGCCCTACCACCCCCCACCCCCACAATTTTTTTTACTCATTTTGCATACCCCTACCTATCCCACCCAGGCCTGCCCTACCCCACCCCTACCCCAAAAAAACAATTTTTTAAAAGAAGGGGAAATTGGACATTTTATATGCTTTCATTTCATTCCTATAATTTGTATTTTCAAACCAAACATGATTTGTCAAGGAATTGAATGACAATTTCATTCCATTCCGTGCCAACTAAATGGAGGGGTTTGACCAGTTTTTTTCCATTCCAATTCCTTTAGGAATTCAATTCTATTGACCATTCAATTCCCTCACTTTTTTTTCATCGAACCAAATGACCCCTAAGTGTTTAAATCTGCGTTTTACTTTGTTTTAATCTGTTTTTTCCGTTGCTTTGTATTGGTGCTAGTGCTGGTGCTATCACACCAGGACTCATACCAAATTCTTTTGTGTTCATTCGTCCGTCCTAGTTACTCAATTTCTTTCAATATGTTTTAAAATGTACTCCCTCCGCCCCACGTGAATACAAACTTATTTCCTTTTTGGTCCGTCCCACGTGAATACAAACTGCCCAAAATGGAAATAAATTTATTATTTTATATTCACCCTACCCCACCCACTCATTCTCTCTCTTCATTTCTTACCACACAATTTATTCAACCAACTCCACTCATTCTCTCTCTTCATTTCCTACCACACATTTTCATTCGTCCGTCCTAGTTACTCAATTTCTTTCAATATGTTTTAAAATGTATGATCTTTAAAAAAATATGTACTCAAATTAAAGTTCAAAATGAAAATCATTTAAGTCTATTATGACAGCTTGCAGAAACGATAATTTTATTAAATTTAATAAAATAATGTCATTGTAAAACCTACTCCCTCCGGCCCGCTAATATTAGCACACTTTTCTTTTTGGGCGTCCCGCTAATATCCGCACACTCCCAAAAAGGAAACTTTATATTAATAAAATATTCACCCAACCCCACTCATTCTCTCTCCTACATTATTTTAATACTCACAACACCATTATAATTTATTACACCCTCCACTCATTCTCTCTCCACTCATTCTTTTACACTCACAACATTTTATTAAAATATCATATTCCTTAATTCCCGCGCAAACAGTGTTTGTGCTAATATTTGCGGGACGGAGGGAGTATGTTATAAAACTTCCACCACAAAATCTAGGGAGAAACGCGTTTCTCCATAAGTTATGGAGAAACGGGTCCCGACATGTCGCGCGACAATGAGCTAGATAGCCAGAAACCTATGAAAGTGATATCCAGAAACCTTCAAATGAATATCCGTAAACCTTCAAAATGTTTCTGATATACATTTGAAGGTTTCGGATATCCGTAAACCTTCAATAACAATTTCTCGGATATGCCCTAACACATTTCGGATATGCACCTAACAGCTTTTCTTTTCGATATGCACCTAACGGCTTCGATATACATTTCACATCCTTCAAGCTATCAAATACAAAGCTTCCGGATATCAACCGCAAAGCTTCTCAAGATCAAATGCAAAGCTTCGGATATCCGTGCTTTTGGTCTTGGCCTTGAGTTTTTTTCTCATATCAAATGTAAAGCTTCTGGCTATGAAAAACACGTTTCTCCATAGTTATGGAGAAACGCGTTTCTCAGCAGACGCACTCAACTTCCACACGGAAAGCAAGGATTATATTAGTTGTTTATTTATGAGAAGCATTATTAGCATGCAATCTAAAGTTATACTGTTGAAATGTTACGTAAATGTTTTATATTGTGTATACACATTTATACACGCTATACCCTCCACCACCCTCTCCAATTCCATCTCCATCCTCCCGTTCATTTGATGTTTTTTTTTTTTATTATTATTATTAGACCCAAAATATGGGACTTATCAATGATGTCCAGAGAGACTACGGGATGATGAATGGTCGAAGTTGATAGCGGTGGTGGTGGTGGTGGTTAATGGTGGCGGTTATAGAGGTTGAAGAGTGGGGTCGGATGGTGACATGGCTCTCAATGTGAAATTTTTGATATGAAAGTGGGAATACTTAAAGTTTTTGTTAACCACTATGTAAGGAAATTAACTTTTAAGATTTTTGTGAAAGGTTTCCCAAAATATAGTGGAGGCTTTTGTATTAAAAAATCTAATAATTAAAGTGGAAGTTGAACTAAAGTACATTGTAAACAAATTTAGGGCGAAATTGAAATATATGAATTTTGGCATGGATTGTGAAGGTAACCTATCTCTATACAAATGCTACGAGATACATACAATATTTACAAAGTATATCCCTAATACTTATGAATATTCTAACGGATTGGATTTGGGACTTTTTGTTGTTGCTTTGTTGCAGCCATCATTACTAAACTCGAATCAACTCAAAAAATGATCGGACTCGGAAAAGTATGATTTAGATCGATTTTTTCATAACCCAAACGGGTTTGGACAGGGTTTGATTCTGAAGTCGACCCGGCCAAAACTCGATCCGCCCCGATTCAACCCGGCCAAAACTCGATCTATCCCAACCCAATCCCAAAATAAAGTGTTAATGTTAAATAACAAAATGATATATTTAATGTTTTGCTAAATTGTATTTCTTTTATTTATGTTTGTGGGTGAAAAAATGATGATTTTTTATTATTCTCCGTAACATTGGGCTTAAACCTAAACTGGCACCAAATAAATTTTGGTTGAAAATACATCGGGTTTCTATACCTTCAGGTCGGATCGGGTTCGGTTCCATGGTGTTTAGATTCGGGTCAAATTCAGTTTCGGATGCATATGTTATGCTCTGAATGATATAGACTATCTGTCAAAATTTGACTCTAAAAGTGACAAAGTTGTGTTTCTAAAATACTCCACAAATAGCCGTGTTATAGGGTATATAACACTAGAACCAAAACTGTTATGAAGTCTATTAATGTCACCTTTGATTATACTGCTGATTTGAATCTAAAAATTCTTGAAGATGAATTCTTAGGTTGCGTGGAAATGGTGGAAGACACTCAAAACAAAGCTGGACAGAAACATCAATTAGAAACAGAGATACAGAAAGATGATGTAGGTCCTGGTGCGATCACATCACAACCTACATCAGGATCAAATGAGTCTGCTTCAGACTCGGAAGATTTGTCTGACAGCTTAGATTGTGAGGAAGGCAAACTGGACAGAACCAAAGACTTACCTAGCAGAATTCAGAAGAATCACCCAATCTTACAGGTGGTTGATAATGTCAATGAAAAGGTAAGAACAAGGGATAAGCAAAGAATCAACTACAGAAAATTGGCTGGATTAAGCTGTGTAAGCTCACAGGTAAGCAAGGTAAGTTCTTTGTGTTTCGTGTCTCATCTTGAGCCTAAAAATGTCATAGAGGCAATGAAAGATAATAACAGGATTGTGGCAATTCAAGAAGAATTAAACCAATTTGATAAAAATGATGTGTGGGTCTTGGTCCCTAGGCATAATGGGGGAAATGTTATAGAGACCAAGTGAATTTTCAAAAACAAAACAGATGAGAATGATCAAATAACTAGAAATAAAGCTAGGCTAGTAGCTCAAGGCCACACACAAGTTGATGAGATTGATTTTGAAGAAACATTTGCCCCAGTTGCTCGAATAGAATCTATTAGACTTCTTCTTGCCATTGCATGTTATTTGGACATCACTCTACATCAAATGGATGTAAAGAATGTCTTCTTGAATGGTGTCCTTAATTAAGAAGCTTATGTTGAGCAACCAAAGGGCTTCACTGATCCCCATTGTCCTAATCATATTTATAAGCTGAAGAAAGCCCCTATGGCTTGGAATGGGAGACTCACTGAGCACCTCGTACAAATAGGGTTTAAGAGAGGTAAAGTAGACAAGAATCTAATCATTTTAAGAGATAAAGAGGGGATTTTGATGGCTCAAATTTATGTTGATGACATTGTGTTTGGATCTTCATTCAAACCCATGTTGGAATTCTTTGTCACCAGTATGACCTCCACCTTTGAAGTGAGTATAGTGGGTGAATTAAATTATTTCCTAGAACTCCAAATAAAACAGAGTAAGGAGGGAATATTTTTTTCACAAAGTAAGTATGATAGAAACTTGGTATGTTGGGGGAACAATCAACTTAAGGCTAAGCTATACTCGAGAGACAAATACAAATCTGGTAGGATTCAGTGACTCTGATTGGGCTGACAATATTGATGATAGAAAAAGCACAACTAGTAGGCATTTTTAACTTGGAATAACTTGGTTTAATGGCATAGTCGAAAATAAAACTCCGCATCCCTCTCAACTGCTGAGTCAGAATATGTTGTTGTTGGCATTTGTTTTTCTCAACTTCTTTAGATGAATCAGATGATTAAGGATTATGGGCTTAAAAGTGATGTTTTAACTGTCTTTTGTGATAATTTAAGTTCCATAGAAATATTAAAAATCATGTTCAGCACTCTCGTACTAAACACATAGATATTAGACATCATTTATTCGTGATCTTGTTGAGCAGAAAATTATTAGCTTGAAATCTATAAGTAATGAAAAGCAATTGGCTGATATTTTCACCAAAGCCCTTGATTTTCAGAGATTTTATACCCTACGAAAGTCTCTGAGTTTGTGTGTCATATGATGGTGTGATCCCCCGTGTGGTCACACCAGTGCCTACACCTGTATACTATATATCTAACAAAAAAAAATGCATTTTTGTTTATTGCACTATACTTCTCAGTGTGGTCACTCTAATCTAATCCATGATGTGTCTCCTCTTTGAATTGTAAATCCTTTTTTAAAAGTGTTAACATCTGTTGACTAAAATTTGTCTTATTGGATGTCTCTTAGTGGGTGCCTAATATAAGGGAAACAACTGCTCAACTCTTTGCATGAAGCCATTTCAATGTGATCAAAAATGACATCAAGAAAAAGTTTGGGTAAAATTGACAAGATTATTCGAAAGAGTGCTATCCATGAAGGTAAAGAAGAGTGAAAGCTGCCCACCAAACTCTTTCCCACAAATAAAAAATGGGTGAGTGCATCCTAAAGGCTAAGTAAGATAAGAATTCAATTCATTGACTTTCTTAGAGGAGATGTGTCCCCTGATGTGATCTCATCTTATGCCACACATATACTGAGATTTATTCTTCACATGCTTGTACATTATGCATCATTATCTTAGACATAAATTATATCAACCTGGTCATTGGTAAAAATATCGTACAAATCCTTTTCTTTCCCTCATTCGTTTGGTTAAAATATCTTGTGCTCAATAAAATTATGAATCTCATATTTATGATGGTAATGTGTTTAGGGGAGTATATTCTCGAATCTTTGTGGTGTTTTTATGGCATGTATATCTATTGTTAGGCCCAATTGGCAAGGAAATAGGCTAGGGGGGGTGAATAGCCTTTTTGCAATTTTAATAGAAAATACATTAATGGTCAAAGTCACTAATCAGAAGATTGTAAGTTAATCAGTAAGCACAGCAGAATATTCGTGACTTAGTTTAAACTCACACAAAATCAGCAAGAAGTTGTTTAGAGCTTGATTTTAACACGAGGTATTTATTTAAACCATTTATGCAGTACAACTTATTTGGTTTAGGGAAATACTTATGATTCAGCAGGATGAACTGTTCTGATTTGTAATGGTGAACGACTGGCAAGATGAGAGTAAAGTAAAGACAAGAACACAGTATTTGGAGAGGTTCACAGTGCTGCTACGTCCTCTACCAAGATTGGTCAGATCTTGGATTTTGAGAGAAGTTTACTATCATTTGGTCCTAGTCTATTACAAGTGCGGCCTTGCCGGTTACAAGGAATGAAAACAAAGGATCTACTGATGGATCGTAAGACAAAGAACTGACCAGGTGTTTTTGAGCGGCAAGTTAGACTTATCTCACTCAGGTGTGTGTGTGTGTGTGTTTCTCAATCAATGCATTCTAATGATTGTCTTGTTGGAGAATGCTTACAAGGTTGATTGAGATGTGCGCGAGTGTATGTCCCTAATAATATCTAATGATTTTCTGGACTTGAAGGCTTGAGCTTCAATGAATGCTTCAAGCACACTCTTCTTCAATGCAACGACCAACCATCTTTAATGCGGCAAAGTCTTCTATATATACTTGAGAGAGAAGAACTAAGATGCCGTTGAGGGGTAGATTCGGAATATGAAAAGTATGGTTGGTAGGTGAGGATCATTTAATGCCATATCTTTTGCAATTAATGCGGGAGATTTTAAATAAGACATTTCGGCTTTGTTCGGCGGGTAATAACCCCTTTGTCCCAACCGGAAACCTGCAACAAGCAGACAAAGGACAAAGTAGAGCTAAAAGTAGCTCTTGTGTCAGAATAGGCAGAATGGCATTAGCAGGAAAAATGTAACTACTTTTAGCAAACAAGTACGATGAAAGAGATAGAGATGTGACCGTTGTGACTGGAAGTCTATTTCAAATGAAGGGAGTCATTACAAATTTAAGTCACCTATCTGCTGAAGTATGTTGCTGAAAAGTGTTCTCTCCTGCTGATTACCAGGCAGATCTCACCGGCAGGATATTATCCTGCAAGACTTGCTGAACTAATAGAGAAGGCATCAGCAAGAGATTCAAAAATAAAATCTAATTAAATTAGGGGTCCCTAACTGGCCATGTGATTGGGATTAAGCAATTCTGAGTCCACATATATTTTGACCCAACAATCTCCTCCTAATTGCTTAAGTCCAATCACCTTTAAACAGAATCACTTAAAGAAGTATAGATAGATACTAAGATAATATGCAAGTGATAACTGTAAAGACAAACTATTAAAGTTCCTGCAGAAGGGTTAGATAGATATTAAGCAAAAGACACAAAATCAAAAACCAAATTGTCAGCAAAGAGTAAGTTTGTTTTTGGGGCTTCTTGAGGATATCTATTTCATTGGTTACAAGATGGTCAAGGATCAGCAGGTTCATCAGCAGCAGCAACGATGGAATCAGCAACGGACTTAGACTTTTTCTGCTTCTTGGCTTCAGCCTTCTCAGCTTTCCTCTTCTTGCTTGCCTTGTAGCGCTCCACCAGCACTTCATTCTTCCCTTTCAGCTTGGCAATCTTCAAATTGGCTTCAGAAAGCTTGGCTTCAGCAGCAGCAGCTCTGTCTTCAGCAGCTTTGAGTTTCAGCTCCAAATCCTTGATGCTGAGATCTTGATTAAGATTTGTATCAACCAGCAGCCGCTGAGTCTTGGTGGTGCTATCTATGAGATCACAAATCTTATCAAATCTTTCTTCACCAACACTTAGATCACTGAGGGTGGCTCTGGAAGGAGAGGGTTTTGGTTTGCTGAGGGCATTGGCAATAGTGGCTAAAATTTTGGCTGAGACTTTGCTTGAGATTCTGTTTGCTAAGCCTTCCTCTTCCTGAGTGGACTTAATCACTAACTCATTCAAATCATCAAGCCTATCACGCAGATAATGTCCTAAATCCCCAATATCACCAAGAAGAACAGGTTGGTAAGCATCAGAAAGATATCCATGGTAATTGGCAATGTAGCCATAAAGAGTGTAAACAATAGGGTTTAAAAAGTGAGCAGGAATAACAGTGTTGACAATCAGAGGAACATCAGAAGGAACAGGGGTAGGTGAGACAGATAGAGGAAAATTAGGATGGATGATGATAGATAGATCAGCAGACAGAGGAGGGTCAAGAAACATCTGACCATTATTTTCCAAGGAAAGCCTGACTGCAAGCATGAAATTAAGAAAGGTTCTTCCATTCAGCAAAGTGCGCATGATGCCAAGACTAAGAATCCTCCCAGTATCTACTGAATGATCTTGCCGACCGGGCCTGGAGGCATAAAATGGCAAAGTAATGGCCAGGGCATACTGATAGACAAGCTTCCAAGCACCAGCAGCAGAGTAAGAGGAATACTCAAGAACATCAGTCACAAGATCATTAATCACCAAATACTTCCTTTTAATTCCATCTGAATAAATGCAGACCTCAAGGGGTGATTCACCAGCTAGACTTACTTCACCACGAATCTTCAAAGAGCCAGGTTGATTGGAAGCAGGAGGAGGGATTTTAACTTTGGTATGTGAGACAGCAGGGGTTTTCTTCTTGCCATGCTTAATGTCCTTATCCCATTTGAGCAGTATGGGAGTCATGCTGGAAGATCCTTCAGAAGGGATAGAATTTTTGAAAGGATGCTTTATATTTCTTGATCCAGACCTCCACTTAAGTTTCTGATGAGGAGGGAATAGAGCATTACCAGCAGAGTCCTTTGGAATGGACTTCAAGGTAGTGTACCAGTTTGAGCATATCATCATCCTACAGTCATCAGAAAGAGAATTGTACCATGAGGGAGGTGAGGTATCCTCTTCAACAACAGCAGGAATCTCCTCATAATCTTCTGGATCAATTTCATCAGGACTGTCTTCTTCAACACCAGGCAGTGGATCATCATGGGACAAGTAATCAGCAATGGCTTGATGAATAAGGGCTTGAACAGGATTGTAGACAACAATTGCAGAGAAAGCATTGTCAACTTCTCTTGATTGAAGATCAGCAGCAATGTCAGCATCTGTAGCAGCTCCTCCTCCCAACTCAACAATCTCTTGGAAGGGTTTAGCAGGATCATTAAAGAAAATAGGAGCTTGTTCAACAATTGAGTCATCAAGAAAAACTCCTCCTGTAACCACTATAGGCACAGGTTGAGCAGGACTTGCAGATGGGCTGGAGTGAGCACAAGATAAAGGGGTATCTTTCAAAAACACAGTGCTGATAAACTGGTTGTCAGTATCAGAAACAGTACTGCTGGAATCAATAGAGTCACTTGAGGAACCAGCAGAAGGAGCATCACCAGCATTGCCAGAATCAACCTTCTTTTCAGAAGAACTACCACTCATTCTCTTCAACGCTTCTTCAGAGTGAGTGATAAGTTCTTGAGTCATCTTCAAAACATTTTCAATCAGCTGAGAAGCAAGAGGGCCTCTTGTAAGAGTTTCAGCATCAGAATACTTGAATCCCCAGTCATCATCATTTTCAGCTCTTCCTTGCTGATAGGGATCATTTTCTTCAAAGTCAAATTGAGTCTTGTATAATGAGGCATAAGCAATCCAGACCGAGATGACCATCAGATCCTGTCTTATCCTGTCCTGAAAAAGATAGAATTGATTCCAAAGGAGAGGTAGAAGATCAAAATATCTATTGAAGTTCAGCATCAACATATTCTTGCTGAAATTCTGGTACTTGGAGAGTGGAGGGAACTTCTCAGCAAAGGTTTCATTCATATCCAGTCTTGCTCTATCAACATAATCAACCAGGTTTCCAGTAGGAACAGTTTCTTTCTTCTCTTCATGAAACTGAAGAAGTCTTCTGATGAATGGCTGGAGATGGTCAATTGGAAACACCCAGTCACTTGGAGCAATTTTGTTGATCATTGACCAAGGATTGTTGAAATAGATGTGAAATGTGGGGTTCTTGATTGGGGCACATTTTCTGTTTCTGGCTTCGATGGCTATTTCGGATGAGGCAGTGTGCTGAATATCCGGGAGGTTAGGATAGGAAAGTAGAAGGGGCTGTAAGGGAATCCTCCTCCTTAAATCTCGCTTAATCAGTCTTCTTCTTTCAGCAATTTCTCGATCAATTTCTTCAGGGGTTATAGTGACTTTTCTGAAGGTTGGCTTAGGAAGCAATGAGGCATCATCAAGGATGGGTTCAGAAAACAACACTTTTCTTACTCTGGGATCAGAAGAAGGAATAGGAAAGGATTCAGGAATTTTGGCAGAGACAGATTTTGATTTCTTAGAGGGTTTGGCAGAAGATGCAGGCAATTTTCTCTCCTTTGGTTCAGCAGAGGATGGGGCAGCAGGATTGGAAGCAGATCTCTTGGCTCTAGTAACAGGGCCAACAACAATGGTAGATGAGGAAGCAGGGGCTGAGACAACTGATGGCTTGGAACTAGCAGGTGCTAGGGTTGATTTCTTGGGATTCTACCTTTTGGTCTTCTTAGCAGCAGGAGCAAGAGTTGAACTGTCAGCAGGAGCAACAACTCTATCAGCAGGAAGAGGTGCTTCACCAGCAGCAGACTGTCTGCTAATTCTTTTCCAATCAGCATCACTGTGATGCTTCAGCTTTAGTTTGGATATGCTGGTAGCATTTGGATCAGCAAGAACCACAGCAGGGTTTCCTCTAATTATCCTGCTCAGCAGCCAATAGTGACAACCTTTGCCAGGGAAATCCTTACCTTTCTGTCTGTCAGCAGCATACTTCTTGGCTGCTAGGGCAATGACCCTAAGGATAAATCCACACCAATTAAAATTTTTTCTAAGCACAATGGCAGCAAATCCCTCAAACTGAAGATCGGTAACATGGCTATGCGAGCCAGATCGGCATATCAAACATCTGTCAATTATTTATATCAGGGCAAAGTAACTCCTAATATAATTGTGAGTACGCCAATCCAATTCGCGACCCTTTTAAAGTGCTTTTTAATGTAATAAAATAGCACTAGGGAAGTTTTGGTAAATTCCCGGTCAATTCCAAGTCTTCCGGAAACTTATCTTAAAGTTCTTATGAAAGAAGTACTTGTGAGTGATTTTTTCGTATAAAAGGACCTACCAGGAATTATCAGCTTTGGACCTGTTGGGAATTATCACAGAAGGTTCCAGAATCAGTTATTTATGCCAAAAACGGTTATATGGCTGGATAGGTCATGCGGCACAATTGACCATGGAAAAACGAAACGAATGGCCGTGCGACACAAGTGTCATCATCCATGCAGCCTATAAATTGGACCTTCCCCCTCTAATATCAGGATCCTTTTCCAATACCCTAAAGTCACTCTGCCCAATTGACGACAGAAAACCTCCCTCTCTCCTCAAACCACACCAAAAACCCTCCAATTCCATCCTCCCTTCACCCAAACTATAAGCCCATCTTCACATAATCCACCTTCCTTTGAAGATCTGAAAAGAAGCAGCCAATTGGTGTTCATTTGCACTCTCCAGTAGCTGAATTGAAGGCTTCCACACCTAATTTGGTGTAGAAGTAGTGGACAACAAGGGTAACGAGTTTCTTCACCTTCCTTTCTCATTTTACTTGTTCATTTTAAATTGTTCTTCTCTCCACTTGATAATCAAGATCCATTTGCCCTAGATTATCAAGTGGCAACTGCCATATCTCTGTTTAATTGGTATTACTTGGTTTAATTGCATATTTGTATTGTGATTGTATCTCCCTTGGTGGCTTGGTGCTCAAGGGAGTGTGGATCTCCCATATCCATGCTCCCTTGGGTGATTTGTTGCTAATTCATGTTAATCTAAGTTGGTTTGGTGTGCTCAATAGATCTGATTTGATCCCTGTTAGTTTCTGGTTTTGTAATTGTAAGATTCCTGCTGGTGGTAAACCTGTGTCATGCGACACAAGTGACTTATTCAGTCCTGTGTCACGCGACACAAGTGGCCCATATGCAGAGAATCACCTTCCAATTGTAAAGTTGTTCCTCTTTTTACCTTTTTCATTTGTCACTCGAATCAGGGTGTGGATTTTCCATATTCACATTCATTTTGAAGTGACTAGATAGATCTATTTCTCTTTTGTTCAATAATGTAAAACCTCTGCAAAGTGATCTGTAGTGCCACGCGACACAGTGACCTCTCAGGTTCTGTGTCACGCGACACAACAGGCCTCTGCAGTAGGTTCATTTCAGTTGTATGTTTTGTTAATCCTTTTTGTAATATGGGATGTGGCCTCCCATTGTCAATGGTCTACAATTTGTTTCTTCTTCCTTCTGAGCAATAAAACAAAGTACTCCTTTGCATTTCATATATATATATCTTGTCTCACACACTAGCACACACACTTGAATGTATTGAATGTTGAATGTTAGAAAGACTCGTCTACGGACGAGGTGTGTTGGGTGAACTCTCGGTTCTTCCCAACACGTAACCTGACCCCCGAACCCATTTTCTCTTTACAAAAGGTTTTCAATGTTTCCTCTTAAAAACGACGTGGCGACTCCTTTATTTTTTCTAATTTTTCGGCGAGCGCACATTCAGTGGCGACTCCGCTGGGGACTTGAAACTTGTTTTTCAAAACTGGGTCAAACTTTCGTTATTGTTCAACATTCATCTCATTTATTTGTGTGTGCTTGGTTGTGTGACATTCTATGTGCCTAAAATGCATTTTATTGCTTTGTTTTATTCCCTCCCCCTTCTTTGGTTCCTGTTGATATTGTGCTTGTACTGGGGCTTGAGACATTGTTTTGATGCTTGGAGGCCGTTTTTGGTCCTTTTGCTCGATTCTCGAAAGGTGACTCTTCGTCACGCGACACAACTGGCCTCACCAGTCCTGTGTCACGCGACAGAAGTGGCCACTATGCAGGTTTTGGTTTCCAGTTCAGCTGTGATTGTGGGGCAGTCCCCCATGATCGGATTATTGATCCTTGATTATTATGCTCTGCGGGAATGTGTGTGTGTGTGTGTGTGTGTTGTTTTTCCTTTATTCCCCTTTTAAAAAAAAATAATAAAAAAAAATTTATAAAAAAAAATTATTTTCATAAATAAAGGAAGATAGCCATCCCGCACACTACATCACGTAGATCTAGAACCCTCGGGTGCGATTGACGGCATCGCGGACGGCCATGAAATTCGCCTCCGCTTGAGCGCCTGAAATCAAACCAATCCCCCTAGTGCGTTATAGGTGGCGCCACACATTTAAACCTTACCCAAAACGGTTGGTTTTGACACGACATTTTCATACACTAAAAATAAATTGTTCCAAAATTCCTAATAAGCCTTCATACCTACCCCAAAATCTAGCACATGTGGGCATGTTGCCATCGCAACATGGTTTCACGAACGGACATGTCGTTCTCACGGCATGTTCTAACGAGAGATCATGTCGCTTTGTCAACGTGCACCGACGAGAGGTCATGCCGGATTTTTTCCTTGAATTTCTTCAGGAATACCCGTTATGCTACCCAAATTTCTCCAGAAATTGGGGTTACTCGTTCGTCCCATAAATGCTTCGGTTTTGACTAGGTACTATTGCCTATTATTAATTTTGGACCAATACGTTTGGTGTATTTGTGGATGGTGTGTCCCTAAGTTTCCCCAAGGTTTAGTGTGCATAAATAAAGGGTTAGCCTTTCCCAACCGTTCTTAGGATTTAAACCACCGATTTATACTTGAAGATGAATAAGATTGTCTGCGCAAGTCTGTCCTTCATTTCCTTCCCTCTCCCAGAATTCTTCCTTTTCCTTCTTTACCTTATAAACCCGCAAGAGTATCAAGTTTGCTTTTCAATAATAGTTTAGTCAGTATATTCTCTTTCAAAAATTCTGATTTAATAAAAAAGTACCGTGAATGTCATAGAAACTTGCAACGAAAATGATTACTCCAAGGCATTTCGGTTTTCTGGAAACCTTCCTGTTTGGAGAATGATGCAAGCAAAAGGATACTTCCCTGGCTTGGGACTTGGAAAACATTTTCAAGGGATAACGGAACCACCACCGGTTTCCCTACCTCACACAAAGCATGGCCTAGGATACATCATTTCCATCCACGATGGAGATGGCGAAGAAGAGTAGGACTTCACTCAAGCCAAGTGGGAAGGAACCATGTACAAAGGCCACAATGACCCAAAGGTCAAAAATTACAACCTCGAGCCATATCGAAAGACACTCAATGGCTACTTCGTCCGGGAGGGGGAAAGCATTCCCTACTTTATCTTTTCAGAACCATGGACTGACGATAAAGGAACGTGCCAATCGGGCTTTGAAATCTTCAGCGACTCCGATGCTTCACCAGATGAAATAAAAACCGTCCCGCTAATCCCTAAAGATTTGTGGTGCACGAAGGCAGAAATGACAAGCAAATGGGACTTTGTGTTGGGAGAAGACATGCTGCGACAGTTTCAAGACCTGCGCCGGTTAGAAGACAGCCAGATCCATGCAATCTCCAAGGGGGACGCTCCAACTATTGATTACACAAGACTAATACAGAAATGTGATGAGCCAATTCTAAACTGGCATGTCACCGGAGGGCCAATTGTTGATGAAGACTTCATGATCAAAGAGCTTGGTTGCACTCCCCATCCCCGCAGGAAGATTGGCCCTGTAACTTTCACATTAGAATCAGGCTCAACCTCTGATGAACTGACTCAAGAGGAAATTGAGGCGGTGGACGAGAATGTATTCCCTCACTTCCTTAATGAAAACTTTGATCTTTTCGAGTACCCTGAGATTGCTAACATCATAAATGATGAATTAACTAATAACAATCAATATAACAAACACGTTAATAATGAATCATACGATGAGATAGATCAAGAAAACGAAAAAATTTTAAAAGAATTAGATAAGTAAGTAGGTCGTTATGGAAAGAATGGCCCTGTTGACGACGAGGAAAAGCAAACGGTTAATCTCGGGACAATCGAAGACCCCAGAGAAACAAAGATCGGTAGCTTCTTGTAAGTACCCAAATCTGGCTCATGCCTTCCGGTTAAGTTTCTCGGCAATTCCCCGGACTTTCCTAAAGTCCAGGGGCAATTCGGGAACTTTTCCGAACCTTCCAAGGGGCGAAGGACTTACTAGGAATTAAAATTCCACGTATTCCTTCGGTGGAAATGCCCTTCTAGAAGGCCACCTTGCATGATTCTAGAAATGTGCTGAGTCATAAGGGATAATGCCGCACGGCTGCATTAGCCAAGAACTCCACGCCGCACGGCTTCATTAGCTGTTGCCAGACTGCCTATAAACAGAGACCTCCTCTATTCATTAAAAAAAGGAGTTTTTTGGGGAGCATTGTTATTCTTTCAAAATATCACCTCGAAATTACAGAAAGTTGAGAGTGCCAAAAACCACCTCCCTCCTCCTTAAAGCCTTCCAAAGTTGGTCCTTCCCTAGGCAAACTCCAAGGAGATAGAGGACTACCACCATTGGTAACCCCTCATCCCCTTTTTCTTGAAATATACCTTGTATATATGTGATATATTGCTCCTTGCTTTCCATAATATTGTTTACTTGCTTGGGATTTGATATATTGTTATTAAAGATTCCTTCTTTAAGCATGTAAATCATCCTACCCCTATTCCCCTATCATATAGGATCCATGGAGGATCCAACCCAAGGATGAACAAATAAGACCTCAAAAAAGGCTTGTTCTAGGGTGGATCTCTCACATGGTAATGTGAAAAGTAGCATCCTTTGCTCTCAAAATAACATCTTTTCATATATAGTTGCATCATTTGCATTAAATATGTTATCCTTCGCATTAAAGGTGCATCCTTTGCACTTAAAACCTCATTTTTACATATAAAAGTTGCATCCTTTGCATTAAAAATCATTTCTTTGCAAATAAATAGCATCCTTTGCACCCATAATGTCATCTCTTTCATTAAAAATGTCATCTTTAGTTTAGAATGCATCCTTCATATCCCTCATGGTTGGATCTCTCTTTCCTAGGATTGCTTAGTGACCTTCCTAAGGCACAAAAAGCATAGGAAGAGCATAAAGATCCAATCTTTATACCCTTCCCCTAGTCCCCTTTTGTATTTGATGCATCCTTTGGAGCGGACCGATGTAAAGATCCCATCTTTACATCGTTTCTTCCATTAAAGGTGCCATAATCCCTTTAGAAATGGATAAATCTTGAACCCTATATCTCCGATCATCACTTGAGACGAGCATAATAGTCCCTACACAAGCTCAATCGTCTCAAGATGTAGGATTGATGGGCTAAGGATATTCCTTTCTAATGAACCTCACTCTTAGACCATAAGAGAGAGTCCTTCTCTTGATCACACATGACCCAAGGTCAAATAGTGATGACCACAAGTCCAAGATGAGGACGGGATCAAAGGCCCGAACACATAAAAATCCAAGGAATCCCGAGCGATAACCAACTAAATGGTTTATACGTCCGGAAGACAACTTGGAACATTCCCCCCCTCTTTTCAACACATGCACACAAGAAAGCACGCAAGCAAGCACGAAAAATGGGATCTTGGGAGACTTGCTTCGGCAAGGCACCTTGGGTGAACGCCAAACGTTCTTCCCAAGGGGTAACTTAACCTCCGGACCCTAATTCCTTTTTTTCAAAGTTTTGAGGAAATCAAAATGGCGTGGCGACTCCGTTTTTTCAAATTAAACCGGATGTTTCCAAACTCAAGTGAATCCAAATAAAACACAAAAAAAAAGATTTGGGCACCACATTCACAGTTTGGCGACTCTGCTGGGGATAACCAAAGGAGAAAGCTTTCATTTTTAAAATAAAAAAATGATACCCGGTATATAGGTGGAAACCATTAACCTTCATGTATCGCTTCCTAACCTGAGGCTTGGGATAAACGATGGTCTAACAATCCCACGTACCGGTATCCCTTTTCGATAAAAATAAAAAGAAAGCTTTTTCTTTCGAGCGGGTTAGCCTCCCGTCGCGGATTCCATTTGTCGTGCTTGCTTTTTCTTTCTTCGCCTTGCATTGCATCTTGGTTCTTGGGAATTGTGCATATTTTATATACTGTACAGGAAGCCTTCTGGAGCTGAAAGGTGCCTAAAATGTTTGGGGAGCAACCTGAAACTGAAAAGGATTGGAACCTGGAAAATTGAGCAATGCAGCCGTACAGCTTAATCCACCTCGGATTCCAGCCGGACGGCTTCATTGGCAATTCCACCAGGACAAATGTGAGGTTAATCTGGCAGCTTAGGCAGCTTGGGGCTATTCAGTTCCAAAGCTGACCAGGCTCCAGAAAATTTACGTGTCTTAACTGTTGCATTTTTCCCCCGTCCCGAAAAATCATTTCTTTTAAAACACATTTCTGAAAATCTCTGTTTTAACTCAAAAAGGAACATTTTTTAGGAGACCGCATACTACGCGCACTTTATATATCATGTACACTTTGCACGCACGTCCTTCAAACCCGGGGTGGTTGTTCAGTTGCAGTCATGGACAGCCTTACGATGCTCCCGGACGCGCACGTAATCACCCCAAACTCCCCATGGCAGCCAGTGTCGACCAATGCACAGTCCGTGTCACACGTTTTAAAAAACCGTGACTTTTGGTTGGTTTTTGTTCTAGTCCGTGTCATATAGCCCAGTTGCATATCCCTATAAAGGTCAAACCTTAGTCCATAACGGAAGTCAAGATCTTTCGCGCAAGCGGAGCTCTGCCAAAATTCCGCAAGGAAAAATTGGTAGAATCTTGACTCCGGCATTGACTTTAACCTTGACACACACGGGATGCGTAAGAGTCAAGACCAAGTCCGTGCCAAAAAATCCAAAGATCTTTCGCGCAAGTGGAGCTCTG
The DNA here is from genome assembly GCA_022495995.1 of Adenophora triphylla var. japonica. NCBI lineage: Eukaryota > Viridiplantae > Streptophyta > Magnoliopsida > Asterales > Campanulaceae > Adenophora > Adenophora triphylla. The sequence goes on from JAFEMH010000395.1 coordinate 72,831, forward strand.
CCGAAATTCCAACAAGGAAAAATTGGCAAGATCTTGACCCGACATTGACTTCGACTTTGACTCACGCATAGCGTATGCAGCGAAGTTCAATGTGACACTGTGTCATCCGGATTTTACCGCCCGACCCATGCTTATTATCTTCTCGGACATTGCCGAAAAGTCAAAACGTCAATCACGCAAGCAAAACTCTGCCGAAATTCCGTTAAGGCTGAAAGACGAGACTTTCCCAGCATTGCCTTGACTATAATCCGCATCGCTCATGCGTTAAAAGTTCCTATGACCCGCTAGACCCGTTAGGAGCATTCTTCTCTCTCGGTCGGTGGGATCCGCGTGCCCTATAGGACCCTCGCCCGGGGCTGTCCACCCTGGGAGGTCGAAATACAGGTGGAATACGAGGGCCTTATAGACGTAGTGACGGAACCCACTGATCCAGGATCTAGAGTAGTTGCTAAAAAGAAGGGCAGAACCCCTTTTCCAACCAAATAGAAATTAATAAAAGACACCGTTTTAAGTAAACTGGAAGATTCTTAATTTGCATATTGCTTGAGCCTTCAGCCTAAACACCTACCCCGATTCTAAACCTCTCCTATCCCTTTCCCGCAGTGAGAAAGAATTTGGGTGAGAACACCGGGACAGCAGTTTGTCGGCACAGAGGTCTCAAATAACCCATCAAAATCTTCAAGTCTCAACTTTCCAGTGTCAAAATGGCCACTGTGATAATCAACAATGGTAATGACCAAGTAGTTGGAGGGGCCATCCCAGTTCAACCCAAACCCCACATCTGGTACGATGTATGTGATTGTGATGGCTGTTTGGAGGATGCCTATCAAGATTAGATTAGCGAGGATGCTCCTTCGAGAAAGAAGAAGAATAGGAAGTCCATGCAACAGAAATTAAAGGAGAGGTACGAAGCTGGGGACAAGAGCGTGGGAACTCTGGGAGAACCTTCAGGCAAGTTTGACTATTACGTCAGTTATGCCAAAGAGCCTACCAAAGAACCGTTCATCCAAAGCACATTCCAGCCTGGTACTCCTGTCGTCATCGACCCTTTTAAGGCAGAGCATTCTGAGTTCGTTGCCATTGTGAAGTTTAATGAAAAGCTAGCAGTTTTGGAAGCAGAATACAGAAAGCCTATAGAATACATGGTCAATCAAGGAAGGATCAAAGTTTCCCCTGAAGAAGACTTCATCAGCATCATCCAGGCCAACCCTCCTATTGGCTACACTGATAAGGTTGTGATATCGAAGATTGGTAAAGAGAAGATGACTTATCAGCAGTGTATCGATAAGATGAGCCAGACCCTCCGGTCAATGAGTCCGGTTGTCACAGACGAGCTCGCCGAGAGATTGCATCAAGCTTCCCTAGCTCCCCTCACAGTCTTCCCAAGGTACCGGCCTACCAATGATATTCGACAAGTTTTCGATCAGTTCGAAGTTTCCAACTTTATGAAGAATGTTGACAAAACTGCTACTCCCCAGGGCAAAATCAGGAAAGAGTGAAATCCCAGTCCAACCCGCGTCAAACACTTCGAGTCAATAAGTAGTGTAGGGTCCAGAGTTAGTAGGGTCAAAAGTCAGTTGAGTCAGGGATCTTTGAATTCCAGTCCTCTGAGTCATTCGAAGGCCTCACGCCTGAGGATTATGAATATGTAACTAATGTCATCTTTCCTTTTGCTTTGAATGAAATGACAGATCTTTCTGAGTATCCCCTTATTGCCAACTTTAAAAATGATAAATTAACTCAAAACTTAACAACAATTAATAATTAATCATTTGAACAAGATGCAAACACACTAAATGAACAATACATCCAAGAAATATTTAAGCAGGTTACAGACAAAGAGGAAAACCGGGCCCAAGCTGCCGAGGAGGTTTTGACAAGTGTTAACTTGGGTACTGTCGAGGAACCTAAAGAGACACAGATTGGAAACTTCTTCCAGGGGGTTGAACTGGACAGACTGGTCAATCTGCTCGGAGAATACATGGACGTCTTTGCATGGTCATACAAGGATATGCCGGAGCTAGACAATTCGATAGTGGAGCACATAATCCCTCTAGCACCAGATGCTAAGCCAGTAAAGTAGAAACTAAGGAAGATCAAGCCAGAATGGTCTCTACATGTCAAAGAAGAGATAGAGAAGTTACTGCGGGTAGGATTCATCAGATTCATCGAATATCCAACATGGTTATCCAACATTGTGACTGTAACCAAGGCTAATGGGAAGGTACGCTGCTGTGTAGATCTCCGGGATCTGAACAAAGCCAGCCCCAAAGATGACTACCCCTTGCCAAACATAGACATCCTAGTGGATTCCACTACCAACTACGAAGTCAAATCCTTTGTTCATGGCTTTGCAGGCTACAACGAGATCAAGATGACCGAGGAAGACCAAGAAAAGACAGCCTTCACCACACCGTGGGGGACATACTGCTATACAGTGATGCCATTTAGGCTTAAGAACACCGGGGCTACTTATCAGAGGGCAGCGACCATGCTTTTTCATGACATGATCCACAAGGAGATTGAGGTCTACGTCGACGACATGATAATCCACTCCAAAGGTGTGGACGGACAGCACTTTGTTGACCTGCGAAAGTTTTTTGAGAGGCTGAGACAGCATTCCATGAGGCTGAACCCTGCCAAATGCACCTTCGGAGTGACAAGGTGAAAAGTGCTTGGGTACATGGTCACAGAACGAGGGATTGAAGTTGATCCTCGAAAGATCAAGTCCATTATGGACATGAGGCCACCTCGAACCCAGACAGAAGTCAAAAGCTTTATGGGCAAACTACAGTACATCAGTCGTTTTGTCAATCAGTTGACTACCATGTGTGTGCCCATCTTCAAGCTCATGAAGAAGAATGTAGACACAGAATGGACCGAGGAATGCCAAGATGCCTTTGACCAAATCAAGGCGTACTTAGTATATCCTCCGATACTATGCCCCCACATAGACAGAAACCTCTTCTGCTCTATCTCACTGTCACTGATACGGCAGTTGGGGCTATGCTTGCTCAGGAAAAGAAAGACTCTCAGGTAGAGAATGCCATTTACTTTGTCAGCCGGAAGCTATAGGGGAGTGACCTCAATTATTCAGCGTGCGAAAAGACTTGTGCAGGACTGGTCTGGGTGGTCGGTAAGCTGAAGCATTACATACAAGCTCACCCTGTGAACTTGGTCTCAAAAATGGACCCCATCAAGTACATCTTCGGCAAGCCTTCCCTCTCGATGCGTTTAGCAAAATGGTCCTTCTTCTTGGGTGAGTATGACATCAACTATGTAACAAGAAAGGCCATCAAGGGTCAAGCATTGTCAGACCATCTGGCAAACTTCCCTTGTAATGAGGATCGTGGGCCTGAACCCCAATTCCCAAATGAAGGGATCTTTGTAGTCGAGCCTGAGAGCCGATGGCAACTTTTCTTTGATGGGGCTGCTAACAAAAGTGGAAATGGCGTAGGAATGCTGCTGGTCGACCCGAAAGATGAGCACACGCCAATGGCCATCAAGTTGAACTTCCCTGCCATGGACAATCTCGCCGAGTATGAAGCCTGCATTGCTGGTTTAGAAGCTGCCTTAGAAAGGAATGTCAAGGAGCTTGAGGTCTATGGAGACTCAGCTCTGATCATTAATCAGGTGTCCAACAAATGGAAGACTGTGGATCCTAACCTGTAAAAGTATCATGCCTACATGGAGGAGTTGACTGGACAGTTCAGAGAAGTGACTTTCCACTGCCTGCCAAGAGATAAGAACAGATTCGCAGATGCCTTAGCTACTCTAGCCTCACTGGTAGAGATCCCCGAGGGAAAGGCGATAAAACCCTTCAGAGTGGGTAGAAGAGAAGACCCGGCTTTCTGTTGCGAAATAGACCTGGGACCTGAGCCTATCAAGGAACCCTGGTACAATCAGATTTACCAGTTCCTCAAAGATGGAAAGTCAGCCTTTAAAGATGAAGAAGGTAGGCCAAAGGAAGGCATCAAAGCCAAAAGCTTGCAAGCCCTAAAACGGTTAGCTTCACATTATGTCATTCTAGGGGACGATCTGTATAAGAAACGGTACCAAGGGCCGCTCCTTCTGTGTGTCACCCAAGAAAGGGCCAAAGAGTTGATGACTGAGGTCCACAATGGTCCCTGCGGTCTTTATATGAATGCTAGAGCCCTGGTGCAAGTAATCCTCAGGATGGGTTATTACTGGATTTCCATGGAGACAGACTGCGTTCAACATGTCCGACAGTGCGACAAATGCCAACGGTTTGCCAATCTCAATCACCTTCCGCCTCATGACCTGTACTGCATGATGACTCGTTGGCCGTTTGCAACTTGGGGTATTGACGTGATAGGGAAGATAGCTCCGGCAGGAAGCAATGGGCACGAATTCGTGTTAGTGGCAGTTGACTACTTCACAAAGTGGGTAGAGGCAAAATCCTATAAAATCCTCACTTCCAAGAAGGTGGCCCAGTTTGTCAAAGAAAACATAATGTGCAGATATGGGGTGCCCAATGAGATCATTTCTGATAACGAGTCACACTTTGAAGGGGACTGTGATAGATTGCTGTCAGAGTTCAGAGTCACTCGCCACAAATCATCCCCGTACAGACCTCAGACTAATGGAGCCGTGGAAGCTGCTAATAAGACGCTCGAGCGGATCATCCGAAAAATGGCCACCCGTGGTCGTGACTGGCCCGAAAAGCTACACCTAGCACTCTGGGGCTACAGAACGTCTGTCAGAACAGCCACGGGAGAAACTCCTTTTGCCCTAACCTACGGGATGGAAGCAGTGTTGCCCGTGGAGTTGGAAATCCCATCACTAAGGGTCCTCCTGGAAAACAGTATTAACGAAGTGGAATGGCTACGCAACCGGCACAATGAAATGGCCCTGCTCAACGAAAGAAGATTAAAGGCCATGGAACACACCCGAGCCTACCAGAGGCGAATGGCCAGAGCATTTGACAAAAAGGTCAAGACCAGAGACATCAAAGAAGGTGACTTGGTTCTGAAAGTAAAGCCTCCTACCAGAGACAACCCCCTGGGAAAATGGGAACCCGTTTGGATTGGCCCGTATGTGGTGCAGAAGATACTATCGGGAGGAGCAATGAAGCTTGCAGACCTGGATGGCAATCCCATTGTCCACCCAGTCAACGGCGATAAGCTCCGAATGTATTATGTTTGAAAATAAAAAATAAAAAATAAAAAATAAAAAAGAAAAAGAAATAAGAAAAAGGAAAAAAAGGAAAAAAAAGGAAAAAAAAAAAGAAAAAAAAAGAAAAAGGAAAAATCTTAGTGCAAAAAGAGTAAGCTAGGCTGAAAAACCCAAAAAGGGCGGTCTAGGCAAAAAATATGGTTGCACATAAAAAAAATCTTAGTGCAAAAAAAGATTAATGCCCAGCTAGGCTGAAAAAACCCAAAAAGGGCAGTCTAGGCAAAAAACAGGGCTGCACAGAAAAGAAAAAAAAAAGAAGAAAAAAAAAAGAGAAGAGGCCAAAAGACCTAATCCTGATAGTTCACCAGAATGAACTACGAAGACCTGAGCCCCTTAGTCTTTCTTGTAAAGGGGGAACGTAGGCAGCCATATATGGTTCGATCTAAACAATAAAAAAAAATAAAGGGCAATCAAGTTTCCATGAAACGCGTCCAAAGAGAAATCAATAAGACATCTGAAATTTCCATGAAATGTGTCTTGATTAATTTCTAAGATCATATCTTTGTTAATTACAAGTTAAAAACTTCTTGATGAGTTCAAGCACGGTCTACTCTTGACTCTGCTAACCTGCTACAAAGATCTAAAATACAATAAAATGCCTAATAAACTATTGTGTTTGCAAATGGCAATAAGGGAATCCTAGGAAAAGATCTATCAGTCGTCATTCACTGAGTTTTCCTTGTTCTTCTTCCCTTTACCTCGACCCCATCGAGTGTTCTTTCTCTTCTTGTCTAGGATGTCAGTCTCCCTCATCCCAATCTCGGGTATCCTCAATGGAGCCTCCACCAAACCCGTGTCAATAAGTGCTCTCTCAATACGAGCACGAATCCGCACTTCCTCCCTCTGAGCCTCAGTCAAGGGAGCGACTTCAGAAAGCCTCTCATAACGAGCCTCCATATCCCTGATAAAGTCACCCGACTGGTTATGGCGACTCGACTTAGTCTCAGCCTCTCTCAGAGTCCTGCTCGAGTCGTAATCCGCTCCTAATAAATCCTGATGCCTCTCTCCCAAAATGACCTGAGTCGCCCCCATCTCCCTCTCATACCAGTCCAAGTAAGCCATGGTCAAAATGGTACTCTTCCGGCTCTTGAGAATGGCCCTGGGTGGGAAAGCAGTATATGTCCAGGCCCTCGAGAAAAATAAGAAGTTGGTCGGATCCTTCATGTCCAAAGGCGCTACCTCCATGGTACTGATGTCCTTCCAATCATCCAAAGGCTGCTGTAAAGTCCCAAACTGCCTGGACACTAGGTAAGGAATGTAGAAGGATGACAGAGAAAACCCTGGAACTCTCACTACATAAGACTCTTGAAATGTCCGACGAGTCTGTAATCTCTAATGAGGCACCCACCAGTGAATGTCCAAGGTGGACAACCTAGCCATCATCAGCTTCCAGCTACCCTGGTCTTGCTCTCTAGGTGTGCCCCTTCGAGAAATCACCCAAGGACACTGAGTAGGCGCAGCCCCTGGCAAAGCCCCAAGCCTCTCCTTTAACCATAAAGTCAGCACCGCTGGGCTCCCAGACCTCATGAAACGGTCTCCCCTAGCCATCCTGTCAATGTCGTGCAATGTCTCCCCCAAAATCAGTGGGACGATATCCTTTCCAGCCCTGCAGTCCCTGACCATGTCCAAAAGGCCGCGATGGCAAACTCCAACAGACTCGACAGTAAACAGAAATGAGAACATACAAAGGACAAAAGCGTCCATAGCCACTGTGGTCATAGCCATATCGGGAAAACCAAACCTGCTCGGAATATCGGAAAGGTCAATCTTGTCCGGAGCTATCAACATCCCCTCAGCTTCTTTCAGAGAAATTTGCAGGAAAGATGCTAGCTTTACAGTCACTGGCAAGTCCCAGGCCAAAGGTGTCGAAATTGCCTCAATTTCTGGACCCCCAATCAATGCTCAGAAGTCTTCAAAGGTTGGAACAATCTCATTGTAGGAAAAGCAGTAAACATGTCTCTGGACATCCCAAAACTTTGCTGCTGCTCTCAAAAGGTCCCAATCAGGCGGGAGATACTTCAAATTCCATAAAGATTTAATTTTGAAGGTAGTATCGAACAAACCCTTGTGAGATTAAAAGTTATGTCTCACCAAAGATTGAAGATCGGACAGAAAACGGTCTCTTTTCCCCTTTTGCAGCCTAGCGGGTCTTTCCATTGCAAGGTGATCAAAGTTGATGTCTTTTGGTCAGAAATATGCTCTGGGATCAATTGGGACAAGTCTAGAGTGAAAATGAAATGAAATGGCCAAGCCTTGGTTTTATTTTGAAAAAACCAGTCCAGACAGAACTGTTAGCCGCACGGCTTCATTTGCCCTCAGGTCTAGGCCGGACGGCCTCATTTTCCATCTGCAGAAAAGAATCTGCAGCAACCAAAGTTGCTGCCCAAGTGGAGTTCTCACCCCACTTTCTCAATGAAACCTGTCCCAAAATATGTCCAAACACCATCCAAGCAGTTATATACCATTACAAACCATTTTGGCCCAGTTTCAGCCCCATTTCCAAGCAAAAAAGCAGCCCCGAGGCTCAAGTAATATGCAAATTCATAAAGCATAAATTAGAAAAGCAAATAAAACAGTAATACATTGTTTTCGCCCCATCGGCGCCTAAATAAAGCAAAAAATAAACAAAATGTACATAAAACTGTTCATTGTTTGTTTCCTTCCCACTAGATCGATCCTAAGGACCTCCTAGGCCTTCGACTCCTCGTCGTCGCTACTCAGCTCATAGAATTCAGGCTCCCTCATCAAATCCTCACTGTCACTCACATCAGAAAGATGAACATTCACATGCTCATACTCTGCTAGCTGCTCCAAGATGCCAGTGTTGGGTCCCTGTCCCCGAGGCATGGCACTAGAAGAATACTATAAAGCCGATGAGTTAGAGGCTGTGCTTCCCACGTGCCTTCTTTTGCGCACGGGCTCCTGCACATTCACTGCAGCCTTTGAAGCGCAAGCCAGCTTCTTCACGAGGGACCGGCACACATCCTTCCAGCCCCTGTTATGCCTGACCAAGCAGTCATAAGTACGAGCTGGAACCTGAGAAAAAGAGAAGGAAAACTCAGAAAATCTCAAAAAAATCTCAGAATTGCAGAAAACAAAGAAATCCGGAAAAGGGAAAAGACCCTAAAAGTGTACTCACGGTGCTGTCAGGCGGCAGAGTGTACTGGGCTCCCTCGTGTCGGGGACAGGTATCATAAACCTCCTCGGTACCCCGTTGACCACATAGGAAAGATGAGCAGGAGGCAAAGTAGGTCAGTAGGCTCAGCTTCCCCGTACCCCTGGGCAATAGCCATCTTCACCAGTTTCTGCGGCGTCCTCAACCGCGCCTCCACGAAGGTAGCATACGGGGTAGTCAAATCAAAATACTCCTCAGCCGCCACGCCTGCCTGATACCTAGCAATATCATCCTCTGACCAGTCCCTGGGCTGCAGCATCCGTGCCGGAGGATCGTGAGGAGTAATGGAGTCCAAGGGAGGGACATGGCCATGCTGCCTAGGAAAACGGTCCCCCAGATAAATAATGTCGCAGGTGAGCCCGGTCAACCACCTCCTCTGCCTAGTCGCCTCCACGGCATCCCCTAGCTGCACCTCCGGGTATCTCCCCCAGGGATAAAAGTCCACCCCATCATCACCATCCTTAATAAGGACGGGCCTCACCATCTTGTAATCAAAGGTGATCCGGGTCTTCCCGGTGAACTTGTCCCTAGCCTCGCCCCTAGCCTCGCCCCTCCAGCGAATCTTAGCAGGGAAGATGGTAGGATCGCTCTGTTGGTTCCAGGGAAAGAACCCGATCACCTCGCAAAACCAGACCTGCATGTTCAAAACATAAAAGGGTCACCTTCTCTTATAAAGGTTTCAAGACACAAAATGAAAAGAGAAAGGACAGAAGGTGAGAATACCTCAAGAGCAAAAGAGAAGCAGTCCATAGAAGCAGCCTTGTTTCGGCTGTACAAATCTAGAGAGAAATAAAGCTTAGCCAATCCGGCCGCACCCCAAGAGACCGTCCCAATCTCGTCCACATCCTCCAAGGAGTCAAGAAGGCACAGCATAGCCAAAGTCCCAGAATTAGCAAAGATGGTGACTGACAGCATCAACCACAGAAAAGCCCTCGCAAGCTGGTGGGCAGTCACCTCATTGGCAGCAAATCCCTACATGCAATTCAGGACTGCCACCTCCACATTCCTAGTCTCCATCCCAAGCCCCTTAGGCTGGAGGTCAAACCCAACCAGAGCCCTAAACTCTTCTGTCGTGATATGGTCACTCCAGGTCACAGGCCTCCCGGTGAACTGCAAGCCTGTAATAGCAGTAAAGTTAGCCGGGGTCACCGTAAGCTCTCCCCAGCTGAGATGAAAGCTGTGGGTGGTGTCCCACCAGAACTCCGAGAGGGCCTGGATCAAGCCCTTGCTCTTCGAGGTCATATGGATGCCTCTGCTAATAGCCTCAATGAACAAATCAAGGTCGGTAGCCCTCACTAGCTGCTTGGGGTTCACCCCATTCTTCTCAAAGTTGGGCATCCTATCCCATAGCTTCACGGCCACCTCAGAAGGTCCCCTCGACTTGCTCTCCTGTAGGAAAGCACAACAAAAAACGTGTCAGTCCTTCATCTCATTTTAAAAGCATGCATATATTCAAAAGTGCACATATTTTCAAAGAAAAGCATTCATAAAAGATTTCTAGCATCCTTTGCCTAGAAAACGTGTCTTTCATCATTTAAAACACATCGTGTCAAGCACATTGCCCCCCTAAGCACAAAATTCTAATTTTCAAAATCCTTTGCACATAAGCATTAATTTTTCAAAAAATGGCATGCATGAATCCTTTTCATCGTCCAAAATCCCATTTTCTCACCCCATGATCAAGAATTGACCTAGTTCTAGCACATGCAAGAACTCCATCACATTTTAGACATTATTTTCTTACTTTATTTTCAAAAAATGGGTCATTCTCATTATTTTTCAAATAAATTGCACATGCACGTTCATTTATTCTCTTAGCCTCATAGGTTAATCATCAAAGTTCCAAAATCATCAACAAAAAGCCTAGGAAAATTCAAAGAATTCCTAAAATTCGGGTCAAACCCTAAATCAATCCAAATTCAATCAAAATTGTCAAAATCAAGAAAATCAAGAATGCTTACCCCAATAGATTGAGGTTTCATGGACTTGTGCTCCCTTTTGCCCGGATATAACTCGGAAGGAGGCGTATTGAAATCGTATTTTTGCTCGGTTCGAACAAACTCCCTCCGCCTCATTCTCGCGGCTTGTGACAAGACTCTTCGCGCTTGTCGGGGTACAATGTTACCCTCTCGATCCATTTCGAGCACTAGAAGGTAGGGAATCGAAGAAATTTGGAAATTTCTCTCTCTAATCTCTCTCCTCTCCTCGGCAGAAGCCACAACAATGGCGCTTTGCCCATTTTCAAATCTTTTTAAACAATCTGGTGAAATCAGGATTGAAGTCGGGCGGCTTCTTTTGCCCTCGTCTCATGCCGGGAGGCCTCATTTGCTCTGAGCAGAATTTACACTTATGCCCCTGGACTTTCCACTTGGGCATACAACACCCGTTATTTCTTAACTAGAGTAACGCTGTTTCCCAGGCCTATCTGTTATCTCCAAAGAAGAATTAACTTTCCTCCCGAGTCACCTCCGTTACTTCTGTTATAACGGAATAATGCTAGGTGACAACCTCCGAATTGTCAAAATTCAAACTTTAGCTACCTCTATCACAGATTGAGAAGTACGCTCAAGTTCTCCAAACTTTAGCTACCTCTATCATAGATTGAGAAGTACACTCAAGTTCTCCAAACTTTAGCTACCTCTATCACAGATTGAGAATTACGCTCAAGTTCTCCAAACTTTAGCTACCTCTATCACAGATTGAGAAGTACGCTCAAGTTCTCCAAACTTTAGCTACCTCTATCACAAATTGAGAAGAACGCTCAAGTTCTCCAAACTCTAGCTACCTCTATCGCAAACTTAGAAGTACGCTCAAGTTCTCCAAACTTAAGCTACCTCTATCTCCTTGATAGTGACATAAGCTTTAGTTTAATCAGGTGACAACCTCCATTAATTGTCAATTAGGTGACAACCTCCATTAATTGTCAATCAGGTGACAACCTCCATTAATTGTCAAAACTTCAAGGATCCTAGTGTAAGTGCTCCAATTTGAGCTTGTTAGTATTTTCGTTAGAAAATTAACGAAAGTTATAACATTTCTAACAATTCCTAACATTCCTAACTTTTCTAACCAAGCAAGGGAAAAGTGGGCATTGTTATTTAAGGTTAAACCTACAAAAGAATCTAAAAAAGCAAAAGAAATTGAAAAAACCCAATCTGGTAAGTTGAAAAACATAACCAGTTTGAATTTTCAAAAGATTATTCTTCCTGTCCAAAGCCTGGAGCTGTAATTAATGAACAGTGCACGCTGTCAATCATATCCGCGCGGACATGTTTGTCAATTTCAGAGGGCTATAAATTGAACCCTCCTCTCTCAGTTTACACAACACAACTCACTCACAACAACTGCACCTTGGCGAAAAATAGGGAGAAAACAGTGGGAATTCCCTTGAATTGCCACCATTTTCTCTCCAATCTTTCCCAAATCCCACTCACTCAAAATAATTTCAAATCACTCCCATACATACTCTCATACATACACTAACTCAAGCTCAAATCACCCTTTAGGAGGAGGATTAGAGAGAAAACATAGAGGACTTCATTGTTATCTACTTGTTTTCTCTTTAACCAACTCTAATCACCAACCCTAAACACATTCAAATCTTGATACTCCTCAAGTCAAGCTCATACACAAGGGAAGATAGGTATAACCTCCCTCTTCCTATCCTAAATCTCTCTTCTTCATGCATGCATCTCAAGCTTTAAAGATGTAGTTTGTTCATCAACTCATTTGTTGTTCATCTTTGCTTGACCTAAAAATGTAGTCACCTTGGAATAAATTTCCAATGGATGACCATTTAAAAGGTCTAAATCATTTTCTTACTCACTTAAAAGTGTTTTTCTAAAGATCATTCACTAAAAAGTGTTTTCCAAAAATCATTTTCATACACAAAATCTTTCTTTCAAAGGATGAGATTTCCTTTCCCAAGCAAATGAAATGCTTGAAATCCTAATGTACCCCAAGGATGGTTTGATATAGTAGATCACCACTAAAATGTTTAGTGATCACTAATCAAAGCCTAGGGAAATGGGGACAAGCATGGATGCAAAACCCCCTTTAAAATCATGTTTTTCCTTCTTGAGAAGTTGCTGTCCAGTAGCAATTTTCTAAGACCTCTGTCCATGGTCTAATTTTTTGGACATACAGAAACTTGGAATTTGGTGTTGACTACAAAATACTTTTTGTATCCAACATCCAGATCTTTCCATACATATTTTTATTTTATTTTTTTCGTGAGTAAAACTCCTTTTTTCAAATTTTCTTTTAAAGGTCAGTTCATCAGTCTCTGGAAATCCAGATTTCAGATCTGAGATTTCCAGAAGGTTTTGGTCCACCAAATCATCTCTAAAATGGAGAGTTATTTCACATAAACCTTATTTAAGGTATTTTAAACATTTTTCATTCTCGGACTTTTCCCAGATTCTGGAGTTTTAAAGCCCTAAAGCCCATTTCAAAATCAAGTGTCCACTGCCTTTTTCTTTCTGGCAGAAGTGACTTTCAACTTCAAAAAACTCTTTTGAGTATCAAAACTCAATCCAAAAATCACACCAAAAATCATGGGATCAGTTTAAAGCCTTATAAAGAGTTCCCAATTTTTGGTTTCCTCAGTTTCAACTTATTTTGGCCAAAGTAACACAGACACACACCCACACACAAATGGTTTTTAAGCTTGGAAGACTCGTTTCACGAGGTATGCCGGGTGCACACTAACGTCCTTCCCGGCGTGTAACGTGACCTCCGAACCCAAATTTCTAATCTCAGGCATTTTTCAAAGTTTTGGCCCTTAAAACAAAAATGGCGTGGCGACTCCGTTTGATTTCAAAAATCGGGTACATCACAGTGGCGACTCCGCTGGGGACAAATGAGCTTTTAAAAAAAAAATGGTATTTGGTATATTGGTGGAAACCATTAAACTTCCCGTTATCGCCTCCTAACACGAGTCGGGGATAAATTGTGGTTTAACAATCCCACGCACCGGTATCATCGTTCTAAAAAAAAAAAGCTCTTGAGGGTCAAGCTTCCGTCCCGGCTTTAAAAATCATTTGTGTGTGTGTGTTGATTTTTGCACATTTTCGTGTTGTTTTGGCCGCCTCGGAAAAAGTCAAAATTTTGACTGTCGGAATCATGTCCCAAATTGTCGGAATTCTTGTGCTTATATGCTTATGTGTTCATTAAATTTCAAAAAAAAAAATTAAAAAAAAAAACTTTCAAAAAAAAAAAATTTCAAAAAAAAAAAGAAGAAAATTTTCAAAAAAAAAAATCATGCATCATTCTTTTTAAGACACATGAAAAATTTCTATTTTACTCAGAAAAAGAAGATAGACTGCTTGCACACTACGCGCACGTGACCTTACACTGCACACTACGTCCCTAACCCGGGGAAATCCTTGTCGCGGCCCGTTTGGTCTTATTACGCCTCTCGGTGCAAGCACAGGACTACCCAAACATCCCATGGAGCCTCGTGTCGACCATGCACTTGTCTGTGACACACTTTGTCCAAGACCCGGTTGGTTTTTAGTTTGGTCTCGTGTCATGCCACTGTCGTGTATAGACCTTTCCTTTCAAGCCTTTGTCGGCATACCGACTCAATATCTTTCGGGGACCCTAATCAGTCGAAGTTCTGCCGGTTTTCCGCCGCAGACTTTGACCAAGATATTGACCGGCGCCTTGACTTCGGCTCTGACTGGCAAAAATTATACACTGACTCCCAGCATGTCACTGAGTCATCAAGGATTAATGATTATTCCATGCCTAATTACGGCTTAATTGACGACAAGTCAAGATCAATCGTGGACATTTATCAGTCCAAATCATGCCGACTTTTCGTCGAGCCCTCGGGCATGATCTTGACTTTGACGTCAGCTTTGTCCGTAATTTACATCGAATGCTCGTTAAAACTCGATTACCCGCCAGACTTTTAGGATCGTTTTTCTTTCGGTCGGTGGGACCCGCTTGCCCTATAGGACCTCGCCCGGGCCGCCCACCCCGGGAGGTCAAAATACGGGTGGAATACGAGGGGCTTATAGACGTAGTGATGGGGCTCCACCGATCCAGATCCAGAGTAGTTTGCGAAAAGAAGAGCAATCTTTTCCAACCGATTAGGTTAATAAAATATGTTTTAAGTAAACTAGAACAAATAACTGCATGTTGCATGAGCCCAAGGCCCAAACACCTACCCTCCTTCATTCCCAAATCTCTGAACCCTCGTGCCTTTCCCCCCGCAGCTCCTCACAAAGCTTGGTTTCTGCACCGGGTCACCGTTTGATTAGTCAGGGAAGGGTCGAGCGCATCATCGGCTTCGCCGTTTGTTCCGACTCCGGTTTCTGTAATGTCTGCATCTCGCCCGGTAATGATGGGGACAATGTCACTCCGCCTCCCGGGGACCCTCGCATGTAACAACAAAGTGGAATCGCTAGTCCAAATAGATGAGAGTGCGACAAGAAGCACAAATGGAACGGCCTTATGGAGGCTATTAAGAGCCATGGATTGGCCGCGAGTCTCAACCCGGGATGGCACCTTAAGCTGGTGGAAGAAGAGGAAGACCTCAATCCCGCCTCTTGGTCAACCCGAATACCTCTAGGATGCCACCACCGGCCTCTCACAATACTACCACCGAGCCTATGCTTCTCGATCCTCGGCTGCCTCCCCAACTCGCACAATCTGACCTCAGCCCCGACGGAATGAGGCTAATTCCCGGGCCCCTCAGCTGGGGACAAAATCAGTACGGAATGTCTTCTCATGCTTGGGGCTACCTTAATGCCACAACAAATGGGGATCCCACTCGCTCGGGAACCAATCAATCCGACCTTCGCAAGAACAGCCACGGTTCGAAATGCCGCCACGGGCCTGTTCTCAGCGCGCCGGGAGCCCTCGTAATGATGCTAGCCTGCCGCCCTCACACGGCTTCCACTAAGGGTTCAATGGGTTACCAAGCCCCCATCCTGGGCCATCAGAATCACCAGGACCACAGTATCCTCTCGGTCATGTACTCTTGCCACAACCAGCCATGCAATTCAACAACCAGGGACAACAGCCCGCACCTAAGCCTACTTTTGGGCCTCACCCCGGAAACTCAAGCTACCCGATTGAAAATCAACAGCAATCCGCAAGGTCCTATCCCTTCGCTAATCCGCGCCAAGGACAGGTTTTCACCTACGCTCCGGGATATGGTATTCCTTCCACCAATGCCCCACCAACAGCTAGTCCTCTTCCTAGCTCAAATATCGGCTCAGGCATTCCCGCTCCACCTTTGGATCCCCATTTGGTCTGGTTTATGGAGCAACATAAGGAAATGAAAGCCAGACACCGAATTGACCGTCAAAAGAACACCGCTTCTTCGGCCTACGTATCCCGACTCATTGTACCCCGCGCCTCACAAGTTCGTGATGCCCAATCTCGAATTGTTTGATGGAAAGTGCGTGCCATAAAACTCACTTGGACACCTACACTTTTGGCAATGAAAGCTAAGGGATGCAAAAACCAACAGAGTTGGCTCGACTACTTGATCTCTCTTTGAAGTCGGGGGCTTTGAAATGGTTTTTCCGATGGCAGCCTGAAGCTAGGGCTACTTGGGAACAGATTACCAAGACTTTCACGTATAAGTATAAAGCCAACTTGGAATGGGAAACAAACAGAGTTGACCCGAGACAACGGTGCGGCGCCTGATGAGAATATTTGGGATTTCTATAAAAGGTGGAACTGAAGCTTAGTGAAATGGCCATTCCTCCTCTCGACGAAGAGCAGTTAGACATCTTCCACTCATGCTTGAAGCCGCATTTGAGAGCTTCCCTCGGTCACTTCCCCTACGCCGACTTGCGTGCAATGGTTAATTCCGGGGCTAAGTTTGAAAAGGCTTACGATCAACAACCCATGGCCGCAAGGCACTCGCCTACAGTATCGGGCTCCTCCCTCCAACACCGCCCGCTCCCGCTAAAGGCAAAGAGGCGATCGCCTACGCAGATGTGATCGTAACAATGCCACTTCCTTTGTTCCCAAGAAACCCGATGCATCCAGATCCCTACCCAAGACTTAAGAAACTTTGGGATGCCTTTGAGTGATATCTTCAGAGGTTTGGTAAAAGAAGGTTTACTCCAACCTTTAGATAATTATCAGCCCGAAACCCCAATGCTCCTTTGGATACCTCCAAGCATTGTGCCTTTCATCGCACCATGGGCACCCGATGTATGATTGCGTCCCCCGAAGAAGGCTATCCAAAGTTTGATTGAACAAGGGAGGTTAGAAGTGCCTGAAGGGCCTAACACCATCAATAACCCATTCCCTAGAAATGACAACATGGGCATCAACATGGTCGAGTTTGGTGATTCAAGCCTTGTGGGCACAATGGAATTTGACTCGCCCCTTTGTGAGGTCAATGAACCAAACCATCGCAGCAAGGAAAATGGTTGGATTGAGCAAGAAGAAGTCCCGATGGGAAGACCTGCAATAGCTCCCGCCTCCAGCGTCGAAGAATAGATGCATGGTCCAACAGCAAAGAGCGGCTAGACTAGGGGCTACCTATCTCTAAAATAGTCTTTTAGTCAACCTTCGTAGGTTCTAGTATTTTTCTTTCACCTAAGTCCATCTTGGACACTTGTCGGTTTTGTCCACCTCGAATGTTGTGGAAAGAAGCTTAACTATCATTTAAAATTTTAATATATATAAGTCTTTTCTTCTTTTCTTACTAGACTCGAGACATCACTTGCACACCCACGTTACACCTGATTGAAATGGTTTTATCCTAGATGATCACTTGTGCTGCTCAACCAATAATTCTTCGAAATGATTAATATTTAAACTAATCGGAGTGAGAAAATCAATTGATATCCTTCTCAAATTGGGGCTCACCAACTCCCCATCTTGCATCTCATATGCTCACATCTCTTTCCTCATCATCATCATCTCGCTGCTCGATGAATTTGCACGAATCTTTTCTCAAGTAAGCTTAAGCAAACAATGAAGCCTTAACCTCGTTTATGTCATCCGGTAGGGATTGCGGTTGAAGCCTTTCACCCATAGGAAAGCCATTACCTTACCCTCACCAAACAATATCCTTTCATTTCAAGATCGGCATGTTTTGAAACTCTGTTTAGCCATCACCTTTGCTCCTTATTGAGAGAAGTCCAAGCGACGCCAAAGAAGTTAGCTTCGAGAATCGGCAATGCATAAAATGTTCAAGTTGCGAAGGAAGGAAAGATAATCCTCAACTCCTCAAAGAGGCCTTCCGAATTCTCAAAAGAAGGATATAATTCCAAGCTCCTCGGGAAGCCTTCCAAAAAAAAAAACAAAAACAAAAGAAGACAAGGAAGAAAAAGAAAAAGAAAAAAAGGGGGGCCCTTCAAAAAGAAAAAAAAAAAGGAGCCCGAATTCTCGCAAGTTCACAAAAAGTTCTCGATAGCTTGGACTTCCTCTTATCATTACCTTAAACCAATCCCAAGCCATCCTCCCAATTTTAGAGGATACTCCCATTACCATTACCCTTGCCCTTGGCCAAGTCAAAATCTGACCTCTCATTCTTAGAGGCAATCAATTCCCTTACCTTAGAAATTCCTAACACATCCCTGCAAGCCAACCTCTCATCTTTAGAGGTTCAGTCAGTAAAAGGCCTAGCCGACCTCTCATCTCAAGAGGTCATAATTCCCCAAATCACCCGTTGGCCGATCGAAGCCCGGAAACCCAGCTGCAATTCCTATCGGATAGCAATTTCATCGTAAAATCTTCAAGATCTAAATCAAATTAATGCTTCATTGCTTGCTTAAAATCGGAATCTAATTCATCTTGGTTCAAAATCATCGATCAAAGATTGTGCAAATTCAAATCTGATGTGAGCATAATTCATTTCTACTCCACAAACACTTGCCGTGGATGTCCCACTGGGGCTTCGCATCCGTGTCTTTCATGGACACTCTAAGGGGATATGTTATTCAATCCTCCAAATCCTCAAAATCCCCAAAGGTCCTCAGATCCTAGAATTTCAACATTCGTTCTCTTTTCATTCGGGATAAGCCCGAACTATGGCGACCTGAGCTCTTTATAATGGAGGGAACGTAGGCAACCAGAAATGGTCCGGTCGAAATCACAAACAAATCTCAAAAAAAAATTCGGTCTCATCAAGGATCGTCCCTATACACTTTCCGAGCTTGATTCTCGATATCAGTTGGTTTTCTCCTTGTGATTAATCAAAATATTTGTTCATATCAGATTTAGGGATTGAATAACCCGAACATTAACAAAGGGTTTTAAGCAGCCTTGTGATCATCATGAATAAGACAAGTTTTCAAGTGTCTCGACAAGTCTTCTCTTTCTACATCATAGTAAAATAGAGCCAAACATCAAGTCTTTCGTCGCCAGGGCTTCCATACACTTTTCCACACCTTGTGATGCTTATACTCTCTCAAAAGAGTCAAACCTAAAGCGAGTATGTATACACAAAATCGGGATTCATTCCCACTTTTCGAAAGATGTGCCCCTGCACGTAAACGTTTCTGAGTCTTGTCCAGTGACTGGTTGACTAAGATCTGAAAAGATGGGTGCCCCCTCCGTAAGACTACTCTGAATTTCTTCACGCTGGGCTTGTTAACCGGTTCTCCTGTGTTCCCCTGTACGCACTTCAAGCCGGGGCTTCTATAGTCATCTTTGGGTCCACATTGGGTTCTTCACTACGAGATAGCTTGGCCAAGTCGCTTCTTCAAAATCTAGACTTTGCCTACTCAGATCCGGGCTTTGTCAAGCCGGTCCTTTGGACTGAATTTTATCAAGTCACAAGAAAGGTCTAGTCACATCGAACGAGATTTTCGGCTTAACTTGGTACATAGCAGCCTTCCCATAGCATCGGAATTTAAGATTTGGGTTTCTCCCCGCATTAGCAATTTCATCAAAACATTCTCCGAACAAGGTTTCGCCGAAGTCACAAACTCACCCAAAGGAAAGAAGCTTCACTCATATCAACGTGCCTTAGAGCCTCGTATGCATCGCCTTCAAATGACCAAGATTGAGAGGGAAAATTCCAATCAAGACCCGGATCCGAATCCAATCTCATCAAGATTGAGGTCCATGCGATATCGTTAACAAAGCCTCATCAACAACCACCGTTTAAATCGCGATCGAGGGCTCTCACCTCCCCACTTGCTCAAAAGCTGTTCCAAGCGCCTCTAGACACATACATCCCAATGCATCCCCTCTCATCATCATGCATCCCCACAAAAATCTCCCCCGGGTTCATGTAGCATGCACAAAACTTGAATCAATAGGAAAAATCCTAAGTGATTGAAGATTATAAATCATAATTTCCCTGCCAAAATCTTAGGCTAAGTGCATCTTCGAAAGCAAGTAAATGCATCATCTTATAATCATTTTTGGCTCTATGCATGCATCTGTCATCATGAATGTCATATATGCATCTTCCTCTTCACTAACGAATGCAGGAATTCAAATGTGAAATCAAATCCCCCTTTTCGGCAAGGATGATCTTCACCAAAGACGACCTCCAATGTCCAAATGGGTGAAGACAAATTTCTCCAAGATCTACAAGCTTGGCAAAGACAAGCTCCGGCTCTCGCAACTTGCTAAAGACGACCTCCAATGGATGAAAAAAGCCCCCAATGAAGACCACCTCCAGTGTCTACCGTTCGGTCAGAGACGCCAAGTTCTCAAAAACAAATAGGTCAGGGACACCAAGTTCTCCAAATGCAGTTCGGTCGAGACGCCAAGTGCTCAAAATATAAATCGGTCGTGGATCCCAAATTCTCAAATACAGTCTCAAATACGGTTCGGTCATGGACGCCAAGTTCTCAAATACAAATAGGTCGAGACGCCAAGTTCTCAAATGCAAATCGGCCGGGAGATGCCAAGTTCTCAAATACAAATCGGTCGAAGACGCCAAGTTCTCAAATACGGTTCGTCGTGGACTGCCAAGTTCTCAAATACAAATAGGTCAGGGACACCAAGTTCTCTAAATGCAAGTCGGTCAGGGACGCCAAGTTCTCAAATACAATTCGGTCAGAGACGCCAAGTGCTCAAAATATAAATCGGTCAGGGATGCCAAATTCTCAAATACGGTCGATGTCTCAAATGCAAGTGGACGCCAAGTTCTCAAATACAAATCGGTCGTGAGATGCCAAGTTCTCAATGCAAATCGGTCAGAGACGCCAAGCTCTCAAATGCAAATCGTCAGAATGTCACACAAATACAATTACGCCAAGCTCTCAAATGCAAGTCGGTCAGGGACGCCAATTTCTCAAATACAAATCGGTCAGGGATGCCAAGTTCTCAAATACAATGCGGTCAGAGACACCATGTTCTCAAAAGCAAGAAGTCCCAATGTGAAGACAAGCTCAACAACTTCTACAAGGTTGACGATCACCAGCAAGATGCAGACTCAACCAAACTCCTCCTTCAGGTCAAAATGCCTCCAAAGACAAAGAAATCGTCGCTGGTAAACCGCAACCCAACAACTCTTCATCAACATCGGCCTCGAAGCCTCGAGTCCTTCCCGGCCTACGGGTAAGCACAACACAGGTATGAAAGCATATCTTAGTCAACTACTTTTCTAAAAGAACATTATCATTAAACCTTAGGGTGACTTCCCAAAAATAGTCAAGTCTTAGGGCGACTTCCCAAAAATAGTCAAGTCTTAGGGCGACTTCCCAAAAATAGTCAAATCTTAGGGCGACTTCCCAAAAAACAAACAAACCTCGGGTGACTCCCAAATACCGTCAAACCATCCCCAACAGCTTTCGAACTACGTCCAGTGCTTGATTCCCACTCGGGATACGTAGGTAGCCTACCTTAGGTCCAGCCACTCGACCAACACGGTCACCCTTTTCCCCCGATGATCATCGTAAGCTCTAATCTTCCCCTCGCGAGAATGCCCTCAAACAGTCTCCCTCGCCATACAAAACCTCGACTTAGGATCATACTCTGACTGAGTCCCCATTTAGGTTCATACTCCCGAATCAAACCCCGACTTAGGATCATACTCCTAAACTAGGTCCCCATTTAGGTTCATACTCCTGAACTGAAACCCCGACTTAGGATCATACTCCTGAACTAGGTCCCCATTTAGGTTCATACTCCTGAACTGAAACCCCGACTTAGGATCATACTCCTGAACTAGGTCCCCATTTAGGTTCATACTCCTGAACTGAAACCTCGACTTAGAATCATACTCCTGAAATAAGTCCCCATTTAGGTTCATACTCCTGAACTAAACCTCGACTTAGGATCATACTCCTGAACTAAGTCCTCATTTAGGTTCATACCCCTGAACTAAACCTCAACTTAGGATCATACTCCTGAACTAAGTCCCATTTAGGTTCATACTCCTGAACTAAACTCCAACAAATGCTAACAAAATCCCTGACAAAAGCCAACGGAATTCCGTCTCTTTCACCTCCGGCAGCAAACGTAAGACCGATCCCTTCAAATGAAGTTCACCAAAAGACTGTCTATCCCCTCGAAGTCTGTCCCCAACGAAAGGATATGAACATCGAAGGAAATCATTTCAAAACAAGTTGTCACCTCCAGATCACCCATCATCAAGGTCCAAGGCACCTAAAACGCCATCATCAAGGTTCAAGGCACCTAAGACGCCATCATCAAGGTTTGAGGCACCTAAGACGCCATCACCAAGGTTCGAGGCACCTAAGACGCCATCATCGAGGTTCGAGGCACCTAAGACGCCATCATCATCAAGGTTCGAGGCACCTAAGACGCCATCATCAAGGTTTGAGGCACCTAAGACGCCATCGTCAAGGTTCAAGGCACCTAAGATGCCATCATTAAGGTTTGAGGCACCTAAAACGCTATCACACACAACACGAGGAAAGCAACCATCCCTAAAAACCGAAACCATTACTGTGGTGACTTCCCCAAAATAGTCAAGTCATGGGCGACTTCCCCAAAATAGTCAAAACCATAGGGCGATTAGGCGACTTCCCAAAATAGTCAAGTCTTAGCGACTTCCCAAAATAGTCAAGGGCGACTTCCCAAAAATAGTCAAGTCTTAGGCGACTTCCCAAAATAGTCAAACCATAGGCGACTTCCCAAAAATAGTCAAATCATGGGCGACTTCCCAAAAATAGTCAAGTCTTAGGGCGACTTCCAAAAATAGTCAAAGTCTTAGGGCGACTTCCCAAAAATAGTCAAACCATAGGGCGACTTCCCAAAATAGTCAAACCATAGGCGACTTCCCAAAAATAGTCAAACCTTAGGGCGACTTCCCAAAAATAGTCAAATCATGGGCGACTTCCCAAAATAGTCGATCATAGGGCGACTTCCCAAAATAGTCAAATCATAGGGCGACTTCCCAAAAATAGTCGATCATAGGGGCGACTTCCCAAAAATAGTCAAGTCATAAGGGCGACTTCCCAAAAATAGTCAAACCATAGGGCGACTTCCCGTCCAAAATAGTCAAGTCTTAGGGCGACTTCCCAAAAATAGTCAAACCATAGGCGACTTCCCAAAAATAGTGCGACTTCCCAAAAAATAGTCAAACCATAGGCGACTTCCCAAAAATAGTCGATCATTAGGGTGACTTCCCAAAAATAGTCAAACCATAGGGTGACTTCCCAAAATAGTCATACCATAGGGTGACTTCCCCCAAAATAGTCAAACCATAGGGCGACTTCCCTAAAATAGTCAAACTCAGGGCGGCTTCCCCAAAATAGTCATAGGGTGACTTCCCAAAAATAGTCAAGTCATAGGGCGACTTCCCAAAAATAGTCAAGTCATAAGGCGACTTCCCAAAAATAGTCAAGTCATAGGGCGACTTCCCCAAAATAGTCAAACCTTAGGGCGACTTCCCAAAAATAGTCAAACCTTAGGGTGACTTCCCAAAAATAGTCAAATCTTAGGGCGACTTCCCAAAAACAGTCAAATCTTAGGTTGACACCCTAAAACAGTCACTCCAGGGTCAAAGACCCGAACTACGGCTGGCTTGATTCCTCTCAAGGATACGTAGGTAGCCTATTAAATAGGTTCAGCCACTCGATCACTTGATCATCCTGCCAAATATGGAGCCTTACTCTTATCGACGACCCCGCTTCCTTCGAAAGCGCCGTCGCCGAGGGGCTACTGTAAGTGCTCCAATTTGAGCTTGTTAGTATTTTCGTTAGAAAATTAACGAAAGTTATAACATTTCTAACAATTCCTAACATTCCTAACTTTTCTAACCAAGCAAGGGCAAAGTGGGCATTGTTATTTAAGGTTAAACCTACAAAAGAATCTAAAAGCAAAAGAAATTGAAAAAACCCAATGGTAAGTTGAAAAACATAACCGTTTGAATTTTCAAAGAGATTATTCTTCCCGTCCCAAAGCCTGGAGCTGTAATTAATGAACAGTGCACGCTGTCAATCATATCCGCGCGGACATGTTTGTCAATTTCAGAGGGCTATAAATTGAACCCTCCTCTCTCAGTTTACACAACACAACTCACTCACAACAACTGCACCTTGGCGAAAAATAGGGAGAAAACAAAGGGGAATTCCCTTGAATTGCCACCATTTTCTCCAATCTTTCCCAAATCCCACTCACTCAAAATACTTTCAAATCACTCCCATACATACTCTCATACATACACTAACTCAAGCTCAAATCACCCTTTAGGAGGAGGATTAGAGAGAAAACATAGAGGACTTCATTGTTATCTACTTGTTTTCTCTTTAACCAACTCTAATCACCAACCCTAAACACATTCAAATCTTGATACTCCTCAAGTCAAGCTCATACACAAGGGAAGATAGGTATAACCTCCCTCTTCCTATCCTAAATCTCTCTTCTTCATGCATGCATCTCAAGCTTTAAAGATGTAGTTTGTTCATCAACTCATTTGTTGTTCATCTTTGCTTGACCTAAAAATGTAGTCACCTTGGAATAAATTTCCAATGGATGACCATTTAAAAGGTCTAAATCATTTTCTTACTCACTTAAAAGTGTTTTTCTAAAGATCATTCACTAAAAAGTGTTTTCCAAAAATCATTTTCATACACAAAATCTTTCTTTCAAAGGATGAGATTCCCTTTCCCAAGCAAATGAAATGCTTGAAATCCTAATGTACCCCAAGGATGGTTTGATATAGTAGATCACCACTAAAATGTTTAGTGATCACTAATCAAAGCCTAGGGAAATGGGAACAAGCATGGATGCAAAACCCCCTTTAAAATCATGTTTTTCCTTCTTGAGAAGTTGCTGTCCAGTAGCAATTTTCTAAGACCTCTGTCCATGGTCTAATTTTTTGGACATACAGAAACTTGGAATTTGGTGTTGACTACAAAATACTTTTTGTATCCAACATCCAGATCTTTCCATACATATTTTTATTTTATTTTTTTCGTGAGTAAAAATCCTTTTTTCAAATTTTCTTTTAAAGGTCAGTTCATCAGTCTCTGGAAATCCAGATTTCAGATCTGAGATTTCCAGAAGGTTTTTATCCACCAAATCATCTCCAAAATGGAGATTTCTTTCACAGAAACCTTATTTAATGTATTTTGAACATTTTTTATTCTCGGACTTTTCCCAGATTCTGGAATTTTAAAGCCCTAAAGTCCATTTCAAAATCATGTGTCCACTGCCTTTTTCTTTCTGGCAGAAGTGACTTTCAACTTCAAAAAACTCTTTTGAGTATCAAAACTCAATCCAAAAATCACACCAAAAATCATGGGATCAGTTTAAAGCCTTATAAAGAGTTACCAATTTTTGGTTTCCTCAGTTTCAACTTATTTTGGCCAAAGTAACACACACACACACACAAATGGTTTTTAAGCTTGGAAGACTCGTTTCACGAGGTATGCCGGGTGCACACTAACGTCCTTCCCGGCGTGTAACGTGACCTCCGAACCCAAATTTCTAATCTCAGGCATTTTTCAAAGTTTTGGCCCTTAAAACAAAAATGGCGTGGCGACTCCGTTTGATTTCAAAAATCGGGTACATCACAGTGGCGACTCCGCTGGGGACAAATGAGCTTTTAAAAAAAATGGTATTTGGTATATTGGTGGAAACCATTAAACTTCCCGTTATCGCCTCCTAACACGAGTCGGGGATAAATTGTGGTTTAACAATCCCACGCACTGGTATCATCGTTCTAAAAAAAAAAAGCTCTTGAGGGTCAAGCTTCCGTCCCGGCTTTAAAAATCATTTGTGTGTGTGTGTTGATTTTTGCATATTTTCGTGTTGTTTTGGCCGCCTCGGAAAAAGTCAAAATTTTGACTGTCGGAATCATGTCCCTAACTGTCGGAATTCTTGTGCTTATATGCTTATGTGTTCATTAAATTTCAAAAAAAAAAATTTCAAAAAAAAAAACTTTCAAAAAAAAAATTTTTCAAAAAAAAAATAGAAGAAAATTTTCAAAAAAAAAAAATCATGCATCATTCTTTTTAAGACACATGAAAAATTTCTATTTTACTCAGAAAAAGAAGATAGACTGCTTGCACACTACGCGCACGTGACCTTACACTGCACACTACGTCCCTAACCCGGGGAAATCCTTGTCGCGGCCCCTTTGGTCTTATTACGCCTCTTGGTGCAAGCACAGGACTACTCAAACATCCCATGGAGCCTCGTGTCGACCATGCACTTGTCCGTGACACACTTTGTCCGAGACCCGGTTGGTTTTTAGTTTGGTCTGTGTCATGCCCTGTCTGTGTATAGACCTTTCCTTTCAAGCCTTTGTCGGCATACCGACTCAAAATCAAGTGTCCACTGCCTTTTTCTTTCTGGCAGAAGTGACTTTCAACTTCAAAAAACTCTTTTGAGTATCAAAACTCAACCCAAAAATCACACCAAAAATCATGGGATCAGTTTAAAGCCTTATAAAGAGTTCCCAATTTTTGGTTTCCTCAGTTTCAACTTATTTTGGCCAAAGTAACACACACACACACACACAAATGGTTTTTAAGCTTGGAAGACTCGTTTCACGAGGTATGCCGGGTGCACACTAACGTCATTCCCGGCGTGTAACGTGACCTCCGAACCCAAATTTCTAATCTCAGGCATTTTTCAAAGTTTTGGCCCTTAAAACAAAAATGGCATGGCGACTCCGTTTGATTTCAAAAATCGGGTACATCACACCTAGACACTGTTCCTAACTATCTAGTGAGACTTGAACTACGACCAAGGCTTGATTCCTTCGGGATACGTAGGTAGCCTTTCATAAAGGTCCAGCCATCCGACCACATTGGTCACCCTTTTCATGCCTCACTCCCTAGTAGTGCATGAGCCTTTCATAAAGGTCCAGCCATCAGACCACATTGGTCGCACCTTTGTCATTCATCACTCCTCAGTGGTGAAGTAACCCCTCATGGAGGTCCAGATATTCGACCACATCGGTCACTTCCTTCATCTAGCATATCCCCAGTAGGATCGGTTACTTGACCTCCTAGGTCACTTTCCCTCCTATCTCTCCAGCAAGAGACCAGTTTCTCTTCGTTATTCCCCAGCGGATTTTATTCTGAACTACGGCCTGGCTTGATTCCTCCGGGATACGTAGGTAGCCTACTTTAGGTTCAGCCAATTCGTCACATATGACACCCCCTTTCCCCAGTGGATTCCGAACTACGATTATGGCTTGATTCCCACTCGGGATACGTAGGTAGCCTTCCAAAGGTTCAGCCACTCGACCACCTTGGTCGCCCAATCCGTCTCGGCATTCGCCAGATCAAATCCTTTTCTATCGACAACCCCACTCGCCCTGCAAGTGACTTTGCCGAGGGGCTTCTGTAAGTACCCAAATCTGGCTCATGCCTTTCGGTTAAGTTTCCCGGCAATTCCTCGGACTTTCCTAAAGTCCAGGGGCAATTCGGGAACTTTTTCGAACCTTCCAAGGGGCGAAGGACTTACTAGGAATTAAAATTCCACGTATTCCTTCGGTGGAAATGCCCTTCTAGAAGGCCACCTTGCATGATTCTAGAAATGTGCTGAGTCATAAGGGATAATGCCGCACGGCTGCATTGGCGAAGAACTCCACGTCGCACGGCTTCATTAGCTGTTGCCAGACTGCCTATAAATAGAGACCTCCTCTATTCATTAAAAATAGGAGTTTTTTGGGGAGCATTGTTATTCTGTCAAAATATCACCTCGAAATTACAGAAAGTTGAGAGTGCCAAAAACCACCTCCCTCCTCCTTAAAGCCTTCCAAAGTTGGTCCTTCCCTAGGCAAACTCCAAGGAGATAGAGGACCACCACCATTGGTAACCCCTCATCCCCTTTTTCTTGAAATGTACCTTGTATATATGTGATATATTGCTCCTTGCTTTCCATATTATTGTTTACTTGCTTGGGATTTGATATATTGTTATTAAAGATTCCTTCTTTAAGCATGTAAATCATCCTACCCCTATTCCCCTATCACATAGGATCCATGGAGGATCCAACCCAAGGATGAACAAATAAGACCTCAAAAAAGGCTTGTTCTAGGGTGGATCTCTCACATGGTGATGTGAAAAGTAGCATCCTTTGCTCTCAAAATAACAACTTTTCATATAAAGTTGCATCATTTGCCTTAAATATGTTATCCTTCGCATTAAAGGTGCATCCTTTGCACTTAAAACCTCATTTTTACATATAAAAGTTGCATCATTTGCATTAAAAATCATTTCTTTCCAAACAAATAGCATCCTTTGCACCCATAATGTCATCTCTTTCATTAAAAATGTCATCTTTAGTTTAGAATGCATCCTTCATATCCCTCATGGTTGGATCTCTCATTCCTAGGATTGCTTAGTGACCTTCCTAAGGTACAAAAAGCATAGGAAGAGCATAAAGATCCAATCTTTATACCCTTCCCCTAGTCCCTTTTTGTATTTGATGCATCCTTTGGAGCGGACCGATGTAAAGATTCCATCTTTACATCGTTTCTTCCATTAAAGGTGCCATAAT
Organism: Adenophora triphylla var. japonica; assembly: GCA_022495995.1. Taxonomy (NCBI): domain Eukaryota; kingdom Viridiplantae; phylum Streptophyta; class Magnoliopsida; order Asterales; family Campanulaceae; genus Adenophora; species Adenophora triphylla. Next base: position 101,068 of record JAFEMH010000395.1, read on the forward strand.
CCCTTTAGAAATGGATAAATCTTGAACCCTATATCTCCGATCATCACTTGAGACGAGCATAATAGTCCCTACACAAGCTCAGTCGTCTCAAGATGTAGGATTGATGGGCTAAGGATATTCCTTTCTAAAGAACCTCACTCTTGGACCATAAGAGAGAGTCCTTCTCTCGATCATACATGACCCAAGGTCAAATAGTGATGATCACAAGTCCAAGATGAGGACGGGATCAAAGGCCCGAACACATAAAAATCCAAGGAATCCCGAGCGATAACCAACTAAATGGTTTATACATCCGGAAGACAACTTGGAACATTCTCCCCCCCCCCTCTTTTCAACACATGCACACAAGAAAGCACACAAGGAAAAGCCCTTAAAGCTATACCTCACAGTTACTGACAATGCGCTAGGGGCTATGCTCGCTCAAGAACAGCCTGCCTCACACACAGAGAATGCCATCTACTTTGTCAGCCGCAGATTCCAAGGCAGCAAAATCAACTACTCTCCACTTGACAAATCTTGCGGTGCTCTTGTTTGGGTATCACAAAGGCTAAAGCACTATATGGAAGCCTTCCCAATTCGTCTCATTGCAAGAATGGATCCATTGAAGTATATCCTAGACAAATCAAATTTGTCTTCGAGATTGGCCAAATGGTACTTCATGCTCGCGGGATATGATATCACTTACGTCACTCAGAAATCCGTCAGAGGGAGTGTATTCGCAGATCAGTTGGCCGAATTTCCTTGTGACGAAGCGAAGGGGGAAGACCCGCGATTTCCTGATGAAGACATCATGAGCATAGAAGACGAAAATAAGTGGCAATTATTTTTCGATGGTGCAGCCAACAAGAGAGGGTTCGGCATTGGAATGTTATTGGTAGACCCCGACGACATCTATACTCCACTAGCAATACGTCTTGACTTTGACGCCACCAACAACACCGCGGAATATGAGGCTTGTATAGTAGGACTTGAGGCAGCCATAGAACGCAACGTGACCGAAGTCGAGGTATTTGGGGACTCCCAGTTAATCATCAATCAGACACTGAAAAAGTGGAGGATCCAAGATCCAACCCTTCAAAGATACAGTGCCCACCTCTAAGAGTTGGCGCAACAATTTCAGGATGTCTCATTCCACTATCTTCCTAGAGACAAAAATCGGTTTGCAGATGCATTGGCCACACTCGCTTCCTTGGTCGAAATCCCTAAAGGAAAAGCAGTCAAACCCTTCAAAATAACATGACGTTCAACTCCCGCCTACTGCGCCGTTATAGATCTCCATGACTGCAAAGACAAATGGTTATCCGAATGTGCCATTGTTGAAAACTCCGAAGAGAAACCATGGTACCCTGATATTTGGCATTTCATCCTAGATTGAACCATCCCACTGGAGACAGATCAGAAGACTCAGATCGCCCTTAAGAGGTTGGCCGCTAATTACTCCATCATAGCTGGCCGTCTATTCAAGAAGTATTCCCAAGGAAACCTCCTTTGTGCCACCGAGGAAGAGGCCTGAGAAATAATGGACAATGTTCATCAAGGCATATGCGGAACCCACATGAGCGGAAACATGCTCGCCAAAAAGATCATTAGACAAGGGTACTTTGGCTAACCATGGAAGCCGACTGTACCAGAATGGTCAAGAAGTGCCATAAGTGTCAGATACACGCCAACCTTCAACACGCACCGCCGTCGTTGCTATACCCTATGACTTCTCCTTGGCCGTTCTCGACATGGGGGATAAACATGATTGGAAAGGTCGCACCCACAGGAGCCAATGGGCACTGCTTCATCCTAGTAGCCATCGACTATTTCACTAAATGGGTCGAGGCCGCCTCCTACAAAGTTTTGAATGCCAGAGAGGTTGCAGAATTCATCAAACACAACATCATCTGTCGATACGGGGTCCCGCAAGAGATGATATCCGATAATGGCTCGCACTTCGAGAAGAAAACCGATCACCTCCTAACCGAGTATAAAATCATAAGACACAAGTCATCTCCTTACAGGCCTCAGACGAATGGAGCAGTTAAAGCCGCAAACAAGACAATTGAAACCATCATCAGAAAAATGGTAGTCACTGGGAAAGACTGGCCCGACAAGTTACCCTTCGCACTATGGGGATACCGCACATCAGTCCGAACAACCACAGGAGAGACTCCCTACGCCCTCACATTCGGAATGGAGTCTGTCTTGCCAATAGAATTGGAAATACCATCACTAAGGGTTCTCCTAGAAAACCAAGTGAATGAAGTCGACTGGTTAGAAAGCAGATACGAAGAGTTAGCCTTGCTAGACGAAAGGAGGCTGAAGGCAGCCGAGCACACTCAAGCTTACCAAAGAAGAATGGCAAGAGCTTTCAACAAAAAGGTCAAGATAAGGAACATCAGACTGGGCGACCTGGTTCTCCGTGAGCATCGTCCTGGACCTTTCAACCCACTAGGCAAATGGGGACCAAGATGGGTAGGACCCTACATCGTAAAGAAGATATTCTCTGGGGGAGCCCTTCAGCTGGTAGACTTAGACGGAGATCAACTACTGAAGCCGGTCAACATGGACAAACTCAAGAAATACTTCACGTGACTTGGCCTCTTAAAAGAAAAGCGCTCGTTAGGTTGAAAATCCCGAAGGGGACGGCCTAGGCAAAAATTAGAGCTTGCACAAGAAAAAAAGCCCGCTAGATTGAAAACCCGAAAGGGCAGTCAAGGAAAAAAAAGGTGTGCATAAAAAAAAAGGAGGGGGGGCTTGTCTCGCGTGAGATTATCTCTCGGCCTGAAACCGTATTTTGTCCTTTTTCTCTCAAAAATGAACTACGTCAGACCTGAGCCTCTTATTTAATTGCTGTAAAAGAGGAACGTAGGCAGCCTTTGGGTTCGGTCTAATCAAATAAATAAATCTAATTTTGTCCTTTTATTAATCAAATGCATTTTATTAATGGCAAAAGGGAAATCCTAACCACAACAACTAATTTGCTAAGCTAACAATCTTGAAAAAAATACTAATAAAGCAAAACTATTGATCTATCAAAGCAATCTCTTGGTACTCCTTAAAATCTAGCCTTTCATTGACTTGGTAGGCCGGCGGACATGATCACCACTGTCTTCACGATCCTTCTTGCGCATTGGGCCCTTCGAAGCAGAACATCCCTCGAGATGATTAAAGACGGACTCCGAAAGCCTCTTGAAGACATTGGGCCTATCTAAAGCTTGCGTCTTTCCAGGCATCCCTTTGCCTCGCCTCTCGTACCAATCCCCATCAAGAAAATCCTGGGTTGGATCGGTCCGTACATTAGCAGGATCAGACTGAGCCTCGCTCCTTCGCAAAATACTGCTGGCTATGAAAGAATCCCCTAGCAATGGAAACCGCATATCATCAATCTTCTCCACACTAGGGTGGCCGGCATGAAGGAACCAATCCCGATACTTGTCTGATAAGAAGACACTTGCATCAAAAGTTCGAAGGTTCGACCAGCGGTCCCGACTAGTTCCTTCACCCCATGCTTGAGCTACTAGCACCTGCGCGACCTCTACACCAATATAAGACACACCACGAGAGGCCCCTTCGAAAAGATAAGTGTCCTGATGCTGATCGAACTGACGGAGCACCCGCTTGGGAAAATAAAAAGAGGAATCTCGTAAACCCGGAAGAACAACCCTGTCAAAACCCTTGGTATTGGCAACATACTTGTTCAACCTCCAATAAGGTGGACACCAAAGGATATCAGCAGTTACCGTCTTCGCAATCAACTCAGCCCACTCATCCACCGAGAGATTCTTGATCAGTAACTTTCGCGTATGATATGTGAACGGGGAATATTCCAACGGGGGACCTACCAACTTGAGATGCTCCCTAAGCCAAATAGTCAACAAAAGAGGACTCCCTTGAGTCATGGCACCGGTCTTATGCAACTCATCAAGACCATGCAGGGTTTCACACAAAATTAGCGGAATGATGTTCCTAGAACGTTTCCTAGTCTGCAGAACAATTTCCACCAATTGGGAGTCAACCAAGCCGTCCCTACATGTGAACAAAACATCTCCGAAAAAAGAAAGGGCCTGAAAATTTCGTTTGTAAACATGAAAGGCGTCATCATCTGAATCTCCGCTAAATCGCTCAGGAAAAGAAGAACAATCTACCCACCTGCGGTGAACCAACTCATAGCAAGTATCAAGGGGGATCCCTAGCAATTCGTTCAAAGCCTCTGAATGATTCCTATTATATTTAGGAACAGCAATCTCACCAGTCAAAGGCATATCCAAGATAATGGCAAATTCCTCCACAGTAGGCACCATCTCATTAAGAGAAAAATTGAAGAGATGAACAGAGGGATCCCAAAATCGAGCAGCACCCTGCAAAAGATTCCAATCCGGTTGGAGGTTCTTCAAGGTGAAGAGGATTCTGAATCTGAATTCTGCTATGAACTTATTGCGAGATCGGTTGCGAAACGAACTCACAAAATCTCTTGATGCTTTCTTGAAGGCTTCAATCACTTCAGATGACAAAGAAAAATCATCAACAATCATGGACGTTGGGGCGATCTCCTTGGAAGCCATGGATCACAGGGTTGAAAAAGAAGACAAGAACTCCACCCTAACAGAATATCTCTAGAGTTTGAAATGCTAGGATGAGTTATCTGGCAGGACTACAGGGCGTTTTTATAGGGAAAACTGACAAAATCCTGTTCGGAGAAGGAAAAGAATTCTGCCTGGGTAGCGTGTCTCGCGCGAGATTCCTTGTCCCGCGCGATACATCGCCACGGCAAAACAGCAACAGTTCAGCACAAATAACAATATAGCCCCGACTTGATGAAGCAAGTCTCGAAAAACCTGCACGTACAGTTCCTAACATGTAGTGCAACACCAAAATTAAGGTCAAAACTGCAGCCTAGATGGCCATTTCATTTCCAATCACGGAAAGTCGAGAAAGTTAAAAAACTAAATAATTAGACTTAAGACTAGGAATTAAGAAAACCTTGTTTTTGTGCTATCTACGTGCAAACAGGTACCAAAAGAAAGAAAAAAAATTGTTGTCTGGGCCCACACGGCCAATATTTACAAGTCATCAGAAAACAAAAGGAGAGGAAAGGGGAATCAAGCTATCAGGTCACCCGAGCCGCCGGCACCTCCGCCTTCGCCACCACTGGGGCTACCATCCCTCCTCGACCTCTTGGCTCCACAAGTCGGAGTCACCGCAGAGGCCACCGTTGAAGCCGCCAAAGATGCCTTCTGGAACAGCCTCTCAGAAAGGTCCGACGCCAGGGCCATCAATCCTGCAATCTTGCTTACCCCACGATTGTAATCAGCCGCGGACATAGTGATCTGATAACAAAAGAAAAGAAATGCTCAGATGAAGTCGGACATATACACTTATATGGACGAATACGGGAGATAATATGAACAGAAACATACCGAGAAGACATCAGGCGGAAGACGGTAACCCTCGGGAATATGATCCGAAGTCGGGATGTGGCCCATTATTGGCATGCTCCCCATCATATATGTAGCTCAGAGGACCGAAATCTGGCACGAAGGGCAGAGAACCAGCAAACTGGGAAGAAGTGCTAGGGGCTGACGAACCTGAGGCAGAGGATGAGGTAGAACCGCGAGCAAGCGATCGCCAAGCACCCACCGGAAGGGGACCCATCAGTCGAGGCAAGAACTCCGCATAAGAGGCTCCTCGAACAACACGAGTCGTAGCTGCATAACCCTCCACAAGAACAGCATAACCATCACCTGGAATGTGGTGGGTGGGGCACATCGCCCTCAGCGGATCCGTTGGTACCCTATATGGCAGTCTACCTTTGCCATGCTGAGGAAAGACTCGCTCGCCCAGATACATAGTATCCCCTTCCAGAGATGCCAGTATCCTCTGCATCGCAGTGACATCCCAAGCACGGTGGACCTCCCGCTCTACCAGGGTCCAGGGATAAAGGCCCAACCGCTCATACTCAAATGCGTCCAACATGGCCCACGCCTCTGTAACCGTCAGGGTCTACTCCTAATTCTCCTCCTCATCAACACTCCGATTGGGGTGGCTCCACCTCCTGATATCCGGGAATAAAGGGGTCCGGCTCTCCAGCTCAAACTTGTACAAGCCGAAGATAACATAGCCCCATATCTGCACAAGAAAACAGAGCAGATTCAGTATGAAATACAGACAAAGCGTACAGATAAAAGACAGAGACAGAATCAAAAGCATACCTCCCAAGCATAAGAATACCCCAACAGAGTATCCTTGGTGTGCCTACGCGCCTCGTCCATGGCGTGATAACAGAAGGCCAGCCCCGCTGAGCCCCAGTCATAGGTCTTCACATCATCCAAGTTCACCAACAAACCAAAAAGAGAAAGACGGGCCGTAGAAGAGTGGTTTGCAAAAATAGTCTCCGAAAGAATGTACCAGAGGGCACCCCGTACTAACCGATCGGTGTTCGCATTTGGTTTCTCCGCATAAGCTTCAAGCTGAACCCGGAGAGGTGACAACTCAATAGCAAACCCCTTAACCTTGTTATGGGTAAAACCAATCAACTGCCTCCACACAGTTGGACTCCCAGGCTTATAACCCGCAGTATTCGGAAGGGGCTCACTGGTAAACTCTAGCCCCGTAATAGCAAGGAAATCCATCAGAGTCATAGTGGCTTCCCTGAAGCGCAGATGCACGGTGTGAGTAGTATCCCACCACCTCTCCCTGATCGCCTGAAGAACTTGGGGAGTCCTTCTCATCCCTTAGAGGTTATCAACGAAGGTCAAAAGTCCTATTTGAGCCATCCTAGCTCAAACTCCATTAAGGTCCTTGATCTTGTCCCACAAAGCTCTAGCCAATTTCGGGCTCCCACGACAATTTTTCGTCAGCCTGTACAACTGCAAAACAGAGAAAGAGCAAAAGAGCAATGTTAGCAATCATTCCATGGCAGAAATCTCAAAGAATTAGAAGAAAAATTTCATTGAGGCATTTCATCGAACACTTGGTGTGCACACAAGAAAAGCATGCCCAAAGATGCATTTGACTACCCGAATCAACCCCTCCTACAATCCATGATATGTAGGAGACTCATACGCACACAACGCGATGATAAGCATCCAACAAATTCAATAAAAAATGAAGCATGCAAGGTAGAACCAAGTTCTGGACAAAAAGTAAAGAAAAATTGCCATTGATGAAGTTTGAATTCAAAAAATCATGGGTTCAAAGGAAATGCAATACAAGAAACAAGAATTGAGAGAGAAGCTCTTACCAAACCTTCCCGAACGGCGGTAGAAATATGCACGTCCCTATCGGAAGTGAGGTCGTCGCAGGGATAATCTTTCCCAAGCAAATAACTCCCCAAAATCGGATTTTTTTTTCTCTTGAGCCATTGATTATGGAGGGAGGAAGGATTGAAAGTTGATTGGGAAGAGGAATCAACAAGCAACTCGCGAAAATTTGCAGAGAAAATTGCCTTGGCTCAAGCTAGGGAGGGAATTTGAAAAGAGATATTTTCAAATTAAATAGCAGCTGCTGTTATATATTGCCCCGACAGTAGAAGTCCCGCACGAGACATGATATATCGCGCGAGATATACCTTCTGGAATTTTACAAAATTGTCCTCGACAATAAGCATCTACGCAATGTTAAAATTCAAAATTTTGATACATTTACCCTTGTAAATGATACACTAGCAAGGAAACGTGGAAAAATCGGTACCGCAAGTCACGGAAGGAGCCGAACATGACACCCACACGATTGCTCGGTACGGCACCAGTCGCCCGAAAAACCAACTGATCCAAAGATCAACTCATTCCACATGATTCAGAGCCTAGACAGGTGAATCATCAAAAGAAAAGCTCGGTCCAACGCCCAGACAGGTGGATCGTCATCAGAAATGCTCGGTCCAACGCCCAGACAGGTGGATCGTCATCACAAAAGCCCGATCCAACGCCCAAATAGGTGGATCACCAACACAAAAGCTCGATTCAACGCCCAAATAGGTGAATCATCATCCTCAACAACAAAAAGCTCGGTTCGGAGCCCAGACAGGCGAATCGTCACAAAACCGATAGGACTCAAAGGACCAAACAGGTAAGCCTTTGATTTCTAACATATTTTCCCGCAGGTTCGGAGCCCAGAAAGGCAAATCTTTAGACAGGCAGGTATATTCAGAATTAGGTCTTGATTTGATTCCTCAGTACGAATTTGCCTTTCCAAAATAAAATCTCCTCAATTTTCAAAATACCTAAAGCTGCCTTTTCGTATTATGGAGTCGAACTACGTTATGGTCTGATTCTCCGATAGAGATACGTAGGAAGCCGTGCGGCTTGACCATCCCGATGTTCAGAATGATGTCTTTTCTGTCATCGACATGACTTATTTCATAAGACTTGTCGATGAGGGGCTCTGTAGACACCCCATTCTGAACCCATCGGATCACATTTATACCACTCTAAGTCTCGCTTTGAGTCAAGAAGTGGAAATCCACCATTTCGTCATGTTTCGTTAAGTTTTGACTAACCACCGTTAGTTTGGACTAAACTACATATGAGATAACGAGGGAAGGGCAGAATTGTCCACAGACTGCAATATCCCATGCGGAATGGCGTGTCTCGCGCGAGATATTGGTGTTCTACAGCATGCAGATGACAGTTTCCTCGTCGATTTCAACCTCTTTTCAAGATAAAACTTCATCCATCCCGCCAACCAATGATTTTGGAGTCTGGAACCTTCCTAGGAGTGTTTTACCTCTCCACCTATACCTCTCCAACACCAATAAATACTTGGTGACTTCCAGTATTTCAGGGGTCCAAAAATCCCAACAATTCCCCTACATTTACTGGTTTCTCTCCTTGAAAGATTCCTGTAAATCACCCCTAAAATCACCTCAAAGTTTGTTTGTCAATCTTGTTGATAAACAAACATCAAGATCCGAGTCAAGGACTGAGGCGAAGCTCTGTCCGTGTCAAGATTCGATTCTAAACTTGAGTCGAAACTCTGCCTGAATCACCTCATGCAAGGTAACCCCTAATTCCTTTCTAATTGATTGTTAGAGTGGTATAAATACATAGAATCTAGGATCGGCCTAGAGCCTCCCTAAATCATGGGGATGGTCTCGAAGCAATCAATCCTACATTCCGTTTTAACCTCGTTAAATGGATCTTTGTTTATTTTTTATTTAAACTCTTTTTCTTTTTTCAAAAACCTCTCATTTTTTTAGCAAGACCGATCTCCGGATTGGGTGGAATGGGTGTTCCTTGACCTTCCCATTCCATAACCTAAGCCCCGAACCCAAAATCTCTTTCAAAATGGTTTTTCTATGTTTTCCAAACGAATAATATAGGTGGCGACTCAAAAGATAAAAAAAAGGGATGTTCAAAATCCGTGCAATGCTACACTATCTGGTCCTCTGGGTTTCATTTCCATTGGATCCATGTTCTTTCCTTCTACTGAGATGTCATCATCACTGTAAATCCATCCATTCCTATTCTCATTTCCGACTGACTCTTCGCTGTCACAGATTTGGAGATAGGCAAATTCACAAGTGTTGATGAAGTTGGAAAGGTCAGGTTGATATTGGAGTTTCGGGATAAGGAAATTTGGTTCATGTTGAGGAGAGGGAGTGAGTCCCATGGGATGATGTGGAGACTAAGTAACTGGGATAGCCGTGGCATTTGCTCTTTGTTGATAGGGAACAAAGCTGGGTCTTATCTGAGGAGGTGAGGGCGTTGGAGCCCTGATGGCCTGGGATGTTGGAAAGGACTGAAAAGGGATAGTCCTTGGCAAGGGATCATAGGTGAATGGTGGAGGGCATTGGTTATAGGCTGGGGGAGCTGTGATTGCTGTTTCTGGAGTCTCATCTTCTACCATAAGCAGGGAACTGTTGGACTCAACCACTATCTGAACCCCATGACGACGGAGTGCATCAATAAGCATGGCTTGCTGTTCCTCATGGACCTTACGACTGTTTTCCAAGGCTAAGGCTAGCTCTTCTTCCTTAGTCATCGGGTTACCCAAACCACTGCTGTTTTCTGTCAAATCTGCCATTCTGACTCTCTGGACTGACAAAACTGAGGATTCTGGCGAGCTATCTGAGAATTCTGCACTGACAAGCCGCTGACCCGATATTCTCACCCACTTCTTTCTCGCTGCGGGAAAGGGATAGGCAAGGCTTAGACTCTGGGGTAGGTGTTTAGGCTGAAGGCTCAAGCAATATGCAAATTAAGAATCTTCCAGTTTACTTAAAACAGTGTCTTTTATTAATTTCTATTTGGTTGGAAAGGTGGTTTCCCTTATTTTTCGCAACTACTCTAGATCCTGGATCAGTGGGTTCCGTCACTACGTCTATAAACCCCTCGTTTTCCACCTGTATTTTGACCTCCAAGGGTGGACAGTCCCGGGCGAGGGTCCTATAGGGCACACGGATCCCACCGACCGAGAGAGAAGAACACTCCTAATGGGTCTAGTGGGTCATAGGAACTTTTAACGCACGCGCGATGCGGATTATAGTCAAGGCAATGCCGGGAAAGTCTCGTCTTTCAGTCTTAACGGAATTTCGGCAGAGTTTCGCTTGCGCGATTGACATTTTGACTTTAGGCATTGTCCAAGAAAATAATAGGCATGGGTAGGACGGTAAAAGCCGGATGACACAGTGTCACATTGAACTTTGTTGCATACGTTGCGAGAGTCAAAGTCAAGGTCAACGCCGGGTCAAGATCTTGCCAATTTTTCCTTGACGGAATTTTGGCAGAGCTCCGCTTGCACGAAAGATCTTTTGACTTTTCGCAAGGACTCGGGCTCGACTCTTACGTATCCCGTGTGGGTCAAAGTCAAAGTCAATGCCGGGGTCAAGATTCTACCAATTTTCCTTGGTGGAATTTCGGCAGAGTTTCGCTTGCGCGAAGGAATCTCGACTTCCGTCATGGGCTAAGGTTTGACCTTTACGAGGGTATGTAATTAGGCTATATGACATGGTCTAGACCAAAAACCAACCAAAAGTCACGATTTTAAAAGGTGTGACACGGACTGTGCATTGGTCGATAATGGCTGCCATGGGGAGTTTGGGATGATTCCGTGCGCGCCCGGGAGCATCGTAATGCTGTCCGTGACTGCAGCTGAACAACCACCCCGGGTTAAAAGGACGTGCGTGTAAAGTGTACATGATATATAAGGTGCGCGTAGTGTGCGGCCTCCTAAAAACGTTCATTTTTGAGTTAAAACAGAAATTTTCAGAAATGTGTTTTAAAGGAATGATTTTTCGGGACGGGGGAAATGCAACAGTTAAGCACGTAAATTTTCTGGAGCCCGGTCAGTCTTGGAACTGAATAGCCCCAAGCTGCCTAAGCTGCCAGATTAACCTCAGATTGTGTCCTGGTGGAATTGCCCAAAGAAGCCGCCCGGCCAGGATCCAGGGAGGATCAAGTCGTACGGCTGGATCAAGCAATTTTCCAGGTTCCAATTTTTTTCATTTCCAGGTTGTTTCCCTGAACGTTTTGGCACCTTTTCAGCTCCAGAAAGCTTCCTGTTCAGTATTCAGAATATGTACAATCCCAAGAACCAAAATGCATGCAAAAAGCAAGGAAAAGAAGGCAAGCACGAAAATCGGATCCGCGGTGGAAGGCTAACCCACTCAAAAAGCTTTTTTTCTTTTTTTTTTCAAATGGATTCCGGTACGTGGCATTGTTAGACCACATTTTATCCCAGACTCGGGTGAGGAGGCGATAACGAGAAGTTTAATGGTTTTCACCTATATACCAAGTATCATCATTTTTTATTAAAAATAAAAGCTTTTTTGGTTATTTCCCCAGCGGAGTCGCCAAACTGTGAATGTGGTGCCCAAGATTGCGGCACTTTTTTTTGTGTTGAACCGCTTTCTCGTGTAAGGGGTCACCGCCTCACATCGGTTTGAAGACATCCAGTTTAAATTGAAAAATGGAGTCGCCATGCCATTTTGATTTCCTCAAAATTTTGAAAAAAAGGATTAGGGTCCGGAGGTTAAGTTACACCTTGGGAAGAACGTTTGGCATTCACCCAAGGAGCCTTGCCGAAGCAAGTCTTCCAAGATCCAATTTTCGTGCTTGCTTTTGTGCTTTCATGTATGGGATGTGATTTTGAAGGGGGAATGTGACAAGTAGTCTTCCGGACGTATAAACCATGAGTTAGTTATCGCTCGAGATTCCTTGGATTTTAATGTGTTCGGGACTTTGATCTCGTGCTCATCTTGGACTTACGATCATCATTAAGTGACCTTTGGTCATATGTGATCGAAATAGGGACACCACTTTTATAGTCCAAGAATGTGACTCTTTAGAAAGAAAGGACCTTTGCCCATCAATCCTACATCTTGAGATGATTTGAGCTTGATAGGGACATTTATGCTCGTCTCAAGTGATGATCGGAGATGTAGGGGCTCAAGTTCATCCGTTTCTAAAGGGATATCCGATTATGGCATCTTTATATGGAGGAAACGATGTAAAGATATGACCTTTACACCGCTACGCCCCAAGAGATGCTTTAAGTACCAAATGGGACTAAGGGGAGGGGTATAAAGATTGGATCTTTGTAATCATCCTATGCCTTTTTATGCCTTAAGAAGGTCACTAGGCAATCCTTGGAGAGTGATCCAACCACGAGGGACATGGGGGAATGCATTTTGAAAGTAAAAATGACATTTTTATGCAAACATGTGTAAGGAACACTATGGAAGCTAAGACTAGGAATGTAAAGGGAGGACCTTTATGGCTTTCCTATGTCCTTTAAGAACCATTTAGGTGGACAATCCTTAGAAGCAAGGTCTATGGGAAGGGGATGACATTTATGTAAGTAAAGATGACATTTTTAATGAAAAGATGACATTTTTATATGATAAAGATGACATTTTCACATCATCATGTGAGAGATCCACCCTAGAACAAGCCATTTATGGTCTTATTTTTCATCATTGGGATTGATTCTCCATGAATCCTATATGATAGGGGAATGGGGGGGGATTATGATCTACATAGTAAAGACTTGATCTTTATAGCAATAAATCACATAAATAGCAATAAAATGACAATATGGAAAGCAAGTAAGCAATATAACAATATGGCAAGTATATTTCAAAGAGTAAAGGAGGAGAGGTTACCAATGGTGGTGTTCCTCTATCTCCCTTGAAGCTTTTCCTAAGGAAGGAGTAACTTTGGAGGGATTTTGGAGAGGACGGAAGTGATTTTGAGAGGTTTCTGCTTTCTGGAAACTCGTGGTTCTATTTTGGCAGAGTAACAGTGCAAAAATTGTATATCAAAATGAATAGAGGAGGCCTCTATTTATAGGCAGATTTGTGCTTCCTAATGAAGCCGTGCGGCATTAACCACTTGCTAATGAAGCCGTGCGGTCTTATCCTTTAATGACTCAGCCTGTTTCTAGAATCATGCAAGGTGGCATTCTAGAAGCTCTTTCCAGCGAGGGACTATGTGGAATTTTAATTCCTAGCAAGTCCTTCACCCCTTGGAAGGTTTGGGAAAGTTCCCAAATTGCCCCTGAACTTTAGGAAAGTCCGGGGAATTGCCGGGAAACTTAATCGGAAGGCATGAGCCAGATTTGGGTACTTACAATATCTCCAGCGTATAAACTCTGGAAATCATCGTAAGCCCGAATATTCCCCAGCGAGAATGCCTTTAAAAGCCTCCCTCAGGTTCAAAGCCCAATTTAGGTTCATACTCCTGAACCGAACCTCGGCTTAAGTTCATACTCCTGAACTAAGTCCCAATCTAGGTTCATACTCCTGAACCGAACCTCGGCTTAAGTTCATACTCCTGAACTAAATCCCAATTTAGGTTCATACTCCTGAACTGAGCCCCGACTTAGGTACATACTCCCGAACTAATTCTCAATCTAGGTAAAGGCACCCCCGCTAAGTCGAGTCAGTCTTCGGCAACGCTTCTACTAAGTCGAGTCAGTCTTCGGCAATGCTTCCGCTAAGTTGAGTCTGTCTTCCGCAACGCTTCCACTAAGTCGAGTCAGTCTTCGGCAACGCCTCCGCTAAGTCGAGTCCGTCTTCAGTAAAGCCTCCGCTAGGTCGAGTCCGTCTTCGGCAATGCCTTCGTTAGTCGAGTCTACCTTCGACAATGAATATGCGGTGGAAGGTCCATTTGTTTGACCGCTCCTTTCCCCAGCAAGACCTGAACTACGACCGACTTGATTCCCACTTGGGATACGTAGGAATCCTTTCGTTAAGGGTCCAGCCATCCGACCACCTCGATCACCTCCTCGCCCATCTAGGTAAAATTTTGCCAGATTGGGATTCTCACTTTGTCGACGACCCCACTTCCCCTAGAAGTACCATCGCAGAGGGGCTACTGTAAGTACCCCAATCTGGGTTGCTAATGTTCCGTCAGCCCAAATTAATGATTTTTAATCATTTAGGGGCATTTTGGACATTATTTTGACAATTTGAATGAGGAAGGACCTCTTAGGAATAAAAAATGGACAAATACCTCGTTGGAAATTTGTCATTTCCAATAAAAGGGAATATTGACCAAGAGCAAAATGCCAAAACTGCTTTTCTGCACAAATCAGGCACGCTGCTGGGGTCATCCGCGCGGACAAGATTGCACCTACAATCTTGTCCACGCGGATAAGATCAGCATCCAAGCAACCTATAAATATAGCCCTTCTCCCTCAGTTTCAGGAGGCCAAAAAATATGAAAACCTACTGTTACTCTGTTCAAATTCACCCTCAAATAGCCATTCACACTCTCATAACTCAAATTCCACACCATTTCCATCCTCAAATCCACCCCAAAACCCCTTTTGACCCTTGAAATCTTTAAAACCCTAAACAAAACCCAAGAAAATTGGTAAACCCTCACTCTCTTTACTCATATCTCTCTCATTTATGCACACACCTCATGTGAAAATGATGTAGTTTTACTTACTATCTATTGTTCAACTCCCCTTTCCCCTTTTCCCAAGGATCGGAGTTCATCTCCATGGATGATTCTCTACATGGATCCACATTTTATTTATGTATTTCCCTTTGCCCTCCTTTTTATTAACTAGTTGTTGTTTGTTACTTGCTCTTTTGACCTAAATGTGGTCATCTTGGAGTCCATCTCCATAGATGATCACTCCAAATGGTCCACATTTTACTTTCTTGCCTCCTTACATTTCTAGTCAATACTTGTTCATTTGACCTAGAAGATGGCCACCTTGGAGTCCATCTCCATGGATGACCACTTCATTTGGTCCATAATCTTTACTTTCATGTCAAACCCCCCTTCTCATGTCTAAGATGCTCACCTTGGAACACTTTCCTTGGATGAAAATCATCTAGACTTACAAAATAGGTCACACAAGATGTAGGAGATAGACTTGAGTATAGATCTCAAGGATGGTCATCTTATGACCACCTTAGAGATCTTCCTCTAAAGTTGATACATCTTGACCTAACTCCCTTGTCAATTTACTTTCATGTCAAATTTCCATTTTCCCCTAGCAAATGAAATGCTCACAAAGTCCTAATGTACCCTCGGGATGACTTGATTAAGTGGATTTATCACTTATTACTACTAATCAAAGTCTAGGGAAAGAGAGGACAAGCATGGATGCCAAAATCCAAATCCCCCTTTACTTTCTGTCTTTCCAGTTAAGTCCTGTAAATCCAGTTAACTTTTTGGAAATTACAGTGACTAAACTTGAAACTGCAAAAATATTGACACTGCAGCCCCATCCGCGCGGATGAGATTGCACTATAATCTCCTCCACACGGATGACATTGTCATCTGCAAACAGCCCCTCAGTTTTCTATTATTTTCAGTTTAATCACTATTTTAAAACTATTTTTCAATTCAGTCCCTACAATTTCAGTTATTTTCAGAAAAGTCCTTTCCAAATACACACACACACACAAAAGGTTTCAAGTGAGGAAGACTCATCGTACGAGGCATTCTGGGTGAACACCAACGTTCTTCCCAGTGTGTAACGTGACCTCCGAACTCAATTTCTCTAACATTGGGTATTTTTCAAAGTTTTGGCCCTTAAACTAAAAACAGCGTGTCAACTCTATAATGATTTTTCAAAGTCCGATAAAGATTTTCCAAAACTTCCAAAAACAAACAAAAGTTTTGTCGGGCGGCCGGAAAAAATTGGGATACACATCATCACGCGCTTCTGTGCAGCTTTTCCGTTTTTCGCAGCGTCCTTGGGAGTGAGAACGTATCCTAGGCCATGGAGGGTATTTTGTTCCTTGACCTTAATGATTTGTTGGGTACCTTGATGGCATTTTCCCAAACCAAGCCCCGGGATGTAGTTCATGAGCTTTATCATCTTCATTGTAGGAGGGATCCGGTCCCATGTCAGGGGCAGGTCTATGTGGCATACCTGGGCTTTTGGGCTTTCGAATGTGAACCCCGTCAGCATCATGCCGTCGTTGTCGTGTTTGATTTCCAGGACCGGGATGCCATTTGTGTCGGTCCCTTCAGTGGTTATGCTGTCACCATAGATGATGGTGAGATTCGTTCCTTGGACGAACTTTACGCAAGGGTGGACGACACCCCATTGATCTGGTGTAGCTAAGGGCATCCCAAGATGGCAGTGAATGTGATCGGGATGTCGATGACTTGGAAGTCGGTCGTAATCATCTGCTTTTCGAACCATAGGTTTAGAGTGGCTATTCCCAAGATGGAGCGGACATCGAGTTGTATGCTTTGATTGTCTGAGTTGAGGGCTTCAGATCAGTTGGTTTGATCCCTAGCAAGTCCTTCATTTTGGATGAAAGGACGTTCATGGCTGATCCTTCGTCTACCAAGACTCGAGGGAGGCGGCGCTCGTCCAGTTGGACTGTTATGTAGAGAGGCTCGTTGTGGTCAGCCCCAAATTTTGGGAGGTCGAGCTCCGTGTAAGTGATGATGTTGCTGTAGTGAACGTTTTCGATCATCTGGAGTGCTTCATCTGGTGTCACGGTGATAGGTACCATGGTCTGGGCCAGGCTTTCCTCCAGCTTGAGTTTGTGCGGGTAAGAGGAAGTGAGTAAGGACCAGAGGGATATGTTAGCTTGGGCATGCTTGCGCTGAGTTAAGATAGGATCTTCAGCCTTTGGGTCAAGAATTTCGGCTTCTTTGGTATAGGGGCCCTTTTCGGTTCGAGGCTCAGGTACGGCTGTCCTTTTGTTTGTCCTTGGAGGATGCACCAGGATTTGACCGGAACGCGTGAGTACGTTCACCTCTAGCTTTGCTGCTTTGCTTGTCTCTCCTATTTCTGTCATGGGAGGGCCTTGGTTGGCATAGGGCCATGCTTCACATTTCAGTTCGTTTACCGTTTTTGATTTTGTTGAAGTGTCAACAGTGGCTTTAATATCTTCCTAAGCCAGGGGTTGGGGTATCTGGACCCTCGGGCCATTGGTGGCTGTGCGGAACTTGTCCCAGCTAATCATGGAGCAGAAGTTACCGTGATCATGCATAGAGCTAGGCTGAGGAGATTTGCTGTAGTAGATGACGTAGTAGTCAAACTTTCCTGACGGTTATCCGAGGGTTTCGACTGTGGGATCGCCGGCTTCGTATATCTTCTTCAGTTTTCGTTGAGAAGAGGGTTTCTTATTTCTTGGAGGGCGATCCTCGTTTATTTCGTATTGGAATTCCATTTCCAGACAAGCAGTGCAATCGCAGATGTCCCACCAGATGTGTTCATCATTCTGTGGTGGTATTGGGACCTTGGGATGTTGACTGGGCACGTCTTCCCCTGGAGGGTCATGTGGTTTTATGTCATAGCTACAGGGTTCGTACGAGGGAAAGAGATTGAATTCCAGGAGACAATGAGAGACGTTAAGAGCTGCGGGAGCGGGTATGTCTTTGGGAGCCCCAGGTGGTTGAGGGGTGGCTAATGTTCCGAAATGGTGCATGGCACCTTCGATCCAGGCTTGTTGCTCACCTTGATGTTTTTCGAGGGCTATGATATCTTGCCAAACTTCCTCCATTGTCGGGAAATTTCTCGGGGGTAAGGTTCCATTTTCCTCGTTGTTATCTGCCGATCTGGCCATAGGGAGTTGACGGACTGCCCTGATGGCTGTACTGGGAAGGATGTTGGACCATGCGGTTTTGACACTGGGAGAATAGTTCTCGGGTACTCTCGATCACTCTCGGTTTGCTGGAGGGGGTGACAGGTAAGGTTTAAACATGGGAAGGCCTTTTGGATAAAAGAGGGAAAGCACATGTGACATGCAGTTTCCGCTTTTTATTTATAATTTTTTTTGTTGTTTTAATTTACTTAAAACAGTGTTTTCTCAGAATCCTAAGTTGGTTGGAAAAGATTGCTCTTCTTTTTTGCAACTATGCTAGATCCTGGGTCAGTGGAGACCATCTGTGCGGCTATAAGCCCCTCATTTTGCACCTGTATTTCGACATCCTGGGGTGGACAGCCCCGAGCGAGGGTCCTGTAGGGAAAGCGGTTTCCACCGGCCTAAAAGAAAAATCGAACCTAAGGACCAAGCCTGTCATATTCGTTTTAATACGTTAGCCATGTGAATAGTGAGCCGAGCCAGACTTGAGTCAAGATCTGGTCGAGAGTTCGGCATGACCTCTCTTTACCTTGCTTGCGAAAGGAATCTTTGACGTTAGGCGTTGGCTAGATCATATTTTCATGGCTGACGTATTAAAGGTTTGATAACATGGTGTCATGTGGGCATGGATGTATATCCGGGACGGAACATCGTCTGGGTGTAGCTTTGGAAATCAAGATCGGGTCAAGATTTTAGCATGACCTTTCATCGCTTTACTTGCGCAAGGGATCTTGAGTTCCGAGCTTTGGCTCAAAAAAATGGTCGGCATGGGGTTTATATCCAGGCTTTATGACACGGACTAGGTAAAAACCAACCGAGTCTGGACAGAGTGTGATGCAAGCATGCAGGGTTGACACTGGCTAGGATGGGATGTTTGGAATGATCCCGTACGCGTTCGAGAGGCATAGGAAGGCCAAACGAACTGCAACTGAGACAACCCCGGGTTAAGGGTTGTTGTAACGACCCTAACCTTAGGCACTAATTTTGGTATAATATTATATGCTTTTAATATTATTGTTAATATTATGTGCTCATTTTATATCCTTGACTTCTAATATTAGGATAAAATGATTGGAAAATAAAATAATGTTCTAAGGGGAAATATAAAAATAGAAAATAAATAAAGTGTGAAAGGAGAATAAAGTATGTGGGATAAAGTATTTGAGTAGGATGAAATGATTTGGAAGACTTAGTTATTTTCTTGTGAAAACCTTGGAATATTAGGGGTGGGGGGCCATCCCTTAAAATCCTCTCCTTTCCCCACTTAGTCAAGACTACCCATGCTTTCCCTCACTCTTCCCATACCTCCTTTATCATTCTTATACTCCATCCTCCTCCTTCTTCTCCTTCATTTTCTTTTACAATCTTCCATGGAAGCTACAATATGAAAGCTTTACTTTTCAAGATCCTACCAAGTTCAATCCTTCTTCATTTTTCAATCCGGAAGTACTTTTGTAATTGGAGCATCTAGGAGAGTTCATCAAACTAAAGAAATCCATAATCCATCTCCTAGTCTAAGGTGAGTTATTATGACCCTTCTCTTCTCTAAATGTTCATGAGATATTTATTGTTGTTATTGTTGTTATAATGCTTATTGGATGCTTTGGAAACTTTCTTGAAATGGAGAAATTGGTTAAGGTAATAGGAAAATGTTGTTGTTCTTGGAAGTGTTAAAGAATGGAAGAAATGGGTGGAGTTAGATTTAGAGAATGAAAACTTGAAATGGGTTAGTTAAATGGGTGAGGTTAGTTTTAAAGGAATTAACTTGAAATGTGTTGATGAAGGGGTTGAAAATCTTGTGGAAATAATCTAGGTTTATGTTATTTTGGGTTTAATTAAATTAAGAAATTAGACTTGGAATGTGATAGTGAAACGAGTAAAGATTCAAGGGATAAATGATATAAGATTAAATCATTTTGGGTTACATGGTTTAGTATGAGATTTATGTGGTTAGGAAACCTTCTAAGTTCACCAAATGGGAGCATGCTTGGGTTTAGATTGATTTAACTGAAATCTGGAAAATTCGCCGCATGGGCGGTCGCCCATGGGAGCTGGGCGGTCGCCCATGACCACAGAAAATACCCTTCATATTACCCTTGCTTGGGCGGTCGGCCATACCCCTTTGGGCGGTCGCCCATGTCGACAGAATTATTGTCCAGTTTCCTTTTCCTGCTGAATTCTCACTAGCAAACTCCGGGCATGATATTTAACCAATTTAAAGTAGGGGAACCTAACCTTTCCGGAATATGAATTTAATCCTTTTAACCTAGGTTAAAGTAGATTACTTGGGCCACTTAATGACACCTTAAATGGGTTAAATTGGAACTAAGGAAGCACTTTAAATCCGGCTCAGGAATTGTTTAACAATCTTGTTTGACCACTTATCAAATGTGACTTTCCTTTAGTAAATTGAACTTGGACCTTCATAGAGGCCATGTATTGTGATATATTGATTATGTAGGGTTGGTTAATGAAATTGTCTATGGCTAAGAACTTATGAGACGAAACTCACAAGGTGAGATGAAACTCACGGGTGTTGTCCTTAGTGTTAATGACACTAACGACGACACTATCACCAATTCTAGAAAAGCACAAATCAATAGAACTAAATATAATTTGCAGCGGAAATATTAAAGCAATACACAAGAATATAATTTTTATCAAGTTATATAAATATATAACTTGATGGGTGCCTAAAAGGCAAGACCTTTCTATTAATAATATGAATTCAATACAAGGTCGAGGTTGTTCCTTAATGATAAACGAACCCTGATATAAGGAACAACATACACGAATTCTCTCAGTAAATAAACACTCAAAAACCTCACAAAAATATAAAAATCTATATGAAATATTCGAGTGTTGGACAAAGTGTTGCCGACACGAATGGCAACACTTGAGAGCGGTAATTCTACTTTTCTTGTGCGGATTTGCGTTTTCTGAATTGGATGATCTTCAATGAAGATCCACGCACTGTTATAGGCCACAAAGTCTTGGAGCCTACTCAAATGATCAGCTAACAGTTTGGAGTTTGTTTCCTCCATTTATGCCACTCGCCTCTTATGTAGGAGACCTAGTCTTCTCTTGCTTCTCTTGCTTGTAGCTCTTAGCTTTGGTTGCCTTGTACTCTGACTTGTTCTCCCCCAGAATAGCTGAATAAAATATCTCCTGGCTTGGTCATCAATTAAACAAATAAACACATGTTTATTTGTTAATTTCTTCTCCTCTTCGTGATTAACGCACCGGATTTCTGTTGCTGATTTTAAGCTCATTTTAAGGTGACTAACTACTGTTATATAAACATTAATTTACCCATTAATATTTGTGAAAAATACAGTAACTAACTCAGTGTCTCCAATTCCAAATGGCAACACTTTTGGCAACACCAGTGGCAACACTGGTTTGCAACACTTGGGATGACATTCATGACAACACATGATCTAACATTAACAATCTCCCCCATAGTTACTGATTTCTTCACAAAATACCAATGTGATGATCTTTTCAAAAACAGTTAGTCAAACTTAACTAAAACCACAAAAAAATGCCACGAGATTTTGATAGAGGCAACATCAACCTTCAGGCAATGTTTTGAAATATTTTTCAATCCAAAACATCAACCATTAAGCAAATGAAGTATCAAAATCTTTACAAAAATCTCCCCCTTAATACGAAATTTAATAATTAAATAAACTAACTATTAAATTCTAAACAACCAACCAACCATTTAACAAAAACCATCCATCATCTTTTGAAGAAAATTCCAGCTGAAACAAAGAAAAAAAAACAGAAATAAAATTTGTTTAAGCATTACAAACCAAAATAAAACAAATAAAATTGTTTTTGTTTCCAACCACCAAAAACACAAACCATTCGAACCAACCACCATTAAACTGCATTTCCAGCTCCTTCACCTCCCTCAGCTGTCCCACTAGGCCCAGCACCATTCCCAGCTCCATCATCATCATCACGCCTTGGTGGCTTATCTCCCCCTATTTTGGAAGAAATTAAATCCACCATTTTCATCATGTCAGTGCGCATATCCAACCATCCCTGAATTACTGAGTCAATGTGCTTCACTTGACCATTGAAAAAATTAAGAATCATCGCAGCATCAACCATAACGAGGAGCTTGAGTGTTGCCGGAAGTATTGCCGGTTTCAGGGCGACACTTGGGGCGACACCGTAGCGAGGCGATAACAGGAGGAGCATTTGTAACCAAAACCCAAGGTAAATCCCTGTGCCTATCACCTTCAGTAAAGTGCTTGGTAATTCGATAATACACAGGTCTTTCAGAAAGATTATCACCATTCCAAGGCTTAAGGTTTTGGTACATTAGGACTTGGAAAATAAGGGAAGGAAAAATGAAGGAGGAGGTCTTTTTCTTTTTGGCCCATGCAAAGCAAGGTGTGCAAATACAAGTCTCCCAAAATTTACTCTTTGTTTCTTTCCTAATTTATACAACAAATTAGCTTGCTCAAAGGTTACGGTGTTTTCATTTGCCGTGGGAAGCCAATTTGTTATACATAACTTGTGTAGCACGCTAAACAAAGAAGTGAGATAGGTAGACTTAAAATGATCAGACCAAATGGTAATTCTCCCTCCAGTTAAAAAGGTGGCTAAGGCATTAGGATCATATTCCAAGCTCTCATCTTCGACATTAGGGAGGCCGAAAGCTCTATTGATAATCAAAGGATTAAAATCAAAGATAATGCCCCTAACAAAGATCTTTCCATAATGAGGGGTATTCCTATCATCAATATTATCCCTAAGATGAGCATAGAAATTCCTAACCACACTTTCAATATACGATGACACTCTAGTCACCGTAGGCAAAAACATCCTATCCTCCAAAAACTGATACACACCTAACTCCTTGAATTGAGTCACATAAATATTCTTTTCATTCAGAATTTTCTTCTCAGAATCTTCAACAAAATTATGAAGACTCGCATCACTATAAAATTCTTCCGAAAGAAATGGACGTTCATAAAATCCAAAAGACTCATAATCTGATTTTTCATCTTGAGAGGGATTAGGAGAGTGTACCTCAGGCCATGAAATAGGAGAATAGGAAGGAGAACTCGACTGTGCTTTGGTCTTGGCAGCAGGTGTTGCTTCAGGTGTTGCCATTGCATCGGCAACACTTGGGGCGACACCACCAGAAATTTTCTGTTTCTTCTTCAACTTGGACTGAGCTTCAGCAAGGGTTTCTTCATCTTCCATCCAGGCTTCTTCATCCTCATCAGAAGATGATGAGGGCTCCTTTGTCTCTTTAAAAGCAGGGTCCGAACCTTCCTCGGACGAAATGTTGAGAGACGAGCTTGAAGAATCCTCCACATTCACCGGATCATCAGCTGTATTAGATGGTATCTTCGACCTGAACAGAGTTTTGATCCTCTCCGATTGTCTACGCACTCCACCCCTAAAAGAGCTCGAGGCATCAACCGCCTTTCGCTTCTTGGTCTTCTTCTGAGGGGCGAAGGTGAGCTCTGTGGATGGTGTAGCTTCAGGAAGGTTGATGGGAATTGGAATTTGAGAAGGATCATATACAACAATATCCAAGGATGGTGAGGTTGTGGGTGTGGCCGAGAATGTCGCTGGTGAGATTTCCATGGGAACTGCGACATTTGAGGCGACACTAGAGGGAGCTAGAGGCGAAATCTCCATGGGTGATGAAATTTGGGGAGAATTTTTAGGGCTTGCCATGGAAGATTGAAGAAGGATGACGAAGACGAAGGGAACAGGGGAAGGGTTTTGTTCAACGCCTAGAGAGAGAGAGAACACGGTGAGAGAGAGAGAGAGAGAGGGTTTTAGGAGTGGATTTTAATGAGTGAATAGTGGTAGGATTTAATTGATTTGACAATGTCAAATTAATTAAATCTCCACTTATCTCTCAAAAATCCCAACAAACTCAAGCTGATATCCGACATTTTTTTTTTTTTTTTTTAAATATTTTTTTTTAATTTTTATAATTTTTATAATTTTTAATAATAACTAAACATAATTTTAGTAATATCCATAAAATTGTGTTTTTCAAAATTCAAAGGGATGAATTTTAAAAAATAGATATTACAAAATTACACTTAGATTGACAAAAATAAAAATTTTTGCTAAAAACCTTTTAAATTTCACAAACTCTAAATATAAGCAAATAGACTTTTGGAAATTTAAAATTTAATTAACAAAAAAAAAAAAAAAAAAAAGAAAATAAAAAATTAATGTAGCATCTACTAATGTGTTACTAGCAATGTTGCGTGACACACAAGGCAACATTTAAATAAAATCCCCTTGATATTTTTCAACATATATAACTTATCATTCCTTAGGCAATTTATAAGCACACTTTACACTTTCTTTATTTACAAGGAAGCATCGTAGTAGCGAGCTCCGTGCCCCGAGTTTTTTATTAAAGTGTAAAGCTACAATTAGTAAGTTTTATACCTTTCAAGTAGGGTACACTGTAGTAGCGAGCTCCATGCCCCTAATACTTAGTATAAAACACTACATTATATTCCCTTTGGGAATTTCCACAAGCTTTGCCTTTTTCAATATCAACAACAATATGAGTGACTTTGTCACTTTTTAGCACAAAGGGGTATTTTATAAAAAAATGTTAACCTTAAGAATGTACACATACTAGAACAGAAAGGTCAGTAAATGCCCCCCATTTGGGATTAAACAACTATATATATATATTTTTTTTAAATTTTAAAGATAATGTACAACTCATACAAAGTGTTGCGACGGTGTTGGTAACACTGACGGCAACACTAACGATTTATAGAAAACATAGACCAAGAGATTTTTTCAAACTTGAAAATCTCTCATGGTCCAAGGCTTTGGTCAAAATATCGGCAAGTTGATGTTTTGTATCAATATGCTCTATTTGGATCAATTCCTTTTCTACTAAATCTCTTAAAAAATGATGGCGGATATCAATGTGCTTAGTGCGTGAGTGTTGTACAGGGTTTTTGGAAATATTTATAGCACTCAAATTGTCACAATACATGGTCAAGATATTACTATCAAGACCATAGTCATCAAGCATGTGTTTTAACCATATTAGTTGTGAACAACAACTCCCTGCTGCCACATATTCAGATTCAGCAGTCGAGAGAGAAACACGGTTTTGCTTGCGGCTGTACCATGACACTAGATTATTACCCAAGAAAAACAACCCCCACTAGTACTCTTTCTGTCATCTATATCCCACCTTGTCGTAGTCACTAAAACCAACTAAGTTGGTATTAGTGTCTTTGGTGAACCTTTCCCAATTCACTTGTCCCGGACACATACTTGATGATTTTCTTGACAGCATTTAGGTGAGAAATTTTAGGAGCGGATTGATATCTAGCACAAACACCTACGGCGAACATTATATCGGGACGGCGCGGTAAGATAAAGAAGACTACCTATCATGGATCTATACGAGTTGGATCAACATCCTCCCCGCCCGATCTTTGGTTACCTTAAGAGATGATCCCATAGGTATTTTAGAGCTCTTGGCACTCTCCAATCCAAATCTTTTCACCGGACTCTTAGCATACTTGCTCTTGAGTGATGAAGATTCCATCATTCAATTGTTTCACACTGCAATCCTAGGAAATAATTAAGTTCTCCTATCATGCTCATCTCAAATGTAGATGTCATAGCTTCCACAAAATTTTGTAAACATGTTTTAGATGTGGAACCATAAACTATGTCATCAACATAGATTTGAGCAATGACAATCTCTTTATTTTCCCTAAGAATAAATAATGTCCTATCGGCTTCTCCTCTAACAAATCCATATTCAAGAAGGAAGCTTGTTAGACGCCCATACCATGCACGAGGAGCTTGTTTTAAGCCATATAAGGCCTTATCAAGTCTGTATACATGGTCTGGGTGGAATGGGTCTTCAAACCCTTTGGGTTGCTCAACATAGATCTCTTTATCTAAGTACCCATTCAAGAAAGCCGCTTTGACATCCATTTGGTGCAATGTGATTTTGAGATAACAAGCTATAGCAAGAAGAAGTCTTATTGACTCAATTCTAGCCACGAGGTGCAAAGGTCTCGTCAAAGTCGATTCCTTCCACTTGTGTATAGCCTTGAGCCACAAGACGAGCTTTATTACGAACAATATTACCCAATTCATCAGATTTGTTTTTGTAAATCCATTTAGTTCCAATAATGTTAGTATTTAAAGGACGTGGAACTAAACACCAAACCTCGTTACGGGTAAATTGTTCAAGCTCTTCTTGCATAGCTTGAATCCGTAATTTATCATTTAAGGCCTCAATCACATTTTTTGGTTCAACAGAGGAAACGAAACAGAGTGTTTTACCCGAGAGTATGTGGAGGACATACACACATACCTAACCATATCTCTCGTAATCAACTGCTCCTTGTTCCTTGTTCTAACCCCTTCATTAACATCACCAATTACTTGAGTAATGGGATGATAATTTCTAATTCGAGTTGGGGGATCTCTCCTGCCTTGATGGTACACCAATCCATCTTCTCCTTAAGTCACTGCTCTCGGAATTTCCAGCCATTACTGTTCTCCTGTGTTGCCTCGGGTGTTGCCATTTCAGGCGACACTTGGAGCAACACTTGAATCTGTGGCTGCAATGGCTGAATCGGATTCTGTTCCGACCCTTTGTTCGACTTCTTCTAGTAGAGTCGAGGTATATCATCATTTGGTTCTCTGTGGCACTCAAGTAATCGTTAAATTCAATATTTACCGATTCTTGAATCACTTTTAACCTCAAATTATAGACACGATAAGCATGATTGTTTTGAGAGTAGCCAAGAAAGATGGCTTTGTCACTCTTAGAATCAAGTTTTCCTAAGTATTCCCGGTCATTTAAAATGTAGCACAAACACCCAAACACATGAAAATAGTGAACCGTAGGTTTCTTTCCATTTAAAATCTCATAGGGTGTCATAGTTGTACCGGGTCTTAAGAAAACTCTATTTGTAGTGTGACAAGCTGTGTTTAATGCTTCGACCCAAAACCTTTAGAAATATTTCTAGCAATTAGCATAACACGAGCCATTTCCATTAAAGTCCTATTTTTCCTTTCAGAACACCATTTTGTTGTGGTGTTTTGGAGTCTTTGAAAACTTCATGGTGTATTCCTTTTTACTACAAAAAGTAGAAAAGGAGATGTTTTCAAATTCTCTACCATGATCTGATCTTATTCGAAAAATAGGAGAACAAAACATGTTTTTGATTTTAGAGACTAAGTGAGTAAATTTATCAAAAGTTTCATTTTTCTCTTAAGAAATACACCCATGTAAACCTAGAAAAATCATCAACTATCACATAAACATACTTCTTACCTCCCAAGCTTTCTACCTCAATAGGACCCATCAAGTCCATATGTAGAAGCTGAAAACAATGTGTTGTTCCTGAGTGTTGCTCATTGTGTTGTTCAACACTGTGAGCAACACGAGTTTGCTTACGCTTTTGACGGTCACCACACATCACGGTGTTTTTGAGGTCTAGTTTAGGAACACCTTTGACAAAGATTATGTTTGATAATCTTCTCAAGATTCCTATAATGAGAATGACCTAAATTTTGATGCCATAACCTAATATCATCAACTTTTGTCAAATTGCACACCGATTTATTACCAACCCGGATCGCAATTATCACTTGATCTTATTCCAGTCATGACAGAAAAGTTAGTGTTATCAAACACTTCACAGGTATTTTTATTGAATTTTACCTCCAAATTGTCATCACATAATTTGCTAATGCTAATTAAATTAGCAAGTAAACCATCTACGTGCAAGACATTTTTCAAAGGAGGAAAACCAACAATATCCAGTGTTCCTTTACCAACTATTTCACTCTTGCCTCCACCACCATAAGTCACTGAGCCTCCTTGAATAGGTTGGTACTCTGTTAGGAATGATTTTGTACCAGTCATATGACGTGAACAACCACTATCAAAGTACCAAGTTCCTGCAATGCTAGTCCTTAAAATTTGTATAAACAACATAGCATTTCAGCTTTTTCCTTGGGTAACCAACCCTTTTTGAAAATCTGGATTTATGTTCACCGGTGTTGCCATAAGTGTTGCCCTCGAGAAACGGCGCACTTGAGGCTATTACTCCTGAAGACTGGACATTTTCTTTTGTAGGAAAATGCAATACGGTTTTAAATGTCCTGCTTTGTGACAGTATCCACACTCATTGGATTGATCTGAGGAATCACTAGGAGTGCTACCCTTGTCCTTGACACGCTCTTTTACAAAACAATTTTTAGTTTCAACACCAAACAAGGAAGAGGTAATACTTTCAAGTGATTCTTGGAACCCAAGACCGGCTTTCGAGGCTTACTCAATTTGAGTATTTCATCCAATTTGGATGAACTCGTGTTGAGTTTTTTGAAGGTGGATTCGGCTAGGTTGAGTTTGGCCTTGATTTTATCAAGATCCAAGTCTCTCCTAGAGTTGAGCTTCTAGCCGAGTCAAGGAGTTCTTAAGATCCTGATTTTCCTTTTTCAAGAAAACCACCATCTTATTCTCCTTTTTCCATTCCACGAGGAGAGATTTATAGAGGTTTTTTAATTCACAAATAAGTTCATCTTTATCAAGATCATCCTCTATAATCTCTTCTGAATTTAAATCAGTTGAACCATGCAAATTAAGATCATTTAAAGAATCATACTGTGAGTGTTGTGCCAAGTGTTGCCAATTCCTGGACGACACTTGGGGCAACACTTTCTGAAGAAGTCACCAATGTTGTGTCAAGTGTTGTCAAATCTGTAACGACACTTGAAGTAACACTCTCAGTCGAAGGTAGCTCCTCTACCGTGGCCATCATGACTACTTGCTCCGTCTGTTCTTCTTTCTCCGTTCCTTCCTCCTCTCCATCACTAAGAGATACCCATAAGTTTTTGCCCGCCTTTCTCTAGGTGTTAGCACATTCATTGGCATAGTGACCCCAACCGGAACAAGCATGACATTGAATAGATTCAATGTACTTAGGATCGGACCGGATCTTTTCCGAGGATGCACGCCTTGGTGGGATATCCTTTTGATTTGGAGGAGGACTTCTCCTTGGCACAGAACTCAAGGTTTTGGCCGTTTGGTCCTTAGCCTTTACCTGCACTTTGTTAAATTTTCTAACCATGGAATTATATCTCTTTGCAAGTAAAGCTACACTAGTATTTTCATCTAACTCCTCGAAGACTTCATCTTCATCGTCCACACATGTGTCCGAAGATTCGACTTTTAAGGCAATATTCTTGCCTTTAGAAGCCTCCGTTTGTTCATTGAGATTCAACTCAAAGTTTTTCAAAGTACTCATTAAGGAGTTGATGTCCATTGTTGAAAGATTATGGGCCTCTTCAATAGCTGAAACTTTAATATTAAAACGTTCGGGAAGAGTACGAATAGCTTTTGAAACAAGTTGTTTATTTGTAAAAGGCTCCCCTAATACTTGACAAGCATTTGAAATATCAATCAACTTTTCAAAATAAGACGAGATGTCTTCGTTTTCACCCATTCTTAATCTTTCAAATCTACTAGTGAGACCTCTAAGCTTTGTTTCTCGGACACTGCCATCTCCTTCACAAAATCTTTGTAAAGTATCCCAAGCATCTTTTGCAGAGGGACTATTTTGAATGAGTTTGAACATATACATGTCAACCCATTCATAGATGGCATTCAGTGCCTTTTCATTGAAACTAGCAAGATTATTCTCTTCAATTGTCCACTCAATTCAGTGTTTGACTTGAACGTCACCATCGTCATCCTGGAGGAAGCATTGGAACAGAATAACCATTTAAAATAGATCGCCAAGCCCGAAGATCAATTGATTTGATATGCGAGCGTAGGCGAATCTTCCAATAAGCATAATTAGATCCGTCTAAAACCGGTAATCTCTTTTGATTAGGGTTTGCGGGATCATAAGCCATGACAAAAGGATCTAAACACTTAGTATATCAAGTGCTAGGCTCGATACCAATTGAAATTGCTCTATGGCTAAGAACTTATGAGACGAAACTCATAAGGTGAGATGAAACTCACGGGTGTTGTCCTTAGTGTTAATGACACTAACGACGACACTTTCACCAATTCTAGAAAAGCACAAATCAATAGAAATAAATATAATTTGCAGCGGAAATATTAAAGCAATACACAAGAATATAATTTTTATCAAGTTATATAAATATATAACTTGATGGGTGCCTAAAAGGCAAGACCTTTCTATTAATAATATGAATTCAATACAAGGTCGAGGTTGTTCCTTAATGATAAACGAACCTCGATATAAGGAACAACATACACGAATTCTCTCAGTAGAATAAACACTCAAAACCTCACAAAAATATAAAAATCTATATGAAATATTCGAGTGTTGGACAAAGTGTTGCCGACCGAATGGCAACACTTGAGAGCAGAATTCTACTTTTCTTGTGCGGATTTGCGTTTTCGAATTGGATGATCTTCAATGAAGATCCACCGCACTATTTATAGGCCACAAAGTCTTGGAGCCTACTCAAATGATCGCCTAACAAACTTGGAGTTTGTTTCCTCCATTTATGCCACTCGCCTCTTATGTAGGAGACCTAGTCTTCTCTTGCTTCTCTTGCTTGTACCTCTTAGCTTTGGTTGCCTTGTACTCGACTCTGTTCTCCCCGTAATAGCTGAATAAAATATCTCCTGGCTTGGTCATCAATTAAACAAATAAACACATGTTTATTTGTTAATTTCTTCTCCTCTCCGTGATTAACGCCTGGACTGTTTCTGTTGCTGATTTTAAGCTCATTTTAAGGTGACTAACTACTATTATATAAACATTAATTTACCCATTAATATTTGTGAAAAATACAGTAACTAACTCAGTGTCGCCAATTCCAAATGGCAACACTTTTGGCAACACCAGTGGCAACACTGGTTTGCAACACTTGGGATGACATTCATGACAACACATGATCTAACATTAACAGTTAATGACACCTTGTTACCTTACTTGATTTCATATTCGTTGATATTTATATGCATAGTGTATTAATTAAATGTTGCACTATGATATTGGTTGAACATGAGTATATTTTACCATGTTGCTATGTTGTTTATCCCCTTTGTGGATTATATTTCAAGTAACTATTATGTGCTTGATAATTTGTTAATCAGCTGATGTTTGGGGGTATAACATAATACGATCAATTATGGAAGTGTGACCTAATGTGATCGGATTATGTTATATCTGTGACCGTCCCCTTCTGTGGCCACAGGTTGGGGTATAGCATCTGTATTGAGCCAAAAGCCTTACACAGTTGCTACTATCTTATTTGGTTCCCTGAAAAACGGGTCTTATAAGATGTGAGTATTGCTTAAGCAGCTCACTAAGATTGGAGTATTATTATACCCAATGTTGTACGACTATTGTTCAGACGGGAAAAGGTAAACCAAGGTAATGTAAGGTGTTTACAGCTTTTCCAATGTGTTATATGCAACTTGTTATGTGTTGCATCTTATATGGCATATTGCTGCATTCATAATAGCTTGCTGAGATTTATTCTCACCCCTCTCCCTTTACTGTTTTTAGATTCCGAGACAGGTGGACCGGCCAAGTAAGGGCGGTGAGGAGTTTGGAAGTTATATTTTGGGAATTGTCGGGGTATGATTAGGTTGGCGTAGAAAGTGTATTTTGGTATAATTCATTTACGGAGTTTGTATTTATAAATCTTAATTTTATGTTATAACCAATACCTTTTTGTAACTAAAACAATTTCCTACTTTCAAAGTTAGTCAACTCTTTCTCCATTGTGGAAAGGTGTAGAGTCATTTTGAAATGGTTATAACAATTGTATTTATGTTGGAAAGTTAAATAAAAGTTTTAAAAGTTTTAGGTTATTTGGGTTAGTTTGAGGACGCTCCAGCTCCGGACACGTGTAGGTTCCGGGTCGGGGTCCTCACAGTTGGTATCAGAGCTCGGTTAGAGTTCTCGGGTAGAGTCTAGCTGAGTGAGAGTGTGCAATAACTTACGTCGAATGTTTAATGCAGGAATTTGTTTAATGACAGAAAATGATAATGACCAACCAAAGAATCAAGGAAATGTGAGCAATATGGAGAGATAGATTCCTCCACAATCATTTGAGGTATATTACCTGTCTCCGGAGTTAGGGGTCATACTTTTCTAAATTCCCGTTCATGTTGTTCTCATGTGGCATTACATTTCACTTTATTTGCATAAATGGCCTAAGAGTTGCCTTATGTGCCGGAGGTTCTACTCCGA
Source organism: Adenophora triphylla var. japonica (assembly GCA_022495995.1). NCBI lineage: Eukaryota > Viridiplantae > Streptophyta > Magnoliopsida > Asterales > Campanulaceae > Adenophora > Adenophora triphylla. Next base: position 133,306 of record JAFEMH010000395.1, read on the forward strand.
TGGGAGAGTACCTCGAATCATCCTTGATTATCATGGTAGTTGTGATTTAGTGGGCATGGATTGCCGATGGATATGGTAGATGTACCAATCCGTGAATTATTTTTATATTGACCTGAATTGATTGAGTAGTTGTAGTGTTTGGGGAGGACTGTCGCAAGAAGCGAGTCTCCTTATCTATGTTTGATTTGCCTCCGTGTGTAGTAGAGGCGGATAAGTCATTATTTGCTATTATGTCATATATGCGTAAATGTCGAAAGTATGGCCTAAAGAATGTGAAGGTTATTTGAGTTATGTGTTATATTTGAGTAAAGGACACTTGAGTTATCTCATGTACGGTGGTAAATGAATTTGTGAACTCTTAGTTGAGGTTAGGTATATGGCCTAATTAAGAGTGGTTTATGGTTGTATAATTGCATGACTATTTATTCATTGGTGTCTCATGGTGGAGACTAGATCTATGAGACTAGTATTGAAAGTGATAGTCTAAGTGGAATTATATGGGTTATAAAATATCGCGAGTCCGAGATCTTATAGAACTGATATATCTTTGCCTTATGTGCTATAAGTATATTCTCTAATGAGAGATTGATTGTATTCTTGCTACTAATTTGAATAAGGAATCAGATATTCTTGTAGGTGATATCACCCTATAAGTTGACTAAGTGGTGTTTTCCATGTGAGTTTCAAAATGGGTTTTCATTAGGTATCATACCAGGATATTGAGGCTTTGAGTTGCTATAAGGTACTATTTTGGTATTCGAATCCCTAGATAGAGGACACTAATTGGGATGAGGGAATTGATGAGTCATCTTGGGAAATTAATTGATAAAGAAGATAATGAGCTTAACGAATCTCCGTAAGGATAAATTGTTACTATATTTAGAAAAGATGATACTTGGTGGTTATTTATATATTAGAGAAATCTCAAATAGGTAACTGTGAAGAATAAGTATTCGTTATCCCTTGTTGATGATTTGTATGACTGATTTTAGAAACTAGTAGAATACTCAATGGTTATTAGTGGAATTTTTCGGAGTGTTACAATTATAGTGAATAATTGCTTTAAGGATAAACTTAAGACAACCTTTGTATCTAGTATGAACGTTTCGATTAATGGGTGTGTATTAGTTATGGAGAGGTAAATAGGGTAAATGTGAAGAAGTATAATAGATGTAGTTATTGGTGACTTATAGGATCAACTTCAGGAATTGATAATATATGTATGTGGTTGTTTGAGAGACGATTATCATTAGTGGAGAATATAAAATGAGGTTAAATCTTATTGGAAGGCAGGATGCTTTAGGATGATTACACCCTATAGGTCGACGTAGTGGCGTAACTCATATGAGGGATTGGTGTGATGCTTGGAAGATATTGGCGTTATGCGGATTTTGAGTTTGTTGTTGGTTATCAAGAGGTAAGTTAGTTTACACTGTTAATGTTAAATCACAATTTGGGGGATGATTGATCTATGTGAGTTCCAATTATATTTTCTTATTAGGAAATCATGGTAATTGATCGGAAACTTGAGGTATGCAATACGTTGTTACTAAGTACAATACCCAATATCAAAGGTAGGGAATAGATGACTCAAATTAAGTAAAAGTGTTGAATATTCAGCTTGAGGAATTATTGAATTGAGGATGATTTACCAAGTTTATAATCTTAATGAATGTTTTAGTGTTATTTATCGGAGATAGTAATAGTATTACGAGGTTTTGTTTTCTTACGGATAATTTAACTAAGTATAAATATTATGAGGGGTGGCTACACTATAGATAGAGGTCAAACAAGAATATTTTGTTAGAATTGTTTAAATGGACTTTACAACCTTGGGTTATATATTGAACTTCGGTATGAGCATTTGTGCCCTTCGAGGATAGTTGATTTAAATAAAGTTAGTGAACCGTTTTGTGCACATTAATATCTGTGAGTAATTTGATTATCTACCGCTGGTATGGGACGGTTGTAGATAATTAGATCACTCGAGTTAGTTTTGTTAGCTTATCAATCTTTTGAAAATTTCTTAAAATTTTGAGTGGTTTAGTTAATTAAAACTGGTATGGGACAGTTTTAAATAAATAAACCATTCGAGTATCACTGGATCTCTTTTTATCTATCCTTTAGAATTCTGAAATATGTTGCAAATTGTAGAAAGACATGTTATTTTAAAGATGTAGTTCATACAAAAGCAAGTAGAAAGGCAACCTAGTTCCCCTATAGTGATTAATTATATTAAAGTTTTGATCAGAGAAATGATTTGATAAATTGTGGGGTTATTAATGTGACGGTCGCAGTAGACTCGGTTTTTGTATTGGAGTTGGATTGGCTCCGTTGTGGGCGGCCAACCATTTGATTCGGATATTGATCCGTCACTGGACCTGAACATAATTAGAGCATTGAACTGTGAAGTATGGTCGATTAATATTCCTTTTATGGAATCAGGGTCTTATTAGCATGTCCACATTTATTATTCCTTGGGCAGTTGTTTAATGTTTGTATTATGAGATTGCGGACGAGATAATTGAAATAACTCGTTTCAAGTAAGTCAAAGACATAAGGTGGTTTGGTTACAAATGTGAAAAGAGAATATTGACGTTAGAAATTTTATTAAATATTTAGAGTCCTAGATTGAACTTAAGAGTATTATCAAGATGAATTTTGTGATTGGGTTACCTTGGAAGCAAAAAGGAGTATGTTGTTTTGTTATAGAAAGTTGATTGTATTTTCTACTCATTGTATATGTATATGGTGATGAGATTCTTTGATCAAGTCCTCATATATGTTAGGGGATAGTTGATTGTATAAACCCCATAGTATTAAATGAATTGGATAGACATCATTTGGGGAAGGTCCTTTTAGAATGTATGAATGCTATTAGGTTTAACTTTGTGGAAATTTGAGGAATCATTACTTATTGTTGAAGATATGCTACGGGCATGTACAAAAGATTTTAGTAGTCGATAGGACGTATGGTTACCATTGGTTGGGTGCGTATAATAGCAATTATCATTCTAGCATTAAGATAAAACCGTATGAGGCGTGGTTCGGGAAGAAAATGTCGATCTCCAATTTGTTGGGGTGAGGATGGTGAAGCAAGGTCTAAGGTAAATTGGCGCAAAAGTTTGTTAATCAAATTGAAGTCTTAGAAAAGGTTGGTGATTTGACTTATAGACTGGCTTGGAGCAGCTTATAGAGTATTTGAAGTTTTAAAGGTAATATCGTAATGTATTTGGAGACATAAGTTGTAATACTTTTATTTATTTATATTTTTATTGAGGTCGTGAAAATTCGGGTTAAGGATATCTGTGTGGTATTCGTGGAACATTAAGTTGTAATATCGTATTATTAATGGAATTAGAATTATTGGGGAAGAATCACAACATTGAAGAGACTATTTGGGAATTGGAGTCTGAGTTATACATAAGTAACCGAGGCGGTTTGAGCAATTAGGTAAGTACCAGTCAAATTCGGGACGAATTTTCTTTAAGGGGGAGTGAGTGTAACGACCCTAACCTTAGGCACTAATTTTGGTATAATATTATATGCTTTTAATATTATTGTTAATATTATGTGCTCATTTTATATCCTTGACTTCTAATATTAGAATAAAATGATTGGAAAATAAAATAATATTCTAAGGGGAAATATAAAAATAGAAAATAAATAAAGTGTGAAAGGAGAATAAAGTATGTGGGATAAAGTATTTGAGTAGGATGAAATGATTTGGAAGACTTAGTTTTTTTCTTGTGAAAACCTTGGAATATTAGGGGTGGGGGGCCATCCCTTAAAATCCTCTCCTTTCCCCACTTAGTCAAGACTACCCATGCTTTCCCTCACTCTTCCCATACCTCCTTTATCATTCTTATACTCCATCCTCCTCCTTCTTCTCCTTCATTTTCTTTTACAATCTTCCATGGAAGCTACAATATGAAAGCTTTACTTTTCAAGATCCTACCAAGTTCAATCCTTCTTCATTTTTCAATCCGGAAGTACTTTTGTAATCGGAGCATCTAGGAGAGTTCATCAAACTAAAGAAATCCATAATCCATCTCCTAGTCTAAGGTGAGTTATTATGACCCTTCTCTTCTCTAAATGTTCATGAGATATTTATTGTTGTTATTGTTGTTATAATGCTTATTGGATGCTTTGGAAACTTTCTTGAAATGGAGAAATTGGTTAAGGTAATAGGAAAATGTTGTTGTTCTTGGAAGTGTTAAAGAATGGAAGAAATGGGTGGAGTTAGATTTAGAGAATAAAAACTTGAAATGGGTTAGTTAAATGGGTGAGGTTAGTTTTAAAGGAATTAACTTGAAATGTGTTGATGAAGGGGTTGAAAATCTTGTGGAAATAATCTAGGTTTATGTTATTTTGGGTTTAATTAAATTAAGAAATTAGACTTGGAATGTGATAGTGAAACGAGTAAAGATTCAAGGGATAAATGATATAAGATTAAATCATTTTGGGTTACATGGTTTAGTATGAGATTTATGTGGTTAGGAAACCTTCTAAGTTCACCAAATGGGAGCATGCTTGGGTTTAGATTGATTTAACTGAAATCTGGAAAATTCGCCGCATGGGCGGTCGCCCATGGGAGCTGGGCGGTCGCCCATGACCACAGAAAATACCCTTCATATTACCCTTGCTTGGGCGGTCGGCCATACCTCGGGCGGTCGCCCATGTCGACAGAATTATTGTCCAGTTTCCTTTTCCTGCTGAATTCTCACTAGCAAACTCCGGGCATGATATTTAACCAATTTAAAGTAGGGGAACCTAACCTTTCCGGAATATGAATTTAATCCTTTTAACCTAGGTTAAAGTAGATTACTTGGGCCACTTAATGACACCTTAAATGGGTTAAATTGGAACTAAGGAAGCACTTTAAATCCGGCTCAGGAATTGTTTAACAATCTTGTTTGACCACTTATCAAATGTGACTTTCCTTTAGTAAATTGAACTTGGACCTTCATAGAGGCCATGTATTGTGATATATTGATTATGTAGGGTTGGTTAATGACACCTTGTTACCTTACTTGATTTCATATTCATTGATATTTATATGCATAGTGTATTAATTAAATGTTGCACTATGATATTGGTTGAACATGAGTATATTTTACCATGTTGCTATGTTGTTTATCCCCTTTGTGGATTATATTTCAAGTAACTATTATGTGCTTGATAATTTGTTAATCAGCTGATGTTTGGGGGTATAACATAGTACGATCAATTATGGAAGTGTGACCTAATGTGATCGGATTATGTTATATCTGTGACCGTCCCCTTCTGTGGCCACAGGTTGGGGTATAGCATCTGTATTGAGCCAAAAGCCTTACACAGTTGCTACTATCTTATTTGGTTCCCTGAAAAACGGGTCTTATAAGATGTGAGTATTGCTTAAGCAGCTCACTAAGATTGGAGTATTATTATACCCAATGTTGTACGACTATTGTTCAGACGGGAAAAGGTAAACCAAGGTAATGTAAGGTGTTTACAGCTTTTCCAATGTGTTATATGCAACTTGTTATGTGTTGCATCTTATATGGCATATTGCTGCATTCATAATAGCTTGCTGAGATTTATTCTCACCCCTCTCCCTTTACTGTTTTTAGATTCCGAGACAGGTGGACCGGCCAAGTAAGGGCGGTGAGGAGTTTGGAAGTTATATTTTGGGAATTGTCGGGGTATGATTAGGTTGGCGTAGAAAGTGTATTTTGGTATAATTCATTTACGGAGTTTGTATTTATAAATCTTAATTTTATGTTATAACCAATACCTTTTTGTAACTAAAACAATTTCCTACTTTCAAAGTTAGTCAACTCTTTCTCCACTGTGGAAAGGTGTAGAGTCATTTTGAAATGGTTATAACAATTGTATTTATGTTGGAAAGTTAAATAAAAGTTTTAAAAGTTTTAGGTTATTTGGGTTAGTTTGAGGACGCTCCAGCTCCGGACACGTGTAGGTTCCGGGTCGGGGTCCTCACAGTTGTAGTGTGCAGTGTATCCGAGGCAGCAAGTGCGCGTAATGGGCGGTGTACCGAGGCAGCAGTGCGAGTAGTGTGCGGTCACTAAAATTCTTTTTCTGAGTAAAATAGAAATTTTTGAAGAATTTTAAATGTATGTTTTAAATGTATGTACACAGATGTATATTGATGCATTTTTTTGTATTTTTATTTTTTTTGTAAAATAAAAAGTAAAGCACATGCACGCACACACAACAGTTAAAGAAAGGGGTAAAACGAAAGTTTTACCCTCATCATTGTTTTAAAAATCTTTTGTTTTTGTTTAAAAGTTTTTTTAAAACAAAACGTCCCCAGCGGAGTCGCCAACTGAAATTACCCGGATCTCGCTAGCGCGCGGGCGCCCCGGCTTCTGGCATCGGTCAGTCGGGACCGAGTGTCGCTACGCTTTTCGCTTGTAGAGTCGCCACGCCGTTTTGATTTAGCCCAAAATATTGAGAAAAAGGCTTAGTTAAAAAACTGTTGTTGTGTGATGAGATTTTTGAGTTCGGAGGTCAGATTACTCCTCGGGAAGGGCATAGTAAATGCGCACCCGAGTCGCCTCGTAAAAATGAGTCTTTTGGTACCCCTTCTTTCTTTAAAAGTTGTGTGTGTGTGTGTGTATGTGCTTTTAAAAATGCATGTTGTATCTGATGTCTACATTGTACACTACGTATTGAAATGTATTGAAATAGTATAGGAAGGAAGCCTTAACAATGTTGGTTCGTGTCTGTCTTCCACGGGAGAATAGTGTTTGAGTGTTGAATAGTATTCCGGGACGGACCAGGATTGCTTCGGGATGTGCCGGTGTCTGCGGACAGAGCTTTGGCGTACCTTCGGAGTGTCAGGTGTACTCGGGCGGAGTTTCATCGTAAGTGGGGATCGCAAGGATTATTGACTTGACTCAGGCAGAGGTTCGACGTGCATCGTGATCGTCGGTTGCACTGGGCAGTTTCTCGGTGTGCTGAATCGCTTTGTGCTCGAAAAGGGTCGGGACACCTCGGGATGGACCGGAATGCCTCGGGATGGATTGGCAGGGCTTCGAGATGGATCGACAAGGCTTCAGGATGCCTCTGGAGTGCCTCGAGGCAGCTCAAGAGCGTCTCGGGAGTGCTCAGCAGATCTTCGGAGTACCACGAGGGGCCTCGGAATGCTCCGGAGGGAACCAAAAGGGATCGGGATTGTCCCGAAGGGTCTTAGAGAGGAAGCCTGAAGGCTGAGGGAGAGAGGAGAAGAGGAATGTGTGTGAAAAATGAGAGAGGGAGGCCTCTATATATAGGGTCCAGATTCTGGCAAGCTTTGTCGCACGACACTGTCAGCCATTACCAGTTTTTTGATTTTCCTGGATTTAAGGGAATATTGTGGACTTTAAGGGGATTTTTGTAATTATGATGTCTGGATGCAAAGTTGTCCGCACGAACAGCTGATAGGACGGATTTTTACTGTGTAATTCCTATGTTTTTCGTCCTTTTATTTCCTTATTTCCATGTATTTAGTATAGGTTTGATGTATTTTGAGTGATTTTATGTATGGTGAGGATTATGAGAGGAACCATGTGATTTGAGAGAAATTTAGAGAGTTTATTTTGTAATCGTGTTTGGTTCTCAAAGAAGCTCAAGATCATCAGTTATGCACCCATGGAAGTCAATAAAGTCAAGACAAAGTCAACCAATAATGAAGACCCGAAGCGAGTCAAAAGTCAAGTTTATGAAGCTAAGGATTGTTCTGTAATTCTGGAAAGTTCAGGGACCAGACTGAAGTTCTGAAAGTTCCAGGGACCAAATTACAAGAAGCTGAAACTTCAGGGACCTTAGTGGAAGAGCAGAACCCAAGCCGCCAAACAGGAAATAAACGGGGCACTGTTTTCACGTGGGTGTTGCTTTTATTTTGTCTTTTTTATAGTTTTTATTATTTTAGTTTCCTTTTTTTGATTTTTTTGGTATCCTAGTTTAAATAGAGTTTGAAAAAGAGGATTAGGTTATGTTACATTTTATATGAGAACAGTAGAAGAAAAGGTTGGAGGATTTTGAAATCTTTCATGGAAGCCTAACTCCATTACTTTGGATTTGAAATCTTGATCCGGATTTTTATTTCTATTGAGGTATATCTTTTTCCTAATTAATTTTTGTTCATAATCTTGATTGTATTGATTTAGATTGATTTCTAGGGTTTGTGAATTTGGCCAATTCACTTGTCCTCTTTATTGATCTTTGCTAGATTACTCGTTCTGTGCCAGAATTAGGGTTTTCATTGTAGCATCTTCACGAATGTGTATGTGCCATAGCAATTCGGGAAGTAGGCAAGATTAGACGATTATATAATTAACCTTAGAAAGCGTTCTTGATTTTAGTCTCTTAAAACATCATCAATTAATCTTTAGACCTTTTATGTGCCAGTTTAGGTTTAATTTTAATTAGGATTTATAGTGAGTGTGCCACTGCTATAAACTAAACTGAAAGAAGAGACAGAGATTGAAATACATCTCGTAATTAACTGAATAAAATTTACGGTGAAAATAATTATCAATGATATTAGGATTAAAATTCGATGACAGTATCAAGTCTGAAGTTTCTTTAAATTATTGTTTCAAACACTTGGTTTATTTTTACCGTCTTAGGAATTAATTAAAAATCCCAATTAAACCCCTAATCTGGTCAAGTGACTGTTCGCAAATAATCACTGTTCTTCGTGGATCGACCCTGACTTACTCTAATTACATTATTAGTGGCCGAGTTTAGGTCTAATTTAGTAGTGAAATTACCCGGGATTTCGCGCGGGGGCGCGAAACGTGGTTGTCTTTCGCGGAGGGTTGGTGTCTGAGACCTCGCTTCATGGGAAGGAAAAAATGAGGAGTCGCCATGCGGTTTTTGTATTTTGAGCCCAAACGTTGAGAAACGGCTATTGAAAATGGCGTCGTTTTTATTGGTAGCAAAAACTTAGGAAAAAGCTTTGAAAATGAGGATCATTTTTATTGGCAGCAAAAACGAGTAAAAAGCTTTTTGTACCAGAGATTGTTAGGTTCGTAGGTCACGTTACGTTTCGGGTAGAGTATTACGAGATCGCCCGAAACGCCTCGCATGACGAGTCTTTCTACCTTTCTCGAAATCGTGTGTGTGTGTGTGTGTGTTTTGAAATGGGGGCTTGAATGACAAGCTTAATCTTGGTTTGTATGTCAAACGTTGATTAGGTGATTTTGTTTGAAAAGACGAGCGTTTGAATGACAAACGTCGGTTTTGAGTTTGAAATGAGCGTTTGCGTGGCAAACGTCGATTTTGAGTTTGAAATGAGCGTTTGCGTGGCAAACGTCGATTTTGAGTTGAAAATGAGCGTTTGCGTGGCAAACGTCGATTTTGAGTTGGAAATGAGCGTTTGCGTGGCAAACGTCGATTTTGAGTTGAAAATGAGCGTTTGCGTGGCAAACGTCGACTTTGAGTTGAAAAGGAGTTCGAAGGTCGAACTCCGGTTTTTTGAACCGGGAATGTCATTGTTAACGATTTTTATGGGAAAAATGCGTATTAAATGATTTTGAGTGTCAAATGGCGGCTTTTAGTTTGAAGATGAGCGTTTGGAGGCCAAACGTCATGTCGCGAGTTTTGAAAGAGAGTTCGACGGACGAACTCCGGTTTTGAACCGGGTATTACATTGTTAACGATTTTTACGGGAAAAATGTGTATTAAATGATATGCAATCAACAAATCGGGTTGCGACTCGGATTTTGAAAAGTAAATACTATCACGATCCAAATGGGTCGGACTTGTAAATGACAGTATTTAAAGCAGTGTCAACGGAATCAAACGATCCGGAATCGTAAATGACGATCAACGAGGCCAATCGGCTCGGATTTGTAAATGACGATCAACGAGGCCAAACGGCTCGGATTTGTAAATGACAGAAATTAAATAACAATCAACGGATCGATCGTTCCGGAATTGGTAAATGACATAAAAGTAAACGGAACGGGGTCGGAACGCCGTTTTAACGCGTGATTACTTCTCTTACGGAAAGAGAAGAGGATCGAGGGGCTAAAACGTATCGGACCCCGTTAGACGGAGGCGTCTACATTTCGATAACGATGTTCGAAACGGTTGTAGCGACTGGCGCATAAACCGAGACGAAACGAGAGATTTAGAGAGAGGGAGTTATACCTATGGCTAGGGTCGACTCCTTTGGCTCGAAAGGTGTGTACGGGACACGGAAAGTGGTTCAAAAGGTTGTTTCGAAGTAGTAAGGGGCATATTTGATCGAAATACGAAGGTTTCACGCGAATCGAGACAGAACGGAAGCTCGGAAGGGGTGAAATCAGTTTGGACATAGGGGTGTGGTGATTTTTTGGTGTAAAAAGTCTCTTCCTTTGGCTTTGACAGCCATTTCTATTTATAGGTGAAAAAAGCAGTAGGAGTCCGGACGGACTTTGCCTGAATCCAGGGGGTTTTGTGGTATTTTGAGAATTTGAAGGACTTGCTTTGGCAATTTCGAAGAAAATGTGCACAGGGAGTCCGACCGGACTTGGCTTGCAAATCAGGGGTATTTTGGTCTTTTGGCCTTGATTTGTGATTGAAGAGTGACTAGAGGGAGGTGGCATGGCTGCCACGTGCCCTCTGAGTCACCAGCCATGTGGGAGTTCGTTCCCCGGTCCCGGTTTTGTCCGTTTTATAAAATAACAGTTCGGAAAATGTCCGAAATGCCCCAGGAAAGTGCCGGAAAATGCATTTTTCATGGAAAGCCATACTTTTACGTGAGATGACATGTGTTAAGTACGGTTCGACGTCGTGATGTACGGGACGGTCCCGGGATGTCTTGTTGGCACAGCAACAGGGAGTTTAACGAGTTCCGGTTAACCTGGAGCGGGCCAGTTAACGGATTTCGGTTAACTTTCTGACGGATTTGGACGATCCGGATTTGGGTACTTACAGTTAGCCCCTCAGCGACGTCACTTCCGAAGGAGGTGGGGTCGTTGAAAAGATAAGGATCCAAATCGGGATGCCTTACTTTGAAAGAGACCTGGGCGGTCAGCTGGCTGGACCCTTAGCGAAAAGGATTCCTACGTATCCCAAGCGGGAATCAAGCCGATCGTAGTTCGAAAGGGGGCAAGGGCCGCGCATGGGGACCTTGACCTGAGCGAGACATGTTAGGAGGCATCTAAACCTGAATGAGACCATTCGTGAGGTACCCGGACCTGAATGGAGACTATTGTGAGGCGTCTGAACCTGGGATTCCTGAAACCTTCGAGGGCGTGTGGCGCCTCAAACCGGAGTTGCGATGCTGACGAGGGCGTTCGTGCCTTGGGTGTTGGGCTTATTGTTGTTGCCAGGTTTATCCTGCTGGGGATGAGCATTCGGGCTTACCTTGATGGCTGAAGAGGTGGAACGGTCGGGCTTACGACTGGCGGCCGGGGAGATGAATGTTCACTTGCTGAAGTGAAAAGGTGTTCGGGCTTACGAGGATGGCCGAAGAGGGATTGTTGCAAGGCGTTCGTGCCTTGGGGTTCGGGCTTATTGCTGTTGCCGGGAAGACGAACAGCGAAGGTCTCGATAGGAGAGTGGAGGTCGGACCGCGAAGGTCGAGATTGACTGTTTGAGATAGGACCGTGAAAGGTCGCGATTGAGGATTTGAGTAATGGTTAAAACCATTAGGAATTTTAACGTCTGGAGACGAGCGTTAGTGAAAACTAACTGGGAATTTATCCTCGGGAGATGGGGTGTTAGAAATGTCTAACTGGGGAAATTTTATACTTTTGGGGGGCCAAAAGAGGTAAAATTGGAACTGCATAAAGCTGAGGGGCCAAAGTGGCAAAAATTTTTCTGGGGCAGTAAGAGTCCGGCCGAACTTTTACTGAATTTGACCATGTCCTTTTCAGCGCCGAGGCCGAGGGAGGAGAGGCCATTTTCTTCCATATATTCCGACGAGGAGGAGAGAAAGGAGGAGAGAAAATCCAACCCAAATTGTGAGATTTGCCCGTATTTGTGAAGGAAAATCGCTATGGAAGGTGATTTGGGACCAATGGCTCGCCACGGAAGGACCGATGACGAAAGAACTCGATTGGTTTGGACCATTCGAACCATTGTGCATCCATTGAATCCGGCGGAGTTTTATCCGGCGAGGGATAGACACAACTCCAAGGATGGGATCAAGAGACAAGTAAGTTTCCTACAAATTCCATTAATTTTAAGAATGTGCATTCTTTAAATGTTAGAAATTTGTTTTGGAATGAACTTAGGGATTTTGGTGCCCGAATTGGGGCTTTTGACTTTGCCATGAATTGTTGTCGAAATTGACTAGGATGTAGTTCAATTGACACTATGGGTGGATGACATAAAAATTTTGATTGCAAAATTCCATGTCTAGATGCATTTTCCAAAATTAAAGTTGCTTTAATTCGGGACGGAGTAAATTTTCGAAATGTTCGAAAAAGATTTGAAAGTTCCGGATTCGACGGAGTTTTCGAAATGTTTTGAAAGTTCCGGATTCGACGGAGTTTTCGAAAGATTTTGAAAGTTCCGGATTCGACGGAGTTTTCGAAAGATTTTGAAAGTTCCGGATTCGACGGAGTTTTCGAAATGATTTGAAAGTTCAGGATTCGACGGAGTTTTCGAAATGATTTGAAAGTTCCGGATTCGACGGAGTTTTCGAAAGATTTTGAAAGTTTCGGATTCGACGGAGTTTTCGAAATGATGGGAATATACGTAGGAAATGAATGAGAACCGTATCTGCATTGCATCCTTTTGACATGCGTTGGTGCATTCTGTTGACGTTGCTTCTGTGTTGTCTGTCTGCAGGGGATAGGGACGGTTAATACCCACAACCAGAAGAGTCGGGGTGCTTTTGAGGCGGTGCGAGCATTGTGGGATATTATCCCGAACTTGGCTCGAGAGGGAGAGAGGAGTCCGTGGCAGCTGGTGCTTGACTCCGGTTGGCCGGGTTCATCGCGCCGTGGCCGCGATACCTGATATGCCAAGGGCCAGTCCATGTATGTTGCTCGAGTGAGTATTGGTGGGATACGACCCACACTTTCCATTTCGAGCATGGGGGAGGCGACGGTGACTCCCACGGATTTTGCCGCTATCACCGGGTTGCCGACTTATGGCAACACGCCGGTGTGGGTTGATGGTTACACCCCGGCGCTTGTCCGGGCTCTGGGTTTTGATATTACCGATGCCAGGGGCTTAGGCATTCGGCATGTGCCGATGGAGAGCATCTGGAGGCGGTGTCGCCGCTTATCCGGGCCGGATCCTCGAGGATGACCGCGGAGCGCCCGGCTCGAGGGTTCCTTTGGTTTTACGCCGTTAGCGACTTTATTCCCGACTTCGACACGTCCCGTCACTTCCCTTTGCTCGGGCCGCCGATAGACTTGGATGCCGTGAGGGGTTCGCGTGGGGGAGGCCGGACCGGCCGAGCTCTACCATTCCCTCGGACAGTTCTCGCGAGGAGAGGAGCACTCCTTTAGCTTCTTCACGCCCGTCTTGGATGTAAGTTTACGTACTTTTTCTCTTCCTTGCCTCTTTTATGTACTCGTATGTATCTCGCTTTCAGTAGCCGACATAACTTTCCATTCTCTTGGCGTGTCCGGTGCTATGAGGTGTTCGGGCCCGCAGGATTGGGACATCAAGGAGCCGTACCGACCCTCGTTCCCCGCCATGCCGGTTTGGCAAAAGAAAGCGAAGAGGGCGGTCTCTTCGAGAGTTGGCACTCGAGTGTCATACGAGGAGGTGTCTCGTGCACCGAACCGGGAGTTCTCTCGAGAGGATCCAGCTCGACCCGGTGGAGTAGGTTCGATGCCTTCGCCGTTCGCATTGCTAGCGAGACTACACGGCGGCGGAAGCTCCCGGTGGGACTTCACTACGACGCCATGTATTCGGGGGAGAGGGTGACTCGTCGAAGCATAGGCCTGGGGTCCCTTCCTTTGGTGCCGGTGGATCCTCCGATGTACATGCAGCATCCCCGGGAGATGCCGATGGATGAGCTGGAGGGGTACATACAGGGCGTGTACTACACCGACTACATCATAGAGGGGGCCGCCTATGATGCTTGCTTGAGGATGAGGCCGAGGAGCCCGCAGTGCAACATAGAGAGGGCGAGGTCCCCGGAGGTCCTCGAGATTTTCCGGTCCCACGAGCTAGGCCGGCGTACGAGGGGCCGGATGGTTCGCGTAGGCGACTTGTGATCCCGCTCCCGCCGAGCCGAGACCACGATACAAGGCTGACCCCAATGCTTCGGTGAGCACCTTTTTGATTTTCTCGCATTTGATAGTAGTATTCTCGCAAATGTTGCATCTCGTACTTTCGCTTGTCTTCCGATGACTTTCCCGGGTTCGCAGTGTCCGGCCGTACGTACAACGCGCCATGAGGCCGGTGGACGGGTGGTCCGCCTATGCTAGGAGACTCGTGGAGTTCATGCGGTGCGCCTCCCTGAGGAGCGTGGATGTCCGTGATCGGGGGCCGTCTAGGCCGAGAGATTCGCCCGCTCCCACACCGGGTGGGGAGGACTTTACACAGGGGTTCGGCCGGCCTTGCGCGAAACGGCCGGATTTGAAGCTCCTTCTTTTGCGCACTCGGGCGCGAGAGGGGGAGTCCTCGAGTTCGCGTACTCCGAGGAGGCCTTTTGCCTATTCCCTACCGGAGGAATTTGGCGAGTTCCCGTTTGCGACGGATCCGTGCAGGCGGCGGAGCAAGACGTCGAGTGCACGGATGACGAGCAGGACTCGCAGTAGTCCTATTTTTAGTGCTTTCTTTCTTTACCGCTTTGTTTAGACAAAATGCATGTATTTGTCAGAACAAAATTGATTTGAACCGTATTTGCAAAAAGGCGCCCGGGGCGGAACTCGTACTTCGCATATTTATTCTGTGATCACCTTCGTTATTTTTGGCAAATAAGGAAGTAGGTTAATCAAAAATAAATAAAATGAGAAATGCATTAGAAATTGAACAGTCAAAATTTAAGCATGTATGCACTAATTATTAATTATTTGCACTGTTGCACGAGCCCTGGGCTAAGGGATACCGATATTGGTTGAATGAAACCATGGGCGACGCAGTTTCTTAAGGGTGAACAGGAGTTGTTTGGAAATGTTTCCAATTTAGGGGCAACTGGCCGCAGAGTTGACCAAGTCAATCGGCAGAGGAGTCCTACGGACTTGGAATGAATTTCCGCATTCTTTAAATTGCGCTTCAGCTTTGCAATTGGTTAAGAACCGCGCATAGTTTTTTGATCATTCTCGCTGAATTCTCTCAAACTTCCAAGGTTCCTTTCATTTTTCATGGCTCCTTTCCCAAGTTATCGTCTCGGATGCAAGAGCGATATTTGGACAACTTTCGCCATGGGTACGGAACCACACGAGGCGTAACAAAGGGTTTTTCGAAGGTCGTTACGGATTAAATCTGTTTGGGCTTTGAAGGAGCTCATGCCGATTGGGATCTTTTGAGAGCCGCGTCTCGCTTCTGGGACGTACGGAGGAACGTGTACAGCCTTTTCGTACAACGAAGTCACTCCTACGTTTGAAGATTTCCGCCATTCTGGGAGGACCCGAGACGGAACAGCCTAGTTCTTCCGTATAGCCGGTGGCATGGCCACCGTTGAGAAGCTAGTGTCTTTGTTTGGTATCTCTACTGAGAAGCATACGGGATGCCGATACAGATACCGATTACGTTGACATTTCTAGACCGCCCGAAAGATTTGCCGAGCCGAGGGAGCGTCTTTTCGTGGGACGCGTTTGCTCGTGCGCGATTGCTACTCGTTCACATTCACGTCTTCGGGTGTGTGCCATCACAAAGGTACCGGGACCCGGTGAGGCAAAGGCCGGAGTGGGGGGGACATCGTCCCGCTGGTCTTGGGCGAGACGTTCCTGGGCATAGGTCGGATAGCGACCGGTGAATTTGAGAAAAACAAAGACAAAAGAAGTGTGACCCTGTCTTTTACCTGGATCATTAGCGGGAATGTATCCAGTTGGGTATTACTCTTTTAGCACTTTTAATTTACTGAGGGGGCGGTGTATGGGGAAGGAGAGTTGACTCGTGCTCTTCCTCAAACGAAGTATCTGCAGAGCTTGCTTCCGTTCACGGGGTTAACGAAAGGGTTTCCGTCCAAGTCTGCTAGCTTCATGGCTCCTCCGGAGAAGATTCTTTGTACCATGAACGGTCCTATCCAGGTAGGCTCCCACTTTCTAAGGGGATTGGTCTGCGTAGGAGGCTTTTCCTTTAGCACCAAGTCACCTTCTATGATGTCTCGGATCTTGACTTTCTTGTCGAATGCTCGTGCCATTCTGCTTTGGTAGGCTCGAGTATGTTTCATGGCTTTCAATCTGCGCTCGTCGAGTAGAGCAAGTTCGTCGTGACGGCTCTGTAGCCATTCGACTTCATTGATCCCATTTTCCAAGAGGACTTGGAGGGATGGAATTTCCAATTCCACGGGCAACATCGCTTCCATTCCGTAGGTAAGCGCGAACGGAGTCTCCCCGTGGCGGGACCGACGTTCGTATCCCTGCAGGGCTAGATGTAGCTTTTCGGGCCGGTCCCGACCTCGGTGGTCATCTTTCCGATTATCATGGCGAGAGTTTTGTTGGCCGCCTCTACCGCACCATTGGTTTGTGGTCCGTAAGGAGAAGACTTGTGACTCGTGACTCGAATTCGGCCGCAGGTTGGTCACAATCTCCTTCAAAGTGGGTCCCATTGTCGGAGATGATCTCGTTGGGCACTCCGTATCGGCACATGATGTTCTCTCGGATGAACTTGGCCACCTTCTTAGAATTCAGTACCTTGTATGATCTGGCTTCTACCCATTTGGTGAAGTAGTCGACTGCGACTAAGATGAACTCGTGACCATTGCTCCCTGGAGGAGTGATCTTGCCGATGACGTCGATTCCCCATGTAGCGAAGGGCCATGGTGTAGTCATGCAATAGAGTTCATGAGGAGGGATGTGATTGAGGTTGGAGAACCGTTGACATTTGTCGCAGCTTCGGACGAACCGGATGCGCCTATTTCCATTGATATCCAATAGTATCCCATACGGAGAATGATCTCGTGTCAATGCTCTGCGTTCATGTGCGGACCGCAGTTCCGTTGTGAACTTCGTTCATTAGCTCGCCGGCTTTTTCTTTGTTTACACACCGAAGGAGTGGCCCTTGGTGGCGCTTCTTGTACAACATACCCCTGAATGACGAAATGGGATGCCAGCATTTTAATGCCATCATGTTTTTGGCTTTGATCCCTTCTTTTGTATTTTCCATCTTCATTTGTGAAGGAAGCTTCTCCGCTTTGGAGGTACCGGTAAATCTGATTGTACCAGGGTTCGTCGATCGTTTCTTTTTCTTTTTCGATCTCACAACAATAGGTGGGTGTTTCCCGTCTGCCTATTCTCGAGGGGTTTTACCGCTTTCCCATCGGGAATTTCGACAAGAGAGGCGAGGGTTGCTGCGTACGCGAAGCGGTTCTCGTCTCTTGGCAAATAGTGAAAAGAGATGTCCTTGAACCGAGCAATGAGCTCCTCCATGTACGCGTGGTACTTCGAAGGCCGAATCTACCGTCTTCCATTTGTTGGATACTTGATTGATGATCAATGTTGAGTCTCCATATACATCCAGCTACGAGATGTTGCGCTCGAGGGCGGCTTCCAAACCTCGCCGCACAAGCTTCGTATTCGCCGCATTGTTGGTCGCTTCAAAATTTAGCTTGATGGCTATAGGAGTATGCTCGTCCTTGGGATCGACAAGGAGCATTCCAATGCCATTCCCCTTCTTGTTGGCTGCCCCATCGAAGAAGAGTTGCCAACGGTTTGCGCTGTCAAGTGAAAAGATTCTGTCATCCTGAAATTGCGGATCGTGACCCTTAGGTTCACCGCTCGGGAAGTCGGCAAGGCCGGGTCTCGCCATGACTCTACCCTTTGTTGATTTTATGACCATGTACTTGATGTCGAACTCGGCCCAGAAGAATGACCACTTGGCTAGCCGCATCGACAAGGATGGCTTGTCAAAGAGATATCTGGACGGGGTCCACTTTGGAGACCAGAACACCGAATGCGACCGCATGTAGTGTTTCAGCTTCCCGACTACCCATACCAAGGCGGTACAAGTTTTCTCCCGATGCCGAGTAGCCGAGTTCACTTCCTTGAAGCTTCCGCTTACGAAGTAGATTGCATGCTCAACCTTGGAATCTTTCGTTCTTGTGCCAAGATTGCTCCGATTGACGTGTCTCATACGTCGATACAGGAGTAGTGGCTTGTCTTCATGTGGCGGGCACAGTGGGGGATTAACCAAGTAGGTCTTGATTTTCTCAAAAGTTGTTTGGCACTCTGAGTCCCATTTGATGTCGGCATTCTTTTTCATCGGTTTGAACATGGGCTCGCAGAGAGATGTCAACCGGTTGATGAAGCGACCGATGTATCAAGTCTTCCCATGAAGCTCTTTACTTCGTCGGGGTTTGAGGCGGCTTCATGTCGATGATGGCCTTGATCTTCTTGGGATCGGCTTCGATACCTCTTTCTCGTAACCATGTATCCCAAGACCTTGCCGCGCTTGACGCCGAAGGTGCACTTTGTCGGTTTATCCTCATGGAGTGCTTTCTTAGTCTCGTTGAAGAACTTTCTCGAGATCTATCACGTCATGTCCGATCCCCTGAGTGGATGATCATGTCGTCGACATATACTTCGATTTCTTTGTGAATCATGTCATGGAAGAGGGTCCGTTGCAGCCCGCCGGTAAGTAGCCCCAGCGTTCTTCGCACCGAACGGCATGACCGTGTAACAAGATGTCCCCCACGGAGTGGTGAAGGCGATCTTGGCTTGATCCTCCTGACATTTTGATCTGGTTGTATCCAATAACCCGTCCACGAAGGACTTTACTTCAAAATTTGACGTGGTGTCGACCAAAGCATGTCGATGTTAGGCAGTGGGAAATCATCTTTAGGGCTGGCCTTGTTGAGATCCCGGAAATCCACGCAAAGATCTCGACCTTTCCGTTGGCCTTGGTGACCGTCATGATGTTGGAGAGCCAAGTCGGGTACTCAATCACTCGATGAAACCAACTCGGAGCATTTTCTCAATTTCTTCTTTAACTTGCAAGGACCACTCGGCTTGATCTTGCGCAGCCTTCTGTTTGGATGTGCTTGGATTCGGGATCCAGGGGAATTCTGTGCTCTACGATCGAGGATCGAGTCCTCGGCATGTCCCGGTATGACCAGCGAACACGTCAACATACTCCCTGAGGAGGCTTATCGTGGCTTCTTTTCTCGCATCGGCGAAGAAACCGCCCACTTGTGTCTCTTTAGGCTCTTGCACCGACCCTGTGTTCACTTTGGTCATAACCTCTTCGGCAGCTTGGGCCCAGTTGTCCTCTTGGTCAACTACACGCTCGAGAACTTCCTTAATGTATTGGTCATTTAATGTGTCTGCTTCTTTATCAATTGAATTATTAACGTCTTTTAAGTTGTTTGTTAACTTATCGCTGTTAAAGTGGCAATGAGAGGATACTCCGAAAGGTCGACTTTTCATTAAACAAGAACGGGAATACATGATTGGCTACATTATTATAGTCCTCCTGCCGTAAGGCCGTTGGATGACTCGGAGGACTGGACTCGACAAGGACTCGACTCGAGGGTTTGAGACCGGGTTTAGGGAGATGTGGGTGCGGGCCCGGCTTGTCTTCCAATTCGCCCGGCTTGCCCTTGGTCCGGTGAAAGTTACCCAATTCTTTAGTGGCATTGCTGGATGCTTGATGAGGGTGCGGGGATCGAGAGGTTTGGCTTCGCGTCCCAATCATGGCAATCATGCTATTGTCTGAGCCCCCGATCAAGTTTGGCAACTCCATGACTTCTTCAAAAAGACTCAGAGCCGGTCCACCGAGAGCATCCTCTATGAACTCGGTTCCTTCGCTTTGGACTTACCGTCTCGAATGTGGCCTCTGGCCGATCCGAACAATCTGCTTCCCATGGAGAGTACCTTGAGTTGCTCCTCCAAGTCTCGGGATTCCCTTGAGTGTGTACTCGTGCCGGACTATGGTGGCAGCTGGTCCAGTAGAGCCGTGATGTCGAGGAACGCTCCCCTTATCGGATTAGCTTTGAGTCCTCTCGAAACGCTTGAGGTCCCGTGCTAGCCGTTCCATTCTTCCCGTAGTCTTCGTGCCGACTATCCCTGCTTCTTTCTCATCTTCATCAGCCTGTCGGTCCCTCGGTTCTGCGTCGGTTCCCGGTCCCCTCGGCCTGTTTGCCTTGTCGGTCCCCTCGCTTCTGTTTGTCGGTTCCCTTGTTGGTCCCCTCGCTGCGGTTCCCTTATCGGTCCCCTCAGCTTCTGGCTGTCGGTTCCCTTGTCGGTCCCCTCGGCCGCTGCCGGTTCCCTTGTCGGTCCCCTCGTGCTCTCCCTTGGTGAAGTAATGAGCGAGGTCAAAGCCGTAAGGTCGGAGATTGGGTGTGCCGTCGGAGGTTCCCCTTTTGCGGGCCGCCGCTTGGTGCGGGCGAGCCTTTTGTCTTCCTTGATGTCACCCGGTGTTGGCACGTAGCCAAGCCCCCGGACCGTGGTGTGGTCCTTGACTTCAATGACTTGGTGTTGGCCTTGCGGCCTTTTGCCGAGCCCCGCCCCGGGATGAAGTTCATGAGTTTCATCATCCTCATGGCGGGAGGAATCTGATCGTGAGACAAAGTGGAAGGTCCACGTTGCATATTTGGATCTTGGAGGTCTCCGTGAGTGAATCCGCTAATGGCATGTCGTCATTATGCTTGATTTCTAACACCGGAATGTCGTTGGTGCCGGTCCCCTCGGTGGTGGTGACGCCCGTCGCCGTAGACCGTGGTTAGCTCGTTGCCTTGCATGAACTTGAGGCACCGATGAAGGGTGGATGCCACGCCATTGATTTGATGCAGCCGTGGACGCCCAGATGGCTGTGAAAGTGATTGGAATGTCCAACACTTGGAATTCGGTGGGGATCACCCGCTTGCCGAACCGTATGTTAAGAGTAGCAACCCCGAGAACTTTACGGGAAGTAGAGTCATAGGCCTTGACAAAGTGTGGACTCGAAGGCTTAAGATCTCGTGGGCTTGATGTCAAGCAGTCCATCATCTTGGCGGGCAAGACATTCATTCCGTAACCTCCGTCTACCAACACGCGGAAGGCGACGCTCGTCCACTGACTGTGATGTAGAGCGGCTCATTGTGATCAACCCCAAATTTTGGAAGGTCCAAATCTGTGAAGGTGATAATGTTGCCATAGTGGATGTTACCGATCATCCGAATGACTTCATCCGGGGTTGCGTCCACGGGGACCATGGTACGGGCCAGGCTTTCCTCTAGCTTGAGCTTGTGAGGATAAGAAGAGGTGAGCAGAGACCAAAGGGAAATGTTCACCTGGGTCTGCTTGAGCTGAGTGAGGATCGGGTCCTCCTTCAAAGAATTTGCGTCTTCGGGCTGGCCGGATTGCAATTCTGGCTCCGTCGGCTTTTTGGTGGCCTTAGGTGGTAATGCATGGATTTGACCCGACCGGGTTAGAACGCTGACATCAGGTTTGGTCCCTTCTGAACAAGCCGCTCTGAGTTGAGCCATAGTTAGAGGAGGATTCCTCGTAGCATAGGGACATATGTCTTCCCTCAACTCATTGATTGTAGATGTATTCCCGGGAGCTTTGGCAGCTTGACGGATTTTGTCCTAGGATACTGGCTTGGGTGCCTCCGCGGGGAGGTAGCCTACGCTTGACGCAGCTTGTTCGAATGTCGTGCACAACAAAGTGGTTGCCTCGAACCGAATCGCGTGCATTGACCCTCCGGGGAGGTTGGAGAGTTCTCGGCTCAAGCGAACGGTCTCCTTGATCTCTTCACGGTATATCGCGTTCCTTTCCTTCTTGCTGAGCATACTCAGGCATTCTCGAGTTGGGTCCGGCGATACTCGTGGTTTGCTAGTTTTCCTCCGCTCCGGGCCCAGATCAACCTTCTTGCAAGAGCTCGCGTCGAGAGTTAGTGCCGCGTTTCTTCCCATGTGAGAATAGCCGTTGCTTCTTTGAACCGCGTGCGGCGCCTAGGTAAACCTCCATCGGGGAGAGTTTTCTCCTTTGCTTTATCTCGAGTGGCGGGTATATCGGAAGGTGAGTACACGGCTTCCCGAACATCTCGCCCATGTGACTCGGTTGCCCCGGTTGATCGTTTCGTAAACGAATGCCATACTGTGGAATTTCCCTGAGTAGTTGCTCGAGACGAATTTCCATCTTCCTCTTGTTTTTAAATAGACCTTCCTCCCTGAGTTGGCCTTTCAATTTGAGTGCGGAAATGATCCGTTCCCATCCTCCCAGGACCCTTGGGAGTCCGATTTTGTTGACTTCATGCCCGGCTTGGAAGAGAATGGTTTCATCGTCTTCATCGTCGCTTTCACAAAGAACTTGCTTTCCCCGGGAAGGTAAGCGCTGGGACTCGTTCTGCTGATTCGTTCCATCTCCTAGGTCATCGGGACCGTTGACCGCCCTCGTGGCGAGGGGTTGGATGAGAACAGACGGTAGTCCGGGAAGTTGCCATGAGCAAAACTCTTGAGGTCGAACCGGTCTAGAGTGGCCTCTAGCTTTCTCGTCCGAAGCCGCCCGTGACACTTTAAGGGCTTGGTCCCCGTAGGTCTTTCGAGCTTGGTCTTCGTCCCAAAGACGACTTTCTTGAGCGGCTAGTTCCATGAGGGCTTTCCTTGCGAGAGCTAAGCGGCCTCCGTAGGTGCGCATCGTCCGGCTAGTGTCCGTAACCGTGATTACATTCAAATCGCCGAATGGCGGGAACACTTGGATTACGTTGACGAAGGAAGTCGGACCGGGACATTCCATGCGGCCTTCCTTGATCTCGATTACCAAGAAATTTGCCCATATCTCGTTTGATTGACCCCACGGGGTATTGAATTCTCGCAATGTTGACGGTCTCGTGATCTCGCTCGATCGCCAAGTCTATCGAGCTAGCAATGATCGCGGGATGTCCGAATCCGGGCCGTGACTACTGGGAGTAGAATCGAACCGGAGCATGTTGATGCCGAGGTGGTCATTTCCCATGTCGGAAGCCGACTCGCCTTGCGGGGAAGACTTTCACAGATGTTTTCGGGGTGGCCGCCTAAGCGTTCCCGAGGTTGATCTCGACTTGTAGCAGGTGAGGAGCTTGGTCTCCTTCGCTGTTGCCCTTGGCCTGGGCGGCACTTGAGGGTATAAGCTTGACTAACGGCACGGGCCGGTTGCCACCGGGGCCGGTACTCGGAAGTAGTGATGAGCTCGAGCTCGCTTGGCCAAAGCCTCGTTTACTCATGAGCAGCAGCAACGTCGAGGGTGACCTTGGTATTGCGTAATCCGACGATAAGGACCGGATCCTTGGCTATCATCGAGATATCTGGAATAGATGATGTTGACGAAGTCGTCGTCAGTCACTTGATCAGAGGGATTCTTCGTCGTGTCAACCAATTGCTTCCAATTGTCGGATAGCTGCTTGTACTGGACGTTGAGCTTGACAATTTCCATGGTATTGGAACCTTGGTCGTAGGTGACCTGATCGGAAGGAGTTCCGTCCTCAAAACTGAGCATGTGAATGCAGAGGTCTGCCCGCGGGTCCGCGCGTCCTCGACTCCGAGAGTCCCGATTCATCGTCATCCGACGCTCAATCCATACGTAGGGACGTATTGCATCTGGTTGCGTTGCTGGAGCAGCTAGGAAAACATCATGCTCTTCGTTGGAGAAGAGGGGTACAGTGGGTCGTTCCTCGTGGAGGACGTCCCATACGACTTCCATGCATTCATCACGAGAATGACGGTGCTTGTTGACCTTTATCACAAAGATCTCTTCACTGGCGGGGCCGTAGAGGTGGTTTGGAGAATGCTGACGAATCTCCGATTGGAGACTGGGGGTTTATGTGCCCGCATCATGGCGATATTCAGCGTTTCCTTCCAATCTGCCTCCAAATGTTGGAAACGACAGTTGAACTTGATGTATCGGACCGCTTGTGGTCCGCCCGCTCGAGTACGTTTACATAGTTAGCATCTCCGGACTCTGAGGGATTCTGATGAGATTTGCCCCGGTAGTCCTTTGGTTGATTCGAAGGAGGTAACTCCGGTGCTTGAATGCGGACACACTTGGCTACTGTCTCGGCTTCGTTTCCTATGAGGAAACTATCCCCTCAGATGACTTCGAGATCTCCCTGCCGGTTAATGAACTTAACACACTGATGGGGAGTGGAAGCTATGGCTTTCATGTGATGTAGCCAAGGGCGTCCCAAAAGAGCCGTGAACTCGGATGGAATGTCCATCACGTGGAATTTTGCCGGCACCATTTGGGTTTCGAACCGAGTTCCAGAGTCACCGTCCCTGTGATGGGACGAGACGAGTTGTCGTAGGCCTTGATAGTCCGAGCCGACGGAATCGGTGGCTTTCATGGATGCGGAGAGCTCGCATCATGCCGAGAGGGAGGACATTAACGGCTGACCCGTTATCTACCAATACTCCGGGAGTGATATGGTGTTGAGTTTGAGAGTGATGTACAGAGCTTCGTTGTGCCCCGAGGCATCTCTCGGTAGGTCTTCGTCGCGTAACGTGATCATACCGCCATACAAACGTGGAGTCGTAGATCTCGTCTCTATCCGTAGAAGGAGAGTCATCCACCCATCCGTTTCATGTCTTCCTCTTGCGAGGTAAAGCCTTCTGGAACCTCGGGAGTGTGTTGAGGCCGCCCGTGGCGGTTGCCGCCCTTGGTTAGCACATTGATCGAGTGCGATTGCCAAGCCGACCTTGATCTTCCTTACCGGTCCGAGCTCGGAAGCCGGACAAATTGAATCTTGGCCGATCCCGCGGGGTTAGGCTTCCGACCGGCGCAAGATTACCAAGATCTCGAGGTATTCCGGTGTCCTGTGGTCTCGAATCGGTTTCAGCTGAGACTTTTCGGCTTTCCCACCCCGTTTGCTCTAAAGCCGCATGGCCTGGAGGCAAAGAGGACTGGCCGAGTACAAGACGTAGTAGTCGAACCTCCCGAGGGTTCTCCAAGTGTACCTACACCGGTATCCCCAGCCTTCGTATCTTTCTCTCGCTTGCCGTTGAGAGGATTTCTTCTTTTGTTTTCTGAGGATTGCTCCCAGCTTCTCGGGACTCGTACTCCGAGGTAGGCGGAGCCGCAAACATCGTAGCCGATGTGGACATTAGAGGAGGATCCACCAAAGAGGCGGAGAAACCGGTTACTGTGGCACTCTTCTTGGGCACCCACTCAATGGAATTCACGCTGTTATTGTTCGGAAAAGGGTTTCCGATCGTATTGGGCCCACGGGGCGCTCCAACTTGCCTTCTTCTATCAAGTTACGGATTTCGTATCGTAACCCCAAACAATTGTCGCTGGTATGGCCGTGATACCGATGGAAGGCGCAAGATTTGCTCTTGTCCGCATTGGCTACGGGAATTTTGGGTTTGTAATTGGCAACGGGCTTAAGGAGACCCTCCTTGATTAACCCTTCCAAAGATCTTGCTCGGTGGCATGTCCAACTTGTCGAAGTGTACGGCAGTCGCTTCGAGTAGAATTGTTGCTTTGTGGGACCGGGTTTCTGTTACCCGACCGTTGTCCCCGATGGACGTAGTTGACAGACGTATCTTTCCCTTTGCCGGGGCCGGTGCGGGATTGAATGCAACCGCCGAGCGGTATCTGTATGGCCGTGCAGCCAACTTTTCCTTGAGATCCTTCTCGAACCGTGAGCCGGCATTGACCATGGCCCGGAGATCTCGGGAAGAAATTGTGACTCGATGAGAGTTCTCGATGGACGGTCTTAAGGTGACTTGAAGATCCGCATCTGTTCGTCTTTGGAGAGTGGCTCCATGATCTCGGAGAGTTTCCGCTCCACCTCTTGTAGAATTCCCCAACACTTTCATCCGCTTTCGCTCGGTGATTAAGTCCTCACGACTTGTTTCCCACTCTAAGTTGGATCGGTACTGCCCAGAAGATGTTACTAATGCTCCCGTGTGTGGCGATCCGCAAGCTTGACCCTCGAAACCATCGTAACGCCGAACTTTTGAGCGTATGCCGAAGTGGTCGGCCATTTGCCGGAGGGTTGCTCCTTTTGCTCTCATGCCGAGAACGTAGGTGTCGACGTGCGTTTGAGGACATTCGGTTCCGTCGAATCGGTCCATCTCCCATTCTCGAACTTGGCAGGAGAGGCGTGACCATTCCCGGATCTCGTGGATTTGAGCGTTTCTGCTTTGAGCCGCTCATGGTGGCTTTCTGTGTCTTTCATTTGCTCGACCATCCAGGCTAAGGTTGGGTCCAGTGGTGGACTGTGAGGCTCGGCGCCGGGTGCTACCATGTGAGCGGTAGTGATTGGAGGTGGAAGGCTTGATATATGTGGATATATGGGAGCCTTTTCTGAACTGTATCGGGGTTTGTCCCCGGTTTAGGGATTCGTGTATAGGCAACGGGACGAACCCGGGAGGGTATTGAGGGATATTGGCATCTCGAGATGGTCCAGCGGTGCGCCGGTGGTATTGAGTGATAGGAGTAGCACCGGGCCGACTAAAATGGCAGGGTTGCCCCGAGAGGTGGCAACATGGAGCCTAGGTTGGCTGTTTCCTTGGTTGGAAGGCATCCCGTAAGTTGGCGGGGGAGGAACCTGGTTGAAGGTTTGGTGAACTGGTTTCGGGGAATCGTCATCCTCGACTGTGACAAAAGTACCGTCCGACCGGGGATAGCCGCTATACCACGCTCATTCGAAGTTGTACCACGAAATTCTCGCCGATCTTCTTTCCGCCTCTTGTGAACCTCACAAGCCCGGATGGCTTCTTCCAATGTCATATCTCGTTACCGTGGCGGGGTCCTTCCCCGTCACGATTTCTCGGTGAGCTAGACATGTCGGAAATTCGCCGAGGGAACCGAGGGAACCGAAGAACTGTCTCGACGCCGCCGTTACGGTGATCCCGGCAAGGCGCCGACCCGGAAATTTGAACCACTTTCTCGCTCGCCGCAGGGAACGAAAGGAAGGGTTTAGGCTTCGGAAAAGGGTATTTGGCTCAAGGTTTTCGGGCTTGTGCAATGTGCGCTACCGATTAATGTTTACTTAAAGCGCGTTTTCTCGTGAGTCCTAATCGGTTGGAAAAGAGCGAGTCTTCTTTTTCGCAACTAATCCTAGAGCTCTAATCAGCGGATCTCGTCACTACGCTTATAAGCCCCTCGTTTCCATTGTAGATCATCTTTCTCAGGACGGACTATCCCGAGCGAGGTCTGATAAGGCAAGCGAGTTCCACCGACAAAGGAAAAAGTGAACTTAAGGCTAGCTGATCACGCAAACTTTCAACGTGTGTGACGTACGGGCCACGGTCGAAGTCAACGTCCTTAAGTTAAGGCGGGGATCGTGCCAAAATTTGGGCATGACCTCTCCTGACTCGCTTGTGCGAGAGACCTTAGCTTTTTAGCGTTGGCCAAGTTGTGGCTGGCACGATACATACGGCGAGGTTTGGTGACACGGCGTCACATTGAACCTTCGGGTATATTTTTCGGCAGAGCTCCGCGTCAAAGTCAAGGCCGAAAAGCTCAAGACTTTGGGTCGGGAACGACCTTCGGTCTCAAACTCTCGAGCTTGACTCGGAGCGGGGCCCGGCGTGAAAAACATACACTTAGGCTTTATGACACGAGCTAAGCCAAAAACCAACCGGGGTCTTGGACAAAGTGTGACACAAAGAGTGCATGGCTTACACGGGCTAGGATGGGATGTTTGGGACGACCCCGTGCGCCCCCGAAAGGTGTCCGGCACCAATCGGAGTGCAACCGATAAGGCCATCCCGGGTTAGGGGTCAGAGTGTGCAGCTGTACCGAGGCAAGTGCACGTGAAGTGCGGTGTTCCGAGGCAAAGAAGTGCGCGTAGTGTGCGGTCACTAAAATTCTTTTTGAGTAAAACGTAGATTTTTTCGTAATGTGTCTTAAAGAATTTATGATGCACAGTTCAAAAGACAATAATGAAAATCAAACATGAATGGGGATGCACAAACATGGTATGATTTTGAAAAGTTGACAATGTAATGCCTTTGAAACAAAAACCGTTCGAGGTTTAAAGTAACACACGCACACGAAAACGAGGAAGGGTAAACGAAAGTTTGACCCACGGAAGGCTTTTTAGAAAACATCGGCAGTTTTGAAAAAAGTATCTTTTCCCCAGCGGAGTCGCCAACTGAAATTACCCGGGATTTCGCGCGGGGGGCGCGAAACGCGGTTGTCTTTCGCGGGGGGTTGGTGTCTGAGACCTCGCTTCATGGGAAGGAAAAAATGAGGAGTCGCCACGCGGTTTTTGTATTTTGAGCCCAAACGTTGAGAAACGGCTATTGTGAAAAGGTGTCGTTTTTATTGGTAGCAAAAACTTAGGAAAAGTCTTTGAAAATGGGGATCATTTTTATTGGCAGCAAAAACGAGTAAAAAGCTTTTTGTACCAGAGATTGTTAGGTTCGGAGGTCAAGTTACGTTTCGGGTAGAGTATTACGAGATCGCCCGAAACGCCTCGCATGACGAGTCTTTCTACCTTTCTCGAAATCGTGTGTGTGTGTGTGTGTGTTTTGAAATGGGGGCTTGAATGACAAGCTTAATCTTGGTTTGAATGACAAACGTTGATTAGGTGACTTTTGAAAAGACGAGCGTTTGAATGACAAACGTCGGTTTTGAGCTTGAAATGAGCGTTTGCGTGGCAAACGTCGATTTTGAGTTGAAAGGGAGTTCGGAGGTCGAACTCCAGTTTTTTGAACCGAGAATGTCATTGTTAACGATTTTTACGGGAAAAATGCATATTAAATGATTTTAAGTGTCAAATGGCGGCTTTTAGTTTGAAGACGAGCATTCGGAGGCCAAACGTCATTTCGCGTGTTTTGAAAGAGAGTTCGACGGACGAACTCCGGTTTTGAACCGGGCATTACATTGTTAACGATTTTTACGGGAAAAATGCGTATTAAATGATATGCGATCAACGAATCGGGTTGCGACTCGGACTTTGAAAAGTAAATACTATCACGATCCAAACGGGTCGGACTTTGTAAATGACAGTATTTAAAGCAGTGTCAACGGAATCAAACGATCCGGAATCGTAAATGACGATCGACGAGGCCAATCGGCTCGGAATTGTAAATGACGATCAACGAGGCCAAACGGCTCGGATTTGTAAATGATGAAAATTAAGTAACGATCAACGGATCGATCGATCCGGAATTGGTAAATGACAATAAAAGTAAACGGAAGCGAAACGCCGTTTTAACCCGTGATTACTTCTCTTACGGAAAGAGAAGAGGATCGAGGGGCTAAAACGTATCGGACCCCGTTAGACGGAGGCGTCTACATTTTGATAACGACGTTCGAAACGGTTGTAGCGACTGGCGCGTAAACCGAGACGGAACGAGAGATTTAGAGAGAGGGAGTTATACCTATGGCTAGGGTCGACTCCTTTGGCTCGGGAGGTGTGTACGGGACACGAAAAGTGATTTGAAAGGTTGTTTCGAAGTAATAGGGTGCGTATTTGATCGAAATACGAAGGTTTCACGCGAATCGAGACAGAACGGAAGCTCGGAAGGGGTGAAAATCAGTTGGGCCGAGGGGGTGGTGAATTTTTGGAGTGATTTTTTTGGTCTCTTTTTGCCTTTGACAGCAACTTCTATTTATAGGGTGAAAATTGCAGTAGGAGTTCGGATGGACTTGGACTGAATCCAGGGGGTTTTTGGGTATTTTGGAAATCTGGGGGACTTGCTGGCAATTTCGTGAAAAGTGCACAGGAGTCCCACCGGACTAGGCTTGCAAATCAGGGGTATTTTGGTCTTTTCCCTTTGAATTTGATTGAAGGGTGACTAGAGGGAGGTGGCATGCGTCAAGTGTCCCTCTGAGTCACCAGCCATGTGGGATTTTGTCCCCCGGTCCCGGTTTTGTCCGTTTTTTAAAATAACAGTCCGGAAAATGTCCGAAACGCCCCCGGAAAGTGCCGGAAAATGCGTTTTTCAGGGAAAGCCATACTTTTACGTGAGATGTCACGTGTTAAGTACGGTTCGACGTCGGGATGCACGGGGCAGTCCCGAGACATCTCGTTGGCACAGCAACGGGGAGTTTAACGAGTTCCGGTTAACCTGGAGCGGGCCAGTTAACGGATTTCGGTTAACTTTCTGACGGATTTGGACGATCCGGATTTGGGTACTTACAGTCTTATAAGATGTGAGTATTGCTTAAGCAGCTCACCTAAGATTGGAATTTTATATCCAATGTTGTACGACTATTGTTCAGATGGGAAAAGGTAAACTGAGGTAATGTAAAGTGTTTACGGCTTTTCCAAGGTGTTATATGCAACTTGTTATGTGTTGTATCTTATTTGGCATATTGATGCATTCATAATAGCTTGCTGAGATTTATTCTCACCCCTCTCCCTTTAATGTTTTTAGATTCCGAGACAGGTGGACCGGCCAAGTAAGGGCGGAGAGGAGTTTGGAATTGAGATTTTGGGAATAGTCGGGGTATGTATAGGTTGGCGTAGAAAGTGTATTTTGGGTTAATTCCTTTATGGAGTTTGTAATTTATAAACTTTAATTTCTACGTTAACCCAAAACCTTTTGTAATTAAAGCAGGTTGTTACTTTTAAGGTGGTTTAACTCTTCCTTCCATGTAAGGAGGAATGATGTTATTTTGAAATGATTATGTTAAGTATGTTCAAGTTTATAAGTTAAATTAAAGTTTTAAAAGTTTAGGTGATTTGAGTTAGTTTGGGGACGCTCCAACTCGGGGCACGTGTTAGGTTCCGGGTCGGGATCCTCACAGCAAGAGTGACGTAATAGGAAAAGGAACACTGGATGCCCTTGATTTTCCTCATCTAAAAAACGTCTTGCATGTAGATGGATTAGTTGCTAATCTAATTAGCACTAGCCAATTATGTGATGACAATTTGAAGGTAAAGTTCAATAGGGATACGTGTGAAGTGTTTGATAATGCTAACTTTTGTATTATGACAGGAACAAGATCGAGTGATAATTGCTACCTTGTTGGTAATAAACAAGTGTGCAATTTGACGAAACTTGATGACATAATATTATGGCATCAAAAGTTAGGTCATTCTCATTATAGGAATCTTGAGAAAATTATCAAATTCAATGCGGTTAAAGGTGTTCCCAACTTAAACCTCAAGAATACCATGTTGTGTGGGGACTGTCAAAAAGGTAAGCAGACTAGTGTTGCTCACAGTGTTGGACAACACAATGAGCAACACTCAGGAACAACACATTGTTTTCAGCTTTTACATATGGACTTGATGGGTCCTATCGAGGTAGAAATCTTGGGAGGTAAGAGGTATGTTTATGTAATTGTGGATTATTTCTCTAGGTTTACATGGGTTTATTTTTTAAGAGAAAAATTTGAAACTTTTGATAAATTTAAACACTTATTTTTCAAAATCAAAAACATATTTTGTTCACCTATTTTTGTATAAGATCAGATCATGGTAAAGAATTAGAAAACATCTCCTTCTCTACATTTTGTAGTAGAAAGGGGATACACCATTAATTTTCAGCAGCCTAAATACCACAACAAAATGGTGTTGCTGAAAGGAAAAATAGGACTTTGTTAGAGATGGCTCGTGTTATGCTAATTGTTAAAAATATTTCTAAAGGTTTTTGAGCCGAATTATTAAACATGGCATGTCACACTACGAATAGAGTTTTCTTAAGACATGGTACAACTATGACACCATATGAGATTTTAAATGGTAAAAAACCTATCGTTCACTATTTCCACGTGTTGGGTGTTTGTGTTACATTTTAAATGACCGGAAATACTTAGGAAAACTAGACTCAAAGAGTGACAAAGCTATCTTCTTTGGCTACTCTAAAAATAGTCATGCTTACCGAGTCTATAATTTGAGATTAAAGACTATTCAAGAATTGGTAAATATTGAATTTAACTACTATTTGAGTGCCACAGGTGAACCAGCCGAAGATATGCCTCTGACATTACTGGAAGAAGCTGAACAAAGGGTTGGAACAGAAACTGGTTTGACAAGTACAGCCACAGATTCAAGTGTTGCCCCGAGTGTTACCCCTGAAACGGCAACACATGAGACAACACAGGAGGTCCGAACAGTGGCTGGAAATAATGACTTAGAAGAAGAAGATGGGTTGGTGTATCAACAAGGCAGGAGAGATTCCCCAGCAAGAATTAGAAATTATCATCCCATTACTTAGGTAATTGGTGATGTTAATGAAGGAGTTCGAATAAGAAATAAGGAGCCAGTTAACTATAGAGATATGGTAAGGTATGTGTGTATGTCCACCACATACTCTAAGGTAAAACACTCCTGTTTCATTTCTGCACTTGAGCCTAAAAATGTGATTGAGGCTTTAAAGGATAATTTCTGGATACAAGCTACGCAAGAAGAGCTTGAACAATTTACCCGAAACGAGGTTTGGTGTTTAGTTCCACGTCCTTTACATACTAATATAATTTGAACTAAATGGATTTACAAAAACAAATATGATGAATTGGGTAACATTGTTCGTAACAAATCTCGTCTTGTGTCTCAAGGCTATACACAAGTGGAAGGAATCAACTTTGACGAGACCTTTGCACCTGTGGCTAGAATTGAGTCAATAAGGCTTCTTCTAGCTATAGCTTGCTACCTTAAAATCACATTACATCAAATGGATGTTAAAGCGGCTTTCTTGAATGGGTACTTAGATAAAGAAATTTATGTTGAGCAACCTAAAGGGTTTGAAGACCCATTCCACCCAAACCATGTATACGGACTTGATAAAGCCTTATATGGCTTGAAACAAGCTCCACGTGCATGGTATGGGCGCCTAACAAGCTTTCTAATTGAATATGGATTTATTAGAGGCGAAGTCGATAGGACATTGTTTATTCTAAGAGAAAATAAAGATCTTGTCATTGCTCAAATCTATGTTGATGACATAGTTTATGGATCCACATCTAAAAATTGTTTGCAAAATTTTGTGGAGGCCATGACATCAACTTTCGAGATAAGCATGATAGGTGAACTTAACTATTTTTTAGGATTGCAGGTAAAACACTCAGATGATGGAATCTTTATCTCTCAGAGCAAGTATGCAAAAAGTTTGATAAAAAGGTTTGGATTGGAAAGTGCCAAGAGTTCAAAAATACCTATGAGATCATCTCTTAAGGTGGCCAAAGATCAGGCAGGGGAGGATGTTGACCCAACTCTGTATAGATCCATGATAGGTAGTCTTCTTTATCTTAGTGCCAGTCGTCCCGATATTATGTTCAGTGTAGGTGTGTGTGCTAGATATCAGTCTGCTCCTAAAATTTCTCACCTAAATGCTGTCAAGAAAATCATTAAATATGTGTTCGGGACTAGGGAATCAGGAATCTGGTTCACCAACGACACTAATACCAACTTAGTTGGTTTTAGTGACTCTGATTAGTAGGATATAGATGATAGAAAAAGTACTAGTGGGGGTTGTTTTTCTTAGGTAATAATCTTGTGTCATGGTATAGTCGCAAGCAAAACCGTGTCTCTCTCTCTCGCCGAACTGGAGTATGTAGCCGGAGTTGTTGCTCACGCTAATATGGTTAAAACATATGCTTGATGACTATGGTCTTGGTAGTAATATTTTGACCATGTACTGTGACAACCTAAGTGCAATAAATATTTCCAAAAACCCTGTACAACACTCTCGCACTAAACATATAGATATCCGCCATCACTTTTTGAGAGATTTAGTAGAAAAGGACTTAATCCAAATAGAGCATATTGATACCAAACATCAAATTGCTGATATTTTGACTAAAGCCCTGGACCATGAGAGATTTTCAAGTTTGAAAAAATCTCTTGGTTTGTGTTTTCTTTAATCTGTTGTCTCAGGTGTTGCCGTCTGTGTTGCCAACACAGACAGCAACACTGTGTATTGTTGTATACTCCCTCCGTCCATTTACATGATTCACGCTTTCTATTTTGGGTGTCCATTTACATGGTTCACGCTTTGTTTCTTTCCTAAAATGGAAACTTTATATTATTAAAATATTAACCCTACCCCACTATAATTTACTATTCCCTCCACTCATTCTCTCTCCTACATTATTTTAATACTCACAACACCATTATAATTTACTATTCCCTCCACTCATTCTCTCTCCTATTTTACTTTCACACTCACAACACTTTCAATATAATAATCCCTCCTTAATCAACGTGTAAACAGTAACTGTGAACCTACTAAATGGACGGAGGGAGTATTTATAAAAAAAAATAGTTTAAACTCATTGGGTGGCATTTACTGACATTTTTGTTCTAGTATGTGTATATGCTTAAGTATAACATTTTGATAAAATTCCCCTTTGTGCTTAAAGTGACAAAGTCATTTATGTTGTTATTGATATTTAAAAAGGCAAAGTTTGTTAAAATACTCCCAAAGTAACTCGGGGTACGACATTCGCTGCGACGATGCTTCCTTGCCAAAATGGGAGTATAATGTGTTTTGGTCAAATTTCAACAAGTACCACCAATGACAAGAAAAATGACAAAAGAGATAAGAATCAGGGTACAATGATTATTGGATAGAATAGAAATGAACACGAGGAATTTGTTGACTAGGGAAAGCCCTTGAACAACTTGTTGCCGACACAAAACCCCGGGAGGTTTAGGAACCTGCCTTGACCAAAAAGGTGTATTAATGGCTGAGTTTGAGTACAAAACTAAGAGCGTATGTAACGGAGCTTAGGCTAGTGATCTCGTGTGTGCAAAATACAGGTGTTATCCCCCTTTTATACCACAAATAACGGCTAAAATACAAATATAATAACAGGCCTAGAATCTCGGAATTAAGTTGATCTTGTTGAGATATTCTCGCCACATTGTTGATGGAGGAGATAATGGTCCGTTGCTGGATACTTTAAGGGAGAAACTTCATTGAATCAGTCTCCTAATCCATTGGCACGTTCCCTGAAAAGTAGGATTTAATGTAACAATAATTCAACCTGCAAGATGATCAAGATGTAGTAGGAGAACGCAAGTTTGTTAGTACCAAGATGTTATGTGCAAGTTGAAAACAAGTTGACTGAAAATGTAGGGCCCAACAATTGCCCCAAAACTTTTTGAATTTTATAATAAAGAATATAAAGAGACAAAAATTTAAAAAGTTTGCCAAAAATGGATATAGTGTACGGCGGTTTTAAATGAAAAAGGTTTGATGGGACGGTTTTGGGTATTTCCCAGGCAAAGGTCATGATGCTTCTTTAGACTTCCAACCGTTTACAACCTCTCTCAATAAATTAGAATCCTTCTTTCCCAACTCTCCCTTTCACAGAAAATCTTTAACAAAAGGGTCTCTTTGGAGAGAAATCGAGGAGGAACGCAAGAAGAAAAAACAAGTAAAATTTCTGGTGAGTTCTTCGTCCCCTTCTCAATTTCTTGTTGATAATTTTCTCAAGTTGTAAAAAATGGGAAGAAATAAGGTAAGCATAATCGAGAGTGATGAAGGCCTTCCTGAGGGTTTCGTAACCCAAAATCTGTTGAAAGAACCTGATAAGGAAAAATGCTTGATTTCTGAGGCAGATCTGGAAATTATTAAGAAAAATCACGCACTGCCATCCGAAACTGTTTTCTTCACCCATCCCGACTTAACCTCCGAGTGCTATTCCCCTGAATGGGTGTGCTTTCCAGAATATCCTTTCATCATTCGTCTAAAATTCCCTTTTCCTGACTTAATTACTAGGTTCTTTACCCCTGCCAAACTGAACTATGCCCAGATTATGCCTCAAGGTTGGAGGTGTTTACAAACCCTAGTTAGGTTGAAGAAGGAGGGAACCTGGTTCTAGAATGTGGGTCCCAAAGAGTTTGCTTATACTACCGATATAATGGGATTTGGCCTTGGGAGGTATTGCTTTAGAGTTAAGAGTGGTGGTGATCCCATCTTGAATTCCAACAATGACCCTGCCGATAGAGGATGGAGAAACAAGTTTTTCTTTGCTAGGAAAGATAGCCTAGGTCAAGAGGCTGGTGTAATTTCGAAGTGGAGGTCCCAAGGTAGGGGAAATTTCCTTTGATTTCACACATTCTTAAAATCTTTGCAAACCTAATCTTAACCAACTTAAAATTTTCCTTTGTAGAAGTTGCCAAATTGTGCGTGCTTTTTCCAGAACAAGAAGGGACAGAAGAGAACGTGAAGACGATTTTCGAGTTGGATCCACTTGTTAGGTCTTTCAAAGCATTCCCTGTCCTGTTTTCTACAGAGATGTTGTGGGCATTTTTTGACATGACGACATCTTCAGCTGATC
The DNA here is from genome assembly GCA_022495995.1 of Adenophora triphylla var. japonica. Classification (NCBI taxonomy): domain Eukaryota; kingdom Viridiplantae; phylum Streptophyta; class Magnoliopsida; order Asterales; family Campanulaceae; genus Adenophora; species Adenophora triphylla. Next base: position 169,503 of record JAFEMH010000395.1, read on the forward strand.
CTGCATAACGAGATGTCATTACACTGTAAGTATTGTTTTAAATATTTACTTGTCCAATATTTCCTAATATTATTATTCTTATTTTTCAGTAATTAAGAGAGGAATGCGGAAACAACCTTCAAGCACGTTCAACAGACCTTCAAACGGCTAGGGCGACTTGGTCTCACGGAGGTTGAAAAGATAAACCACAATGCCGAGATTGTAGGAACCATATTTGACTCTTTCTTAGTTACTTGTATTTAAGGGGAAATGGAGACGGAAAATGACACTCATGCTCATACGCACACACTTTACACACAAACTCTTGTAATCCTCTCCATTATCTTCCGAAGTTGTAATTGTGATCATTATAGTGGAACCTTTAAGGTTGGAGACCTAACTCCCGGGGTTTTTTCCAAAGAGGTTATCACCTCCAAGGTTTTCCTCGTTAACAAATCGCGTTGTCATTGTCTCGTTTTTCATTTTCTTGTTCCATATAATCGAATTCCATAGTTCCCTCCTTATTATTCAATCCACACACTAAACATAGTTAAGATTCTACTCTATTGTTTTTTTCTACCAAAACAATTTGGCGCCCACCGAGGGGCCTCGTGGTTTATCGGTTATTTGAAACATTTCCTAATCAAATTCACTATGTCCGCACCCACCAACGTGTCCACCGCCGGCAAAGGTCCCACCGTTGTTCCCACATCAGAGGTAGAACCAGCTTGTTACCACCGCCTCCTCGGACCGGATCTCGGCCAACTCAACCTACGAAGACTCCACAAAAGGGCGACCTCTTCCAATGCGGATGCCGACATCCGGAGTATCCTAACCAAGGTTGAATCAAAGGTTGGACCAAAGCAAGATAACAATTCGAAGGTGTTGACCCAATTCCATGATTAAGATGCGTAAAGACCAACAACTCATAGCATCTCGGCTTGAAAACATATCACCACTTTGCGCGCAAGGGTTCTCAACTTTGACAACTCCCGGAGGATCTACATTTCGAATGAATTCATTCCAATGGGCAATCCTCCTCCGCCGACATCTTTCATGATGTCAACATCTTTGCCCGGGGACACCCCTTTGACACCATCTTACGCGGGATTCACTCCATTCATCCCATTTTATAGACAAAGACGCTCATCCCACTTGACTACTACGGACAACTCTGGTTTGCTTAATAATATTTTCAATAATAATAATTTCAATCGTATTCCTATGGCCGACCCTTTTGCGGGAAACCCACTAGCTAAACGGATGCAGTGATCTCGAGAATTAGTAATGAACGTACAGGTGTGACTCCTCCAATTCAACCAAGATACGCAAAAGCGCTACAATCGAGTCTCGGTTTGTCCCAGAATTGCAAATGTCGACATACCGAAGCGCTTGATGTACCATCTATGAAGTTGTACGACGGCACCGCGGACCCCGAGAGGAGCACGTGGCACACTATCAGAAAAAGATGGACATAATCCATATTCCACTTCAATTCCGGAGGCTTGCTTATGCGGGGATTTGGATCCACCTTATCCGACCGGCTCTCAAATGGTTGATTAGGCAACCACCTAGGTTCAATTGGTTCATACGCCCGGCTCATCAACATGTTCTATAACCAATTCTCATGCAGTCGACAATTTGAAAGGTTGACAAGTGACACTTTACAATGTAACTCACGGCCTAATGAAACCCTAAAGGATTACGTCCACCGGTTCAATAAAGAGGTGTCGGAAATTCCCAATCTTGACATGTCGATGTACCACGAAGCATTCAAAATGGGGTTGAAGAAAGATTCGCGGTATTACTAAGATTTGGTAATGACTCCTTGTAATGGCGGAGGAAGTCGGGAAGCGGGGCATTGAGATTCATAAGACTCGGAGGAAGATGAGCTGCGAAGATCAAAGTCATCATCCAAGACGTCGACATATGACCATCCCGATAGAAAGACCGAATCGTCCCATCGCGAAACAACCGTCCCAATCCTTATCCGAGAATTGACACTAGCAAAATTAATTCAATAGACGGTGAGGATGAAGATAATGATAATGTGCCTAACATTTCGATTATTGTTTTTCTGTTGATATTTCGGGTGTACTTTGCGCAATGGGCAACTGGGAGACAAAGCCGGATGGCCAAAGAAAACGGACAAAACCACGAGGATGGCGTGACAAATCAAAATGGTGTGCTTACCACGAAGACTTTGGGCATGTTATCGAAGGCGCATCGCATTAAGAAAGGAGATCGGTTACTTGCTCTCGAAAGGACATCTTAAGGAGTTGTTGGGATCCGTAAAGAAGAAAGCCGAAAGTACTGAAGCTCCTCATGAAGCCGAAAGACCAGTTTCTCCCCAAAGATCAACAAAGGTGATCAACTTCATTAGTGGAGGCTCGAAATATGTGGAACATCCTATTCTCGCCGCAAAACGACATGCTAAGGAGTCAAAAGATGAAAAGCCGAGAGACAGCCCGGGATGTCGATACCTTGCCTGCACCCATTGTCTTTGATGAAAGTGATCGTGATAACTTGCTGGAACCCCATCATGACGGTCCGGTCATTTCCTTGCAGACGCCAACCGTACCATACGACGTATTACGGTAGATGGGGGCGGCTCCGTCAATCTTATTATGTTGGGTACCCTTAAAGAAATGAACATCCCGGAATCGGAGATTGTCCAAAAATCTTGATCTTTGGTAGGCTTCAAAGTGGCGAAGTCAAAGAAACAAAGTGGGGAGATAAAGCTTCCAATATACTCAAAGGGCCTCAACACCGTGGAACGGTTTTGTGTAATTGATTGCGCAACATCTTACAATGTAATTCTTGGAAGACCGTGGATTCATGGAATGAAGGTCGTACCCTCCACTTACCATCAATGTGTGAAGTTTCCAACACCTTGGGGTGTCGCTAAGATTTACAAAGTGATCAACAGGTGGCCAAGGAATGTTACAAAACTTCAATGAAGGCGTCTACATCTCCAAAACAAGCATAGCAATTACCGAAGAAAGTACGTGAAGTCCTCGGAAGCTAGGGAGGATGATGTGAAAGAAGTATTGTTAGATCCTTCCAACCCGGACATCAAAGTACTTATTGGCACCGACATATCGTCGGATATAGAGGAGAAGCTTGTGAACCTATTAAGAAGCGTAATAAAAGTTTCGCTTGGAAACATGATGACATGACCCGGCATTAGCAAAGATGTCATCACTCACAAACTTAACATAGATCCCGGCTTCAAACTAGTGCACCGTAAACGTAGAAAGTTTGCAGAAACCAGAAATCGATCATCAAGGAGGAGGTAGAGCGCTTACTCAAAGCCAACATGATACGAGAGGTCGATTATCCAAGATGGTTGGCAAATGTGGTTGTGGTAGAGAAGAGAAACGGGAAATGGCGAGTTTGCGTCGACTTCACCGACTTAAATAAGGCCTCGCCCAAAAGATCCTTTCCTTTGCCGCACATAGATTCATTAGTTGATGCCACCTCGGGTCACGAACTCCTCACATTCATGGACGCGTCCTCGGGATTTCAACAAATTCAGATGGAACCATCTCGACCAAGAAGACAGCTTGCCTTCATAACCCCTCAGTATTTATTGTTATATTGTCATGCCTTTTGGACTAAAAAATGCAGTGGTGCAACGTATCAAAGGCTCGTCAACAAGATGTTTAAGGATCGGATTGGGGACACAATGGAGGTATACATCGACGACATGGTTGTTAAGTCTAAGAAGGCCGAGGACCACATTAGCAATCTCTCTCAAGCCTTTGACATCTTGGATTGTTTCAATATGAAACTTAATCCAGCTAAATGCAACTTCGGAATGAAAGCCGGCAAGTTTTTGGGCTATATGGTCACTAAAAGAGGCATTGAAGCCGCCCCAGAACAAATACGCGCCATTCTCAACCTGTCATCACCTCAATGTCAAGGACGTCCAAAGACTAACAGAAAAATTGCCGCACTCACTAGATTCATTTCAAAATCCTCGCACCGATGCAAACCTTTCTACGACATCTTAAGAAAGAACAAAAAGTTTCAATGGGAGGACCAACATGAAAAAGCTTTTCAGAACTCAAAACTTACTTGTCGACACCTCCCTTATTGGCCAAACCTCGGATAGAGGAACATCTTTACATCTACCTAGCAAGATCCGAAGGCGCCGTAAGTGCAGCCTTGATAATGTAACGAGATGGCAATCAGCAACCCATCTACTATATAAGTAAGACACTCTTAGATGCTGAGACCAGGTATTCTCATTTACAAAAATTAATTTTAGCTTTGATAACCGCTTCGTTAAATTAAGGCACTGTTTTGAAACACATACTATTATTGTACGCACTAACTATCCTATTAAGAATGTCATGAGAAAACCAGAGATGTCGTGTCGAATGGCGAAATGGTCTGTAGTTAAGCACATACGACATCAAGTACGAGCCTAGAACCGCAATAAAATCTCAAGCCCTGGCATTTTGTGGCCGATTTCACCAACCCTACAACAAGAGGTGGAATTGGAAGTACAAAGAACTTCAAGATGATGACATTCTAAAAATTTGGAATCTCTACACGGACGGTGCTTCCAACATGAGAGGTACAGGTCTTGGAGTTGTACTAAAATCGCCACAAGGGGACATAATACCACAATCTATCGCTGCGGCTTCAAGGCTACCAACAATGAAGCGAGTACGAGGCACTTATCGCAGGTTTAACGGCAGCCCAAGACTTAGATGTCAAGCATATCCGGGTGTTCATGGATTCATTACTAATTGTTAATCAATACAATGGGTCCTACGTCGCGAAAAATGCTAAAATGACGACATATTTGGAAATTGTAAAAATTATTTCGGCCAAATTCAAAACATTTTCCTTGGAACAAATCCCGCGAGAAGAAAATTCTCAAGCCGATGCTTTGGCAAATTTGGGTTCGGCCTTCAAAAGCTTCTCACAAACCAATATCCCAATCGTGCATGTTGACATCCCAAAGAATTGACAATCTCGAGATGTTCGTCCTAGATGTTGACATACCTTCCTCTCCGCATCAACCTCTTGGGATGTACTCCCTATTATCAAGTATCTCTTAGATGATACGATCCAGTTGAGGAGAAGAATGCGAGAGCCTTCGTGGTAAGAGTATCTAAATATGTACTTATTGATAATCTCTTGTTTAGAAAATCTGGCCGCAGTCACTACTTAAGGTGTCTAGAAGCGAGATAGAGCCCATCAGTTCTCAAGGAGCTACATGAAGGAGATTGTGGAAATCATACCGGGGGCAGAAGTTTACATACTAAAGCTCTAAGGTCGGGCTATTTCTGGCCCACAATGAGAAAAGACGCCATTGACCACGCAAAGAAATGCGATTCCCGTCGCCGACATGGGGACATCCCGCACCACCACCAATTGCTACATCCTATCCCGTCACCTTGGCCGTTTATGGTTTGGGGAATGGACATTGTAGGAAAACTTCCCGCAGCACCAGGGGGACGAGTATTTCTTTTGGCCATGACAGACTACTTTTCTAAGTGGGTAGAGGCCGAGGCATATGTGCAAGTTCGTGATAAAGAAGTAATATCTTTTATCAAAAGGAACATATTTAGCCGATTTGGAATTCCATCGAAATAATTTGTGACAACGGCTCTCGCTCAATCAAGAAGAGGACCCAAGATTTCTTGACAAACTTGGGGTGTTAAGATGGTAACGTCTTCGCCTGTTCACCCTCAAGCCAATGGACAGCAAGAGTCTAGCAACAAAATAATAATCAAGAACTTAAAAAGAGACTAAACCAGAAAAAAAGGACGTTGGGCGTAAGAATTACCAATGGTCCTATGGGCCGACAGGACGACCTCTAAGAATGCTACCGGTCAAACCCCTATTCACTTGTATTTGGAACCGACTCGTTATTCCAGCCAGGTCCTTGTACCTACGGCAAGATACACTTGCCGACATCTCGAAAATAATAAAGACATCTTGATACATTCCTCGGATACCGTGGACGAGCTAAGTGGATATGGCCAAAGTTCGCATGGCAAAGATATCAAAGAAAGGGTAGCCCGATCATACAATAAAAACGTCGTGGTCGAAGGTTTCAAGTAGGAGACTTAGTCCTACGAAAGGCATTCCAAAATACCAAGGAGTCCAATGCAGGCAAGCTCGCCCCAAAATGGGAGGGACCCTACTTGATAGATGCACAAGCCGGAAAAGGAGCATATCGCCTTGCAACCTTGGATGGCCAAATGATACCCCGAAGTTGGAACGCCATTCATCTCAAAAGGTATTACATTTAAATATGACTTCCCATGAACTCATCTTTCCGTGTATGAATCGTATTTTAATTCTTTTCTCCTATGTATCTTTTTAATTATTTACATGATAAGATGTCTCTAACATGCTTTGTGAGAGACGTCAACCTTAGTTGGCGTCCGTTTTTAACGTGTTTCTATCTTATGAGGTATTGACACATTTACATGGGGACATATCGAAAGCATGCAAAGAACAACGATTCCTCCTCCGTTAGAGACCGGCCATCTCTTCTCAAGTAAAGGTACACAATCCCTTCTAAGGTTTAAAGAGTTAATTACCTCTTTCTAAAGAAGTTAGGTTACCACACCTTCGCCCGGAGCGCAAGTTATCTCACTAATTGAGGTGTGGGGTGGGCCTATATGGGTAAACTCATATAGCTTACCCATTCCCACTCGCTAGATGATTGATCTTAAGCATTATTCTTATGGTTATGGCATATTCGTGTCATCTAAGTATCTACGGTTTATGGCATATACGTGTCATCTAAGTATCTACGGTTTATGACATCTACATGTCATCCTAAATACCTATTATTCTGACATACTATCATGTCACCATATGTGAAAAACATACGAAAAATTATCCAAAAAAGAAACAAGCCTTGACGTGCTTGAAAACCATTAGACCATAACTAAACTAAAATAACCATAATGTATCCAAACCACCAAAGTAAAAGTGCAAAAGTGTTGAACCAACCCAACACTTAAAAAAGATTGTCTTTGGCCCTTAAGGACCTATTACAAACCAAACCAAAATAAAAATTGTCTTAAGGGATTCCACCCCAAAGAACATCAAGAGCAAGTTTATTTTACCTTTTTCAGTGGCATTTGTCGGAGGTATTGCTCGAATAACTTCTCCTAGAAATCACCCTGTGTCGGTGTCCTCACCCGGCCCCGCTCTAGATCCTTGAAATCATCGATTGCTTTTTCCTCGTGAATCCGCCGCAAAGCCATCTTCTCTTCACTCAGTTCCAATTCACATGCTCTCCCGCTTGATATTCCTCAATCATTTGGATTCTAGTTTCAAAGATCGCTTTTGCGGTCTCATGCACCAAGTCATCCCGAAATGCTTCCATCTCCCTTTCATGATCGATGTCGACGCTTGCAAGCCCTGGACCGCCATTTTAATATCTCTTCATTCTTGTCCCCGATCTCCAATCCCCTTTCCCTTATTATGCTTGCAGCCTCCCTCAAATCCTTCTCATATTCAAATTTTTACTCATGTCGTAGGTATCACACTTTTCCCTCAATGTCCCGATTTCTTTGGACATTAATTTGGCCATCGAGACAATCTATCATCAACAAGAGGAGGTATTTTACTAAAAATAAAAGAGGATCAAGGTGTCTACGATTCAAAAGCAAATCTTACTCGATTTTCCAACACTTCTTCACTCCAAATTTGTTTCTCTACGCCGGGATTTGTTCCAACCTTTTTCTCTTCTGAGTAATCTTGTTTATCTCTCGGTATGTTCTCTTCCGCTTTCATTTTACCTTTATATTTGGCCACAATATCACTTGTCGTCAAGCCGGAGAAAGTCACTGCATATAAGAATATATGTTAGCAGGATTCAATAAAATAGCCAAGTGATACGTTGATCCCAACTTACTTGAGAGCGTCGTAATTATAGAAGCTGTATGCTTAAGAAAATTTCTCTCCTCGTAATATAGAAAGAGACGTATGATTTGGATAAAGAATTTGTAGAGGATTGGATAATCACAAATAATTATCCGTAAATTGCGGTTATCAAAACTCTTCCTTTTTACTCGCCTTCGTATTCCTAACCGTCACATTTGAAGCCGCTAGAAGATGAACGGTTAATCAAGAGAAAAATAAACAAAGGAAGAAGGTCAGAGATGGAGTGATTTTACCTTGAAAGCGAACGGCGCCGTGGGCCAAAGGAGGTGAAAAGAAGATTTGAGAAGATAAGTTTTCTCAAGCGGTTAATAAAAAGGAAAAAAGAATCCCTTTTCAAAATTAACTCTCTCCCCAACCGTTCATTTCATCGCCACGTCTCCCAAGAACGTCCCATCAGGCAGAGTAACAGTTGGGTCATTAATTCAAAAGGAAAACATTTTGCCTCTTCGCCTGCCTACATAGTCAAATGTTTTTGGGGACAAATTGTTGTGGGCATTTTTTGACATGACGACATCTTCACCGATCCCGCATAACGAGATGTCATTACACCGTAAGTATTATTTTAAATATTTACTTGTCCAATATTTCCTAATATTATTATTCTTATTTTTCAGTAATTAAGAGAGGAATGCGGAAACAACCTTCAAGCACGTTCAATGCACCTTCAAACGGCTAGGGTGACTTGGTCTCACGGAGGTTGAAAAGATAAACCACAATGCCGAGATTGTAGGAACCATATTTGACTCTTTCTTAGTTACTTGTATTTAAGGGGAAATGGAGACGGAAAATGACACTCATGCTCATACGCACACACTTTACACACAAACTCTTGTAATCCTCTCCATTATCTTCCGAAGTTGTAATTGTGATCATTATAGTGGAACCTTTAAGGTTGGAGACCTAACTCCCGGGGTTTTTTCCAAAGAGGTTATCACCTCCAAGGTTTTCCTCGTTAACAAATCGCGTTGTCATTGTCTCGTTTTTCATTTTCTTGTTCCATATAATCGAATTCCATAGTTCCCTCCTTATTATTCAATCCACACACTAAACATAGTTAAGATTCTACTCTATTGTTTTTTTCTACCAAAACAAGAGAGGGTTGAGGGTTTGGAAGAAGAAGTTAACCCGGAAGAGTCTCTGCCAAGTCCTATCAAGATGTCTACAGGTTTGATTAACATCTTAAATTTTTTGCCTATCTTCAAATTATTTTAATCCTTCAAGTTGTTCTAATTCTATGGCCTTTATTGCAGCTACTCGTTCTAAGACCAATGTGAGTGTTGCGGACCTACTTGCTGATGCTAAAGCAAAGAGGACTGTAAAGAAAGATAGCAAGCCCCCAACTCCCCAATCTGTGGTATCCAGTTCTGAAGTGAATGCATCCAAGAAGAAGGATGAAACAAAGAAAAGGAAACTGATGGAGGCTGAAGCCACGAATGTGAGTAATGTTTTGGATGTGGAAAAAACGAGAGAGAAGTTTGGTGCTGTGATGACAGATTTTGTTGACAAGGTAAAACGGGGAAACTTTGAACCTTGTACCAAAGAATTTACAAAGTACTAATACTTCTTTTACACAGGTTTCGGAGATAATGAGTCCTATTATGGACCAAGTCAATGTTTTGAAAATCAAAGCGACTAGATGCAGTTATGAGGCTGAGGAATCAAAGAAGGAGGCCAAAACAAATGCTGGGGAGGTAGATAGACTGAAGAAAGAAGCCAAAATATATGCTGGTGAGGTGGAGAAACTGAAGAAAGTCATTGTGACTTTGAGAAAAGAATTGGCAGATGTTTGTGCTGAGAAGGTGAAGGAAAATGAGGCTCATGTGAAGGAACTTGAAGCAGCAAAGGAAGATTTCAAGTTTAATGCTACCAAGACAGTGTTGGAGGCCAGAATTCAACTCATGGAGGAGTTCAAGAATGGGCAAGCTCCAAATTGGGATTTGGAGGAAGAGAAAAGAACTTTAGAAGACTTCATTGGTGAACCGGTGGATGGAGAGGAGGCGAATTCACTTGAAGCTATTGACAAACTGGCTGATGATGCCAACAAAGTTTTGAGTACCATAGTGGTGACTCAAGTTGAAGAGAATAATCAAGAGAAGGAGACAACTGCACCACCAGCGGCAGCAGGCCAAGATGTTTAAACAATTTGAATGTTTTAAGTAGTTTTGGGAGGAAGGGTAACAAAAACAATTTCTTTTTTGCTTATTTGGTTATGTAATGGCTCATAAGAGCCCAGACAATTTATTTGGGGGTACTAGGTTGGTCTAGTACGTACTCCAAGCTTTCCGTAGGTTCTAAGGGATTTGTTGGCTTATCCAACTTATCCATTAGTTATGAAATCTTTTGGGAATATTTTGAAGTTTTATAGAAGTATTTTAGGCTCTTCAGAGATACTTGCTCAATAGATAAAATATTGATGTTATAAACAGTAGGTAACATGTCAATGTTACAACCAATAGTCACAACCTGAATAAGTGTGAAATCGTGCGCACGGGCGAAGGTGTCAAAACCTTAATTCTTTAGAAAAGATGTAAATCTTTTAACCATAAGTAAAATATACCTTTGATCATAGGTAAATCGTTTGAAGAAATAGAACAAGTCTCAGCCGTCCTGGCGTGTCAACATGTTCCATCCGTCTCCAGCTAAAGTTTCAACATGTTGGAGCCGTACTGGCGTGTTAACATGTTGAACTGTTTTATCTCAGGTCCAAACATGTCGGAGCCGTACTGGCGTGTTAACATGTTCGACCTGCTCCAATTTAGGTCTCAACATGTCGGAGCCATACTGGCGTGTTAACATGTTGAGCCTACTCCGCTTGTTCAAGTCGCATACCTTGCAAAACAAATTCATGTTAGGATTGGGTGTTAGCGTAGCTAATACCCCTCCGATGCTTAAGTCAGTAAGGATTTCCAATAAAATTGAGAATTGAAACGCACGAATGAACTTGACATAAATTAAATCATACCTGGGAAGTCTAGTTGTTAACAACTTGACTTACATAAAATAGAGCTTTAAATGAATGGCATTCCAACTCCTAGGGACCCTATCTCCACTTGGGGTTGACAACCAGTATGCCCCTTTGCCAGCTTCAGCATCAATAAGATATGATCCCTCTCACTTGGGAGCTAATTTACCTGCATTCAGTTCTCTTGTATTTTGAAATACTTTTCTCAAAACTAAATCACCAACCTAGAATCTTCTTATTCTGACATTCTTGTTGTAAGATCTAGCAATTCGTTGTTGATAGTCTGCCATCCTTATCTTGGCTAAATCCCTGATCTCATCAATTGTATCTAGATCTTGGGTTAGCAAGAGATTATTTTCATCTTGAGTTAATAAACCATACCTTGCTGTTGGGATTGTCACCTCGACTGGAATTACAGCTTCTGCTCCGAATACCAAGGAATATGGAGTTCTACCTGTGGCCCCTTTTGAAGTTGTCCTGTCTGCCCAAAGTACAAGTGGTAATTCTTCAGCCCATTTCCCTTTCTTTTGATCTAGGCGCTTCTTCAGGTTGTTGACAATCAACTTGTTGCTTGACTTAGCTTGACCATTGGCTTGAGGGTGGACAGGCGTAGACATGATCAGCTTGATGCCCCAACGAGCACAAAAATCTCTAGTCTTCTTACTTATGAATTGGGATCCATTATCACATATGATCTCCGATGGTACGCCAAACCTGCTAATAATATTCTTTTTTAAAAATGAAACTACCTCCTTGTCTCTCACTTGCACATAGGCCTCTGCCTCAATCCACTTTGAGAAATAATCAGTCATTGCCAACATGAACACTTTACCTCCAGGGGCCTTAGGCAACTTGCCCACAATATCCATGCCCCATTGCATGAAAGGCCAAGATGAAACGATAGAGTGTAGAGGTTCAGCAGGTTGATGCAAGATGTTACTGTGTCTCTGGCAGGCATCACATTTCTGCACATAGCTCATGGCATCTTGACGCATGGTTGGCCGCACAACCGCCTTGAGGGCCTTTGATGCCAATGCTTTCCCACCAGAATGATTTCCACATATTCCTTCATGGATTTCACTTAGCACGAGCTCAACTTGCTTATTGTCAATACATCTCAAATAATGTCCTGCAAAAGATTTCTTAAACAACACATTATCTATTAAAACAAAAGTTGAAGTATGCATTTTAAAAGATCTAGCATTCTTAATATCGGGTGGAATAGTTCCAAGTAGAAGGAACTCAATTATAGGTTGGGTCCAAGACGAACTCGTATCTGGTGCCCCATTAGATTGAGTAACTTCTTGAGTTTCCTCTACTTGGTCTATTGCCGGGTACTTAACATAAATGATGGGAATATTAGTATGCAACATAGACTTGCAAGTTGAACCCAAGTTGGCCAATGTGTCCGCTTCTGTATTCTCTTCTCTAGGGACCTGTTCCAAAGAGAATGACATGAATTTTGAAGCCAAAGCTTTAACATGTTGGAGATACAGAGTCATCTTGGAATGCTTCGCCATATAACTGCCATTGAAATGGTTAGCGAGCAATTGAGAATCAACATATACATTTATATGAGTGATATTTAAACTTAAAGCTGTAGTTAAACCCATGATTAAAGCCTCATACTCAGCTTCATTATTCGTCGCATCGAATTCACAAGATACAGCTTGAGGTATGATATCACCTTGAGGGGATTTCAGAACTATTCCCAAGCCAATTCCCTTGGAATTTGAAGCTCCATCTGTATACAGTGTCCAAAATCTAGGAATTGTTTTACCTTCAAGCTGTTGTACTTCTAGTTCTACCTCGGGTTGCAAACTTGGACTAAAGTCTGCTACAAAATCAGCTAGAGCTTGAGATTTGATAGCTGTTCTTGGCTCATATGAAATGTCATACGTGCTCAACTTGACCGACCACTTGGCCAATCTGCCTGACATCTCTGGAGTTCTCAACACATTTCTCACAGGATAGTTAGTTCTAACAGTTATAGAATGTGTTTCAAAATAATGACGCAGTTTAGTAACAGCAGTAGTTAAGGCTAAAATTAACTTTTCAAGATGAGAGTACCTCGTTTCAGCATCTAGTAAAGACTTACTTATATAATAAACTGGATGCTGTTCACCTTGGATTTCTTTCACCAACACTGTACTGACTACATTCTCAGATACGACTAAATATAAATAGAGGTGCTCACCACGTTCTGGCTTAGCAAGTAGGGGTGACATCATCAAGTATTCTTTAAGTTGTTTAAAAGCTGCCTCATGTTGATCAGTCCATTGGAAGAGATTATTCTTTCTTAACACTTCGTAGAATAACCTGCACTTATCAGATGATTTAGATATAAATCTATTTAGGGCAGCTACTCTACCTGTTAACCTTTGGACGTCTTTGATATTCTTGGGAGATTCTAAGTTGAGAATAGCTTTGATTTGTTCGGGACTGGCTTCAATTCCTCTCTTGGTCACCATATAGCCCAAGAACTTTCCTGCTTTAACACCAAAATTGCACTTCGCTGGATTAAGTTTCATGTTGAAAGCTTTCAAGATGTTGAACGCCTCAGCAAGATGCTCCACGTGATCTTCAATATGCTTGGATTTTACTACCATATCATCTATGTAGACTTCCATTGTCTTGCCAAGTTGATCTTTGAACATCTTGTTCACCAGCCTCTGATAAGTTGCCCCTGCATTTTTAAGACCAAACGGCATAACAATATAACAATATATAGCTTCTGGAGTCATGAATGTCGTATCCTCTTGGTCTGAGGGCTCCATTTGAATTTGCTGATATCCTGAGGACGCATCCATGAACGTCAAGATATCGTGGCCAGCTGTCTCGTCAACTAGAGAATCAATATGAGGAAGAGGGAATGGATCTTTCGGGCAGGCCTTGTTTAAGTCTGTGAAGTCCATGCATACTCGCCACTTGCCGTTCCTCTTCTCTACCACCACGACATTAGCTAACCACCTTGGATATTGAACTTCCCTGATCATCTTGGACTTCAAAAGTCTCTCAACTTCATCCTTTATAATCTGGTTCCGCTCCTGGGCAAACTTTCTTCTTTTCTGGTGGACAGGACGGATGGTTGGATCAATGTTCAACTTGTGAGTAATGATGTCCTTGCTTATTCCTGTCATATCTTCATGCTTCCACGCAAAGCAACATTTCTGACTCTTCAGGAACTCAATCAGCTCCCCTTCAATTTCGGATGGAAGATCTGTACCAACTTGCTCTTGGGCCTCAGGGTTTGACTCATCAACAGAAATACTTTTTGTCTCATGCTCCACTGCTTCAAGAACATCCTGGGCCTTTTTCTTTAATTGCTATGCTTGACGAGGGACTGAACTTGCTTTCATATTAACCTTGTAGCACTCTTTAGAAAGCTGCTGATTTCCCTTCAACTTGGCCACACCCCAAGGTGTTGGAAATTTGACGCACTGGTGATAAGTCGACGACACGACCTTCATGTTGTGGATCCAAGGTCTTCCTAAAATGACATTGTACGAGGATGAGCATTCGATCACAGAGAACCTTTCCATAGAATTCATACCCTCCAAATAGATAGGCAACTTGATTTCTCCGACTGTTTGCTTTACTTCACCACTGAACCCTACCAGTACAGACGAATTCTTCACAACTTCGGATAAAGGAATGCCCATCTCTTCCAGAGCGTGGGTGAAGATGATATTAACTGAGCTGCCGCCATCAATCAGAATTCTCCTGACTACACAATTAGCAATCTGCACCTGGACAACTAGACCATCATGATGGGGGTCCAACGTGTTATCCTTATCCTCATCTTCGAATGAGATAACTTGACCATCTGTGAAGTCACGACACTTTGAGGGCAGTTCTGACTGATCCTCCTTAGAATTCTTGGCATGACGCTTGGCTACAGAATAAGTTGTACCACAAATATGGGATCCATCTGAAATAACATTTACTACCTTGGTGGCTGGAGGAGGTGCAACTTTCTCGGGTCTGGACTGCTCCCCAGAATCAGGCTCTTTGGACTCATTTCTGACCCTCTTCTTACCCAACAAATCCTTAAGAAGACCCTTTGACAATAGATGAGCAATTTCCTTCCTCAAGGCGAAACAATTTTCAGTAGTATGCCCGAACTCCTCATGAAACGCGCACCACTTGGACTTATCCTTCCAAGTTGTGGGCTTGTCACTCTTCTTAGGCCATCTTGCTTTGTCCCCAAGATTTTCCATGGCGCAAAGGACTCCTGCAATGTCCACAGAAAAGCAGTAATCATAAATTTTAGGATAGTCATTATCATCCCCATCTTGATCATCATCTACAAAATGAACTTTAGAAGGTTCGGATTTAGCAGGGGGTTTGCCCCTGTTAGACTTATAATGATGGGAATCTGATTTTCTGTCTGGCGGCTCAAATAGAGGAGTAAGGGTCCTCCCAGTTGACTTCTCCATTGCCAGGCTGTCATCCTCCAATCTGATGAAACGCAAGGCTCTGGTTCTTATTTCTTCAAGTTGTTTCGCAGGAGTCATCACCAACTCATTATAAAATAGAGAGCTCTTCTTCAAGCCTATACGGAATGCTTCCGTAGCTGTGGACATATCCAAGTTGGGTATGGTCACTGCCTCCTTATTAAATCTATGCAAATATTCTTTAAGACTCTCGTTAGGCTGTTGCACAATTCTGTAAAGGTCACTAGTCAACTTGTCAAATGCCCTGTTGCACGAAAATTGATTAGTAAACATGTTGACAAGTTGAGCATAGGAAGAAATAGAGTTTAGAGGAAGTCCTGTTAGCCATTTTAAGGCTGGTCCTGACAGAGTTGAGCCAAAACCCCTGCAAAAACATGCTTCTTTAAAAACAGGGGGGATACTTATAATATTCATCGATTCCTGATACAGCAACACATGCTCTGCTAGATCGGTGCTCCCGTCATACTTCTTCATATGAGGGACTGAAAACTTCTTTGGGATCTCTACATTAGCTATTGCTGGAACAAAATGAGATTCGTTGTAGCAGGTTGGAGAAACTTGGTGATAAGGCAAGTTGACTCCAGGTACGCTTCGAATCAACTCTTTTATAGTCTGCATTTCCTTAATAAGTTGATTCTCTGCGAAAAGAGGATTATTATTAAATTGAGATGCAGAAGTATCAAAAGCATTAAAGAAACTCCCTGTTTGCCCCATCGAAGGTGTGGCATAGGTATAGCAAGATGACAACACAGGTTGGCTAACTGTAAAGCTGAATCTTGGTTGCGTGATTGGAATGGACGTCACGATTGTGCTTTCTGCTGGCAAGGTACTGGACATAGGGATATCTCCAAAATGGCTTGGTCCTGTACCTGCATCAAATAAAGATCTAGGATACAAAGGTGAAAATGGAGTAGATACTTGAGTTTCAGTTTGCTTCCCTTTGCGCATGGTATCAATGGCATTGAATATCATGGTGTTTGTATGCTCCTGAGCATCCAACCGGTCATTCACTTTCTTCAACATACTGACCACGTTGGACATTAGCTCCAAATTGTTAGCTTCCGAATTTGAAGATAGATTGCCTTGGGTGCCGAAACTAGGAAGCGGCTGACTCCTCTCACCTTGACTACCGGACGGCGGATTGGTCATTTCTACACAAATAATCAAAGTTTTCCCACAGACGGCGCCAAATTGTTTTGGTCAAATTTCAACAAGTACCACCAATGACAAGAAAAATGACAAAAGAGATAAGAATCAGGGTACAATGATTATTGGATAGAATAGAAATGAACACGAGGAATTTGTTGACTAGGGAAAGCCCTTGAACAACTTATTCGCCGGCACAAAACCCCGGGAGGTTTAGGAACCTGCCTTGACCAAAAAGGTGTATTAATGGCTGACTTTGAGTACAAAACTAAGAGCGTAAAGAGAGCTTAGGCTAGTGATCTCGTGTGTGCAAAATACAGGTGTTATCCCCCTTTTATACCTCAAATAACGGCTAAAATACAAAGATAATAACAGGCCTAGAATCTCGGAATTAAGTTGATCTTGTTAAGATATTCTCGCCACATTGTTGATGGAGGAGATAATGGTCCGTTGCTGGATACTTTAAGGGAGAAACGTCATTGAATCAGTCTCCTAATCCATTGGCACGTTCCCTGAAAAGTAGGATTTAATGTAACAATAATTCAACCTGCAAGATGATCAAGATGTAGTAGGAGAAAGCAAGTTTGTTAGTACCAAGATGTTATGTGCAAGTTGAAAACAAGTTGACTGAAAATGTAGGGCCCAGCATAATGTATGTGTTTTATACTCAGTATTAGGGACATGGAGCTCGCTACTACAGTGTACTTTACTTGAAAGGTATAAAACTTAATACATTTAACTTTACACTTTAATAAAAAACTCGGGACACGGGGCTCGCTACTACGATGCTTCCTTGTAAATAAAGTAAGTGTAAAGTCTACTTAACATTGCCTAAGTATTTGATGAGTTATGTATGTTGAAAATGTCAAGGGGATTTTATTTCGAATATGTTGTCTTATGTGTTACACAACATTGCTAGCAACACATTAGTAGATGCTACATTAATCTTTTATTTCCTCTTTTTATTTTTGTTAATTAAATTTTGAATTTCCAAAAGTCTATTTTCATATATTTAGAGTTTGTGAAATTTAAAAGGTTTTTAGCAAAAATCTTTAAATTTTCTTTAACTAACTATAATTATGAAATATCTATTATTGTAAAGTTCATTTTCTTTTGAACTTGTATTTCAAATTTGAAAATCAAAGTTTATGGATGTTTCTGAAATTATTTTTAGTTATTATATATTAAAAATTAAAAAAAATAAAAAAAAAATATTTTTTCTTAAAAATGGACGGATAACAGTGTTGTGAGTTTGTTGAGATAAGGGATTTAAATGTGTTTTGAAAGTGTCAAATCAATTCCTATTATTACTCCCTCCTATCATTTAATTACCCCCTTACCAAAACCCTCACCCTCACCCTCTTTCTCTCCTCGTCGCTCTCTCTCTCTCTAAACCCCTCTGTTCTCTGTCTTTTTCCCATCAAATTTCCATGGCTAGTCCGACGAAATCTCCTCAAATCACCTCTCCCATGGACATTTCCCCTCTTGCTCCCTCAAGTGTTGCTTCGAATATCGCCATTCCAATGGAGACATCACCAACGACGACATTATCAGCAACACCTTCAACATCCCCAAGTTTGGACATTATAGTGTACAACCCTCTTCCCACTCCCACTCCAATGAACATGCCTAAAGCTTCACCATCAATTGAGCTGACCTTTGCACCTTCCAAGAAAACCAAGAAAAGGAAGGTTCTTGATGCTTCTTCGAAAATTAGGGCTGGAGGCCGTCGTCAGTCAGAGAGGATTAAAACCTTGGAAAGGCCAAAAATTCCTTCCAACACTGCTGATGATCCAGTTTATGTTGAAGATGATTCAAGCTCGGCTCTAGAGGTATCATCTGAGGAAGGTTCGGACCCCAATTTTAAAGCTACAAAGGAGACCTCTTCCTCAACTAATGATGATAATGAAGCATGGCTGGAAGATGAAAAGACTCTTGCTCAAGCTCAGTTCAGAGTGGTGAAGAGACAGAAAATTCATAAAAGTGTTGCCTCCAGTGTCCCCAATCCAATGGCAACACCTGAGACAACACCTGCAGCAAAGACTAAACCTCAGTCAAGTTCTCCTTCATACTCTCCCATTTCGTGGCCTGAGGTAACTCCAACTCATTCTCAAGAGTCTAAATCTGATTTTGAATCTTTTGGGTACTATGAACTGCCATTTCTCTCCGAGGAGATTTATTGTGAATCTAACTTGGACAAATGGGTCCAAGACTCGGAGAAGAGAATTTTAAATGAGAGAAACATGAATGTGGTTCAGTTCAAAATTCTAGGAGTTTATCAGTTTCTTGAGGATAGAAACTTATTGCCAACAGTTACCAAAGTGTCTGTGTATGTTGAAAGCATTGTTAGGAATTTTATGCTCATCTTAGGGAGGACATTGACGATAGGAGCACTCCACACTATGGAAAAATATTTGTGAGAGGAAAGATTTATGATTTTAATCCCTCCATTATCAATAGAGCTTTTGGTCTCCCGAGTGTTGAAGATGAGAGTTTGAATATAGAACCCAATGCCCTAGCAAGTTTTCTGACTGGTGGAAGAGTGTCTGTTTGGAGTGACCATTTTAAGGCAACCCTTCTTTCTTCCCTGTTTAGTGTTCTTCACAAGATCTGCATTACCAATTGGCTCCCTACAGCCAATGAGAACACAGTTACCTTTGAGCAAGCCACATTGTTATACAAATTGGGTATGAAGCAAAGGATAAATTTTGGGAGATTGGTGTTTGCCCACCTTGATGCATGGGCTAAGAAAAAAAAACTTCATTCTATATTTTTCCCTCCCTCATTTATAATGTTCTCATTTTTCAAAATCTGAAATCTTGGAATGCGGACAATATCTCTGAAAAGCATGTATTGTATAAGATAAGCAAACATTTCACTGAAGGTGATAGGCACAGAGATTTGCCTTGGGTTTTAGTTTCTTCAGCTGCTCCTACTGCTGCCCCTACTTCAAGTGACGCCCCAAGTGTTGCCCCTGCAGTTGGCAACACTCAAGGCAACACTCAGCCTATTATGATTGATGCTGCAATGGTTCTGAATTTTTTCAACAGGCAAGTGGAGCGTATAGATTTAGTAATGCAGGGATGGTTGGAGATGCGCTCAGACATGGTAAAAATGGTAGATTTGATTTCTTTCAAAATAGGGAGAGATCAATCAAGGCCAAGGCGTGATTTTGACGGAGCTGGGCCCAGTGGTACGAATACAGAAGAGGGAGGAGAAGCTAGTGATAAAAATGCAGAAGGTTGAAGAATGGTTCGAAAGTTTGACTTATGGTTGTTCAAGACAATTTTAATTTGTTTTAATTTGTTTTAATTTGTGTCTTGGTTGCATTAAACAATTTTATTTATGTTTTTAATTCTGTTTCGGTTGGAGGTTTTGTTTAAACAACTTGAATCTTGGGTGGTTATGGGTTATAAATATTACGTTGCTTAGTGTTTATTAAAATCGTGTTTAAAGGGAAGTGTGTATATGATGGGGGAGATTTATTGTTATGACTAACTGTTTATGAAGGTACATCACGTTGTATTTTGTGAAGAAATTCGTATCTAAGAGGGAGATTGTAAATGTTAGAACATGTGTTGCCATGTGTGTTGTCCCGTGTGTCACCATACCAGTGTTGTCACTGGTGTTGCCACAGGTGTTGCCACAGGTGTTGCCATTTAAGATTTGGCAACACCAGAATAGTTACTGTATTTTTCTTAAATAACAACGTGTTAATTAATGATTATATGTCAGTTGTTAGTCTGCTATATTTGAGGTTGAACAGGTCAAGAAAAAATGCCCAGGCGTGACCCTCAAGTTATTGAATAAAGTTACACATAAACACATTGTTTATGTGTAAAAGTGATGACCAAGTAAATGGGTTATTGGTTAGCTATTCAGGGGGAGCTAAGGATAGAAGTACAAGGCTGTTATAGCAAGGCGTACAAGCATGAGAAGCAGAGAAGACCAAGTCTTCTACAAAAGAGGCGAGTAGAGCTATTTTGAAGGAAACAAACTCAAGGTTGTTTAGCTGGTCATTTGGAGTAGGCTGTTCTGGAGTCCTATATATAGTGCAGTCGATCAACATTAGTGATCATCCAATTCAGAAAACAAAAATCTGCACAAGAAAGAATTCTTCTTTTCAGTGTCGCCATTCAAGTGTTGGCAACACTTTGTCCAACACTCGTGAGCTTACATATATATTTATGTATTTTGTGAGGTTTTGAGTGTTAGATTATTAGTGATTACAAAAAGAGAATTCTAGATTAGTTGTTCCCAGTGTTAATTATTATAAATCATTAGGGAACTTTTGACCTTGTATTTAAAGTTTTTTATATATAAAGGTATTACCCTCCTGGCACCCATCAAGTTATATATTTATATAACTTGATAAAATTATATTTCTTGTGTATCTTTATTTTTTCTTCCGCTGCTGTTAGAATTATTTCTATTATTTGGTTTTTGAATTGGTCTGTGTTGTGCCGACACTAATAACAACACTTGTGAGTTTCATCTCACTTTGCTAAGCCATCGACAATTTCAGTCACGAAATGATTTTTTCTACTTTTTTGTTTCTACTTTAAATGAATTGAGTAATAATTTTAGATTAATTTAAATATTCTAATAAAAAACAAAAAATTGTCATTTACAGTATTTATAATGATTTATCAGTAACAAATTTTGGATATTCATTAAAATACTTAAATTTAACCTAAAATTATTTTTCTGTGTTCATTCCAAATAATAAAAAATTAATAATAGGAAGACCTTCCTGGGAAGGAGGGAATACTATAATTTTTCTACCAAATATTTAATCAAACATAATTGTCATATTTGATTGAGATAAATATATTTAAATTTTAAGTTTAAGTTTACCTTTTCCTTGTAACTTATTACATTTGTTAATTTTTTATATTGCAAGAGTAATATGTGAGAGCGATAATTAATAAAAGTAACTTTTTAGTGTTTGTAAGGATACAGTAAAAACTCTATAAATTAATAATATCGAGACCGGTGAAATTTAATAATTTATAGAATTATTAATTTATCAATAAATATAATTATTAATTCAAAGAGTTTTTAGTCAATTCGAAAAATTTCAGCGTATAAACTAAATTAATCGTTTGTAGATAATAACCTGAAAGACATCGTAAGTTGACGATAACTTTAAATTCATTGTATACAAGATTTGAAATTTAAAAGAAAACAAATAATTATATAGTCATATTTTCACTAAATTATGATAATTATTTTTTCAATTTCTAAGGATTATTAATATATGATTTTCGTGGGATCTAAAATTACAAAGGTGTCTCCTGAAAAAATTATTATCTTATTTTATCCACTTTTGTTGTGATTTTTTCAATTGGCCCAAGTTCGAATTGAATTTATTATTCTAGAGAGTTTATTAATTTATTGAGTAATATTTTAAAGAGTTTCTATTGTATTTAGAAAATAAAAAACTGAATAATTACATACTAAAAAAATAAGTTTTTTATCTAATAATTGATTGGCTAGGTTAGAAAAAAGTACACATATTCACATATTCACATGCAACGAAAATACTAGAGTTTAGTAATATAATGATATTTAGAAAAAGAATCTAAAAGTAAATTATTATTTTCCAAATTATTTTTTGTTCTTATAAGAATTTTCTTTATTCTTTCAAATTAATTATTTGTTAAATTTATTTGTCTGTGACTTTAACGCACATGTGTAATTATAAATTAACTTTTATAATTATAGTAACCTTTTTAATTTAGTTCATCTTATTGTGAGTACCCCGACCCAAACTCGTATTTTTGGGTCCACCTTTCTTTTATTTTTGGGCTCATTTAAATTCATTTAGTTTTGGGCCCATTTTTATTATTTATATTCATTAGTTTTGGGTCTGCTTCACTTCGGCCCATTCTGCCTGAAAGACGATCGGTGTAATTCCAAATCAACGTTAAATAGAGATTGATTTTCATTTGGCAGAGGGGGGGACACACACTGAGAAATCAAGGCACGCCCACTTTCTCTCTCTCTCAAGACGCAGAGGACCACTCTCTCTCACTTCTCTCTCTCTAGCCGCAAACACGGCTTAGCTCCCTGAATCATCTTCTTCCCCCAACAACAACAATGGTGATCCACACCATTGTCACTCCCTAAATCACCACCTACAATCGTTCCCCACCATAGACGGGGACACACACAGAGAAAGAAGCAACACAGACTCTCTCTCTCTCTAATCGTAAAGGGACCATTGTCGTCTCCCTCATCTCCTCACCGGTCTTCTCCCTCGTCGGCCCCTAACAACGCCAAACACTTCAATCACCTTCCTCACCGGAAACCAACCCTCTCTCAATCGCTCCTCAATCACTCACCGTTCTCCGTTCTCTACCCCAAACAAACCCAATCGATCGATCCCCTGTTCTAAAACCATTCACCGGTGACCCCCTTCACCATTTCCCTCTCTATACTCCGGTTAAACGGAAACCCAATCCAACTCTATTTCCATTGCTTCCCCCTGTTTCCAAAGCCTACGCCAATCACCGTCCTCCGCTCTCCCCAAAACAGCGCTCCCTCTATCTCCATTCACCAACGACCACTTCCTCATCGGTTCGTTTCCTCTCTCTAACCCTCGACGTATCCATCTCCGGCCTAGCCCCAAATTAGTCGACGCCATATCCCCTATTCAGATCCTTTTTGCGTTAAGCTCATTCCGGCCTTGAAGCTTCAACAGTAAGCTCGCACACTCTCTCTCGTTCCGGAGCCGATTTGAAGCTCTCTACACCTAACTGGGTGTAGAGATCGTGGATACTCCGAGGGTAATCTCTAAACCCTTCTCTCTCTCCTCGTTGATTCATGGGTTTTGCCGTACTTGGTTTTGTTCAGGCTAGAACCTGATTGGATTTGGTTGGTATTGACATAGTATCATTTTGTTTCCAATATGCTTTGATCTGTGCTTGGGTATTGCCGTGTTTGGTATGGATATTCAGGCTAGAACTAGTTGAAATGGATATGGCCATAGCCTTATATCTGTTCCCAGTATTATACTGTGATCCATTTACTTGAGCTGTTGTTTGGTATTAGTTTGTCTAAACACCAAATAGAGGATGAATCCGTCATATTAATTCTCTCTCGTGTGTTTATCCATATCTAGGTGATGATATTGTCTCGTTGCAATTATACATTTCCATCTCCGCAATCTCGTTATTGTTGTAAGTTCCTTTTTTGGTTAACCTCGTTGTTGCTATTGGTTTGTTTCCATTAAGTCCATCTTTGTTAACCTCGATGTTGATATTGGCTTGTTGCCATTGATTCCATCTTTGTTAACCTCGATGTTGATATTGGCTTGTTGCCATTAATTCCATCTTTGGTAACCTCAATGTTGATATTGGCTTGTTGCTGTTAATTCCATTTTGTTGTCTCGTTGCAATTATACACTTCCGTCTCTTGCAATCTCGTTGTTGCTGTTAATTTCATCTCTGTTAACCTTGTTGTTGATATTGGCTTGTTCTGTAATCAACCTAGTTGTAAGGCCTCATTATATGGCATAATATGTCCCGCGACACAACTGACCCTCACTGGCCCTGTGTCGGGCGACATACTTAGTCAAATGCAGCAGGTCCCTTTTCAGTTGTAATATGTTTACCTCGTTGTAATCAGGACGTGGCCCCCCAATATAAGTGGCTCACAAGTTGTAATTCCTCGCAGTTTATCGATAAAGCATTAAAATTCATTTTTATACATATATTATGTCTCACATAATTTGCACACACTTTTGAATGGTTTTGAATGTTGAACATAGAAAGACTCGTTTACGGACGAGGCGTGTTGGGTGAACTCTCAAGTTCTTCCCAACACGTAACCTGACCCCCGAACCCAAAATTCTCTTTTAAAAAGGTTCTCAATGTTTTCCTTAAAAACGGCGTGGCGACTCCTAAAGATAATTTATTTTCGGCGAGCGTTCATTCAGTGGCGACTCCGCTGGGGACTTGAAACCTGTTTTCAAAAGAGGGTCAAACTTTCGTGTTCGTTCAACATTCACTTCATTCATATATGTGTGCATTGTTGGTGACTTTATATGTGCATAAATGCATTTAGTGCTTTGCTTTATCCTTTCCCCTTCTTAGCTTCCTTGCTTCCTGTTGAGGTTGTGTTGGTGCTTGGGGCTGAGCTATGCATTGTGCTTGGAGGCTGGGGCTGGCCCCTGTTTATTGTTCATATTATGATGTGACTCCTTATGTCACGCGACACATTTGACCTCATCAATGTTGTGTCACGTGACATAAGTGGTCAGTTTTGCAGGATTTGATTTCCGGTGCAGGTTGTGATTGTGGGGCAGTCCCCCATGATCAAATTATTGATCCTTGATTATTGTGCTCTGTGGGGTGTGTGTGTGTTATTTTCCTTCATCCCCTTTTCCATAAAAAAAAAAACAAAAAAATAACAAAAAAAACAACAAAAAACTAAAAACAAAAAATCTTTTACAAAAAAGCAAAAAATATTTTTCTAGAAGATACCTTCACACTACTCGCACGCTACCCGCACATAGAGTTAGAACCCGGGAGTGTACGGACGGCATCGCGGACAGTGACGTGTTTCGCTTACGCTTGAGCGCCTGAAGTCCTCCTAGCCTGTGGAGTCAGCCAACACTTGTCCGTGACACACTTTCTACCGTGACCGGTTGGTTTTTGGCAAAATACTTTTCAAAACATTTTCCAAACTCGGTTTTCAAAATTTTCTCACAAAGTCCGAGTCATACTTTGTCTCCAAAATCTTGGCATACTCTCCCTCTTCATGTCGAAATTACGACATAACTCAACGTGAGTACATGTCAAAATCTTGACATGTCTCGACGTAGGTACATGTCGATTTCTCGATTTGGCTTCGCAAGAGGTCATGACGCGTTTTCGACATGTGCTAACGCAAGACCATGTCGAATTTTTGACACATACTAATGAGAAGTCATGCCGAAATTACACCATGAAGAGACGAGAGACCATGCCAGATTTTCGACTCGAAGTAAGGAGAGGTCATGCCGAATTTTTTCCAGGATTTTACTTGCGAATACGGTCTCGTACATTCAAACGTACTTTCGACCCTCTCTCCTCCCGAGTCAAGACGTTGTTGACTTGGACTTGGTTTTGAAAATCTTGAGTTTGACATGTTTTGACTTGTATGCCCTTAGGTCCGTTCTGCTTTTGATTGGTGGGTTCCACGTGCCCTATATGACCTCTGCCGGGATTGTTCGTCCCGGGAGTGCAATACCGGCGGAACCCACTAGTCCAGGAATAGTGTAGAATGCGAAAAAGAAGGTGTTCCCCTTTTCCAACCATTCTTAGGACTAATAAAAATTGTTTTTATTCAAACCATTAATAAGATGTTGCATGAGTCCATCTCCTCCCTCTCCCATACCATCTCAAAGTCTCTATCCTCCGCCATCTTACTAATCACCCCTTCGCCTCTACGGCTACGGCAAGTTGGGTGTGTGCTCTCATTCCCGGCGCTCATTGGTCCATATTCCCAAGGCGGAAGCAGTTCAAGTGTCCGAGCGATCTTCATCTGACTCAGAACCCGAGATGTCTGGTGCAGAGAATGTGGTGGCTAGCCAGTCTGGAGTTTCTCGCCCATCCGAAGTTGATGCAGTCAATCAGTCCTCGTAGGATCTAGAATGTCCGCTGTCGGGCATGAGTATGTCGAGTCCATTTTGGATCAGTTTTTGCTTTCAGTGATAAAAATCTTTGTTTCTCTTCTTGCTAGACTCGAGACATCACTAGCACACCCACATTACGCTCAATTGAAATGATCTTATTCTAAATGATCGCTTGTGCTGCTCAATTACTGATCCATTGAAATGATTAATATTTAAATTGATCAGAGTGAGAAAATCAATTGATATCCTTTTCAAATTGGGGCTTACCAACTCCCCATCTTGCATCTCATATGCTCACATCTCTTTCGTCATCCTCATCATTTCGTTGCTCAACGAATTTGCATGAATCTTCCTCAATTATGCTTAAGCAAGCAATGAAGCCTTAATCTCGTTAGGTCATCCGGTAGGGATTGCGGTTGAAGCCTTTCACCCATAGGAAAGCCATTACCTTACCCTCACCAAACAATATCCTTTCATTTCAAGATCGGCATGTTTTGAAACCCTGTTTAGCCATCACCTTTGCTCCTTGCTGAGAGAAGTCCAAGCAATGCCAAGAAGTTAGCTTCGAGAGTCAGGGACGCATAAAATACTCAAGTTGTGAAGGAAGGAAAGATAATCCTCAAACTCCTCAAAGAGGCCTTCCGAGTTGTCAAAAGAAGGATTTTAAACTCACAATCTCGGATATATCCTAAGCTCCTCAGGAAGCCTTCCAAATTATCAAAAGTAGGATTTTAAATCCTCACAACTCAGCAAAAATCCCAGACTTCTCAAGAAGCTCTCCAATGATCAAAAGGAGCCCGAATTCTCACAAGATTCGCAAAAGTCCTCGATAGCTTAGACTTCCTTTCACCATTACCTTAATCAATCCCAAGCCATCATCTCGATTTTAGAGGATATTCCCATTTCCTTAACCAATCCCAAGCCATCCTCTCGATTTTAGAGGATATTCCCATCACCATTACCATTACCCTTGCCTTTGGTCAAAGTCAAAATTTGACCTCTCATTCTTAGAGGCAATCAATCTTTCTCGCCGTAGATTTCCCAAACACATCCCTGCAAGCCAACCTCTCATCTTTAGAGGTTCAGTCAGTAAAAGGCCTAACCGACCTCTCATCTTAAGAGGTCATGGCATTCCAAATCACCCGATGGCCGATCAAAGTCCGAAAACCCAGCTACAGTCCCTACCGGATAGTAATTTTATTCCAATATCTTCAAGAGCTAAATCAAATTAATGCTTCATTGCTTTCTTAAATTGGAATCTAATCCATCTTGGTTCAAAATCATCGATCTTAGATTGTGCAAATTCAGTCCATTCATTTGGCACTTCATGTGAGCATATTTCATTTCTCTTCTGCAAACACTTGTCGTGGATGTCCCACTGGGGCTCCGCATCCGTGTCTTTCATCGACACTCCAAGAGGACATGTTTTTCAATTCTCCGAATCCTCAAAATCCTCAAAGGTCCTCAGACCCTCGAATTTCAACATTCCATTCTCTTTCAATCGGGATAAGCCCGAACTACGGCGACCTGAGCTCCTCGTCAGGAGGGGAACGTAGGCAACCATAACTGGTCCGGTCGAAATCACAAACAAATCTCAGAAAATTCGGTCTCATCAAGGACCGTTCCTATACACTTTCCATCCTTTCGAGCTTGATTCTCGATATCAGTTGGTTTTCTCCTTGTGATTAATTAAAATATTTGTTCATATCAGATTTAGTGTTTGAATAACACGAACATCAATAAAGGGTTTTAAGCAGCCTTGTGATCATCACGAATAAGACAAGTTTTCAAGTGTCTCGACAAGTCTTCTCTTTCTACATCATAGGAAAATAGAGCCAAACACTGTCTTTCTGTCTGCAGGGGCTTTCATACACTTTTCCACACCTTGTGATGCTTATACTCTCCCAAAAGAGTCAAACCCAAAAGCGAGAGTGTCATACACGAATTCGGGATCCATTCCCACCTTCGAAAAATGTGCCCCTGCACATGTACATTTTTGAGTCTTGTCCAGCGACTGATTGACTAAGGTCTGAAAAGATGGGTGCCTCCTTGGTCGCATGATGATTCTGCCTGTAATGGGGCTGCATCGGATCTCTTCAAGCTGGGGCTTTACTATGCTGTCCTCTCAAGCTCTCCTTACCAGATTCCCTCTGGGTTTGCTTTGCATTACCAACTGGGGCTTTGCCTAGTCATCTCTTCACCAATCCGGGATCGTTCTCTGCACTTTCTCTGCTGCTTGCTGCCTCATGCACGCGATACACCTTGTCCTCATCAGCAACAATCAACCTGCTGCCATCTGTACTCTCAGGGTACACCCCGACTTGCCTAGCTGCGCCATATCATCCATCATTCATGGGAGAGGGTTCGACCCATACATCATCATATACACAGTCATTCAATCATAAATCCATCATAGCATAATTGCTACATACAGATCAAATTCATCAAGCCATACAAAATCCTCACTCCATTTTCATCCCCAGCCGAGATGGACTCGTGCAATGAATTTAATAATGCATAAGCAAAAAACTCAATAATTGAATAAAATGCAAAGTACCTAGTAGTGATGTGTTTCCCCCCCCCCCACAGGGTACAATAATCAAGTGATCATAATCTGATCGTGAGGACTGCTCCTCAAATCACAATCTGTACAAGGAATTCAAATCCTGCAGGTGGCATACTCTGCCTTTATCATCTTCATCGGTCTTGTCATCTTCAGACTTATCAGCTTTGTTTGAAAGAGCCCTAGCTGCCTCAGTCTCCAAGCAATGCTCGTCAAGCTCATCAGCCTCGTTGGCAAACCATCATCAAAGGTCCGTCTTGCAATGGGAGATAAAGGGTCCATCTTGCAACGGTAAATTGTCAACAGCAAAGTTCGTATTCTACTCAACAAATGTCTCCAAAGTCAGCCCATCACTTCAAGTGATCTTCGTGTGCACGACCCTTGCAGGTAAGCACGGCACAGGTATGAAAGTATATCTCATTTCAACTGCAAATCATCTTGCCTTATGTTTGCTTTCTCGTAAAAGTCATTTCAAGTCTTGAAATTCATCTCGCAATACTTTTGAGTTAATCTCGATCCTTTTTAGGCTTGTTCATATACCCTGTAGGCTTGTTCCTACACCTTTTTAGGCTTGTTCCTATATTTCGCTAGGCTTGTTCCTATGCGTGGGCTTGTTCCTGCACCTCTTTAGGCTTGTTCCTATATTTCGCTAGGCTTGTTCCTATGCGTAGGCTTGTTCCTACACCTCTTCAGGCTCGTTCCTATATCTCGCTAGGCTTGTTCCTATGCATAGGCTTGTTCCTACACCTCTATAGGCTCGTTCCTATATCTCGCTAGGCTTGTTCCTATGCGTAGGCTTGTTCCTACACCTCTTTAAGCTCGTTCCTATATCTCGCTAGGCTTGTTCCTATGCGTAGGCTTGTTTCTACACCTCTTTAGGCTCATTCCTATATCTCGCTAGGCTTGTTCCTATGTGTAGGCTTATTCCTACACCTCTTCAGGCTTGTTCCTATGCTTCTTTAGGCTTGTGCCTATACCCTTTAGGTTTGTTCCTATACCCTTTTAGGCTTGTTCCTACACCTCTTCAGGCTCGTTCCTATATCTCGCTAGGCTTGTTCCTATGCGTAGGCTTGTTCCTACACCTCTTTAGGCTCGTTCCTATATCTTTTAGGCTTGTTCCTATGCGTAGGCTTGTTCGTACACCTCTTCAGGCTCATTCCTATATCTTTTAGGCTTGTTCCTATACCCTTTTAGGCTTGTTCCTACACCCCTTTAGGCTCGTTTTATGTCTCTGAACCATGTTGTGATTATCTTTCATGTTATGCTTTTAGGATTATGCTTCTTTCGAGTCTAAATGCCCATCTCTCTCGGTCTTTCCCAAGAATCATTACCAAGATCCTTAGCCCGGAATGGCTATAAACTGCCCGGTCCGGAAAATCGTACAGTTTTCAACACAGAAAATAGCCCGGAATAACTATAAACTACCCGGTCCGAAAAACCGTACAGTTTCCAACACAGAAAATAGCCCGGAATGGCTATAAACTACCCGGTCCTGAAAACCGTACAGTTTCCAACACAGAAAATAGCCCGGAAAGGCTATAAACTACCCGGTCCGGAAAACCGTACAGTTTCCAACACAGAAAATAGCCCGGAATGGCTATAAACTACCCGATCCGGAAAACCGTACAGTTTCCAACACAGATCCATAGCCCGGAATGGCTATAAACTACCCGGTCCGGAAAACCGTACAGTTTCCAACACAGAAAATAGCCCGGAATGGCTATAAACTACCCGGTCCGGAAAGACCGTACAGATTTCCCACACAGTAAAAATTCGCGGATGACTCCCAAAGAAAAAAGTCAAACCCTCGGGGTGACTCCCCATCAAAACAGTCAAGGTCGCGGGTGACTCCCAAAGAAAAAAGTCAAACCCTCGGGGTGACTCCCCATCAAAACAGTCAAGTTCACGGGTGACTCCCAAAGAAAAAAGTCAAACCCTCGGGGTGACTCCCCATCAAAACAGTCAAATTCGCGGGTGACTCCCAAAGAAAAAAATCAAACCCTCGGGATGACTCCCCATCAAAACAGTCACGTTCGCGGGTGACTCCCAAAGAAAAAAGTCAAACCCTCGGGGTGACTCCCCATCAAAATAGTCAAGTTCGCGGGTGACTCCCAAAGAAAAAAGTCAAATCATCGGGGTGACTCCCCATCAAAACAGTCAAGTTCGCGGGTGACTCCCAAAGAAAAAAGTCAAACCCTTGGGGTGACTCCCCATCAAAACAGTCAAATTCGCGGGTGACTCCCAAAGAAAAAAGTTAAACCCTTGGGGTGACTCCCCATCAAAACAGTCAAGTTCGCGGGGACTCCCAAAGAAAAAGTCAAACCCTCGGGGTGACTCCCCATCAAAACAGTCAAATGCGCGGGTGACTCCCAAAGGAAAAGTCAAATTCGCGGGGTGACTCCCCTTGGAACAGTCAATCCCGGGTACAAACGCCCATCTTCGGGGTGACTCCCCTTGGAACAGTCAATCTCGGGTACAAACGCCCATCTTCGGGGTGACTCCCCTTGGAACAGTCACTTTTGGGCACAAAGCCCGTGGCCTCTCATTAGCGCCACCTCTTTAACGAACTACGATTCGGCTTGATTCCCCCACGGGATACGTAGGAATCCTTTTCATAAAAGGTCCAGCCGCATGACCATCATGGTCGATTTTCCCTGGGACGCAAACGTCCATCTTTGTCTGAACTACGATTTGGCTTGATTCCCCCACAGGATACGTAGGAATCCTTTTCATAAAAGGTCCAGCCACTTGACCATCTTGGTCATCTCTTTCTCCGCCGTTCGTGTCCGGCTCGGGATTCTCATTGTGTCGACGACCCCACTTCCCGTGGAAGTGACGTCGCCGAGGGGCTCTGTGAGTACCCCGACCCGAACTCGTGTTTTTGGGTCCACCTTTCTTTTATTTTTGGGCTCATTTAAATTCATTTAGTTTGGGCCCATTTTTATTATTTATATTCACTAGTGTAACTCCCGTGCGATGCACGGACAGCTATTAAAATATATTAATGAAAATTCATACAAATATAACAGGAAATATAGAAATGTTTGTGTACATTGTAAAACACTTTTTTGAAAACTATATTATTAGTACAAATATCATATTGAAGGTCACTAAAATGAATATATATTTAAGGCATAGTTAGTTTGTACGAAGCGCGCTTTATACGTAAATTCTCGTTCTAATCAATAATAATCACATTTGACATCCATTATTCAATGCTATGGAATTGAACGCATATTTTTTATGTAAAACATATTTATTGTGTATTGAACGTTATATGTGCGTAATTTGTCCACAGTATCACTTAGTTTCGCCAACGATTGGGAAAGCTTAATCAATCTAGTTATAAGTCTCCAAATCTTTCTCTTCAACTGCAATTCAGAACTCTTGACTCTAGTGATTCTCCAAACAAACAAATTACATCAAATGAAATTTTCAAGTATCATCAATTTTGATTTTTGAGAAGTTATTTTGTTCTTGAGCCGTATTCAACTTCTACATCCCCGTTTGATTTTTACATATTTCTTTAATGTTACTGTTATATAATCATGTTTTTTTATATCGCAACTATTAAATTTAACATTAGGAAAAATTATTTCACTATCACATAAATAAATGCTCCCTTCGTCCCATTTTAAACTTTCTTTTTTTTTAATAAAAGGTGTCCCATTTTAAATTAAAAAAAAATTACAATGAAAATTTTTTAATATTTTTTTATTCAATGGTCTTATAAGTCATACTCACAACAACTATTCACTAATTACTTTGTACCCAACTTTGTATACTTTATAATAAAACCATTCATCTCTTTAATATCCTAACCAAATTTTTAACGTTTAAAATAGGACAAAAGTTGAAGAAAAAATTATTAATATTTCTATTATGCAATGCTATTTTTTCCCTTTATTTCCTTATAAATGTAGAGATTAATAATATGACATAGAAAAATAAGAAAATACAATAAACTATAAACAAATAAATAAATAATAATATACAAATATTATCAATATTTAAAATTTATTCTAAAAAAAGATGAATACTACGCGGGTTCGGGTTAAATGAGACGGTTCGAGCTAATCCCAAATCCACCCCAATTTCACCCGATTTAAAAGAAAACATTTCCAAACTCTTTTCATTAGAAGCGGATCAATGCGGGTTTAGGAGGGATTCAAAAATTTTATCAACCCGTTTTTTACTTACAAAATTCTTTAAATAGGGCAATATCAAGTTAAAGGACATACTAACACAATTTTCCTAGAATTGGGACAAAAAAAAGTAATTTGATTTCGCTAATTCACAAATTTTAGTTGATTGAGACGGAAAATATAATTTTCCATTCTAGTTAAAGCACATAATAATGCAATTTTTTGGATGTGGTGAATTATTTTGAGTTGAAGGTAATATTCATTTTTGAAATGAAGGAAATAATTTTTTTTGTATAATGACTTTTTTTTAAATTGACTTGAGGCGAAAAATATAATTTTTCCTTCTAGTTTTATTTATTTTAGTTTTCATTATTAAGACTTAATTTTTATTTTGCAACTAATTAATTTCAACATTAGGATAAATTATTTCACTATCAAATAAATAAATGCTCCGTTCGTCCCATTTTAAACTTCCTTTTTTTTTTTAATAAAAGGTGTCCCATTTTAAATTTAAAAAAATTACAATGAAAAAATTAGAAAATTTCAATATTAAATGGTCTTATAAGTCATACTCACAACAATTATTCACTAATTACTTTGTAGCCAACTTTTAATACTTTATAATAAAATCATTCATCTCTTTAATATCCGAACCCATTTTTTAACGTTTAAAATAGGACAAAAGTTGAAGAAAAAATTATTCATAAATATTATACATAAAAAAGGCACAAATAAATGAAACCAAGATTAATAATCCATCAAATTTTGACAAAATAAAAATTAAAACATAAATAGTTCTAATAATTATATTTGTAGCCAATAATAAGATTTTTAATTTTACTAATATACTTCAACTACTCTTTACATTAAAAAATGTTATATCAAATGGCTTCCACATTTTTTTATCATTAATCTAAAGTTCTTTATTAATAATCCATCATTTTTTAAAAGAGATCAATAGAAATTGTTTCTCAAAAAAAAAAAAAATCTGAGCGAGAAGAAATTAATATAAAATGTTTTGTAAAAAAACAAACTCAATGAAAATTCATAATAATATGTTTTTCATTATTTCTAAAGTACTTTTAAGGAAAAAAATTGTCCTTCAATTCAAAAATGAATATTTCTTTCATCCCATAATTAATACTACTTTCTATATCCAAAAAAAAAAAATTTGCTTCCTTTGCCTCAAGGAATTTACTTGTACAAAAAATTAATTTTTATTTTCTGAGACGAAGATACTAAAATTATAAACATTATTTTTTACAAAATAATACTACTTCAGCTAAAGAAAAAAAATACTATTTTCGTCCCAATGAATATTTTATAAAATATTACTTAATTTGTTTAAAAAATTAATGTCATATTTTGAAACAAAGGCACTAACATTACAACATTTCAAAAATGAATATTACTTTCGATTCAAAATGAATAACCCAAAAATAATACTACATTTTTTATTCAGAAAAATGAGCATTATTCCCTTCATCCCAATTAATATTTTAAAAACTAATATTACTTCATTCGCCTCAACAATTAATGTTTGTAATGTTAGTGCATTCGTCTCAAAATATGACATTAATTTTTTAGGCGAATAAAGTAGTATTATTTTTTAAAATGTTCATTGAGCCAAAGGAAGCAATGTTAATTTTTCTTAGACATATAAAAAAATTCTAATTTTTAAGGAAAAAAATTACTTCAATTCAAAAATGAATATTACGTTCGTCCCATAATTAATACTACTTT
Source organism: Adenophora triphylla var. japonica (assembly GCA_022495995.1). Classification (NCBI taxonomy): domain Eukaryota; kingdom Viridiplantae; phylum Streptophyta; class Magnoliopsida; order Asterales; family Campanulaceae; genus Adenophora; species Adenophora triphylla. The sequence continues at coordinate 204,046 of JAFEMH010000395.1, forward strand.
CTATATCCAAAAAAAAAAAATCCTTCCTTTGCCTCAATGAATTTACTTGTCTCAAAAATTAATATTTATTTTCTGACACGAAGACACGAAGATTATAAACATTAATTTTTACATAATAATATTTCTTCGGGTAAAAAAATAAATTACTATATTCGTCCCTAGGAATATTTTGTAAAATATTACTTAATTTGTTTAAAAAATTAATGTCAAATTTTGAAACGAAGGAACTAACATTACAAACATTAATTTTTGAGGCGAATGAAGAAGTACTAATATTCATATTAGTAAAATTATGATTATTATTATCATCATTGATAATAAAAAAATATATTTCACACTTAATTAATTTTCACAAAAAAGATATTGAAAAATTAAAAAGAAAAATTAAGAAAGGATAATGAAGAAATTTATAATTGAAAAAGAGTGTTTTTTTGTGTCCAAATTAAATGAAATTAGTCTCTAATTAAAGAGGAAAAAAAATTATGAATTTTGGTGTAAATTTTTTTAAAAAATTTTTTTTTTATATAAAATAATTGAGGTCGAAAAAAGGGGATAAAAATTAAAAAGCTGAAATAAAACCAACCAATCGAAGATCGCCACGTGGCCCAATTTTTTTTTTTTTTAAAAAAAAAGAAAAAACTTAACGCGTACACGCGCATTTGTCGGCGCGTGTGACGCACGCGCCAATTACAGCGTCCCACGTTTCCTCTCAGGCTTGTTAATTACAACTTCGCCACCGTGTGAAATTACTAAACTACCCCTGGTTTGGACGGGATTTTGACAATCCTATTATTATATATAGATAGATTAGTTTTGGGCCTGCTTCACTCCGGCCCATTCTGCCTGAAAAGACGATCGGTGTCATACGACATTGAGAATAATTCCAAATCAACGTTAAATAGAGATTGATTTTCATTTGGCAGAGGGGGGGACACACACTGAGAAACCAAGGCACGCCCACTTTCTCTCTCTCTCAAGACGCAGAGGACCACTCTCTCTCACTTCTCTCTCTCTAGCCGCAAACACGGCTTAGCTCCCTGAATCATCTTCTTCCCTCAACAACAACAATGGTGATCCACACCATTGTCACTCCCTAAATCACCACCTACAATCGTTCCCCACCATAGACGGGGACACACACAGAGAAAGAAGCAACACAGACTCTCTCTCTCTCTCTAATCGTAAAGGGACCATTGCCGTCTCCCTCATCTCCTCACCGGTCTTCTCCCTCGCCGGCCCCTAACAACGCCAAACACTTCAATCACCTTCCTCACCGGAAACCAACCCTCTCTCAATCGCTCCTCAATCACTCACCGTTCTCCGTTCTCTACCCCAAACAAACCCAATCAATCGATCCCCTGTTCTAAAACCATTCACCGGTGACCCCCTTCACCATTTCCCTCTCTATACTCCGGTTAAACGGAAACCCAATCCAGCTCTATTTCCATTGCTTCCCCCTGTTTCCAAAGCCTACGCCAATCACCGTCCTCCGCTCTCCCCAAAACAGCGCTCCCTCTATCTCCATTCACCAACGACCACTTCCTCACTGGTTCGTTTCCTCTCTCTAACCCTCCACGTATCCATCTCCGGCCAAGCCCCAAATCAGTCGACGCCATATCCCCTGTTCAGATCCTTTTTGCGTTAAGCTCATTCTGGCCTTGAAGCTTCAACAGTAAGCTCGCACTCTCTCTCGTTCCGGAGCCGATTTGAAGCTCTCTACACCTAACTGGGTGTAGAGATCGTGGATACTCCGAGGGTAATCTCTAAACCCTTCTCTCTCTCCTCGTTGATTCATGGGTTTTGCCGTACTTGGTTTTGTTCAGGCTAGAACCTGATTGGATTTGGTTGGTATTGACATAGTATCATTTTGTTTCCAATATGCTTTGATCTGTGCTTGGGTATTGCCGTGTTTGGTATGGATATTCAGGCTAGAACTGGTTGAAATGGATATGGCCATAGCCTTATGTCTGTTCCCAGTATTATACTGTGATCCATTTACTTGAGCTGTTGTTTGGTATTAGTTTGTCTAAACACCAAATAGAGGATGAATCCGTCATATTCATTCTCTCTCGTGTGTTTATCCATATCTAGGTGATGATATTGTCTCGTTGCAATTATACATTTCCATCTCCGCAATCTCGTTATTGTTGTTAGTTCCTTTTTTGGTTAACCTCGTTGTTGCTATTGGTTTGTTTCCATTAAGTCCATCTTTGTTAACCTCGATGTTGATATTGGCTTGTTGCCATTGATTCCATCTTTGTTAACCTCGATGTTGATATTGGCTTGTTGCCATTAATTCCATCTTTGGTAACCTCAATGTTGATATTGGCTTGTTACTGTTAATTCCATTTTGTTGTCTCGTTGCAATTATACACTTCCGTCTCTTGCAATCTCGTTGTTGCTGTTAATTTCATCTCTGTTAACCTTGTTGTTGATATTGGCTTGTTTTGTAATCAACCTAGTTGTAAGGCCTCTGTATATGGCATAATATGTCCCGCGACACAACTGACCCTCACTGGCCCTGTGTCGGGCGACATACTTAGTCAAATGCAGCAGGTCCCTTTTCAGTTGTAATATGTTTGCCTCGTTGTAATCGGGACGTGGCCCCCCAATATAAGTGGCTCACAAGTTGTAATACCTCGCAGTTTATCGATAAAGCATTAAAATGCATTTTTATACATATATTATGTCTCACATAATTTGCACACACTTTTGAATGATTTTGAATGTTGAACATAGAAAGACTCGTTTACGGACGAGGCGTGTTGGGTGAACTCTCAAGTTCTTCCCAACACGTAACCTGACCCCCGAACCCAAAATTCTCTTTTAAAAAGGTTCTCAATGTTTTCCTTAAAAACGGCGTGGCGACTCCTAAAGATAATTTATTTTCGGCGAGCGTTCATTCACTTATTTGTCAAAAAAGAATTGATTGTGCATTTAACTAACGTGTGGGTGTTAGAATAGTTAATTTAAATGTAGTACTCCTTCCGTTCCGAAATAACTGTCGTTTTTGAACGTTTCACAGATTTAAAAAAAGACAATTACTACCCCAATTTAATGATAAAAGTATTAAGATTGCCCCCTATTTTATATTTATGTTCTTTTCGCTTACATTACTCCATACAATAACTCAATTAATAAAGCAAAACAAATTTCAAATACGGGAATAAATAAGAAATTTTAATGCTTTTGACCCCAAAAGCGACAATTATTTTGAATCAAATATTTTATTCAAAAATAATAGTTATTTTGAACAAGAGGGAGTTCGTAAAATTCACCACAAATGAAATAAATACATCAATTAATTCAAGGAAAAAAAAGGATGTAACCAATGGTATATTAGTCATGTTATGTTTTCAAACAAGTAGTTGGAGTAAGGCTGCTTTATTGGGAAACCTTTGACTTGTGTTGTAAGGGTAACAATAACAATATTGAGGTCATATAATTATTGTCAAAGATGTTGAAATTCCTATTTTTACTAACCACCACAAAAGCGCAAATAATGATCTTGGTTGTGAAATCCTATTTTGGAGACATTATATAAGAAAAGAAATCCATACCTAAAACTAAAACTAAAACTAAAACTAAAGAACTTTCATATATTCTGTCTAATAATAAATGTCACATTTAATTTTTCAATATTTAAAAAAAAAAATAAGGTTTGCATATTGCTTGCACAATTATAAAATTACACTAAGACACTATTCTTATTTAAAAAATGTGACATTTATTTTGTAAATGGACAAAAAAATGTAACATTTATTTAATACGATTAATGTTACAAAACTAAAGTAAGATATGTTTTCTTTCTTAAAAAATGACTGATTGACATAGCTTAATCTGCCATTTTAGGTCTAAAATATCCTTTCATTGTAATGTAAAGGACACAAAGCTTGAATTCCCTCTCTAAAAGTCATTAATAACTGTCATTAATAATTATCCAATTAATATTTTCTATCTCACTTTTTTTTTCTTATTTCACTTTTCATACTTATAACATTTGATTCTACTATACACTCCCCTTAATTCTCGTGCAACACTTCTTTATAACTTTTCGAATGAGATACAAGGAGTATATATTATCTTTTCCATCCCAAACTGAATGTCCATAATCATTTTTAATTTTATCTTGATCAATATAAAATATGAATTTTGTTTTTAAACACTCATTTAGTGACGAAATAAGTACTACTGTTTTTTAAACACTCATTAAGAACTGTCATTAATTTATACATGCACAATTAGTCTATTAATTAGCTTATGTTAAGTATTTATTATTGCTTTTTCAGAAGGAATCTTATTCATAAATCAGTTTTCACACGCTAAATATTATCAGTTCAATCAAATTCAGATATAAAATCAGATTTCATCATTTAACGCTTAAAAAATCAAAGATCACCTAAGATATATTTTCTTTCTTCAAAGATGGAAGATTGACGTAGCTTAATATGTCATTTTAGGCCTAAAATATCCTTTCATTGGAAAGGACACAACAACTTCAATTCCCTCTCTAAAAGTCATTAATAACTATCATTAATAACTACAATTACTATTTTTTATCTCACTTTTTTTCTCTTACTTCACTTTTCAAACTTACAACATTTATTTTTACTATACACTCTCCTTAATTATCGGGCAACACTCATTTTATTTCTTTTCGAATGAGATAGAAGGAGTATATATTATTTTTTCCATCCCAAACTGAATGTCCAGAATCATTTTTAATTTTCTCTTGATCAAGAGAAAATATGAATTTTGCATTTAAACACTCATTTAGGAATTGAAAAAGTACTATTGTTATTAAACAATCATTAAGAACTGTCATTAATTTATGAGGCTTTGACCAAATAGCCTCCAATCCAAATGAAAACTATCTTTAAGGACTAATATTATCAAAACCCCCAAAAAAATCCCTATATATTTTCTGGACCAAATTGCCCTTGCCCACTCACGCGCCCAGCTCACACGCACACTTTTCTCTCTCTCTCTTTCTCTCTTCTTTTCTTTTTTTTTTACGTTTTCTTCTTCTTCTTTTTTTCTCTTTTCCTTTTTTTTTTACTTTACTTTTCTCTCTCTCTTTCTTTTTTTTTCTCTTAAATTTTTAAAATACAATATCTCAAAATTTAAAAGTCGAAAAAATAATTCGAAATCACTGTTTTAATCACATCGTCATGACGAATCAAACAAGTTTACTCACCATATATTTCAAAATTTATAAATAAAATAAATTTTTTTCACTTGTAAAAATCTGAGAAAATCATTTATCATTTGTTCACACATGAGTACAACTGTATAATGATTTTCACATTTATAAACTTAGAAGTCTATTTCACAATTTTGATGAAAATAACTGTATAAATAAATGTGAAACTGACCTCACAATCATAATTGAGAAATTGACCTCACAGTTGTGCACAAACAATCATCAAAAACTGATAAATAACGGATAAACCACAGATACTAAGTAGCAAAATAACTGTGAAATTGACCTCACAGTTCTCAGTTTAGAAAGGTCAAAAACCAAACCATTTCACGTTCATAAATAAATGTGAAACTGATCTCACAGTTTTAGAATTGTGAAAAACATTTCACACTTATTCACATCACAACCAACAACTGTAAAATAGACCTCACAGTTGTTCTATGAACGAATGACATAAAAACAGTGGAATCTATCACACAGTTATGCACAATAACCGAGAAAGTGACCTCAACAATCATAACTGAGAAATTGACCTCACAGTTATGAAATCGAACTCTAAGTCTAGGACTGTGAAACACATTTAACAGTTTATTCCATCACAATCAACAACTGTGAAATAGGTCCTACAGTTGTTCTACAAAAGAATGACATAAAAACAGAGAAATCTATTACAAAAAATGACATAAAACAGAGAAATTTATCACACAGTTATTGACCATTGACTGTGAAATTGACCTTACAGTTTTAAACTGAGAAATTGAACAAACACAACCACAACAAACAACTTCAGAATTCTTTTCCACAAAATCTCACCCAAAATTCTTGCAGTATAGATAACCAAATTCAGGCAGTTTTGATTCGGGGAGAGAGAAACGTCAATTTGTGCTTAGACCTAATTCACCAGATTCATATACCGACTCCAAATTCCAACACATTTAGAAGCATTAAATGATCCAACCAATGCCTAAAATATCACATTTCAATCAAAATTTCCACACCTGGATAAACAATTGCATTACAAAATCCAGAAAAATTGCAAAAATGGAAAAGGAAAGGTAGAATCAGATTCCAATGTCATACAATCAAAATTTCGACAATCCAAATCCCAGAATCCGATCAAATTTGAAAAACAAAAAACCTCCGAAATCAGAATAACATATGCCTTTAGCTCAATACCCACAATCCGATCATTTCTATTTCAAGAAAGTGAAATCCGTGTGTACAGTACGAACGGGCCCAGGAAGTTACGATCATGGCGATTGTAGTTGTCGGAGGGTTATGAGGGTTGTTGTGATGGCGGCGGAGATCATCGTCGGCGGTGGGGAGGAGGGAGGTATGGGGAGAGGGGGACTTGTCGTTGGGTTTTGGGAATTTGAAGCAGTTCGTCGACATAGACGCATATAAGAGAGAGAAACGCAATTTGCGTATAGAGAGAGAAAGAGAGAGGGCATTTTTGTCATTTAAACGGTTATGAAATATTTTAAAAGGACTTGGGTTTATTGGTAAAATGGATTTCAATTTATGGACCCTAAGGTATAATATGAAATGTGGTGTTTTTTTGATAAATTTCACCCTCTGATAGGGGCTTATTGGTAAAAATCCCTTAATTTATACATGCACACAGTTAGTCTATTAATTAGCTTATGTTAAGTATTTATTATTGTTTTTTTTTCAAAAATAATCTTATTCATAAATCAGTTTTCACACGCTAAATCTTATCAGTTCAATCAAATTCAGATGTAAAATCAGATTTCATCATTTAACGCTTAAAAAAATCAAACGCCACCTAAGATATATTTTCTTTCTTCAAAGATGGCAGATTGACGAAGCTTAATCTGCCATTTTAGGCCTAAAATATCCTTTCATTTGAAAGGACACAACAACTTGAATTCCCTCTATAAAAGTCATTAATAACTATACAATTAATATTTTCTATCTCACTTTTTTTCTCTTAATTCACTTTTCATACTTACAACATTTGATTATACTATACACTCTTCTTAATTCTCGTGCAACACTCATTTTATATATTTTCAAATGAGATACAAGAAGTATATATTATCTTTTCCATCCCAAACTGAATATACAGAATCATTTTTAATTTTCTCTAGATCAATAGAAAATATGAATTTTGTTTTTAAACACTCATTTAGTGACCGAATAAGTACTATTATTTTTTAAACACTCATTAAGAACTGTCATTAATTTATACATGCACAGTTAGTCTATTAATTAGATTATGTTAAGTATTTATTATTGCTTTTTTCAGAAGTAATCTTATTAATAAATCAGTTTTCAGACGATAAATTTTATCACTTCAATCAGATTATGATGTGAAATCAGATTTCACCATTTAACACTTAAAAAAATTAAATGCCACCTAAAATATATTTTCTTTCTTCAAAGATGGCAGATAAACGAAGCTTAATCTGCCATTTTAGGCCTAAAAGATCCTTTCATTGGAAAGGACACGACTTGCATTCCCTCTTTAAAAGTCATTAAAAACTGTCATTAATAACTATTCAATTACTATTTTATATCTCACTTTTTTTCTCTTACTTTACTTTTCATACTTACAACATTTGATTCTACTATACACTCTTCTTAATTCTCGTGCAAAACTCATTTTATTTCTTTTCGAATGAGATTGAAGAATTATATATTACTTTTTCCATCCCAAACTGAATGTCCAGAATCATTTTTAATTTTCTCTTAATCAAGAGAAAATATGAATTTTATTTTTAAACACTCATTTAGGGACCGAAGAAGTACCACTGTTTTTAAACACTTATTAAGAACTGTCATTAATTTATACATGCACAGTTAGTCTATTAATTAGCTTATGTTAAGTATTTATTATTGCTTTTTTTAGAAGTAGTCATATTCAGAAATCAGTTTTCAAACGTTATATCATATCAGTTCAATTAGATTCATATTTGAAATCAGATTTCAGCATTTAACGCTTAAAAAAATCAAACGCCAACTAAGATATATTTTCTTTCTTCAAAGATGGAAGATAGACGTAACTTAATTTGCCATTTTAGGCATAAAAGATCCTTTCATTGGAAAGGACACAACAACTTGCATCCCCTTTATAAAAGTCATTAAAAACTGTGATTAATAACTATCCAATTAATATTTTCAATTTCACTTTTTATCTGTTAATTCTCTTTTTATACTTGCAATATTTGATTCTATTATACATGTCAAGACCCAAAACCTAGGCACTATTTTGAACACGTGGTGAGCACGTGGGAGGGGGTGGGGTGGGGTGCATTGCATCTCATATTAGGCATTATATGATATTTGGATTGGTTATGGGTTTATTTGAATATTTTGCTAATTTACGTGATTTTAGATGTTAATAAATTAATTTTAAATATATAATGTCTAAATGGAATAAATAGGAATTAATGTAGTGAAGTTACAATATTTGAAATTTTAAATAAAAAGGTTATAAAAAGTGTTGAGGAGCTTTAACGTAAATATAACCTTGAGGTGGTTGATTGTAGTTATTTAGAACTTGGAGAAGCTTAGGTGTAAAATTCCTTATATAAATCCTTTTTCAAGCTTCTCTCAGAAGCTCACTTTCTCTGTCAATTTCTTTTCTTTCTTTCCTACGTCCCAGAAAGATCCTAAACCTAGGGTTACCTTCATAAAATCTCTATAATTCAACCGTCAGTCCGTTCTTCGTTTTAACTTCATATAAACACTCAGGGAGTCGAGTGGAACATTTATAACCGATCAAAGCTTTTCTTTATTTCGACATATTTTGGTAAGTTATTATAATTTCTTTTGATAATTGTTCATACTACGTTTAAATATGATATTATGAGGATATAATGGGTTCTTGATATTTTTGGGTAAGTTATTTGGACCTTGGAATTAATAAAAATATGGGTTGAAAGAAGAACAATGAGGTTTCTTGGCATGAGAGTTTAAGTGGAAGGGTTAGAGTTGTTATGGTTGTGTTTCATGGCCTTGTGGGAACTTTGGTAGTGTTTTGGAAATAGTATACTCCTGTTGAAGTAGCTAAGAATGAGTAAAAATGATCATTTCCTTGCTTGGCTGCTGTTGTTCAGCCTTGAACTGATTTTCTGGGGAAGGGCTTGAGTCGTGCCTTTCAGTCGTGCATGGTCGTGCCATATAGGGGACGACTGTATCAGAGGGGGGTTTAAGGTGGCACGAGTCGTACCTTAGGGCAAGAGTCGTGCCCTGTCCTGGTGACCCTGAACTATTTTCCAAGCTTTGAAGCCCTAGTATACCTAATATATTTTTAATTCCTCTTTAACTATAACTCTAGTACAATATTAGGGCTTTAGAATGAAGTCTTAAATGGTTCAAAATGATATAGGGAAGGTCTTTAAATATTGTCCTGAAAATGGTTGGAATGCATTGTAAATACTTAACCAAAGTTATCAAAACTTGGTAATTTATTCTTGGACCTTTATAGAAGGTACCCAATATTGTGTAATGAATATGTAGGGCTTACTTGTGATTCATTTTTGCCATATTTGATTACATATGCATGGTTATTGGTTCATAGTGCGTGAAATACATGTAGCACTACTTCATTGATTTAACATGAGTATTAATATCATGTTGTTGGATTGTTGTTACTCAATAGTGTTTAAATATATGTTGCACTATTGTGCTGATTTAACATGAGTAATATTACCATGTTATGTATTGATATCCCAAAGTGTGAATTTATTTTCAAGTACCTATTATGTGCTTGAATGTGAGCTGATCAATGGGGGTATAATGGAATACGATTACTTATGAGAAATTGTTCCATAAGGTGATCAGATTACATTATATACGTGACTTTCCCCTTCCGTGGCCACAGATCGGGGTTACGGCTTACGTATTGAGCCAAAAGCCTTACAGATTCTTGGTATCTTATATGTTTCCCTGAAAAATGGGTCTTATAAGATGTGAATATGCCTAAGCAGTTCACAAATGAGTGGAGTTTTTACTTCAGCCGTTGTACGACTTATTATTCAGTCGGGAAAGGTAAAATGATGTAACGTAATGTGTTTACCGCTTTACCAATGTGATTATGAGCAACCTGTTTATATGTTGTATATTATATGGCATATTGTTGCATCCATAATAGCTTATTGAGATTTATTCTCACCCCTTCTCCCTTTATTGTTTTAGATCCCGCTGAGACAGGAGGACCGGACCGGTGAGGCCGGAAAGGAGTTTGGACATGTTTTTGGGTTGTCAGGGTATGTATTTGGTTTGGGAGCTGGGAGTAGGTGATGGATGTTATTCTTTTGGGGAGATTTGTATATAAAACTTTTATAACTAAAACAGGTTATGACTTTTGAAAGATGGTTTATATACCGCCTCCAAGTGGAGAGGTTATGTTGATTTGTTAAAGGTTGTTATACTTTCAAGTTAATTAAACAAAAAGTTTTTTTTAAATGGAGGTGGCTTGGGACCCTCCAGCTCGGGGCACGAGTTTATAGGTCCCGGGTTGGGGAGGCGCCCACAGTTAGTATCAGAGCAGTGGTTTAGAAGTCAAGGGCAGATGTCTAGTCTAAGGGGGAGTGTGTGATATCTGACGACTAGTGTTTTATGTAGGGATTAGTGTAATGGCTGGAACTGATGATGACCAGCAAAGGGATCAAGGAAATATGGGTGATATGGGAGCCGGGGGAAACCAGAATACTGAAATGATGAATATGTTCAGGGTTTTCCTACAAAACATGGCAGCTCAGGGGTCAGGCTCAACAGCAACCTGAGGGAAGAGAAGCACACGGGTTAGAGAAGTTTGTCAAGATGGCTCCACCAAGCTACAATGGGGATCCAGATCCAGATCCAGTGAAAGCAGAAAGGTGGTTGGAAGCTATGAATAAAATTTTTGTGGCAATGGAAAGTTTTGACGAGGAGAAAATTAGATGTGTTGTATTTAAACTGGAAGGTCCTGCAGAGCACTGGTGGTAGATACTTAAGGAGAGTTGGGAGAAGGACCACACGCCCCAAACTTGGGACAACTTCATCAGGAGATTCAAAGAACATTTCATTCCTTTGATTACACGGGACAAGAAAGAGGTTGAGTTTCTGAGGCTCGAGTAGGGGACGATGACAGTGGCCCAGTATTCGGCTAAGTTCACAGAGTTGGCGAGGTATTGTCCACATTTAGTACCAGAGGAGGAGAGGAGAGTCTACAGGTTCATGAAGGGACTGAGATTGGAGTTCCGAAAACAATTGTTGACGCATGATTTCCCCAACTATCAAGCAGCAGTGAACATGACATATATAATTGAAAATGATATTGAAGAACATCGGGGCAGACCTGAAGGTAGTGGAAGCAAGTCCAAGTTCCAAGGCCAGGGTTCAGGACAGAACAGGGGTCAGCCGAAGCCTTTAACTCCAGGAGTGGCTAGAGGAGGAACTGTCACAGTTTCAACTCGTCCTGTGTCCACCCAGTTTGGGACTATGTGCAACTTTTGTAAGAAGGTGGGACATTCTGAAGATAAATGTTGGAGCAAATAAGGGAAATGTATGAGTTGTGGAGAAATGGGGCACTACAGGAAGGATTGTCCTAAATTTCAACGGGGTCAAGCTGCGGGTGGCAGACAGCAGGGTGACCAGCCAATGGGTGGCGTGAAGAGGGATGTTGAGGGGAAGCCTAAGGAGAGAGTGCAAGGTAGAGTGTTTGCCTTGGGCCGAGATAAGGTAGGTCCCACCGTTGTCATTAGAGGTATAGTACCTGTCTCAGGTGTCAGGGCTCGTATTCTTATAGACCCTGGGTCATCCCATTCTTATGTGGCATCTTATTTTGTATTCACTTTGCATAAGTTGCCTAAGTTGTTGCCTTATGTGCTAGAGGTCTCTACTCCTGTGGGAGAGTGCCTCGAATCCTCTTTGATTTATCATGATTGTGAGGTGATCTTATGTGGCATGTATTGCCAGTGGATTTGGTAGAGTTACCAATTCGAGATTTTAATGTCATTTTAGGCATGGACTGGTTGAGTAATTGTCATGCCTTAGTGGACTGTCGCAAGAAGCGAGTCACCTTTTCTATGCCTGATGTACCTGTGTTTATATTTGATGATGATAAGTCTTTATTTGGAATTCATGTTATATCTGCATTAAAGGCTAGAAAATTGTTATCAAAAGGGTGTGAGGGGTACTTGGCGTATGTGTTAGACTCTAGTAAGAAGTCTCCCGAGCTATCTCATGTCCCAGTTGTGAATGAGTTTATTGATGTATTCTCAACTGAGTATTCTATGCCTCCGGATAGAGAGGTGGAGTTCTGTATTGATTTATTGCCAGGTACTTCACCAATCTCTAAAGCACCTTACAGAATGGCTCCAGCTGAGTTAAAAGAATTGAAAATTCAGTTGCAGGAATTGTTAGACAAGGGTTTCATTTGTCCAAGTGTTTCTCCCTGGGGAGCACCAGTTTTGTTTGTGAGGAAGAAGGATGGTACGTTGAGCTTATGTATTGATTATAGACTTCTGAATCAAGCTACTATCAAAAACAAATATCCTCTTCCATATATTGATGACCTGTTTGATCAACTTCAAGGTTCCGTTATCTATTCCAAGCTTGACTTGCGTAGCGGATACCATCAGTTGAAAATCAGACCAGATGATATTTCTAAAATAGCCTTCAGAACAAGGTACGGTCATTATGAATTTATTGTTATGCCTTTTGGGTTGACCAATGCACCGGCAGTATTTATGGACATGATGAACAGAATCTTCAAACCCTATCTTGACAGTTTTGTTGTGGTCTTTATTGATGATATTCTGGTATACTCAAAATCCTGGGAAGAATATGAGCAGCATTTTCGAACAATGTTGTCTATCCTTCGTGAGAAACAGTTATTTGCCAAGTTCAGCAAATGTGAGTTTTGGCTTGAACAGATTTCTTTCCTGGGTCATGTAGTATCGAGTATGGGTATTGCCGTAGATCCTACGAAGATTGAGGCCGTAGTCAACTGGAAACAGTCTTCTATAGTGACTGAGGTTCGTAGTTTCCTTGGTTTAGCTGGTTATTATCGAAGATTTATAGAGGGATTTTCGAGAATTGCAACTCCGTTGACCAGATTGACTCGGAAGGATATACCATTTGTTTGGGATGCTAAGTGTGAAGCTGGCTTTACTGAGTTGAAAAAGAGATTGACTTCAGCTTCGATTCTTACCCTTCCAGATGGATGCGAGAATTTTGTTATTTTCAGTGACGCCTCTAAAGAAGGATTGGGTTGTGTCCTTATGCAAAATGGGAAGGTAATTGCGTATGCTTCCGGGAAGTTATCACCAGCGGAGCAGAATTATCCTACCCACGACATGGAGTTGGCTGCAATCATTTTTGCGTTGCATAAGTGGAAGCATTATTTATATGGAGCAAAATTTGAGATATTCACTGATCACAAGAGTCTGAAATACCTGTTTACCCAGAAGGAGTTGAACAACAGGCAGAGGCGTTGGTTGGAGCTACTAAAAGACTATGATTGTGTCATTTCCTATCATCTAGGGAAGGCTAATGTAGTAGCAGATTCTATTAGCCGTAAGGCTCATTTATCATCCTTGGTGTCCCGTGAATTGAGAGGTGATATGCTATTTGCGAACGTCAGAGCCATTCCTACTCTATATGGGGATCTTTTGAAAGCCCAGCAAGGTGATTCTGAATTGAAGAAAATTTTGGGGAAGTTACAAGATGGAAAGACCGGGGAGTTTGGGTTGAACAAAGATTGCATTTTAACATTCAAAGGTAGAATTTGCATACATTCTTCCCCAGAGATTAAAAGGCAGGTATTAGAGGACGGCCACAAGTCCAGATTTGCTATTCATCCTGGAAGCACGAAGATGTATCAGGATTTGAAGAGAGTGTATTGGTGGCATGGAATGAAAAAGGAAATTGCAGAGTTTGTATCAAAGTGCCTGACTTGCCAACAAATCAAAGCTGAACATCAAAGACTTGCGGGATTACTTCAACCATTGGATATTCCGGAGTGGAAATGGGAAGGAATCTCGATGGATTTTGTGACTGGATTGCCTCCTACTTCAAAGAAGATGGATGCTATTTGGGTGATAGTGGACAGATTGACGAAGTCTGCACATTTTCTACCTGTTTCAACCAAGTATTCCTTGGAGAGATTGGCCCAGTTGTATATTCGCGAGATTGTGAGACTGCATGGAGTGCCTGTCAACATTGTTTCAGATAGAGATCCGAGATTCACCTCACGGTTTTGGAGGGATTTGCACGAAGCTCTAGGTTCCAAGTTGAGTTTTAGCACATCGTTTCATCCTCAGACTGATGGGCAGACTGAGAGAACCATTCAGATTCTTGAGGACATGCTACGGGCTTGTGTGATGGATTTTCACTCATCTTGGGAAGATCATTTGCCTTTGGTGGAATTTGTGTATAATAACAGCTACCAGTCCAGTATTGAGATGGCACCATATGAGGCATTATATGGGAGGAAATGTAGGTCTCCAATGTGTTGGGACGAGGTTGGTGAAGCTAGACTTTGGGGTCCAGACTTGGTTAGAGATTCAACTGAGAAGATTAAAGTGATTCGGGACAGATTGAAGACAGCTCAAAGTGGACAGAAGAGCAACGCCGACAACAGAAGAAGGGAGTTATCATTTTAGGTGGGTGATCTTGTATTTTTGAAGATTTCACCAAGGACGGGAATTAAAAGGTTTGGCAACAAAGGGAAGTTAGCACCAAGGTTTATTGGTCCGTTTGAGGTTTTAGAGAAGGTGGGTGAGTTAGCTTATAGACTGGCTCTACCTCCATCTCTTTCTTCTCTCCATGATGTATTCCATGTTTCCATGTTGCGAACGTATTGCTATGATCCTTCGCATGTTTTGAGTTATCCTCTCGAGGATGTCCAGGCAGATATGACTTACGTGGAGGTACCATTGAGAATTGCAGGTGGCAAGTTCAGGAATTGCGTACCAAGAGTATTCCTATGGTAAAAGTCTTATGGAAAAATCAAACCATTGAGGAAGCTACTTGGGAATTGGAATCTGAAATGAGAGAGAAATATCCTGGGTTATTTGAGCATTCAGGTAAGTGAATTTCAAATTCGGGATGAATTTTCTTTAAGGGGGAGTGAGTGTCACGACCCTAAACCTATGCATTATTTTGGACACGTGGTGAGCACGTGGGGGTGGGGTGCATTACATCTCATATTAGGCATTATATGATATTTGAATTGGTTATGGGTTTATTTGAATATTTTGCTAATTTAAGTGATTTTAGATGTTAATAAATTAATTTTACATATATAATGTCTAAATGAAATAAATAGGAATTAATGTAGTGAAGTTACAATATTTGAAATTTTAAATAAAAAGGTTATAAAAAGTGTTGAGGAGCTTTAATGTAAATATAACATTGAGGTGGTTGATTGTAGTTATTTAGAACTTGGAGGAGCTTAGGTGTAAAATTTCTTATATAAATCCTTTTTCAAGCTTCTCTCAGAAGCTCACTTTCTCTGTCAATTTCTTTTCTTTCTTTCCTACGTCCCAGAAAGATCATAAACCTAGGGTTACCTTCATAAAATCTCTATAGTTCAGCCGTCAATCCGTTCTTCGTTTTAACTTCATATAAACGCTCAGGGAGTCGAGTGGAACATTTATAACCGATCAAAGCTTTTCTTTATTTCGACATATTTTGGTAAGTTATTATGATTTCTTTCGAAAATTGTTCATACTATGTTTAAAGATGATATTATGAGGATATAATGGGTTCTTGATATTTTTGGGTAAATTATTTGGCCCTTGGAATTAATAAAAATATGGGTTGAAAGAAGAACAATGAGGTTTCTTGTCATGAGAGTTTAAGTGGAAGGGTTAGAGTTGTTATGGTTGTGTTTCATGGCCTTGTGGGAACTTTGGTAGTGTTTTGGAAATAGTATACTCTTGTTGAAGTAGCTGACAATGAGTAAAAATGACCATTTCCTTGCTTGGCTGCTGTTGTTCAGCCTTGAACTGATTTTCTGGGGAAGGGCACGAGTCGTGCCCAGAGGCACGAGTCGTGCCTTTCAGTCGTGCCTGGTCGTGCCACATAGGGGATGACTATATCAGAGGGGGGTTTAAGGTGGCACGAGTCGTGTCATAGGGCACGATTCGTGCCCAGCCCTGCCCTGGTGACTCTGAACCATTTTCCAAGCTTTGAAACCCTAGTATACCTAATATGTTTTTAATTCCTCTTTAACTATAATTCTAGTACAACATTAGGGCTTTATAATGAAGTCTTAAATGGTTCAAAATGATATAGGGAAGGTCTTTAAATATTGTCCTGAAAATGGTTGGAAGGCATTGTAAATACTTAACCAAAGTTATCAAAACTTGGTAATTTATTCTTGGACCTTTATAGAAGGTACCCAATATTGTGTAATGAATATGTAGGGCTTACTTGTGATTCATTGTGGCCATATTTGATTACATATGCATGGTTATTGGTTCATAGTGCGTGAAATACATGTAGGACTACTTTATTGATTTAACATGAGTATTAATACCATGTTGTTGGATTGTTGTTACTCAATAGTGTTTAAATATATGCTGCAGTATTGTGCTGATTTAACAAGAGTAATATTACCATGTTATGTATTGATATCCCAAAGTGTGAATTTATTTTCAAGTACCTATTATGTGCTTGAATGTGAGCTGATCAATGGGGGTATAATGGAATACGATCACTTATGAGAAATTGTTCCATAAGGTGATCAGATTACATTATATCTGTGACTTTCCCCTTCCGTGGCCACAGACTGGGGTTACAGCTTCTGTATTGAGCCAAAAGCCTTACAGATTGCTGGTATCTTATATGTTTCCCTGAAAAATGGGTCTTATAAGATGTGAATATGCCTAAGCAGTTCACAAATGAGTGGAGTTTTTACTTCAGCCGTTGTACGACTTATTATTCAGTCGGGAAAGGTAAAATGATGTAACGTAATGTGTTTACCGCTTTACCAATGTGATTATGAGCAACCTGTTTATATGTTGTATATTATATGGCATATTGTTGCATCCATAATAGCTTATTGAGATTTATTCTCACCCCTTCTCCCTTTATTGTTTTAGATCCCGCTGAGACAGGAGGACCGGACCGGTGAGGCCGGAAAGGAGTTTGGACATGTTTTTGGGTTGTCAGGGTATGTATTTGGTTTGGGAGTTGGTAGTAGGTGATGTATGTTATTCTTTTGGGGAGATTTGTATATAAATTTTTTATAAAACATTTTCAGTGTGTGTGTTGTAAGTAAATATGAGGTTGGTTTTCTTTCAAAGTTGGCTTTTGTAAGCCTTTACATTGGTAGTGTTTATAACTAAAACAGGTTATGACTTTTGAAAGATGGTTTATATACCGCCTCCAAGTGGAGAGGTTATGTTGATTTGTTAAAGGTTGTTATACTTTCAAGTTAATTAAACAATTTTTTTTTTAAATGGGGGTGGCTTGGGACCCTCCAGCTCGGGGCACGAGTTTATAGGTCCGGGGTCGAGGAGGCGCCCACAATACATCTCCTTAATTCTCGTGTAATACTAATTTTATTTCTTTTCGAATGAGACACAAGAAGTATATATTATTTTTTCCATCCCAAACTGAATGTATATAATAATTTTTAATTTTCTCTTGATCAAGAGAAATATGAATTTTGTTTTTAAACACACATTTAGGAATCGAAAAAGTACTACTGTTTTTAAACTCTCATTAAAAACTGTCATTAATTTATACATGCACAATTAGTCTATTAATTAGCTTATATTAAGTATTTATTATTGTTTTTTCAGAAGTGATTATATTTAGAAATCATTTTTCATAAGCTATATCTTATCAGTTCAATCAGATTCAGATTTAAAATCAGATTTTAGCATTTAACGCTTAAAAAAATCAAACGCCACCTAAGATATATTTTCTTTCTTCAAAGATGGCAGATTGACGGAGCTTAATATGCCATTTTAGGCCTAAAAGATCCTTTCATTGGAAAGGACACAACATATTGCATTCCCTCTCTAAAAGTCATTAACACCTGTCATTAATAACTATCCAATTATTATTTTCTATCTCACTTTTTTTCTCTTACTTCATTTTTCATACTTACAACACTTGATTCTACTATACACTCTACTTAATTCTCGTGTAAGACATACTTTATGTCTTTTCAAATGAGATAGAAGGAGTATATATTATTTTTTCCTACCCAAACTGAGTGTCCATAATCATTTTTAATTTTCTCTTGATCAAGAGAAAATATGAATTTTGTTTTAAACAATCATTTAGGGACCGAATAAGTGCTACTGTTTTTAAAAATTAATTAAGATTTGTCATTAATTTATACATGAACGGTTAGTCTATTAATTATCTTATGTTAAGTATTTATTATTGCTTTTTTCAGAAGTGATTATATTTAGAAATCATTTTTCATACGCTATATTTTATTAGTTCAATCAAATTAGGATTTGAAATCATATTTCAGTATTTAACGCTTAAAAAAATCAAATGATGCTTATTTTTTATCTTACTTTTTTTTATCTTACTTTTTTTTCTCTTAATTTACTTTTAATATTTACAACATTTGATTTTACTATACACTATGCTTAATTATCATGTAAGACCCATTTTATGTATTTTCGAATGAGATATAAGGAGTATATATTATTTTTTACATCCCAAACTAAATGTCTAGAATCATTTTTAATTTTTTCTTGATCAAGAGAAAATATGAATTTTGTTTTTAAACACTCATTTAAGGACCCAAAAAGTACTACTGTTATTAAACACTTATTAAGAACTGTCATTAAGTTATACATGCACAGTTAGTCTATTAATTAGCTTATTTTAAATATTTATTATTGCTTTTTTTAGAAGTAATTAGTGCTACATCCGTGCGTTAAACGCACGGATAAAAAACTATTTCAAAAAAAGTTAGAAATAATAGGAGAGGTTGCTCTTCATAGAACACGTCACACATCTATCCCTTTTATTTTTCCTCTTTTTCTTTATAAGAAGTCACTATCTTACAAATGTGAAATGACAAAATCGACCAAGTTTTCAATTTCAAAACTGGCTGTGAGCGTGAAACAAAAATGGAAAGTTTTCTCGAGAAATTAAGGAATTATGAAAAGTCTTAGTTAAGTTAAGGAGCCATTTGACGGTGATTAAGCGCCAAGCCAATTGGCAGTGATTAGGCGCCCTAGGCGTGACCTTGGCCCCTAAGACGTGACCTTGGCGCCTTAGGCAAGACCTAGGCGCGCCCAACGCCAAGAAAGCCGGTGTTCACAAAGGAGCTAAAGACCCCAAAATTTATACTATTTCATTTCCTATAACTATGCTAAGGCCTCTCAATATATACTACTCCATTTTTTAACATTTTAAATTCTAGACGATGTGAGATTAATATCTCATTTGGTTTTTCAAATGCTAAGGTCTCTCAATATATACTATTCTATTTTCTAGCATTTCAATTCCTAGACGATGTGGGATTAATGTCCAATTTGGTTTTCAAATGCTAAGGCCTTTCAATTCCTAGCATTTCAATTTTTAGACGATGTGGGATTAATATCCCATTTGATTTTCAAATGCTAAGGCCTCTCAATATATACTAAATGAAAAGCTTTCTTGAGAAATTAAGAAGCTATGAAAAGTCTTAGTTAAGGAGCCATTTGGCAGTGATTACGCGCCCTAGGCGTGACTTAGGCATGCCCAACACCAAGAAAGCTGGTGTTCACTAAGAAACCCCAAAATTTATACTATTCCATTTCCTAGCACTTCAATTCCTAGATGATGTGAGATTAATATATCATTTGATTTTCAAATGCTAAGGCCTCTCAATATTTACTACTCTATTTTCTAGCATTTTAATTCATATACGATGGGATTAATTTCCCATTTGGTTTTTAAATGTTAAGTCCTCTCAATATATACTACTCCATTTCCTAGCATTTCAATTCCTAGATAATGTGAGATTAATATCCCATTTGGTTTTCAAATGCTAATGCCTCTTAATATATACTATTCCATTTCCTAGACGATGTATGATTAATATCTCATTTTGTTTTTAAATGCTAAGACCTCTCAATAAATGGAAAACTTTCTTGAGAAATTAATGAGCTATGAAAAGTCTTAGTTAAGGAGCCATTTGGCGGTGATTAGGCGTCCTAGACGTGACCTAGGCGCGCCCAACAGAAAGAAAGCTGGTGTTCACTAAGGAGCCAAAGACCCCAAAATTTATACTACTCAATTTTCTAGCATTTCAATTCATAGACGATGTGGGATTAATATCCCATTTGGTTTTCAAATGCTAAGACCTCTCAATATATATTACTCGATTTCTTAATATTTCAATTCCTAGACGATGTGGGATTAATATCCCATTTGGTTTTCAAATGCTAAGGCCTCTCAATATATACTAAATGTAAACTTTTCTTGAGATATTAAGGAGATATGAAAAGTCTTAGTTAAGGAGTCATTTGGCGGTGATTAGGCGCCCTAGGCGTGACCTAGGCTCGCCCAACACCAAGAAAGCTGGTGTTCACTAAGGAGCCAATGACCCCAAAATTTATACATCAAGAAAGCTGGTATTCACTAAGGAGCCAATGACCCCAAAATTTATACTACTCAATTTTCTAGCATTTCAATTCATAGACGATGTGGGATTAGTATCCCAATTGGTTTTCAAATGCTAAGGCTTCTCAATATACACTACTCCATTTTCTAGCATTTCAATTTCTAGACGATGTGGAATTAATATCCCTCAGATTTTTCAAATTTTATTTCGGGTTATTAAAGGAGGTGTGTTTAGTAAATAAGTAATGAATCTAGCCTCTATTTAATCTCGGTTCTAGTTTGAGCGAAAAAATGGGGGGGGGGGTTTGTGCTAAAGTGCATTGCACTTCAGCCTTTATATAGTTATAAATCATATTCAGAAATCAGTTTTCAGACGTTAATTCTTATCAATTCAATCAAATTTAGATGCGAAATTAGATTTCAGCATTTAAAGCTTAAAAAAATCAAATGAAACCTAAGATATACTCCCTCCGTCCAAGTACATACTTCACGGTTACTGTTCACGCGTGGATTAAGGAAAAAATAATGATATAATGTTGTGAGTGTAAAAGTAAAATAGGAGAGAGAATGAGTGGAGGGAATAGTAAATTATAATGGTGTTGTGAGTATTAAAATAATGTATGAGACAAAGTGTGAAGTATGTAATTGGACGCCCAAAATAGAAAGTGTGAAGTATGTAACTGGACGGAGGGAGTATTTTCTTTCTTCAAAGATGGCAGATTGACGGAGCTTAATCTGCCATTTTAGGCCTAAAAGATCCTTTCATTGGAAAGGACACACCAGCTTGCATTCCCTCTCTAAAAGTCATTAAGAACTGTCATTAATTTATATATGCACAATTAATCTAATAATTAACATATGTTAAGTACTTATTATTGCGTGTTTTAGAAGAGATCATTTTTTTAATCGGCTATTATACCCCCCAAATAATACTTTGCTGACACTTTTTTGACATTTGTATTCCTGCTTATATAGTTCATTGGCAATTGACTGTCCAGCAATAGTGACAGCTTTAATTTATTTTATATGGAAATTGGTTAGTTTGTTTTTAATTATTTCTCAATTTAAATAATGAAAATAGAAATAAAAATAAAATTAATAGAAAGAGGAAGTGACATTGGTATTTGACTTTGACTTTATCTTTAGCTAAGGTCCTTATCTTATCAACATGATTACATGAATACTTCTTTTTATGAACATGAAAATCAACTCAAACGGCGTCGTATTCTTAATAAATAAATAATTTTAGCTTTATTTCACGAAGATATATCTAAGTAAATATGTAATTTTAATTTTGACTATCTGAAATCATCTCAAAAGAATTATTTCTTCAAAATCAGTTTGCAAAAGGTTCTTAATTTTTATATCAAAATCAAGAAATGAACAAAGAGGCGATTTTATGCATCATATTATTTATCAAAAATGATTCGATGATTATGCGTTTTAGAGTCAATATTATCATATTATCATGACATCATTATTAATGCTTAATCAGTGAATCACGTTTAATGCACAATGTAGTACTCCCTCCGTTTCAACCGACTTAGGACAATTTATCATTTTGAGCATTTCAATCGACTTATGACATCCTAAATAACAGGTTTATATTATTTGTATATTCAATGAGACCCACTTGTCATAATTACGACAACAATCTCTTACTATTCAATTCACTCATTTTCTTTTCTATTTTACTTTTAATACTCACAATACCTCCTTCGCTCATTCTCCCTGCTCTTATTATATTAATATTTCTTAATTCTCGTGCCGGGATTTCATGATTGTTTCCACGATCTGATCCGTGATTTTAGGTATTTCAGGTAATCCTACTACAATTATAACTCATATCAAAACCTATAAATACTTCACAACATTAACGGTTTTGAGGTATGCTATTGGTTATTCTGAATCGCTTGTTCATTATAATTTATCAGCTCTATATATCATACTTACTCTTATGCCCGAGAATTTTCGCCGAAGACCATTCGGACTAGTCGTGAGTTTCTTGTTTCAGGTCAATTAAAGCAAGTGGATCAACCTAATTGCTGAACGTAGGCTAATCAACACGTTTCCTGCAACATCAATTTGTATATTTAATGAGACCCACTTATCATAATTACAACAACAATCTCTTACTATTCAATTCAATTTACTCATTCTCTTTTTTATTTTATTTTTAATATTCACAATACTTCTTTCCCTCATTCTTTCTGTTCTTATTATATTAATATTTTTTAATTTTCATGCCAAAATGAAAAATTTTAAGTTGAATAGGGTGTAGGAAATATATAAAAGTGATACAAGTAATCTCAATTACTAAATACTCCCTCCGTCCATTTACATATTTCACACTTTCTATTTTAGGCGTCCACATACTTACTTCATACTTTGTTTTTTACCTAAAATGAAAACTTTATATTATTAAAATATTAACCCTACCCCACTCATTCTCTTTCCTACATTATTTTAATACTCACAACATCATTATAATTTACTATTTCATCCACTCATTCTCTCTCCTATTTTACTTTCACACTTACAATACTTTCAATATAATACTCCCTTCTTAATAACCGTGTAAACAGTAAGTATGAAACATATAAATAGACGGAGAGAGTATATATGAACAAATCATGCAAAATAAAACCCACCTTTCAGCATGATTAAGTGCTTCATATCTTTTAGTATCCATAGAAAATCACTAAAAAATCACACAACTCAATTTTATTATTCTCTTTAAATAACACAGAGGAATAACATAATGTATAAAAAATCAAAACACAATTTCCTTGTACCCCTTACGTGTCACTCTTGACGCGCGAGTTTGCGTCTGCTGATCATCACATGTCACGTCACCATATATGTGGGTCCTACACCATACAGTATCTCTCCTGACCGAACTACCCTCATTTTCCACTTCTCCTCCTGCCGAAGCTGACCGCTCTTCTCTTTATGCTTTTCTCCGGGCACCTCCCATTTGCTTTTGTTAGTCTTTGATTCTACTATAAAAAGTGAGAAATAAGCCGATAATTCACTGTATTTTACTATTCTTACAAGTTTTTAATTTTTAATTTATTTTTATTTCCCCAACTTACTCCTTTCTTTCTATTCGATTTAAATTTTAAAGTTTTATTCTACTTATAATATTCTAAAGTAACAAATTTATATATTTTTATATTTAATAAAACGTACTTATCATACTTATAACAATAATTTTCTTACTATTTCTTTCATTCATTCTTATTGATATTTTATTTTTTCCTTCACTCATTATCTTTTTTTTATTATAATAGTATTTTTTAATTTATGTATTGGATGAGAAAATTCTAAATTGGATAGACGGAGCATATCTGTAGTATAAAATAAACCCCCCTTTTGAATAGTATTATGAACAGTTATACGGATGAAATTTCCCATTTTTTGTCCCTTTCCCATTTTGCCCTCATAATTAAGTATGTCGTACGATATACTTGGCCTTTTTTTTATAATAAAAAAAATAAAAAAAAATCACGTGACCTTGGACACGGACATGTGCTAGCAAGTATGATAAATGGAATTTTTTTTTTATTTTTGTTTTGTTTTTATTGGGGTTTGAAATAGTCAAGCTTATTTGAGAAGAGTATTGAGGAGGGGCAAGACCATTACTGGGTGGGTACTTTTGAAACTGAGATTATCTGATACAGCTTTCACTGTGAGTATGTGTGTTTTCTTTGTTTTCGGCTGAGAGCAAATATTCTTCAAGTTTTTATAGAAGGGTCAAGGGTGGTGGGTGTGTGATCTGAATCTTTTTAACCCTTCATTCTTTTCAGAGCAATAAATTCTTGATTTCTTGAATTGGGTCTGTTTATTCTCGTCAATATCTGTTCTTTCTCGAAGGAATTTTATTTCTACAAGTGAAATATTTCATTTTCTCAGCTGGGTGTGACCTATATTAATTAATTGTGTAGATTTTGTTCAAAAAGATTGAATTTTTAAGGTGTCTTGGGAGTGTGAACTGGTGGGGTTTCGTTACAAATTGGGGATTTTGGAGGATGTGTTGATGTTTGATTTTAGGGTTTGTGAAAGATGAAATTAGCTGATGATATCGTTAAAGTAGAGTCTTGGGATGTGGACAAATCAAAGGGTAAGAAAGGGAAGAAGAAGAATAGGACAGATGATGAAGCTGTGGAGGAGACTGGGTGTTGGATTGGGCTGAGGAGACTGGGAATTGGAAGCTGTATTTCTTCGAGATCTAAAGTTGATAGCTCGAGTAGTGGCATCAGTACTAACTGTGGTAATTAATCTTTCGCTCACCTTGCAATGGGTTTTAATATGTTCTCTAGTTTTTTCCATGTGTTTGTACTTTGACTTCTTTTGCTCTTATCTTGATTCGATAAATGCCAGTTTATTGTTTTTCTGTGAACTGATTGCTTTAAAGTTGACAGATTGTATTATTAAAGTGAGGAATTGATTTCACCTGTTGGGCTCTGGTAGTTTACTGTCGTAATGCTGTTAAACATTTTATCTGGTGAAATTTATCAAATGATACTACAAAAGTTGGGCTCAGAACAATCCATGTTTTCTTCTTGGTTTGATTTGAGCAATTGTCAAATTGGACAAATAATTGCATTTCACTTGATGTGTTAGTGGATTTGATTAGCAGGTTGATTGGTGGTGGTGTTTGTAGCCTGCTAAAAGATGTTTGAGGTTTGATGTTTCTTGAATTAAGTTTTGTGGAGAAGTAGATTCCTTATTTGATTTATGATATGCTTTGTTTATGGATTTTGTGAGGAAGGGGAATGGAAATTGAAATGATTTGCTTTGAAACTTGCTCGTTTTGATCCCTGAAAAATGAGATGAAGAAATGGTGTAAACAAGCAAAGATATGATGATTCAATTTTACATCTGTTTCTAATCATTTTTGTAGCACCTATTAAGCTTGAAACAACTTGGTCATGAACTCAAGGTTTAGGATTTGCCAGTGAAATGTAACCAAGAATCTGTTTTGGCATGTTATTAGGGTTCAGGTAAGGTGTGTCACTGTCTTAGGGATGGCAATGGGGATTGGATAAGACTGGTTGAAGGGAAGATGATGGGTTTGGGCCCCCCTTGGTGGGTAGTGGGTTATACTCCCTCTATCCCCAAAAATTATTCCCATCCGGCAAGTCAAACTTTTTAGAGTAAAACTCTTTTTTTACCTTCTTGAATACTAAAACTATTGTATTCTTTAGAAAGGGGACTATTTTTTGGGACAGACCAAAGAGATACCACCTTTTTTTTTCTGACTGAGGGAGTATTATTTTTCACTCTTCTCTAATACCATATACCTTCTATAAAGGACATTGTACCTAGTATAAATGTCTAAGATGTATGTCCAGCCATGTATGATTCCTGATTTTATGACGATGGTATAGTGGCTATAGACCCTGATCGCTTGAATTACCATCGGTGCATATGCAAATGATCAGTTGGTGGAGCACCCATGTGTCGTCTAGATTGCCATGTGCAAAAAGGAAAAATATTTCTTTATTGATCGTGAATGTGAATTAGATGAGACAATTAAGTGAAGGATACAGAGTGAGAGGAAATAACAAAAGAAGACTTTCAAAAGGACAGGGCCTAATAAGCTGGAGCATTAGTTCTTAGCTAACTGTAGCAATCAAGTAAGAGAAAGTGATACTGGCGTATCAAGAATAGTCAGGTTGAAGGCTGTCAGGAAGGAATGTAACTAGGAATGAAGATTGACTAGACTAAGCACAAGAAAATCTAGACTGATTCTTGGTTTTGGGTCAATTGGCTGTGAAGATGGGTCAGAGGAAGAAGGGAGAGGAGAATTTGTCAAGATCGACTAATAAAATGAGCTAAGTACTAAGGTAACAACTGACAAGTGAAGGACACTTCTCTTTTGATGATAGAACACAAGAAGACAGCCTGAAAGGCATCAAGGTGCACACACACACACAAGAAGAAGGCAAAAGTACAAGTTTAAGCATCATTGAGAGTGGTATTAAGATTTAAGAACAAATTGAGGATATTGTTTACTCCCTCCGTCCCACTACAAACTACACACTTACTATTTGCACGGAAATTAAGAAAAAGTGTGGAGTAGGTGTTGTGAGTATAAAAAGTGTGGTAGGATAGAAAAGGTGGGGTAGTGAGTAATAATTGAATTGTTGTTGCGAGTATGACATGTGGGTCCCATTAATATAAAAGTAATAAAATATTTTTGTTTTAGGAAGTTTGTAGTGCGACGCCATATGAGGAAAGTGTGTAGTTTGTAATGGGACGGAGGGAGTATTAAGGACTACCTTCGTCTCAAATGAGTCCAAAAAATTTCAAATTTGCTCTTGATCAAGAGCTAATTTGAAATTCTTTGGACATTCATTTTGGGATGGAGGGAGTAGCTTGTAGTAAGAGAAATTTTTTGGGCATGTTAAGGCAGAAGCTAAGAAGCTCAAGTGCCTATAGGTCTTGCATTAACTCATAAACTTCCGGAAGGTGTTAGGCATGCTAAATTGATTTTTCATTTTAGCAAATATATTTGAACACATTTGAAACATTTTGTGAAAGCAAGGTAGCCTGGGAAATACTTCTCTATGCATATATCATGGTAACAAAATTTAAAATATGAAATAATACAACCAGGATCTAAAATATGAAGTAACCCCTTCACCAAGAAGACTTTCTGGTCGATCTTATGTTTCTTAAGTGCGGAACTAATGAGAACAGGATTGTGCTTTCTCACTTGACATTACAGGCAAATGCAAGACGATAAAATATGCTCAGACTACAAACTACAGTCCTCAGACTTGTTTAGATTGGGTGACGGTCTTGACAGATGCTTAGTTGACGAGAATATGTGTCTGTTGCTCACACCCTTAATTTGGATCCATGGACATGCTACTTGCGCCCCTTCATTTTCTGTTTGTCTTAGATTATATTTCTCCACGGTGACATTTATTGCATGTTAAACCAGTAATAATCTATCATTCTATCATCTTATTGCGCCGATAAATGAACTGTTAAGTGTTGTTCATTATCTCTATGAGTATCTTCTCCTGAATGCAGAATGACCTTCTCCCCTTCTTGAATCTGCCATGTCTAGTGCAAAAAGAAAAGGCCAGTATACATATTACCAGAAGTGACTATTTCAGGGATAATTCATTGTGTTTCTTTGGTATTTGTTAATGCGTAGGAACAACTATTTTATGAAGTGGGGATATCAATTAGGCAATCACGCTTTAGGTGACATGGTCAGTTAATATTTACTAACAGTTAGTCTTGTAAGTAAGATACTTTTATAATGGATAGCTCTCCTTTTTTTTTTTTTTTGAGAATCCATTACAGGTTATTATGCTCTATGCATGACGATCTTTCCCATTAGTAATAGATTTGAGAATATACTGGGCATATATAATGAGATAAGCCACCTGGTACTTAGGGGGCATGGCTATGATCAACTTTTATATATTTAAGTACTTATTTGTCTACATTAAGGCCATGTGTGCCCGACCCTTCCCCCCACACAGTGAGAACTCTTGTAGTATCAGGTTGTCCTTTTTTATATGTCTTTCTAAGACAACTCCTATAACCAAATTGGTTTTAACATGCATTTGCTGCTGCAGCTGTCTTTAAATCTATACTAGTCTTTTGCAGTAAAATACAATTGTAGGATTCAAGTACTAAAAGAATCTAACTTAATTACCTGTTTTAGTACTCAGACCTTTGTTCTTACATCCTGCTTTTTCTCATATGTTAGCAGATAGTAAATCAGCAAATGAGACAAGTAGAGACCAACCAGTTACTGCAATTGTTTCATCAAGTACCACTAGTCTTACTGAAAGCAATTCATCCACGTCAAAACTTGAGGAGGAACTTAAAATTGCATCTCGACTCCGCAAATTTGCTTTCAATGATCTGAAGTTGGCGACACGAAACTTTAGACCAGAAAGTCTTCTTGGCGAAGGAGGTTTTGGTTGTGTTTTCAAGGGATGGATTGAAGAGAATGGGACCGCACCTGTGAAACCTGGCACGGGACTTACTGTTGCTGTGAAGACGCTCAATCACGATGGGCTTCAAGGCCACAAAGAATGGCTGGTTTGATGCTTTCTAATCCTTTTGACTTTTGTCCCCTTTTTATACTCCGTTCCAAAATAAATGTCCAAAATATATTCAAATTTACTCACTCTTGATCAAGAGAAAATTTCAAGTTTTTTTGAATATTCATTTTGGGACGGAGAGAGTACCTCGGATGGCCTCTCTCTTTTTTTTTTTTTTTTAATTTCCTATTTCAGTTCTTTGTGTTCTGAAGTAGCATATCACTGGCAGGCCGAAGTCAACTTTCTCGGTGACCTTATTCATCCCAATTTGGTCAAACTGATTGGCTACTGCATTGAAGAAGATCAAAGGTTGCTAGTTTATGAATTCATGCCTCGAGGAAGCTTGGAGAACCATCTTTTTAGAAGTATGCTTCCTCTTCACTACACCGTTGTCTCTTCTTTATACTCTTTCTGTGTCACTTAAATTCCAAATGGTTTCGCTGGTCAGTTTTTCTTTTGGGAGGGGGGGGGATGTTGACCAATTTTTGGACATATATTCTCTTAATTTTTATTTTTCTTATCTTCTAATATTTACCATATTATGTGTAGGATCCCTGCCTCTTCCATGGTCTATCAGAATGAAAATTGCTCTTGGTGCTGCGAGGGGTCTTGCTTTTCTTCACGAGGAAGCAGCAAGGGTGGTTATATATCGTGATTTCAAAACCTCCAACATTTTATTAGATGCAGTATGTGACATAAATCCGTGAAAATATCCAATTAATATTTGAACATGATGTTCAATATCATCTTATTTTTAAAATTTTATTTCAGGAATACAATGCTAAGCTTTCTGATTTTGGTCTGGCCAAAGATGGTCCGGAGGGGGATAAGACTCATGTATCAACTCGTGTAATGGGAACATATGGTTATGCTGCCCCTGAATATGTCATGACAGGTTAACTATCTGCCTTTTAACTGCCTTAAAAAAAAAAAAAAAAACCTAAAAATAAAATAAATAATTGTAATGCTTTTCCAGGACATCTGACATCAAGAAGTGATGTGTATAGCTTTGGTGTGGTTCTGCTTGAAATGCTGACTGGTAGGAGGTCAATGGACAAAAACAGGCCAAACGGGGAACATAACCTTGTGGAATGGGCACGGCCCCATTTAGGGGAGAGACGGAGGTTTTATAAGCTTATAGACCCACGGCTCGAAGGCCATTTCTCAATAAAGGGTGCCCAAAAAGCTGCACAACTGGCTGCTCGTTGCCTGAGCCGTGATCCAAAAGCTAGGCCTCTGATGAGTGAAGTAGTTGAATATCTAAAGCCCCTGCCGAACCTCAAGGACATGGCTAGCTCATCTTTTTACTTCCAGACCATTCAAGCTGACCGGGTCGGGTCAAGCCCAGGTGCTAGTAGAAACGGGCTTAGAACACAGGGTGGGTCGTTTTCAAGAAATGGACAGCAACAACATCCCAGAAGCCTTTCGATACCTAATGGTACTCATGCTTCTCCTTATCACTATCAGTTTCCACAAAACTCACCTAAGCCTAAGGATAAGCAATAGCAGTGGGTTGGTAATTAATGGTTTTCATTTCCACCCTTTCCTATTGTTAATTTTCTCTATCTCTCTCTCTCTCTCTTTTTTTTTTTTTGGAATATATGCCATCTCTGTACTGGCAGAAAACAGAGTAACAGACATGAATTATGTTGTTGTGATCTTTTGGAGTGACTATTACCTCCCAAGAGCAGGAGAATGTAATGTAAGAGGAGCTCAAAGTTCATTCAAGAAAATGTTTCTGCTTTGAATTCCTCACACACACACACACACACACACACACACACACACACACACACACACACACACACTACAGTTCTTGTTTGGTATATAATCTGAAATGCCAGTTGTGACTATAAACTATGAAGGGGACTTTTAATAATGAAATTTAATCGAGTAGAGCTGTCAATTCAATTCGGGTTAATGGGACGGGACGAAACTATGATATCCTTCAACTACGCAGGACGGGACGGGATGTCCCGAATTCTTTGTGGGCCTGGAATTTTTTGTCCCGTCCTAAATCCTCCTCTAGACGCGGGCCAATACGGGGCAATGCGGTATGAGAAAACGCGATCAAAAGAGACGATTGTGCAAGTGAAAGTGAGAATTAAATTCCAACGAAAAAGAGAAAAGATCTCAATGGACAATGTTAATGCAACTAATTAAATCATTATACTAATATAAATGACTAAGCCAAATTGCACATCAATATGGGTATCTTTCTGGCCTTTTCCTACAAGGAGAAAGATTGAGCACTGTAATGGATGAGAAAGAGAAGGAACATAACTAGGATTTAGGGATTGTCTTTGAGACTTTGGTACTTTGACCCTTTGTGACTCATTGTATCTTGTAGGCATCACTCTAGCGACCTTGGTTAAAGCTTTATGCAGCGCCCTTGGTTAAAGTTAAAGCGTGCAATTTTTTTTTTAAAGGATTTGGCAATTGGTATTTGGGCATGGAGTTTAAAAATAATGATGATTTTTTTTAAAAAAAAAAAATGCGGAACGTCCCGTCCCATCCTTTCCCATCCCGCCTTGTCCTGCGTCCCAAATAGGATGTCCTGAGTAGGTTCGCTTTTAAACGGGATTAGAATATACTATTCCATCCTGTCCTATTTGTATGACGTACTATCTAAGCTACAAACATAACCTGCGTACTATCTAAACTACAAATTGACCCGTGTATTATATCAATACAACCAAATTGACCTGCGACTATATAAACTACAAACTTAACATGCGTACTATTTATAAATTAGTCAAATCAACCTAAATC
Organism: Adenophora triphylla var. japonica; assembly: GCA_022495995.1. Classification (NCBI taxonomy): domain Eukaryota; kingdom Viridiplantae; phylum Streptophyta; class Magnoliopsida; order Asterales; family Campanulaceae; genus Adenophora; species Adenophora triphylla. Next base: position 235,642 of record JAFEMH010000395.1, read on the forward strand.
GTTAATGAATGTTAATAAATGTTAACAAGCGTTAGTATTTTAACGGATATTCCAACAAAACTTTCAAATTGCCCCTTAACCCAAAAAACCTTAACAAGTTTCTTAACTGAATACAATATTGAGCTATGCATCACAAATTGAAAGGCTTAAAATTGAAATATTGATTTAGACACTAAACAATATTTTCGGGTTATCTGACCATCCCTATCCCCAACTTTACTACTTTTCCAACCCTCAACCTTTCTCCCCAATCCGGCGACCGCCAAAATACAACTGGTCGCCTACCCTTTCCATGTCCGACCTCCCTTCGACCAAACCCTCGTGAAGTCTGCCTGCTGTATCAGTCAAGAAACTCCAGATCCAGCCTCCCCTCCACCCTCTCCTTCAATGTCGGCCCCCCTTCTCACGCCGCCCCTTTTGTTTTACACTTCAATTCATCTTCAGGTTGAGCTCCAGCAATGGCGCATTCTGCATCAATTTAGATTTTCTTTTTCTATTGTAAAATATGCAATTTAATCCAAGGCAAAATAATATTTTTTGAACTGAATTTTAAATCTGTAATGTAATTGGGTAAATTATATATAAATATGCAGAAAATAAAATTCAAAATTGTTGATTCCAAGTGTTGTGAAGATGAGTGTTATTTAAGAAATTGTAGGATTGATTTGTGATATCATGTGTTGTAAATATGGTTGCTATTTTAATGTTAGGTTGTTGGGTAATGGTGTTAGAGGGATGATGGTGTTAGTATTACAAATTTTGACAGATTGTTTGATGGTTGGCTACCAAGTGAATAAATGAAAATAATTGGTGTTATAAAATTAACATATTATTTTGGTGGTTGTGGTGGTGGTAATTGTTGCTACTGTGGGGGGAGTTGGTGGAGAAGAAAGTAAACAGATATTTTAGTACCCAGTTTAAGAATTAGTTTGGTTTAGGGGGCAATTTGAAAATTTTGATTATAATACTTGTTAAATTATTAACCCTCGTTAACTTTATTAACATTCATTAGACTGATTTTGGTTAATTTATGAATAGTACCCTTTGGTTGTTTACTCAAATTTAATTCAAATGTGACAACTACATGCCTGCTGATGGAGAATGGAAAATATTATTACCAGGGCGTTCCTAGCGTTTCGTAGGCTCGGGACGAAATTAAATAATGGACCCTAATGACTTTATATATGTATACACATATATCTATATATCATTAAAAATAGTATTGTAGTATAATACGATAATGTATATATGTTCATTAGTTGTTCAAATTTTTATAACTTTATTCTATTTAATTATTTGTTATATTTTTTTCTCGCTTTAATCAATAAGAAAAAAAATTAAACTAATATTTACAAATTGAGAATATGTGTGTAAATTAAATATGAAAATATTTATAATTGATATGGTAATGTTATAGATAAAAAAAATTACTACAATGAAATTTTAGAAAAAATACTTTAATTCTTCAAATTTGAAAGAAATTACCGATTACGCAAGATGAAATTAAAAAAAGAAGTACTATAAACATATGAAAACAAAAAATATGAAACAGAGATTATGTATGACAATTTTATTTATTTTATTTGATCCAGTGAAAGGAAAATCAAGAGAGATGTTATGTAAAACTAAAATTTAAACTTATAATTAATAAATTTATGAGTTGGTCTTATAAAAAACTAGTTTTTTTCTTAAGATAAAGAAAAACGTGTTTTCAAAATGAACGGTGGCAATTTTGTAATTACTGGCAACCATGTTCAAAATAAACGGTGGCATTTTTGTAATTACTGGCAACCATGATAAATGCCAGTGTTAATATTACAAATGACCAGTGATTTCATACTGGCATTTTATAAACATGAAACTGGCACTTTTTACATGGGCACTTTTAAATACATAAACTGGCATCTCTTCAAAAATATAAGCACTGGCATTCAAAAATACATGGACTGGCATTTGAAAACACATTTACTGGCACTCAAAAATGCATATACCGGCACTCAAAAACACTTATAATTATTTTTTGCCGATATTCAAAAAAACATGAACTGGCATTCAAAAAAACATGGACTCGGCATTCAAAATTACAAGAAGCTGGCATTCAAAAAATACATTGACACTCGCTACACACTTACCGGCACTCTATTATACACTAACCTAAGACTCCAAAAATACATGGATCGGCACTTGATTGTACACTAACGGGCACTTGATTATACACTAACGGCACTCAATTTTACACCAACGGACACTTGATTATACATGAACCGGCACTCAAAAAAACAAAACTGGCATTAGTTTAAACTGAACGGCACATCAAAAAAACAAAACCGGCGATTCAAAGGAACGCCGCGAACCGGTCAAGGAGGATTGATCGTTGTTTGGGCCGGAGCGAGAAGACGACGAGTTGGATTGCGGTCGTAATTGGAATCGGGGAAAGCTGAGTTTGCGGTTTCGGTTTGGGTGGAGAGGAAGAGTTTGGGTTGAGGTGAAGATTGGGGCGGCAATGGAGGTCACCGGTGAGTGATTTGGTGAGGGAGCTTGGCGATGTCAATTGAAATTGGGGGAGTGGGAGAGGTCGTCGTTCTGAGGGATTTGGATCGGGGTGAGGAAGGTTGAAGGAGGTAGAGGTTTAGGGATGATTGGCGTTGGTCTTGGCCGGAGAAGATGGTTGGGGAGTTGCCGGCGTTGGTGAAGAAGGCGATTGGAGAGGGATGGTTGGTGAAGATGGCGATGGCCCTTAGAGAGAGAAAGAGCAAGCTGCTGCGTGCGTTTAGAGAGAGAACGAGAGATTTGCCGGGAAAAACACGTTTTTTGTTAAGCTCAGAAAAAACGCGTTTTTTATAAGTTTTTGGCTAAATTTATAGATAAATATAAATATAAATCCATTGAATTGGATTGTAGATAACAACAAATGTAAGGTTATAAAACCATAATCAATAATCTATAAATAGAAGGAAAAAATCTATAAATAGATTAAAAAAATTATGATTTTCTATGAATTATATATAAATAAAATTATGATTCAAATTAAATATATTAGATCTTAAGATTTTGAACCTTATAAACATACTCCCCGTTTCATAATAAATGTTACTTCTTTCTCTTTTGAATTTCTCATAACAATTGTTATAATTTAAAAATGAAAACTTGATAGTAATTATTTATTCAATGAGACTTACTTGTCACACTCTAAATAACAATCCAATTAGTATTTACTACCCAACTTTTCTTTACTACTTTACTTTTCATACTTACAACACATACTCCACTATTTACTGTATATTATACAGTATGTTATGAAATAGAGTGAGTAAATATTATACATAAAATAACACGAATACTTAAAATTTAATCTTATAGTTTAGAGATAAAATACAAATAAAAATAAATTTATAAAACTTGTAAAGATAACTTAGAATTGGGGCCTCAATTATTCGAGCTCAAACTTATCTCCTATTTAGCTATTTAGTTATTGCTCACTTACATTCAAATCAATACATTTATTATCAAATCAACACATTACTAATTAAATTATTTTGCACTAATATTTCATATTAATAAAAAATACAAGTGTTATACACTAAACTGTACATAAAATTTGTGCCCCTAGCTGGCGTGGACCCTGGTCGGTCGCCCATTCTGACCCACCCCATGGGCCGGCCCTGATATTGCCTCCGTCCCAAAATGAATATTTTATGTTTTGCTATTCATTTTGGGACGGGTCATTATATTGTAATAACTTACATTTTATCAAAGCAAAAAACTTGAGCAAATAGAAATCTTGTCAGAAGGAGAAGAATGTATACATTACATGCTTCACCATCCATATTAATTTGATCCATATTTACAATACCAACAACTAAGGTCATGCGATCTTCTGACCAATGTACAAAACTCTACTTATTTTATAGGGCACGTAATTTCTGGTTCATTAAAATGTTTGGGAACATTTTTTCATGCACTTCTTCTGGTCAACTGATCTCTGGAAGTGCTCTCGAAAATCTTGTCAGCATTTCCAACCTCAAACCCATCTCGCCTGTGGAACTCCTCAACCTATGCAAAACAACATGACAATACTAATTCCTGCAAATTTTGTTTATCTGAAATATTCAAGAAAACCAAACAAATGGATCCCCAAGTTATAAGGATATAATTTGGGGACTGATAGTATTCCTAACCTCATTTTCAGGTAAACTTTTATATTGTGCAAGTACAAGGCGTTCAGCAAACTCAATATACGAACAAGGAACTAGTTCCTCGACGCCATCAGAAAATTGAAAAGGGACTGAATCTGCCACAGTTGAATCTGCCATCACATTCTTAGCCAAGAACGAATCTCAACCAACCTGTGCTTGAGGACTCATTTGATCCACAAGAAGCTCTGATATAAATACTCCAGGAAAGGGCCCAAGAACACTGCTGCCACGATTCACAGGTTGCGAAACGGGAGGAGCAAACCACAGGGCTTTCAACTTTTTAGCAGGAAATCTCAATTCTTCTCGTTGAGTCTAACCGAAGTCTAGGAAGAATTTTGCAATAGATTCGATTCCGTGACCGTTTACCTATGATGATATATATAAAAACGGACATATATTTGAGTTTCTAACAAGTTTTGCCCATAATGTATTGAACTTCAAAGTCAAAGAAACAAATAATTATACCCCAAATGTCCTGAATGCAAGATGATCATAACATATTTGATCATCGCCAGCAGACTGGAGAAGCTCCAATGGCTTTGGCAGTGGGGTTTCTGTTCATATAAACCGTCTCCATGCTGGTCAGAACATTTCTAAAGAAAGATTAACCTGCCTGAAGCAGATAAGGGGAAGGGGTCAAAAATCATTAATTTTTGACGCTATAATGTTTGCAAAGTAAAAATACTTATCACTAGGCTACAACTTTGTGTAAGAATTTTCTTCTAAGGTAGTAAATCATAATAATCATAATTTAATGGGACTTCATTATAAGACTATACAGCTTCACTCACTTGGGTTTCAACTCTCATAAAAATAAGCTAGAGGCAGAAAATCCGTAAAAATGATAAAAATATCGCCGTTGCCGGGGATCGAACCCGGGTCACCCGCGTGACAGGCGGGAATACTTACCACTATACTACAACGACCTTGTTGCATGTTTCAGTTTATCTAAGTAATTGTTCATCCCCGGGAAAGTACCAATTTCCAGGAAATACATGCTTAATTAAAGAAAATGTAAGTCTAAAAATAAACTTAGGATAAAATAAGAGATGGGTAAAACCATTTAGACATATGGTAGTATCAAACAAATATTTTTCAGTTTTCGCGATTTCGGGGTTTTTGCTACTGTAAATCTTGTTCTTGTGACTCTGCTAACAGACTCGAGTTGTTTTGGAAAAAGGACTCCGTGTGTGTATAACATCTTTCAGCATTCAAACAATTCAAGAGTGACTCTATAATACCCACAACAGACCTATCAAACACCAGATTAAAAAAAAATCAAAAGAACAAAAATAAGAGCGCCGTTGCCGGGGATCGAACCCGGGTCACCCGCGTGACAGGCGGGAATACTTACCACTATACTACAACGACCTTGTTGCATGATTCAGTTTATCTAAGGAATTGCTCATCCCCGGGAAAGTACCAATTTCCAGGAAATACATGCATAATTAAAGAAAATGTAAGTCTAAAAATAAACTTAGGATAAAATAAGAGATGGGTATTACCAGAAATTGAGGTGGGTCGTCGAATTTCGAAGCTGAAACGACAGATAGTTTACGATTGCCGGCGGGGACGGAGGAGAGAATCATTTTCCCGGAGGAAAAGGAATTTCTCGAATTGGTTAAGAAATTGGGAGATTGGGAAACAGTTTTCAAGGAAGGGAGAGAAGCTTTGTTGAGGGAGAACGAATTTGAAGAAGACAGTCTCATCGTTTTCGTCACACACATAGAGAGCTCCGGCCGTGCCAAACTCTCTTTTCTTCTCATATACTCCCTCCGTCCCGCCCGAAGCTTCACCTTTTGCCCAAATGGGTGTCACGGTAGAAGCTTCACCATTCCTAAAATGGACATCAAATATTAATATTTTAATTGAGCTGGCCCACACTATTAAGACTAATACCATGGCCGATTCATCATCCAAATTGTTGAAAAAATCGGTATCCATGAAGAAAGAAGAACGATGATGTATGAAAAACCTAAGATTTCAACCAATTTCTCGGTCTAATCGAGAAAGAGAACTAGGTTCTTCATAGGACGTAGAATGGCAGGAACAGCAAGAACGATAGAGAAAGTGAGGAAAGAGAGTAGGGTTAGTTGTAAGTGATTTTTATTTGGGCCCAAAATGGGTTGGGTGTAATAGTTTTGGGTGAGGTTTAATCAGTTTTGAGTTAGGTGGGTTTAAAACCATTTACACATATGGTAGTATCAAACAAATATTTTTCAGTTTTCGTGATTTCGGGATTTTTGCTACTGTAAATCTTGTTCTTGTGAGTCTGCTACCAGACTCAAGTTGTTTTGGAAAAAGGACTCCGTGTGTGTGTAACATATTTCAGCATTCAAACAATTCAAGAGTGACTCTATAATACCCACAACAGACCTGTCAAACACAAGATTAAAAAAAACAGCATTCAAACAATTCAAGAATTGACTATATAGTACCCACAACAGACCTATCAAACACCAGATAAAAAAAAAAAAAAAAAAAAAAAAAAGAGCGCCGATGCCGGGGATCGAACCCGGGTCACCCGCATGACAGGCGGGAATACTTACCACTATACTACAACGACCTTGTTGCATGTTTCAGTTTATTTACAGAATTGTTCATTTCCGGTAATGTACCAATTTCCAGAAGTTGAGAAAGGAAATATATTAGTCCAAAATTAAATTAATAAACTTTGGATAAAATAAGAGATGGGTATTACCAGAAATTGAGGTTATGACCGATGATGAAGGGTATATCTTTCATAAGCATTTAGCCGATGAAACAATGATAGTCCAAAATGCCCTTGACCAGAAAGGGAATTATGATGAAGGAAATATATTATTCATAAGCATTTAGCCGATGAAACAATGAAGGGTATATCTTGTACCGCCACTATTCAGAAAGGGAATTATGATGAAGGAAATATATTATTGGAATGATAATGGAAATGAAAGTGATGATAGTTTGGGGGATGTAGAGGCTATGACCGATGATGAAGGGTATATCTTTCATAAGCATTTAGCCGATGAAACAATGAGAAAATATTGTACTCTTGATGAGAATGAGGTTGATAAAAATGTTGTAGAGACTGAAAATTTGGCTGATGAACAACTTCAAAATGTTGGAAATCAATTTTTTTTTATGAAAATGAGTCAGGGAATGACATGCGGTACAATCAATCAATTTATTTTGACTTTGATGAAATTGGAGATGACTTCAATCGGTGGAAAAGTGATGAGCATGATGAATCTGGTTCTGATTTTGTTGCTAAGAGTAGCAGCGATGAAGATGATTGGGTGAAATCTGATAGGGTTAAAGCACCTGAAGAAGTGAAATTTAATCCAAAAGTAGATATCAAACTGTTTGATTTTAGTGTTGATATGATCTTTGAGAGCCCTGCACAATTAAAGGATCAGATTAGAGCATATCTTTGAAAATGGATATCCTATTTCCTTCAAAAAGAATGATAAACAAAGGATTCAAGCAAAATGCCAAGAATGTCCATGGAGTTTATATGCTAGCTATGAAGGTAAGGATGTTACTTTTAAGATCAAAACCTATCAGAAGAACCACAAATGCTCAGTGAGTACCAGGATTAAAACTGTGAACTCCAAGTGGTTGGCAAAACAATTGGGTGATATGATTAGGCTTAACCCTTTCATGAAATTGTTTGAGATTCAGGATATGGTGAAGAAAGAATTTGAAATTGCAATTCTTTATGGACCGGTGGTACACAGTTTGAGGTTGAGGGTAGAGGGGGCACAGTAGTTGACCTAACCACTAGGACATGCACTTGTAGGGCATGGCAACTAAGTGGTATTCCCTGTTGTCATGCTATTTCAGCCATAACTTGTATGAGAGAAGAACCAGAGAATTATATATATGAGTGCTTAAGAGGTGAAACATACTTAAGATCTTATCAGTTTATGTTGAAAGCATTGAATGGTATGGACAAGTGGCCGGAGTCTGATAAACCAGTGATGTTGCCACCACCCCCAAGAATTGTGAAAGGAAGACCAAAGTGGAATAGAAGGAAGGATGCCTTGGAAGATGGTAAAGGGAAGAAAACAACTGAGCTTCCAGAAGAAGAACCTGTTGTAGTGGATCCATACAAAACAATAAAAAAATCAAGGAAATGAGTTCAAATGACATGTAGTATTTGTAAGGGGAAGGGACATAACAAAAAAGAAATGCCCTCAGAAGCCGATTGATGACAATCCAAACATGCCTGAGCAACAAGGAGAACAACCTGAAGTTTATGTGCTAGCTTCAAAAAGGAACAAACAACCTGTAAGTATTTAAAAGCAAATATTTATTATAGAAAGTATAACTAATCATTTACTTTATTAACAAAATGTCTGCCTGTTTCATATGCAGGTTAGGAGGAAGAAAGCTTCGGAATCTGGATCTGCAAGTATGGAAGCAAGAAGAAATGAAGAAGTTGTAATGCATATTCTTGCTTTTTGTGTAGCTTTTGTTGGAAATGGGTAACGGAAAGTTAAGTTTAACTTAACGTTGACCTAGGTTTCTAACGAAAGTTCGTTATTTGTTAACGAAACTAGTTACAAATGGTAATCTACATTTGTTGTAGATTATATAACATTTAATGTCTCAAAAACCATTTCCGGGTGAATGAGAAATTAATGACAATGATTTGTAACTTAACAAGAGTTAAATATTGGGTCAAAGTTTGATTTGGATTGGTCCCAAAATTGGTGTGGACTTGTTGTGGCTAAAGGGCTGACGAGCAGGCTAAAGAAGCTTCTGCACGGCCGTGCGAGTGTCTAGGACACGGCCATGCACCGTGCCTTGCCTTGCCACTCGACCGTGCTGAGCCTTGAACTCGACCGTGCATATTGCCTTGCACGGCCGTGCAGTTCATTGGACACGGCCGTGCAAGTGCTGTTATACCCGAAAAGTTGTGACTTTTCAAGGGAAAAGCCACCAAACCTTTTGACTCTCATTATATACTTCCCCTCCAAATTTCAATTCATACATACAGTATTTTAAGCCTTCCTACCCTCTAGTAAGATAGATAAACATATCCAAATCATTGGCATATTGTTGCATCAAATCCTTCAAGTCCAAAGTTGCAAACATTGTGTTGTTCGCTAGAGTATTTGATTTGGAGTGCTCCTATCATATACTTAAAAGTCGTTTCATCTTACTAGAAGATTTCCATAGAAACCGTAAGCACCTGTGCGGGGCAATAACTTCTTACAGAGATTGTATTTAATACAAGACTCGACTTAATTTCGTTTGTTTTCAATCTCCGTTTCTTTCTCTGTCAGTTTTTCTGTTATGTCTTAAAGAAGCCTACCAATAAGTCCAACAATCGTAAGAAGTTATTTGACGCTTCTTCAGACTTTCGAGACATGGCAACTGAGAAAGACACCACCGCATCAAGTTAAGTCAATGTAACGCCTCCTCCTCAAAGTGACGCAATGTTCAACAATGTTGCACCCGCTCATACACCGCATCACCCGGGTCATGGTGAGAAACCCCCGAAGTTCACTGGTGTGGATTTCAAGAGATGGCAACAAAAGATGCTATTCTACTTGACCACCCTAAGCTTGCACCGCTTCTTAAAGGAAAATCCTCCGGCGGTGGCAAATGGTGATCTCGACCCTCAAAGGCAAATGGCCAAGGAGGCTTGGGCTCACGGTAATTTTTTGTGTAAAAATTACATCCTAAACGGACTCGACGATGCACTATACAATGTGTATAGTAATGTCGAGATAGCCAAGGCGTTGTGGGACACCTTGGAAAGGAAGTACAAGATCGAAGACGCCGGGTTAAAGAAATTTGTCGTCGGTAAGTATCTTGACTTCATGATGGTCGATTCCAAATCGGTAACAACTCAAGTGGATGAGTTCCAACTCATTCTATATGGGCTTGATGCCGAGGGGATGATTATGAATGATCCATTCAAGGTGGCCTCTATCATTGAAAAGTTGCCGCCTTCTTGGAAGGATTTCAAGAACTATCTCAAGCATAAACGGAAGGAGATGTCCTTGGAAGACATTGTTGTTCGTCTTCAAATTGAAGAGAACAATAGAATCAACGAGGCCAAGGATGCTAAGGGCAAGATGGAGGCTAAGGTCAATCTCGCCGAGGCTAGCACAAGTGGCACAAAGAGAAAACATTTCGGAAATGCCGGGAATGCTAAGAAAGGAAAGAATAAGGGCTCTAAGAAGTTCAAGGGGTTTTGCTATAATTGTGGCAAACCGGGCCACTTAGCAAATGACTGTCGTCTCCCGAAGAAAGAGGCGAATAATGTTGACCACATGAACCTAGACTTTGCAGCGGTGATCTTTGAGGCTAACGTTGCAAACTTGGATGAGAATCCTAAAGCTTGGTGGATAGATACCGGTGCTACCCGCCACATTTGTGGTAATAAGGAGAGTTTCTCCTCCTATACTCCCATCTCCGGAAGAAATCTCTACATGAGAAATTCCGCGACCTCCGATGTTCAAGGCATTGGAAACGTGATATTGAAGATGACTTTTGGAAAAGAAGTAACCTTGTTGGATGTGCTGCATGTTCCAGACATCCGTAAAAATTTAGTTTCCGGCGCTTTGCTTAGTAAGGCCGAATTTAGACTTGTATTTGAATCTGACAAATTTGTAATAACTAAGAATGGTTTGCTCCTTGGAAAGGGCTACCTCGAGGAGGGTCTTTTCAAGATGAATGTAATGAATATTGTCCGCCATAGTGCGAAGAATAAAAGCGTTGTTTCTTATGTTTACTTGTCAGAAAGTTCTAATTTATGGCATGATAGATTAGGACATGTAAACCTCGACACCATTAAAAAATTAGCGAGACAAGATTTAATCAAAATGACTAAATCCGACTCGTCTAATAGGTGCGAAGTTTGTGTTGAGGCAAAAATGACGAAGTCGCCATTTAATGCAATAGAAAGAAACACAACTCCTCTTGAATTAATTCACACCGATATATGTGATTTAAAACTTGTGCAAACTCGAGGAGGTAAAAAGTACTTCATTACATTTATAGATGATTGTACAAAATTTTGTTATGTCTATCTCTTAAGAAGTAAGGATGAAGCCTTAGTGGCTTTTGAGACTTATAAGAAAGAAGTTGAAAATCAACTTAACATGAAGATTAAGAAAATTAGAAGCGATAGAGGTGGAGAATATGAAGCACCGTTTGAAGGATTATGTTGGGAATCCGGCATAATTCATCAAACAATGGCTCCATATACCCCTCAATCTAACGGAGTTGCTGAACGCAAAAACCGTACTCTCAAGGAGATGATGAACGCGCTTTTGATAAGTTCAGGCTTACCCGACAACTTGTGGGGGGAAGCAATACTCACTTCTAATTATGTTCTTAATAAAATACCCAAGAAAGGTATTGATAAAACACCCTATAAATTGTGGCATAATCGTAGGCCTTGTTATAAATACCTTAAAGTGTGGGGGTGTTTGGCCAAAGTTGAAGTACCTAAGCCGAAACAAGTCAAGATTGGTCCAAAGACCATTGACTGTGTTTTTATTGGATATGCCAATAATAGTAGTACTTATCGTTTTATTGTGCACAAATCAGACATTCCTGATATGCATGTAGGAACTACTATAGAATCAAGGAATGCGGTATTCTTTGAAAACATCTTTCCGGCTAAGGACAGGAAAACTATAGGTTCTAATAAGAGAACACATGAGTCTACAATCGGTCCTTCTCAAATAGAAGATGAAGAACCGAGACGTAGCAAAAGGGCAAGAGTGGAAAAGTCTTTTGGTCCTGATTTTCTATCTTACATGTTAGAAAACGAACCAAAGAATCGTTAAAGAAGCTTTATCCGGTCCGGATAGTTCGTTCTGGAAAGAGGCTATTAACAGCGAAATAGAATCCATAATGCTCAACAATACTTGGGAATTAGTTGATCTCCCTCCAGGTTGAAAACCATTAGGTTGCAAATGGATCCTTAAAAGGAAGTATAAGGCAGATGGATCAGTCGATAAGTACAAAGCTAGGCTAGTTGCCAAAGGCTTTAGACAGAAAGAGAGATATGATTTCTTCGATACATACTCTCCTGTCACAAGGATCACATCTATTCAGGTTCTCATAGCTATTGCAGCAGTGCATAATCTTGAGATACACCAAATGGATGTGAAGACTGCTTTCCTAAATGGAGAACTTGATGAAGAAATTTACACGGAATAACCCAAAGGGTTCGCAGTTCCTGGTAAAGAAAGAAAGGTGTGTAAACTCGTAAAGTCCTTGTATGGACTAAAACAAGCACCTAAACAATGGCATGAGAAGTTCGATAGAACCATGTTATCGAATGGATTCAAGATTAACGAATGTGACAAACGTGTCTACATTAAAGGAACATCTGAATCATTTGTTATCGTTTGTCTTTATGTAGACGATTTGCTCATAATGGGAAGTAATCATGATTTGATCATGAATACCAAAGGCATGCTTAAGAAGAACTTTGACATGAAAGACATGGGATTAGCTGATGTAATATTAGGGATAAAGATCTCTAGAATATCTGAAGGATTAGTTCTTTCACAATCCCATTACCTAGAGAATGTTCTTCGGAAATTCAATGTCTTTGATGACCCTCCTGCTAAGACACCGGTAGACTTGGCTCTACATTTAGCCAAGAACAAAGGGGAACCAGTTTCTCAACTGGAATATGCAAGAATAATTGGTAGTCTGATGTACTTAACGAATTGTACACGTCCAGACATTGCATATTCAGTGAGCAAACTAAGTAGGTTCACAAGTAATCCTAGTACTGATCATTGGAAAACACTAATGAGAGTACTAAGATATTTAAAGTATACATTAAACCATGGGATACTTTACAAGAAATATCCAGCAGTATTAGAAGGATATTGTGATGCAAATTGGATATCGGAGACGAAAGACTCTAAGTCCACGAGTGGATATGTATTCACAATAGGTGGAGGAGCAGTGTCATGGAAATCCTCCAAACAGACATGTATAGCCAGATCCACGATGAAGTCTGAGTTTATCGCTTTAGATAAAGCTGGGAAAGAAGCAGAATGGCTTAAGAACTTCCTGGAGGATATTCCTTGTTGGAGCAAACCTGTGCCTGCTGTACTAATACATTGTGATAGTCAATCAGCAATTAAAAGGGCACAGAATAGTATGTACAATGGTAAGTCTAGACATATTCGTCGTAGACACAATACCATTAGACAGTTGATCAAGAATGGCGTTATCACTACAAGAAAGGAGGCTTTTTACGGCGTCCATATACGGCGGCGAACACGCGTCCGCCGTATATATATTATATATACGGCGGTATAAACAGCCGCCGTAAATACCTAATATATACGGCGGACGCGTCCGCCGTAAATAAGTAATGTACGTATATTTAACGTGTACGTATACGAGATCGAGGTTATATACGGTGGTATATCAGTAGCCGCCGTTTATAGGTACTTATTATCGGCGGTTGATACGCGTCCGCCGTAAATAATACCATTATTTACGGCGGTGTACAATATCCGCCGTAAATGTTATTAAATACCGGGAAACCCAAATTTCCCTATTCAGTTTCGCGGTATCTCCATCTCCCTTTCTCTCCTACAGAGCTTCTCTCCTCCATAGCTAGGGCTTGAAAATCCGACGCCGGTGACCAAAATCAGGTAGGTATAGCGTATTTAATTACTTTTAATTTTTGGTTTTTGTTGATTTCTTCGATCTGTATCTCAGTCTCTCTTTCTCTCCTCCATAGCTTCTCTCCTCCATAGCTAGGCCAAGAAAATCCGACGCCTTCGACCAAATCAGCAGGTAGATATAGCGTATTTAGTTTTAATTTTTGGTTTTTGTTCTATGTTCATGGCTCATACTCTCTATTTTATGCTCCCAGTTTTAATTTTTGAGTTCATGCTACGTACCTGATAATAAGCCTGCTAGCTAGGACGGAATTGCTGTGTAATAAGAACATTCTCAGCATTAATATTTCTTTCTCATGGAATTGGTTTAATTTTTGAGTTCATGGCTCATACTCTGGACATGAATTGGTTTAATTTTTGGATTTTGGACATGAATGCCATTATGTGTTTTTAACTGCTATTTTCCATTTCCTTTTGGTCTCATCTCTGTGCTGCCTCCAATGTAGAGATGATATTAGCTTCGAACTGTACTCATTTCCTTGTGGTTATATTTATAGGGTTGTGGGTTCAAATAATGGGTATTGAATGTGTAGCTTCAAACTGTACTCATTTCTGGTCTAGCTTACTTAGCAGTCAAGGTTGCCGGTTTGGATATGAACCAATATGTTGGAGAAAGAGAAACTAAGACGAATCAACTACTAGAATATTGTTAGTCCTTAATGCCATTGCAAAATGCCTCTACTCTATTACACCCATTTGCTACCAAAAGCAAAAGAGACTCGATTTTCATTCAATGCAGCTTCTCTCTAAAAGTCCAACACTTGAGCTCTTTCACAACGCGAAATTTTAAAGCACCCGACACATTTGCAAAATCTTATAATCCTTCTTATCTCCAATATGTTCTCCCATTATTTGAACCCACAACCCTATAAATATAACCACATAAGGCACCATATATCATATATGAGGCCTACACATTCAATACCCAAGGTATAATTTAGTAACAGGGTATTGCCACTTATGTATCAATCAATAAAGTAATGAACCATACCTTTTATGCACCATTTAACCCAATAACCACATACATATAACCACGTAGAGGTATAACAACATACAAGTAACCCTACGCGTTCATAATATAACCTTGTACACCTTCTATAAAGGTTCCAAGTTCAATTACCATGTTTTATCCACTTTGGTTCAAGTTTCATAATTGCCTCTCAACCCTTTTTAAGACAATATTTAACACATTTCCCATTATCCATTTGAACCAATTCAAGTTCCACATTATTGTACTAAAGTTGTACTTGAATCCTAGTTAAAGAGTGACTTCAACCTAGTTCCTAAAAATAGTTCCAAATCTTTTGTTGCATGTGCATATTCTTTTGCACATCAACCTAGTTCCTTAAATTAGATTCTCAATTAGGGGGCTTGTGAGAGAGAACGAATGAATGTTGTCATAGGGTTATACTATATCATGGGCCCAAGTTCGACTAATAGGCTAGGCTCCAACAATGTATATTATCTATATCGAGCCAAAAGTTGTACATATTTAGACTATGTTTGTTTATGAGTTTATTTTTATTCTAAAATTTGTGTCTCTCGGTCTTATATATAGGTTGTATTTTAACGTTAAAAATATCAAGTCAAGTCATATATGGACAAAAGTTGGATTGATTTGGATAATCGAATTTCAAATGAGTATTTGTGCAGGGTTGACAACTTTCTCGATTTTGCATTCTCAAAAAAGTCTGTTGGTGTTAAAGAAATATATTGTCCTTGTAAAAATGCACAAATCGTTACCAAAAAGACCGTGCAACCGTGAGATCACATTGTATTGAAGTGGGATTTCAAAAAGATTACAAGAATTGGATTAGGCACGGGGAAGAGTACATTTCGGCGCGTAAGAATGATAATAATGATAGGACAACTGAAGATGGCATTGAAATTGAATTGTGCGTGCAAGATTGTATGAGGCGAATGGTACATGAAGGGATGGGTATGCCGGATAGTAACCAGCCAGGAATTGAAGAAATCGTACAATCAGATGCATCCACCGCAAAGTTTCTTAGACTTTTGAGAGATGCTGATCAAGCCTTGTGAGAAGGGTGTGATAAGTTTACAGTACTCTCATTTATTGTAGAACTTATGCACTGGAAGACTAATTATCGAGTGACTGATAAGGGATTTACTTCTTTATTAAAAAATTTCATTAGGGCATTGCCTCAGTCAGCGAAAGTGCCAAGTTCCTATCGTGAGGCGTACAAGATGACTGCGGATTTGGGTTTTAGTTATAAAACGTGGGACGCGTGCATTAATCATTGTATGTTGTTTCGAAATGAAACTGAAAAACTTACTAAATGTGAAATTTGTGGAGCCTCTAGATATAAGCAACAAGAAGAAGGGGGTAGCGGTGAAGGTGCGGAAACAAGTGGCAAGAATAAACTTCCCAAGCAGGTAGCGATGAAGAAAGTATGGTATTTTCCCTTAAATCCAAGGTTGCAAATGTTGTATTGGTCATCTAAGACCGCGACACTCATGAGATGGCATGCCGAGAAAAGAATAGACGATGGTGTGCTGAGGCATCCTGCAGACTCTCGTGCGTGGAAGGAATTCGATGAACGTTATCCATTATTTTCAAGTGAAATTCGAAATGTTAGATTGGGATTAGCATGACGGATTTAATCCTTTCGTAACAATGACTATATCTCACAGTACTTGGCCGGTTGTGCTTATGCCATACAATCTTCCACCTTGGTTATGCATGAAACAACCATATTTCTTCTTGTCGGTGCTTACTCAAGGCCCAAAAGGGCCGGGCAACAAGATAGATGTGTATCTCCAACCGTTAATTGATGAGTTGAAGGAATTGTGGGAAGATGGTATATCAACTTATGATGCATCAAGGAACGAGTTGTTTACTTTACGAGCTTCACTATTATGGACAATAAATGACTTTCCTGCATATGGAATGTTGTCTGGATGGAGCACTAAAGGTGAATATGCTTGCCCTTGTTGCAATGTGAGACCTCAAGCACGATGTTATATTGTGGCAAGTATTGTTATATTGGTCATCGACGCTTCTTGCCTAGGAGTCATGCTTTTCGTAAGGATAAAGGCTCTTTTGATGGTACTCATGAAGTGAGAGATAAGCCCAAGTTATTGTTTGGAACAAAATTGCTTAAACAAGTTGAAAATATGGAAACAGAGTATAAAATAGAAGATGTTATTAAAAAGAGGAAAAGAGAAGAGGGTGAGAAGCAACAAGCCAAGTTGGAGAAAAGAAAGGTTCCTAAGTTGTGTCACAATTGGAAAAAGAGGAGTATCTTCTTTGAGTTGCCATATTGGACAAATAATCATGTTCGTCATAATCTTGATGTTATGCACATTGAAAAAAATGTGTGTGATAATGTGCTACATACTCTGTTAGGTACTGCGGGGAAATCAAAAGATAATGATAAAGCAAGAAAAGACCTAAAAGAGATGAACATTCGGAAACCATTGCATCTACAAAAGCTTCCATCCGGCAAAGATATTATGCCTCCTCGGCTCGGTTACAATGAGTAAGAAGCATAAAGACACATTCTTGAAAGTTCTAAAGGGAGTCAAAGTCCCTGATGGCTACTCGTCAAACATATCTCGTTGTGTACATCTAGAGGAAAGAGCTATTTGGGGTCTTAAGATCCATGATAGTCATATTTTGCTCCAACAACTACTCCCTTTAGCTGTTCGAAAAGCGTTGCCTACTTCTGTTGTAAAAGCCATCATTGAGTTGGCAAATTTCTTTAGGCAATTATCCTCAAAGGTGAATACACTTTCTGATCTCGAAAAGATACAAGATCGGATGGCTGTCACACTATGCGCTCTCGAGAAAATATTCCCACCAGCTTTCTTTGATGTTATGGAACACTTGCCGGTGCATTTAGCCGAGGAGGCCTTGCTAGCAGGCCCAATACAATTTCGTTGGATGTATCTGGTAGAGAGGTACATCCATATTAAATTTACTTTGAAAAAAGTTAAATTCCTTTTTACATCTGCTTTAGCATAAGTAAATGTTTTTGTAGGTTTCTACTTACATTAAAATTATATGTTCGAAATCGAGCCCATCCCGAGGCCTCCATAGCTAAGGCAATTGTGGCTGAAGAATGCATGACTTTTTGTACGCAATATTTGGTTTATAAATAGCGGCTGCTTTTGGTTTATGAATATCTTCTACTTTTGGATAATAGATTTGGTTGGGATTTGCTGTTGATGCGAAATTTGATTGATTCAATGAAGTTTTTGGTACATTTTGCAACCTGGGTAGGGAATTGTTCAGAGCACTTAGAACATAAATTTATGGGCATAGATTTTTGTTGGAGAAGTGGTTATGTGCATGATAATCAAATTTAAGGGCAAGAGGGCCCAACTAAACTTTTCTCTCTGTCACCAAGTAAACTTAAGCAATGAGAAACTCCTAGTTTTGTACAGGAAAAAACAAAAATTCGAGAACCTTGGAAAAATACCTATCAGTCGTCTCTCGGCTGTCGGTTAGGTTGTAAGGTGAAGATTTCAAAATTTTGAAATAACCTCTGTACAGTTCAGTAGCTCAAACCAAAAGCTCTGTTGCTTTAAACTATAAAGGGAAAAGATTTGAGAAAGGAAGTGCACGTCATATTTTTATTATTTCTCATGTTTTCAGCCAAACTGTTGGCTTCAATGCATGAGTTCTATTGGTGTTTGTGTATGTTATTTACTCTTTATGTCCCAAAATATTTGTTGTTTTAGGGGTTAAAACTTGTTCCAAAATACTTGTTGTTTTATTATTATCTAGGCATTTTATAGGTCTTATACATGATACATAAGACCTATAATAAATTTATAGGTCTTATACATATATTATAAGACTGTTTTTTTGAGTCCTTTACTTGGTTTATCCAATTTTTGTGCTATAATTGAATTGTCATATGACAGATATGCCGCCAAAGAAAAATTTATTACCAGGTCAGGGCTCGAACCCTAAAGGAAGAGGGCTGGCAAAACCAACCCCCAAATGGGGTAAAGAGAGATTGAACATAATATGGAATAATTATGGTCAACCAGTTGGTGGAGAAATGGCAAAATTAGCTACTCAGATAGGAATTTTTGCTAAAAATGGGAAACATTTCCCATTAACTAGAGAGTGGTCTCAGATGGACCATGAGTGCATAAATAACGTATGGAATGACGTTCTGGTAAGTTGTAATCCATATTTCTTACATAAATCTCTAGTACGTAGTCAAAAGTCTTATGATTCTCTAACAATTGTTTTTTTTTCTTTGTTGAATTGTGTATATAGGAAAATACAAATGCTCCTCCGGAGTATTACCCGGTTATGGTTCTTTCTCTCGGTAAAGCGTGGCGTGACTGGAAATACCAGGTGAGACAAGCATATAATAAGTATTACTCAGTTATGAATATTACTCGGTTATGACTTTGTTATGAATATTGACTCAGTTATGAATATTACTCAGTTGAAATCTCATTATAAGATGTATGAATCCGACCAAGACGCATTGGCTCACCCACCCCGTGGGTGCGTTGCGGATCAATGGGCTGCACTTGTTGCGATGTGGGGTACGAACAAGGCTCGGGTATATTTCAAATTAATCTCAATCTATTATCGTGAATGTCTTATATAAGTAGTCAAATTAATACTAATATTATCTTCTTTTTTTTCCAGGAAATATCAGAAACAAATAAATTGAATCGAGAAAAGCAATCGTGCCTGAATAGGACCGGAAAAACGTCCCATCCCAAAGTCATCAAAGAGGTTTGTCATCGTTCAATTTAGTTCTCAGTTGTCAATTCAATTAATGTTTCTTTTTGTATCGTATATAAATATATTTTTTTTGGTCAAATGATTCTATTATAAATTGTAGAGAGACGACAAGGGTTTACCAACTGATCGCGTAAGCATTTTCATACATACGCGCACGGGAAAAACACCCGCAGATCAAGAAACCACTCAAATGATTGTAAGTTAAAGTTTCAACCTTTTCTGTTTCAGTTTTGTTATTCTATAGAATACTTTTTTCATTTCTAACTTCATTTTCATAATATTAATTAAAGTTAAAACATTTATATTGAACATGTTGTTTTTGTTACAGCAAACGCTTAATGATGCAATTGAGGAGCTGCCATAGGAGCAACAAAAATCTCCCACGGCGCGTGAAAATATTTTTGTTGGTATGATGGGCCCTGATGACCACGGGAGAGTGCGATGTATGGGAGGCGGTCTTAACAAAACTAAGGTGTTTGGTAAATCCCCAACTTCTCGTATAGGGTATTGGAGGCGGTGGCGGGGGTCGAGCAGATTTTGAAAGGCAACTTCGGGAGGAACGCCGACAAAATGAGGAGGAACGCCGACAGTTACAACAACAACTTCGGGAGCGATTACAACAACAACTTCGGGAGGAACGCCGACAGTTACAACAACACATTGATGAATTGAAACGTTGTTGGATGGAACGACGTGGAAATGACGGTAATGAATAGGTGTTATGGATTTTAGACATTGTGTATTTTGGATACATTCAACAACTAATAACTTTTTTGTATAATGATTATTATGTCTGGATACATTCAACATTAATTGTGTTAATATGTAGATTGTAAATATTGATTGCATTTGTGTATTTTTGGTTATATACAGGTTTTATTTGTGTGTGTACAGGTTGAATTTGGTTTTTGTGAATGTATTTTTGGGGGAAAATGAATTATACAAAGCTGGAAAAAAAAATAGGCTTATTTACGGCGGTGACTAAATCCGCCGTATAAAGCTGGGGACGACTCGTGCCCAAAGGGGGGACGAGGGAACCAGTAGGGGGTGTAAATGGTACGACTCGTGCCATGGTGGACGAGTCGTCCCTATTAAGGTATTTACGGCGGTGACTAAATCTGCCGTATAAAATGGCTTGGACGATTCGTCTACAAAGGGGGGACGAGGGAACCTGGTGGGGGTGCAATTGGGATGACTCGTTACGGAGAGGACGACTCGTCTCTTATTTACGGCGGTTACACATACGCCGTATAAAGATCACCAAAATATGCCATAATATACGTATGTATTTCATTTATATACGGCGGTGGTATATCCGCCGTATATAGTATTTACGGCGGTGATCCCGCCGTATATAGTATTTACGGCGATGATTTATACGGGGGTCTATTTACGGCGACTAGTCCGCCGTAAATACTATATACGGCGGGGCGCGTGGTATTTAAGGCGGATTTTAACCGCCGTAAATAAGCCTGTTTCTTGTAGTGTATCACTATTGATTATGTAAAGTCATGTGATAACTTAGCGGATCCGTTTACCAAAGGTATAAATCGAGATCAACTGTATAAACTGTTAAGGGGAATGGGTTTAAAACCCACAACAAAAGGACTTATAGCGGACACTCAACCTTGAGAAATGGAGATCCCAGGCCCTTGGTTCAATGAGACAACCAAGTTATAAGTTCTAGTAGAGTTACTTGGAAACAACAACTCGGTTTATTAATCTGGAGATGTTGAATACTCATTCCCAGAACATCCAAGTACAAGCACATGCAGCAGTGGTAAGGATAAGTTGAGAAAACTTTTAATGATTTCTATACCTACGGGTGGAGTAGTGCATGATACTCCTTATAATGAAAATCAACTATATAAGCGAGAGGTAATTAGGCCGCCTCTAAATGAACGCTTATGAATGAGATACGGTCCAGGGCCGAAATGGACAAAACGTGAGAACAACAATTGTTAGAGCTGTTATTATGTGAGTATTATTGTCTTGGTATACATCCGACAGTCACTGGTTCAAAGCGACTCGCTACCAAATGGCTAGTATATCCGATAATATTTCACTAGGGAGGATTCAAGGCCACAAGCTATCTATCCCGATGTAATAATAGTTCGCCGGAACTTTGGACGAAATTGCATTCATGCATTAATTGTCATTCATGTGAGGGATTGTTGGAAATGGGTAACGGAAAGTTAAGTTTAACTTAACGTTGACCTAGGTTTCTAACGAAAGTTCGTTATTTGTTAACGAAACTAGTTACAAATGGTAATCTACATTTGTTGTAGATTATATAACTCATTTAATGTCTCAAAAACCATTTTCGGGTGAATGAGAAATTAATGACAATGATTTGTAACTTAACAAGAGTTAAATATTGGGTCAAAGTTTGATTTGGGTTGGTCCCAAAATTGGTGTGGACTTGTTGTGGCTAAAGGGCTGACGAGCAGGCTAAAGAAGCTTCTGCACGGCCGTGCGAGTGTCTAGGACACGGCTGTGCACCGTGCTGAGCCTTGAACTCGACCGTGCTGAGCCTTGAACTCGACCGTGCATATTGCCTTGCACGGCCGTGCAGTTCATTGGACACGGCCGTGCAAGTGCTGTTATACCCGAAAAGTTGTGGCTTTTCAAGGGAAAAGCCACCAAACCTTTTGACTCTCCTTATATACTTCTCCTCCGAATTTCAATTCATACATACAGTATTTTAAGCCTTCCTACCCTCTAGTAAGATAGATAAACATATCCAAATCATTGGCATATTGTTGCATCAAATCCTTCAAGTCCAAAGTTGCAAACATTGTGTTGTTCGCTAGAGTATTTGATTTGGAGTGCTCCTATCATATACTTAAAAGTCGTTTCATCTTAATAGAAGATTGCCATAGAAACCGTAAGCACCTATGCGGGGCAATAACTTCTTACGGAGATTGTATTTAATACAAGACTCAACTTAATTTCGTTTGTTTTCAATCTCCGTTTCTTTCTCCGTCAGTTTTTCTGTTAAGTCTTAAAGAAGCCTACCAATAAGTCCAACAGCTTTATCTTTAAGATTTGTCATTGGCTTTAATAAATGACTCATATTTACATGTATTTGTTTTTTTTTTTTTAGGGAAGTGGGTCAAGAGGGAAGGCAAGTGGAAGACAAAAGTCTAGGGATGCTGAAAGTGGGGTAAGCTTTGACAAAGCATGTTACTTTAGTCCCCTTCCCATGTGAGTACTGTCCTCTGTCCCACTTAAAATTGTATTTCTTTTGGTTTCATTATAGATGAGGACAATGACTAGTACAACTGGCCTTGAAGCAAATTTTGCAAGGAGTGGAAGGTCATTTATCACAACTGATTCACTGCAGCAACAATCCAAGGATAAAAGGAGAAAGAGAAATTAAGTTTGTACTGGTATTGGTTGTTGGCTTCTTTTTATTTTTTGGTCCAAGTCCATGGACAAACAACTAGGCAGTTTTTTAAAGATTTATGATGCTCTTTTGATGCTTGTTGGAAACTAATGTTTTGGTTAACGTTTAAGAAGGTTGTTTGTGTAGTTGTTGGTTTTTATGGCTGGGGTGAGGTTTTTGGCTCTACAGAGTTGTTAAAACTAATGGTTGGTACTTTTCCTACTCTATAATGTAAAATTGAGGTTCAAGATGATTAATGCATTAAGGATGATTTTTTTCATTGTAGATGTGTTTACCAATGGTGTTTGTTTAAACATTATATGGTCGTACTCCCTCTGTCTCAAAATGATTTTTCTAATTTTTTGTCGTTTCACTCCGTCCAAAATGATCTTACTATTTTTTTTTTCGAACTTTGAAAAACAATTATAGGTTGATTTAATGATAAAAAGTGAAAAAATCATTTTGAGACGGAGTGTGTATTCCACAAATGGTGAAAAAATCATTTTTGCGACGGAGTGTGTATTCCACAAATGATCTTACTATGTTTTGTATGTGTTAAAGACATAAAGTCTAGTCAGCTTCCAACTCAGCAGGATTAAATGGCACACAAACGGCTGGTTGACGGAAGGACGAACTTGTCCTAAAATAGGTTAGTTTAAGGACCAAAAGGTAAAAAAGAAAAGTTCGCGGACGAAAAGGTAAAAACTTAAAAAGTTCAAGGACTAAAAAGGTACTTTAACTCGTGAAAAAAGTGTATGGACTTAAATAAAAAATGTGTAGGGACTTAAATGAAAAAAGAAAAAAAATATTTAAATCTAAACTCACCCCCTTTCCCCCTAAAACCCTTCCTTCCTCCCCATCACTCTCTTCCCCCCTTTCTTCCTCTTTCCATGGCCACCTTATCCCCCACCTACAATATTCCGTCGCCTCCTCCATGGCTGGCTGCCCCTCTCTTCCGACTTTTCCTCCGTCGCCTCCTCCATGGCAGCCTCCCTACAGACTTCTACTCCTAATTTCACCGTCCTCCTCTTCTCTCTCCTTCTCATCACCTGCCTTTCTCTCTCCGCCACCTCCTCCTTTGCGTTCCTATTCTTCTCCACTGCCCACCACCATAACTCCGACTGCCAACCACCTTGCCAACCCACTCACCAAACCTTCTCGCACATTCGTCATCTTAATCTCCTCCTTTTTCTCGGATATAAGCTGGAAATAGGGGCGGCGAACAAATACTGCATTTCTGAACAGATCCGATTACATATCAGATCTGGGTTTTGGCCAAAAATGAGAGGACGGTATTGTTGGAGGGTCAACTCTGTTTATCAAGATCTGATAAATTCTGTGTGGTTACTTTGTGTACATTGGTGATTCTTCCTTTTCAACACTTGGTTACATATATAAAATCTACACATTTATCTGGTTCAGCTTATGCTTTTAGTTAGGTGTTATTGTTGGAGGGTCAACTCTGTTATAATGTGTATTTTTTTCAATTAGATAACTACTATAGAAATGGATTAACAGACCTAGAGAAACAATTGAGTCTAAGTCTACTCGCTCGTTAATATCCTTCTCAAGCTAAACCTCTCTGATTCCTGATTATTAAAATTTAGGTTTGTCATTTGCTTTCTCTCCGTCACTCTTTTTTATCAATCTATATTCTTTCTCCAGATCTGTGCATTTCATCCTGCCTCCTCTTCCATTCACTGAAAGCATTTTAAGTGACATTACAAATCCGTAGGTGTAGAAAGTTTATGAGATTGAATTGTTTAGAAATCTTCTTAAAAGTTTGGTTAATTTAGACTTATGTGCACTATAAGTAATTGTATATGTCACATTAAATATTAAAGTATTTGGGCCTAATAAAGTGATCTACTAAAGTTAAAGGGGGCCCAAGTCATCTTTTATAAGTATGGGATCTACAGTTAATATGTGTAGATACCTAAGGGGCCTAGTTGTTAATCTATGATGGGCTGGCTAACATATTAGGTCAATATAAATATAGGGTTATGGTCCCCAATTGACCTACCTAGGTTTTATTCTTTTGATCCCCATTATCATCTGAATTCTAAGAACCTTAAGGATCAATTAGAAGGCAATAATCGTTCATCAAGTCTTCATCAAGTATTCTCAAGATATTGCTATGGATTCAGGTTTGTCTATCGTTCCATAATCTTTGATAACATGAAGCATGATTGTCCTAGAATAAATATTCCGCATCATTCTAGGGCTTATGTATAATTATTTCCATCAAGTGGTATCAGAGCCATAATCTTGCTTTGTTGTTGGGATTATTTGGATCGAATTGATTTTACTGTTTATGATTTAATTCAACCAAAACCCGCTAAGAGAGGCCCTGGAACGGACTCTACCATGAAACACATTCGTAAGAAAGGGCATAAGCAGAAGGCGGCGGCAATTTTGTTGAAGGAAGAACAATTTGTCAGAGCGGATCTAGATTGCAATAGAAGATTGATAGAAAAAAAAAGTAGATCGGGACACAAGTTTGAGAGAATCCATGGTGGGGGATTCTTTCTACTGTGTGTTGCGTGTTGTGTGTGAATAACAAAAAACAAAGAAAGGGTTTGCGGATCTGAGGGTTTAGGGGCTTTTGAAAATTCCCAGGCAGGAGCCTCGTTTCCTGTGCACCTCCATTGCCTTGATTGATATGTATTGTGTTTTGTTTTGTTTGAAATAATTATGTGTTATTTGGATTAAGTAAATATTATTTATTGAAATTATTATTATGGACTTAATAATTTTAAATTTCAATAATAATGTTTAAGTTATGCCCATGTTTGAAATTACTTTGGGTTCGTTTATTCGAACACATCTTGTATTTTATGTTATTAAATTTTCGTAGCATGTTACCAAAGTAACCTCTCCTATGAAATTTTTTAATTTAAAATACATGATTATTTGAAGTTTTAGCGTGTTTGTTTTTCATGCGGGTAATGGTCGGCCCAAAGGAAGGCTATTATCTGGCAGAAATTCAAATTCGTCTGTGGAGATAAATATGTAACAGTTATCAAGTGTCCATGTGAATATTGAGTCGGTCCAAAGAAAGGCTTGGTATTTGACAGAATTTTACTGTTAATATTTGATTTCTACATCAAGAAAATCACTTGCAAGTTAATTTTCTATCCAAAGATTAAAATTAATGTTGCGTCGATTTTCTTGTAATGGGATAGTTTTAATTTCAAACATTTATCTGCTTAAAGTTATATGTGAGCTTATTTGTTTTATTTTTGTTCTCTATTCAGTTAATTCATCAGCTTCTAATGTATCTGCTAACATCAACTCGATTCCCATGCTGAATGGGATGAATTTTAAGAGCTGGAAAGAAAATGTGTTGATTGTTCTGGGAGTTATGGATCTAGACCTTGCACTCAGGGAGCCAAAACCTGCTGACCTGACTAGCACGAGTACATCTCAAGCTAAGAAGGATATGGAAAAGTGGGAACGCTCAAATCGCATGTGTCTTATGATCATAAAGAAAAGCATCCCAGAATCATTCAGAGGCGGTATAGATGATGAGAAAGTTGCAATGACGTTCCTTACAGAGCTTGAAAAGCGTTTTGCTAAGAATGAAACAAGCACGCTTTTGCGTAATCTTGTTGCCATGAGGTATAAAGGTAAAGGGAACGTGCGTGAGTACATTATGGAGATGGCCAATTTGGCATCTAAACTTAAGGCTCTCAAGTTTGAGCTGTCGGATGACATGCTTGTTCATATGGTTATAATCTCTCTTCCACCACAGTTTGGGCAATTTGAAGTAACATTCAATTGACAGAAGGAAAAGTGAACTCTTAATGAGTTCATTTCACTTTGTGTGCAAGAGGAATCAAAGTTAAAGTCTGAAAAGACTGAGAGTGCTCACTTTGCGGCTTCCTCTTCGGGCTATAACAAGAAAAGGAAGGCTAAAGAAACTGCGGTCAATGAGCCAAAGAAAAAGCAACATAAAGTTTCGAAGGGACAAGCTAAGGATTTAGCAACGTCAACGTCCAAGGGACAAGATAAGGATCCAGGTTGCTTTTTCTGTAAGGAAATGGATCATATGAAGAGAGATTGCCCTAAATATCACGCATGGCGTGTAAAGAAAGGTATATCTCTTGCTTTTGTTTGTTCTGAGGTTAATTTGGTTTCAGTGCCTAGACATACTTGGTGGGTAGACTTTGGTTCTTCTACTCACATTAGTGTGTCTATGCAGGGTTGCCTGAACTGCCGAAAGCCAAGTGATACTGAAAGATTTATCTATGTGGGGAACAACAATTCTATTGAAGTTGAAGCAATCAGAACTTTTAGATTATTATTAAAGTCTGGATTTTATTTAGATTTGTATGAGACACATGTGGTACCATCTTTTAGACGGAATTTAGTTTCCATTTCAGTTTTGGACAAAGAAGGATTTACTTGTTCATTTGCAAATGGTGAATGTCGTTTCTCATATAATTCTAAGTTTATTGGATCTAGTACTTTGTCGGTTTATGATAATCTTTATATGTTGGATACTGTTGCTTCATATCATGAAAACCTGCATGTGGAAACACGTGGTACTAAATGCAAATTTACTAGCAATAATTCCATGTCATTATGGCACAAGCGATTAGGACATATATCAAAACAGAGAATGCAAAGGCATGTGTCAGACGGAATTATTGAAACACTTGACAAATCAGATTATGAAATATGTGTTGAGTGTATTAAGGGAAAACAAACAGACAAAAGCAAATTAAAAGCTGAGAGAGCTATGAATGTTTTGGAATTAATTCATACGGATATATGTGGACCATTTCCTACACCCTCGTGGAATGGTCAAGAATATTTCATTACATTCATAGACGATTACTCTCGTTATGGTTACCTATATTTGATCCATGAAAAATCACAGGTATTGGATATGTTCAAAAAGTTTAAGGCCGAGGTTGAAAATCAACATGGCAAAACAATAAAGAAAGTCAAATCTGACCGTGGTGGTGAATACTATGGCAGAAATGACGGATCAGGTGAACAACGTCCTGGGCCTTTTGCTAAATACCTAGAGGAGTGCGGTATCATCCCTCAGTACACCATGCCAGGTAAACCTAGCATGAATGGTGTTGCTGAAAGACGAAATCGAACTTTACAGGAAATGGTGAGAAGTATGGTTAGTCATACTACTTTACCAGACTCACTCTGGGGAGAGGCATTAAAGATCATAGCTTTATCTCCTTAACAGGGTACCCACAAGGCTGCTAACAAAACCCCTTATGAACTATGGACAGGCAAGAAACCTGTATTAAGGCATTTACACATCTGGGGATGTCCGGCTGAGGCTAGGCCTTACAGGCCTAATGAAAAGAAGTTATACTCAAGGACTGTTAGTAGTTACTTTGTTGGTTACTCTGAAAGGTCAAGGGGATTTAAGTTTTACGATCCCAAATCCAGAAACTTTTTTGACACGGAAAATGCTCAATTCTTTGAGGATGTTGAGCTTGTGGGGGGACAAGTTAGAGATGATTTTGTCTTTGAAGAGGTTCCGGTTACCATTCCTCTTCCTACTATTGTCCTTGACCATGATTTGGATCTCAATCCTGATGTGGCTCAAGAACAAAATTTGGATCAAGAAGACATTGTCAATATCCCTCTAGTTGTACATGAGGAACAAGCTCAACAACCTCAAGAACAAGTGCCTTTAAGAAGATCCACTAGAGAGAGACGAAGTGCCATTTCGGATGATTACTTGGTATTTCTAAATGAACAAGAGGTAGACATTGGTCAATTGGAAGATGATCCAATCAACTTTCATGAGGCCATTGGTAGTTCTAACTCTCAAAAGTGGATAGTTGCTATGGATGATGAGATTAAATCAATGAAAGACAATGATGTATGGGATCTTGTCCCATTGCCAGAAGGAGTGAAACCTATTGGTTGCAAATGGATATTTAAAACCAAAAGGGATTCACAGGGCAATGCGAAAAGATATAAGGCACGTCTTGTCGCTAAGGGATTTACTCAGAAAGAAGGAATAGATTATAAAGAGACTTTCTCTCCGGTTTCTTTGAAAGACTCTTTTAGAATCATTATGGCATTAGTGGCACATTATGACCTAGAGTTACATCAGATGGATGTTAAGACTGCGTTTCTTAATGGAGACATTGAAGAAACAATTTATATGGTGCAACCAGAAACCTTGGTTTCAAAAGATTCAAAGGATATGGTATGCAAACTCAAGAAATCCATCTATGGACTCAAACAAGCATCCCGTCAGTGGTATTACAAATTTCATCAAGTTGTATTGTCATTTGGTTTCACGGCAAATACAGTTGATGATTGTGTCTACCACAAGTTCAGTGGGAGTAAATATATTTTTCTGGTTTTATATGTGGATGACATCCTACTAGCCACAAATGATACGGACTTACTGCATGAAACTAAGAGATTTCTCTCAAAGAAATTTGAGATGAAAGATCTGGGAGATGCATCTTTTGTATTAGGAATTCAAATACACAGAGATCGGTCTCAGGGTAT
Organism: Adenophora triphylla var. japonica; assembly: GCA_022495995.1. NCBI lineage: Eukaryota > Viridiplantae > Streptophyta > Magnoliopsida > Asterales > Campanulaceae > Adenophora > Adenophora triphylla. The sequence goes on from JAFEMH010000395.1 coordinate 265,132, forward strand.
TCTTGGATTATCACAAAAGAGTTACATCGATAAGGTACTTAAGAGATTTGGCATGCAGGATTGTAAAATGGGTGACACCCCAGTGGCTAAAGGTGACAAATTCAATCTTGCTCAGTGCCCCAAGAATGAGATTGAATCTAAGGAAATGAATAGCATCCCTTATGCTTCGGCTATAGGGAGCTTGATGTATGCTCAGGTTTGCACTCGCCCAGACCTAGCATTCATAGTTGGTGTTTTAGGCAGATACCTTAGCAATCCTGGAAAGGATCATTGGATAGCAGCTAAGAGGGTCATGCGTTATTTACAGAGAACAAATATGCTCACTTACAGAAAGTCGGATAGACTTGAGATCATTGGGTATTCGGATTCCGACTTTGCTGGATGCCAAGACAGTCGTAAGTCTACTTGGGGCTACGTTTATCTACTTTGTGGAGGAGCAGTTTCTTGGAAGAGTGTTAAGCAGACACTTGTTGCTACTTCTACGATCGAGGCAGAGTTTGTGGCGTGTTATGAGGCATCAAATCACGCAATTTGGTTGCGAAATTTTATCACTGGGCTGCGCATATTGGGTGGCGTTGAAAGGCCATTAAAGTTATTTTGTGATAATAAGTCGGCAGTTATGTATTCTAATAACAACAAGAGCTCGTCTAAGTCTAAGCACATAGACATTAAGTATCTTGCTGTTAAGGAACGGATTCAGAGTGAACAGATTTGTATTGAGCATATTGGGACTAACTCCATGGTCGCGGATCCGCTTACTAAGGGTGTAACACCGAAGTTTTTTCACGAGCATACTGCTTGTATGGGTGTTGTATCACTAGAGTATGCTTAGATTGAGTGGGAGTTTTGTATTTTGCTCTTACATTTATTGTTATAAGTATATTTGGTTTTTCAGTTTTGGTTAATAAAGTTATTTTGCACTCTAAATATTTGGTTGATCTCAAAATAAGGTTAGACCAGATGAGAATAGACATGTGAAGATCACATTACATGTTATTCCATGCTACACATCCATACTTGATCCATGTCATTTAGTTGAGTTAATATATGTGACCACTGATGGGTCTAGTTGCGCTAATAGTGACGAAAACCTCTTTGATCCTTATGTTGATTTGACTAATGGACCGGATTGGTTTAAGATGACACAATTTGGTAAAGCATTGCTGTTAAGGTTTATAATGTGATAGGCAATTAAACTAAGGTATTATACTATGTACATGTGTAAGTCCAAGTGGGAGATTGTTGGAATATTTTATGGACTTTACATATACTAGTATAATAAATAAAGTCTTTGGGCACATAGACGTATGTGCACTATAAGTAATTGTATATGTCACATTAAATATTAAAGTATTTGGGCCTAATAAAGTGATCTACTAAAGTTAAAGGGGGCCCAAGTCATCTTTTATAAGTATGAGATCTACAGTTAATATGTGTAGATACCTAAGGGGCCTAGTTGTTAATCTATGATGGGCTGGCTAACATACTAGGTCAATATAAATATAGGGTTATGGTCCCCAATTGACCTACCTAGGTTTTATTCTTTTGATCCCCATTATCATCTGAATTCTAAGAACCTTAAGGATCAATTGGAAGGCAATAATCGTTCATCAAGTCTTCATCAAGTATTCTCAAGATATTGCTATGGATTCAGGTTTGTCTATCGTTCCATAATCTTTGATAATATGAAGCATGATTGTCCTAGAATAAATATTCCGCATCATTCTAGGGCTTATGTGTAATTATTTCCATCAGAGGATGTCTGGCTTGATATTTGTTTTTACCTAGAACACAACAACAACAATAAGCATTGTTAAGGTCAAAGCCGGGGATACCCTCGGGTGTGAGAGTAAGATCTCTTGAGGGTTGATAACTGAGATATAAGACTTGGAATGTCTTGAGTGAGTTGTGTGTTTAGGGTTTAGATAATATGGCTTACAAATATAGATTTGGCACTTACTTTGTTCATGGGGACAAAGGTTGATATATATAGTATGAGGGAGTTGCTCTCTGACGTCAGCCCTAAGGATATCTTTGTCTTTAACCTAAGACACGTGTCCGCGCCTGGTTGGGTCTGTTAGTAAAATGAGATTTGCTGCAGAGGGATGTCTTGAAAGGACATGTACAGAGGATAGTTGGTGCGGTGCATTAATGGCATAGTAGGCACCTGAGCCATCATTCAATGCGATGGGAATAAGCGGGCTTATTGGTGTCAGAGCCAGTTCAGAATCTTGCTCTATAAGCTTTGGCTTTAGCTGGGAGTCTGGTGAGATAACCGGGAGTCTGGTATGAGCCCATGGTCAATATTCACTGGGCGCGGTCATCATTGGTGGCGCGGTCATGGGGATCGCGGTCACGATTGGTGCGGTTATCTTACGGGCGGTATGGCTGCCCGCGGTCTTGACTCTAGCGCTCTAGCTATCCGCCGTCTTGACTCTGGAGGTTTTAGGAGATCGCGGTCTATGATATGCTATGTCATATTGGGCCTTTGGGCCAGATTGAGCTTTGGGCCCGATCCGATATATTCGGGCTCATCAAGTCCTTTAGGTCCCTAATCCCACTCAACCTATTAAAAAAAAACACACCATCATAGAGAGAGAGAGAGAGAGAGAGAGTAAGGGATTAGAAGAGCCTCTCAGGTTCTTCATTTTCGTCACAGTTCGTTTCGTTTCCGCTGCAATGGCCGGAGGTATGTTGATCCATTCTTCCGATGCAGATTATATTATATGTTTTTAAGGATTTCGAAAATTATAGTGTAATTATTTCCAACATTTGGTATCAGAGCTAATGAATACCTCTGTCTTGCACTATTTTTACAAACAAACTGTGATTTTCAAAAAAATTGCTATGGTGATAATTTCTGCGAAGTTTGATAATGAATCGTTAGGAAATCACATTTTGAGAATTTTGATTTATAGAATGTTGAATTTGGGTGTTGAAATCACGAGATACAATCGGGTGAAAGTTAGGATAAAATAGATCCGCCGAAGGTTGAAGATGACACTGTTCTCGTAATATATTTGTTTACGGGTGAAAGTTCGGATAAAATAGATCCGCCGAAGTTGAAGATGACACTGTTCTCGTAATATATTTGTTTATGTAAATGAGTTATTATTTTTTATGTGTGAACTTAGTGGACTTTGCAGTAAAACTACACTACTCAACTCAGTATAAAAATGGAAGTGGATACATCTACTTTAATCACCTCACCCTAACAGTCAATGAACCACTTTCAAATGCCTGGGCTGATTATGGGAATACCAATACTATAATTTGATATATTTGATATGATCTAACTAGGCGTACTTTCAATTAGTAATTGTTGTGATTGTTTAATTTTAATTTTAAATGTGTTTTATTATCTATGCATGCTTTGTATAACATGTAATGATTGATTATACATATACTCCCTCCGTTCCGGATCTTGGTGCCTAGTTTGACTTTTCACGTAAATTAAGAAGAGAGTATTATATTGAAAGTGTTGTGAGTGTGAAAGTAAAATAGGAGAGAGAATGAGTGGAGGGAATAGTAAATTATAATGATGTTGTGAGTATTAAAATAATGTAGGAGAGAGAATGAGTGGAGAGAATAGTAAAGATTTCTTTTCATTTTAGGAAATGTGCACGTAGGTTTGGGACGCCCAAAATGGAAAGTGTGCACGTAGATATGGGACGGAGGGAGTATAATTTAATGTTTAAACACATTTTCGGGCATGTTGTATGATATTATATATATACCTTCTCAATTTTAGTACATACAATGATGTTTAAATATATGCATACTATATTAATAAAATAATGTCTCTTTATGTCATTTAGTTGACTTGTATAAATTATTAATTACCTATTTATGCATGTCATCTTTAAGTTGGACAAAACACTTGTACATTTGAAATAAATTTATAAAATATTGCTTACGGTTTATGCAATAATTGTTAATGTTTATGTGATCTATATGGTTTTAACTAATTATTGAGTAGCCACAGCATCTTTAATTAGTTAAAAATTCAAGGTTCTAAAGAGTGCTAGGCGGATGCTAGGCGGTGTAGCCGAGCCTAGCGCCTAGGCGAGGACTAGTTGGGATTAGTCGGGATTAGTCGGGACCTAGGCGGGGCTTAGAACTAGGCGTTTGAGAGGGGCCTAGCGCCTAGGCGGGGCCTAGGCGCCCTTAGGCGGGGTCTTTTAGAACACTCTTAAAATTATATATTCAGATTTTGGATCACGAATTTGGAATAAGCATTAATTGCAATTAATCATACTTTATATAATAAATTTTATCCCATATGAATTTTTATTATATTATGTGTGATTAATTAGGATAAAATATCAAACTATATCTTCTAATTTACCTACAGGAATTAGAAAAGGGGAACAAGTTTGATGGTTTTATCATAAAGTTAAAATGAATCTAATTGAATTAAAGATTTAGCCCACAGACAAGTTTTATGTCACTAGGTTCACGTTTTGCATGTTTTTACATTGGTAGAACATACTATAATTACTAGCCTCAAATTAATTAATATGAGCATTGACACTTAACTATTGAAGCAATTCAATCTTTTGATTACCCTGATATGAGATGTGATGTTCCCGAGCTTAAAGGGGACAACTACAAAGTTCGAAAGGAGAGAGTTCTTATTCATTTAGGATGGTTGGACCTTAACTATGCCATAAGGAAGAATGAACCCCCTCCAATTACTAAGAGACTAGCATCCCGGATGCGGTTGATCTTTATGAAAAATGGGACCGATCCAACCGTCTCTGTGTGAGTTTCATAAAGACAAAAAATTTATGCTGGCACAAGGGGTTCAGTCGAGCATATCAAAAAGGTTCAGGAATTACTAAAGGCCATTGATGATCAGTTTGCCACTTCTGATAAGTCAATGGCAAGCACCCTCAGTTTACATCCCTAAGGCTTAATAGCATTAAGGGTGTGCCTGATCATATCATGCGCATGAGGGATATTGCAGCTCAATTGTAAGCATTAGAGGTAGAGATGTCAGAAGTCTTCTTGGTTCATTATATCATTTCCACCTTACCTCACTTGTATGGCCCCTTTAAGATATCCTACAACACATATAAGGACAAATGGACAATGAATGAATTGATGACCATATGTGTTCAGGAAGAGGGCATGTTGCTTATGGATGATAAGGAAAAGGAGAGTGAATTTAACTACAGTTAGAAAGAACAAGAAGAAGGATCAAGCTAATGACAAGGGGAAGGGAAAAAACCCTCCCAACAAGGACATTAAGAAGGATCTGTGTGCTTGTTTTGCAAAAAGAAGGGGCACATTAAGAAACAATGTCCTAAGTTTAAGAATTGGATTGATAAGAAAGGTACTCAACTTTCTTTTGTTTGTTATGAATCCAATATTATTGTTGTAAATCATAATATATGATGGATTGATTCTGGCTCTACAATTCATATTACCACTTCATTGCAGGGATTACAAAACCTGCGGAAACCAGTGGGAAATGAATGCAACGTCTATTCAGGAAATCAGACGCCTTCATGTGTAGAAGTCGTTGGAACGTGCAATTTACTTTTAAGTAGTGGTTTTCATTTAAGTTTAAAAAAGACTTTTATATTCCCAGTTTTTCTAGGAATTTAATTTATGTTTCTAGACTTGTATCAGATGGTTATTCCTTTAACTTTTTAGAAAATGATTTTGATTTAGTTTTGAAATCAAATGTTATTGGGAACGGTGTTTTGTCAAATGGTCTTTTCAACCTCAATTTGCAAAATGATGATGACTACTCTGCTATGCACGTTCATACTGGTACCAAAAAATGTGTTATGAATGAAAATTCTTCTATGTCTCGTGGCAACAGAGATTGGGACACATCTCCATTAATAGAATTAAGAAGTTGGTAAATGATGGAGTACTTAGTACTCTAGATTTTACAGACTTTGAGACTTATATTGCCTGCATTAAGGGTAAGCAGACCGATAAGTCGAAAAAAGGTGACAGAAGAAGCTCAGGTTTATTGAAAATCATATATACAGATATTTGTAGTCCGGACATGGATGCATACTGTGACAAGTACTTTGTCTCCTTCATAGATGACTACTCGCGATACATGTATCTCTACCTGCTTAACAATAAGAATGAAACACCTGATGCTTTTAAGGTTTTTAAAGTAGACGTAGAGAAACAATGTGGCATGCAAATTAACATCGTGAGATCAGATAGAGGCAGAGAGTACTATGGTAGATATACTGAAAATGGACAAGCACCTGGTCCATTTGCGATGTTTCTTTGAGATAATGGTATTGTTCCAGAATATACTATGCCTGGTACTCCACAACAGAATGGTGTGGCTGAAAGGAGAAACCTAACATTATTGGATATGGTGCTTAGCATGATTGCTAGCTCCAAACTTCCTCATTCCTTGTAGAGCGAAGCACTAAAGACGGCTACTTACATATTGAACCGACTTCCAACCAAGTCCGTTTCAAAAACACCATTTGATATATTTAAAGGTTGGAAACCCAGTTTGCGACATGTACGAGTTTGGGGATGTCCGTCTGAAGTGAGAATCTATAATCCACAAGAAAAGAAGTTGGACCCAAGGACCATAAGTGGATATTTTGTTGGATATGGGAATGATTGATCCTTGGACATTGGTCAAAGGAAAGATCATTCTGATGCTCAGTGTGCCACTTTAAGTTATGAATCGGTCATTATTGTTAACAACACTCCTCAAGAACAATCACGTGTTGAAGAACCAGTTCTAGAAGCACCACGAGTTGATCCTAATCCAATAATAGATGAAGTTCAACAAATACATGAAAATGTTGAACCTGTTGAACAACATGATCCTGCTCCTCAGGATATTGATGATCCATCCTTAAGAAGATCTGTAAGGGTAAGGAGGTCAGCAATTCCTAGTGAATGTCATGTATCTACAAGAGTGTGACTATAATATTAGAGCCAAAAATGATCCTGAAACGTTTTCACAAGCCATAAGTTCTAACGATTCAAACTTATGGTACAATGCCATGAAAGATGAGATGGATCCTATGGCAACTAACAAAGTCTGGGATCTTGTCGAGTTTCCAAATGGTGTAAAAGCCATTGGATGTAAATGGGTCTTCAAAAGAAAGAAAGACTCACAAGGCAACATCGAGAGACATAAGGCAAGAGTTGTTGCCAAAGGATTCTCACAAGGAGAAGGAATCGATTACACGGAAACCTTTTCCCCTGTATCTAAGAAAGATCCCCTTTGAGTAATTATGGCATTGGTAGCCCATTTTGATTTAGAGTTACATCAAATGGACATGAAGACGGCTTTCCTTAATGGTGATCTAGAGAAAGAGGTTTATATGAAACAACCCGAAGGATTCTCCTCTAGTGGTGGTGATCAATTGGTATGTAAACTTGATAAATCCGTATATGGATTGAAACAAGCTTCCCGTCAATGGTATAGAAAATTTCATAACGTCATCACTTCATTTGGGTTGGAAGAGAACGTTATGGATCAATGCATATACCTCAAGGTTAGTGGGAACAAGATTTGTTTCCTTACGTTATATGTGGATGATATTTTGCTTGCAACCAATGATAAGGGATTGTTATACGATGTGAAACAATTTCTCTCGAAAACTTTGATATGAAGGATATGAGAGAGGCATCTTAAGTCATTGGCATTAAGATCCATAGAGACAGATCTCGAGGCATTTTGGGTTTATCTTAAGAGACCTATATCAACAATGTTTTAGAGAGATTTCAGATGAAGGATTGTTCACCTAGTGTAGCACCCATTGTAAAGGGTGACAAGTTTAGCCTGGACTAGTGCCCCAAGAATGAGCTCGAAAGGGAACAAATGAAAGACATTCCATATGCTTCAGCTGTTGAAAGCCTTTATGTATGCTTAGGTCTGCACCAGACCTGACATTGCATTTGTTGTTGGGATGCTTGTGAGATATCAGAGTAACCCAGGAATTGACCACTGGAGAGCTGCAAATAAGGTCATGAGATACCTTCAAGGAACGAAGGATTACATTCTCATGTATAGACGGACTGATAATTTGGAGGTGATTGGCTACTCCGATTCAGATTTCGCTGGCTGTGTTGACTCTCGCAAATCAACATCCGCGTATGTTTTCATGTTAGCCAGTGAAGCTAGATCTTCGAGAAGCGTGAAGCAGTCCTTGACTGCTACTTCCACTATGGAGGCCGAGTTCGTATCGTGTTTTGATGCTACCTCGCATGGTGTGTGGTTGAAGAGTTTCATATCTGGGCTTAGAATCATTCATTCAGTTTCTAGGCCATTGAAATTGTATTGTGACAACTCATTTGCTGTTTTTATGGCTAAGAACAACAAAAGCGGTAGTAGAAGTAAGCATATCGACATTAAGTACTTAGCCATTAGAGAACATGTTAAGAAAAATAAAGTGGTCATTGAGCACGTTAGCACTGAGTTGATGGTTGCCGATCCTTTGACTAAAGGCATGCCACCAAAGAGTTTTAAGTATCATGTAGTTAGAATGGGACTTGGTTCCATTATGTAAATCTTCATTGTACGTACGATTGTTATTTTGATGAAATTCTTATTTCAGTTGATGTTTCTCATTCAGTTTGTGCACATTCTTTTCGAGAAAATATCATTAAGTTTGGACCTTAAATAAACATAAGGTTTATTCATTAAGTTATTTGGGTTAGTTTTTGAGATACTAAACGTATTGTGATACATGGAAGATAATACTCATAGTTAGAGGACCTATCGCCATGATTTATGCATTTTGTCCCTCGTTGAGATATATGGTGGAATTTGTGGACCAAGGGGAGAATGTTGGTTTTGCCTCTGTTAGTGGTCCACATGGTTGAGGGAGTAACCACCAGCAACCGCTCCTAACCTCTTACCACCCTAACCCACTTCATGAACATGGGAAAATCACCTGTTGGAAATGGATAACGGAAAGTTAAATTTAACTTAACGTTGATCTAGTTTCTAACGGAAGTTCGTTATGTGTTAACGAAACTAGTTACAAATTGTGTTCTACATTTGTTGTAGATTACTAAAATCATTGAATATCTCAAAACCATTTAGGGTGAATGAGAATTAATGACAATAGTCTTTTGTAACTTAACGAGAAGTTAGTTAAAAGGTCAATTTGATCATTTGGATCAAATTGGGTTTGAACAGTGTTTTTGGGTGATGAGATTTGGCTCAAAACTGATCAGAACGAGTGGGGACTCTGAGCACGAGTCGTGAGCACGAATGGGATTCTGATGACCATTTGCTCAAATCTGATCAGAACGAGTGGAATGCTTGGGAACGAGTCGTGGGCACGACTCGTGCCAATTAGCACGACTCGTGCCCTCTGTGCTGTTTCGAAATGTTGCACCTTTTCATGAGAAAAGGCACAAAACCTTTTGACTCCCTTTAAATACTTCCCCCTCCGAATTTCAATTCACATATACTGTATTTCTACCCTTCCTACCCTCTAGTAAGATAGATTATCATACCCAAATCATTGCATATTGTTGCATTCAATCCATTCAAGTCCAAAGTTCAAAACATTGTGTTGTTAGTTAGATTAGTTATATTGGAGTGCTCCTTATAACTAATAAAAAGTCGTTTTATCTTACGAGAGTTTTGTCATTCAACCGTAAGCACCAGTGCGGGACAAATAACTCTTACGGAGATTGTATTAAATACAAGACTCGACTTGATTTCTCTTGTTTTCCAATCTCCGTTACTTTTGTCGTTAGTTTTTTTTCTGTTAAGTCTTAAAGAAGCCATACACAAGTTCCAACAATCGTAAGAGTTATTTCACGCTTCTTCAAGATCTTCAAGATGGCAAATGAGAAAGACGTCTCCTCCTCCAGTCAAGGGAATGTTACGCCTCCTTCTCAAGGTGACGCTACGTTCAAAAATGCTACACCGTCTCACCCGGTTCATGGTAAGAAACCTCCTTCACGTACAACCTCAAGGGTTGCATCTCTTAATGCTCTCCATCCGTCTCATGTATTCGTACATGCGGAAAGACCGGGTATTCTTACCGGGATGAACTTTAAGAAGTGGCAACAGAAAATGTTGGTCTATTTGACAACATTAAAATTGGTGCAATTTCTTTGGGAATATCCACCATTGATATCCGGCGAGGATGAATCCAAAGCAAAGAATGAATTGGATACTTGGAATCACAGCGATTTCTTGTGTCGCAATTATATTCTTAATGGCTTGGATTACGCACAATACAAGGTGTGTTGTGGCATAAAGACCGCGAGAGAACTTTGGGATTTTCTCGAGATGCACAATACTATGTGTATTGTGACTAAAAGACCGCAAGTGAACTTGGTGGAAAGAAGTACCGGAAACAAGAGAAAGAACACCGGGAAAGTGAAGAGGACCGCCAAGAAGGTTAAAGGTGGTTGTTTTAATTGTGGCAAACCCGGGCATATGGTTAGGGAATGTCGACATCCTAGAATCAACAACCAAGGTGGAAACCCTCTTCAAGCCAATGTGAATGAAGATGGAAATGTTCCATTGAACTTCGAGCAACTTAGTCTATCGGGATAAGTTTGAACTGACCAAATGTGGTTATTGTGTTAGTAAAGGATACCTTGTAGAAGGACTCCTTAACTTGAATTGTAATTGTTCTATCCGCCTAAGTGCGAAGAATAAAATTTCAAATTTTATTTACTTGGTTTGAAGTGTTCCAATTATTTGGCGTGTTCAATTAGGTCGTGTAAATTTAAATTCACTAAGTCGACGAGTTAATTTAAAATTACTACCTAAGATGAAGTTTGATTCGCAAATCAATTGTGATTTATTTTGTAGAAATCAGTTCAAACCAGAGATAGTAAAATGATTGCGTTTGATAATGCAAAAGTTCATCTTTTGGAAAAGTAAGAGTAAAACCTTAAAGTTTTAAGTAAACAATAAGGTTTGTGATTCATCTTAATTAAAAAAAAAATTAAGAATTTCGTAGTGATAGATATGGTTAGTATGTAGTACCGTTTGAAAAATAATTGTTGGGACGCTGACACTTATTTATCAAACGAATGCTTCTTACACACTCAAATCAATTGAATCACAGAAAAAGGAAAGATAGAACTTTTAAGGAGATGGTGAACTCCTTATTGATAAGTTTCGTCTTATGTGGGTATACCTAGCATAGGTAGAAATATCTAAACCTAAAGAGGTTAAGATAGGACCCAAAAACCATGTATTACGTTTCCATTGGCAATGCAGTATTCTTCAAACAAGGAAAATGGTTGAAGAGACCTCACTTAAAAACATAGTTATGACTATGTCGTCGGTTCATCTCAAGAAGATGAAATACATTGTAGATAACATGGTTATTACAATTAAATGACTCCACATAAAAGAAAATATTAAATATGAATTAGGACATTCATAAAATATTTGATATATGGAGGTACACCTCAAGTGTGGGGGTACAAGCGAAATACATAAGTTCTATTGATGTGAACTTCTAAGTATTAATGTAAACCGTTAAAATGTTAACAGTTAAAAGAATGGATCATCATATATTTGGAAGATTATTTGATGATAAAAACTCCTAACGAATTTGAAGTGTTCGTAAGTCGTTTTATAAATACCTAAAGCGTGGGGGTATTTGGCTAAAGTAGAAATACTTAAGCAAGACACGTTATATTCTTTAAAGAATATACTTCCTTGAAATGATAGGAAATGTATAAATTTTAATAAGAAAATTTATAAAAACTGTAAGTGGTATACAGTTGAAGGACAAATTCATCCTACTCTATTAGGAAGATGGTTGATCTTCCTTATGCGAACCGTTGGATTGCAAAAACTAGATGTACCAAGGATGAAACTTTTAAAATGTTAGACTCTTAAATTCAATAAAGAGAATTTTCAAGAGGTCTAGTCTAAAGAGTGAAAAGTACTTTTCTTGATAAAAGGATCTTGAAAGATAGTCTCTACAGACAAATAGAATCAAGGAATGCAGTATTCTTTGAAAAATATCTTTCCTGCTAAGGACAGAAAATAAGGTAAATTCTCAAAAGAGAACATATGAATCAACAAACGGTCCATCTCAAGTAGAAGATGAAGGACCTAGACGTAGCAAAAGGGCAAGAGTGGAAAAGTCTTTTAGTCCTGATTTTCTATCATTTATGTTGGAAAACGAATCAGCAACTGTTAAGGAAGCGTTATCTGGTCCGGATAGTTCGTTCTGGAAAGAGGCTATTAACAGTGAGATAAAATTCATAATGCTTAATAATACTTGGGAATTGGTAGATCTCCCTCCAAGTTGCAAACCATTAGGTTGCAATTGGATTCTTAAAAGAAAGTATAAAGCTTATGGATGCATTGATAAGTATAAAGCCGGGATAGTTGTCAAAAGGAAATGATGATTTATGCAAGATTATCCCATTAACACAACAGAGCGTTCTATGTCGCACAACCGTGTTGGATCTACTTGTGTATTCATATGGACTAAAACAAGCAACTAAACAGTGGCATGAGAAGTTCGATAGAACTATGTTATCAAATGAATTCAAGATTAATGAATGTGACAAATGTGTCTACGTTAAAGGAACATCTGAATCATTTGATACCAAAGAAATGTTAAAGGAGAACTTTGACATGAAAGATATGGGATTAGCCGATGTCATATTAGAAATAAAGATTTCTATAACATCAGAAGGAATCGTCCTATCACAATTCCATTATCTTAAAAAGAAAGTACTTCGAAAGTTCAAATAGATTCTTGAGAGGTATTCTCTGTAAAGTATATTCCTGAAAAGTAGACTCTAAGGAGGTCAAACCACTTAGAGATTTGGGAAATCGAAACGGTACAGAGATAATAACCACTTGAAGAAACTGATCGATAGAAGAATTTGATCACTCGAAGGGACTGATCATTCTAGATAGACTAAAGGTCTAATTGTAATTGTAATCAATCACCGGAATAGTATAATCATAGTACTTGGTGTACTTAAAGATATACTTATGATTAAAGATTACAATTCCTATGTAAGTTGAATGGTCTTGGAAGATATTCCTTCGTGGAATAAGCTTGTGTCTACATGACCTAAGGCATTGTGACGACAATGAAAAATAGGAAAAGGTATAGAACGTCATGGTAAGTCTAGACATAATGGTCTTAGACACACTACCATAGTACAATTGATCTCAATATGCGACTGTCACAACTAGCCATGTGAAGTCAAAATCGGATCCGTCTACCTAAGGGTAGTAATAGAGATCAACTGTATAAACTGTTAAGGGAACGGGTTTAAAACCCACAACAAAAGAACTTATAGCGGACACTCAACCTTGAGAAATGGAGATCCTGTGCCCTTCGTTCAATGAGACAACCAAGTTATAAGTTCTAGTAGAGTTACTTGGAAACAACAACTCGGTTTATTAACCTAGAGATGTTGAATACTCATTCCTTAACGTCCAAGTACTAGCACATGCAAAGCGGTGGTAAGGATAAGTTGAGAAAACTTTTAATGATTTCTATACCTACGGGTGGAGTAGTGCATGATACTCCTTATAGAAAGAATCACCTATATAAGCGAGAGGTAATAAGGCCGCCTCTAAATGAACGCTTATGAATGAGATACGGTCCAGGGCCAAAATGGACAAAAACGTGAGAACAACAATTGTTAGAGCTATTATTATGTGAGTATTATTGTCTTGGTATACATCCGACAGTCACTGGTTCAAAGCGACTCGCTACCAAATGGCTAGTATATCCGATAATATTTCACTAGGGAAGATTCAAGGCCACAAGATATCTATCCCGATGTAATAATAGTTCGCCAGAACTTTGGACGAAATTGCATTCATGCATTAATTGTCATTCATGTGGGGGATTGTTGGAAATGGATAACGGAAAGTTAAATTTAACTTAATGTTGATCTAGTTTCTAACGGAAGTTCGTTATGTGTTAACGGAACTAGTTACAAATTGTGTTCTACATTTGTTGTAGATTACTAAAATCATTGAATATCTCAAAACCATTTAGGGTGAATGAGAATTAATGACAATAGTCTTTTGTAACTTAACGAGAAGTTAGTTAAAAGGTCAATTTGATCATTTGGATCAAATTGGGTTTGAACAGTGTTTTTGGGTGATGAGATTTGGCTCAAAACCGATCGTAACGAGTGGGGACTCTGAGCACGAGTCGTGAGCACGAATGGGATTCTGATGACCATTTGCTCAAATCTGATCAGAACGAGTGGAATGCTTGGGAACGAGTCGTGGGCACGACTCGTGCCAATTAGCACGACTCGTGCCCTCTGTGCTGTTTCGAAATGTTGCACCTTTTCATGAGAAAAGACACAAAACCTTTTGACTCCCTTTAAATACTTCCCCCTCCGAATTTCAATTCACATATATTGTATTTCTACCCTTCCTACCCTCTAGTAAGATAGATTATCATACCCAAATCATTGCATATTGTTGCATTCAATCCATTCAAGTCCAAAGTTCAAAACATTGTGTTGTTCGTTAGATTAGTTATATTTGAGTGCTCCTTATAACTAATAAAAAGTCGTTTTATCTTACGAGAGTTTTGTCATTCAACCGTAAGCACCAGTGCGGGACAAATAACTCTTACGGAGATTGTATTAAATACAAGACTCGACTTGATTTCTCTTGTTTTCCAATCTCCGTTACTTTTGCCGTTAGTTTTTTTTCTGTTAAGTCTTAAAGAAGCCATACACAAGTTCCAACATCACCCACTACTCTTGATGGAAAGAGTATATAAATATCAGTCATGTAGGTCCCTAATCCCACTCAACATATTCAGAAAAACACACCATCGTAGAGAGATAGTAAGGGATTAGAAGAGCCTCTCCGGTTCTTCATTTCCGTTACAGTTCGATTCCGATTCTGGCAAAATGGCCGGAGGTATGTTGATCCATTCTTCCGCTGTAAATTATATTATATGTTCTTAAGGATTTCGAATATGATAGTGTAATTATTTCCAACAATATCCGTTAAATCTGCACGTTCGCTAGAATATGTTAAAGTTGTTGGTAACTTAAAGTTGAAGTCTTTGGAATTTGCTGAATGTCGTGTAAGAGATATCGAGATATCTTCAGCAGCAAATATGGTGTCATTTGGATTCAGAGGGTCAAAGCGTACAAAAATAACATTTGAAAATGTCCCCCTTCTTACCGAGGCATTGTTTGGGGGAGATTACTGGCAGTATGTAGTGAGGATCCCAACTGCCCAGCAACTTTGTCGATCTCGTCTCAGCTAGAGATACTCGATTGGACTTCTTAACCCACTATAGTTACTTTGTACCCTCTCAGTTCCCTAAGTTCGATAGAGTCAAGCGTTTGGAAGTAGAATCTTACACTATAGAGTTCTGAATATATGTGTCATGGCCATGATATATGGGTGTCCTCGTCTGCAGAAATTCTCATTGAAGATGATCTAATAATGGTGATAAAGATGAAGATGGAGATGGAAATGGCTCATTGTGGGGATTTGGACATCAGGATATTCGATATCAACATCAGCATGAATGCCTCCAGGCTGTAGAATTTAAAGGTGGGATGGTAATGAAGATGATTTGAAGCTTATTACTGACATACTCAATATTTCCGCGCTGCTTGACAAGGTAACCATAGATCCTCGCACCAAATTTCACAGCAAGGAACATGAATTAGAGGTGACTTGCTGCAAAGAATTTGTAATCCATGATAAGAAGAGAGAAGAAAGTGCTAGAAAGGCTGCAGAGAAGCTACGAACAATCTTACCTCCGAAAGTTTCTTTGGTACTATTGTAGCGGGCATGAGGCGGCGCTTCCATCTTTGTTTTCAGTTTTTCCTTTCTTTTCCATTTGGAAGAACCAACAGTATTAGAATAAAGCTTCCAGCTTTGGGACGGGGGAGCAAAAGGTCATTTCTTTGTTATAACTTGCAGTTTATTAAAGCGAAAAACTTGAGCAAACAGAAATCGCCTCCTTTTATTGCACAGGACGAAGAGAAATATATGCATGCTTCATCATCCATTTCAGCTTACTTCATATTTACAATAATAACAACTAAAGCCATGCCCCTTAAGGATCTTCTGACCAATGTACAAAACTGTACTTATCATAGGGCAATTTCTGGTTCTTTAAAATGTAATTTTCATGCAGTTCTTCTGGTCAACTGGTCTCTGGAAGTGCTCTCGAAAATCTTGTCAGCATTTCCAACCTCAAACCCATCTCGCCTGTGGAACTCCTCAACCTATGCAAAACAACATGACAATACTAATTCCTGCAAATTTTGTTTATCTGAAATATTCAAGAAAACCAAACAAATGGATCCCCAAGTTATAAGGATATAATTTGGGGACTGATAGTATTCCTAACCTCATTTTCAGGTAAACTTTTATATTGTGCAAGTACAAGGCGTTCAGCAAACTCAATATACGAACAAGGAACTAGTTCCTCGATGCCATCAGAAAATTGAAAAGGGACTGAATCCGCCACAGTTGAACTTTGCAACAGAAGACCGTCTGGGCTCACTGGCAAGAATAAAAAAATGAAACAGTAAGGTGTCTTTTTTCTTTAAGTGATAAGTACTGAATTCTTATTTCAGTCTGAAATCTGTAGTAAGATGCAATATCTGAACCTAATCAAGTCAAATTCAGTAACTCCTGCAATCTGCCGTAAGTTGCAGCGCTAACCTTTTAGAACTCCTCCTTCAGAGTTCAACTTGAACCCATTGTCTTCAATAAATTTATTCAAGTTTTTAATGTTCTTCAAGTGAGATTTCAATCGGTGAGTAGATACTGTGACATGATTCACAGCATATCCATTAACGAGGGTCCAAGCAGCGTATTCACTCTCCCTGGAAACAGCCATATGAGTAATTCTTATAAAAAATATCATCTGGGAATTTCAATAATCACATATGCCCATGGAACAAGGAAATATAACTGAAGAACTAAACTAGAATGAAATCAGAATAAAGGTGAAATACAAGGTCAAAAGGTCTTTCTGACAAATACTCCCTCCGTCCCAAAATGTTTGTCCCATTTGACTTTTTTGTTGAACTTTGACCACAAATTTATGAGAGATTAATCATGTTCATGAAATTCTAAAAGTTGTTGTTGATAATATTATTAATGGTGAATCAATAGGAATTTTTAGAATTTCATAAACATAATTAAATTGTCATATATTTGTGGTCAAAGTTCAACCAAAAAGTCAAATGGAACAAACATTTTGGGACGGAGGGAGTATTAAACAAGAAATGTAACTTCTATGATGTGTAGAAATTCAACGCAAAAGAAAAAATATTACTTGGCCAGTTGTTGGAATTCCGAACGTGATGGATTTCCCCATGGCAAAGAACCTAGAGCGCTTGCAAGAGCTGCATGCTTATTCCCAGAACCAGATATTTCAGTGTATTTTCTTATTATTTCCTGCATGCAAGGAGGAAAAAGCGAATCAGAAATCCAATGGCCTTGGAAACTTCAGTACCCAAATTGCCCTTCTCCATTACGGATTTGGATTCTCAGGTTAATCAAGAATGATCTATAACCTGTGCCTGAGGACTCATTTGATCGACCAGGAGCTCTGATATGAATACTCTAGGCAAAGGCCCAAGAACACCGCTGCCATGTTTCACAGGTTGCAAGGTGGGAGGAGCAAACCAGAGGGCTTTCAACTTTTTAGCAGGAAATCTCAATTCTTCCCGTTGAGTATAACCAAAGTCTAGGAAGAATTTTGCAATAGATTCGATTCCATGATCATTTGCCTATGATGATATACATACAAAAGAACATCAAACATTTAGGATCTCCTCCCTCCGTCCCAAATGAATGACCGAATATTTTTCAAGTTTGCTCTTACGAGCAAAGCAAACTTGAAAAAAATTCGGTCATTCGTTTTGGGACGGAGGTAATATATTTGACTTTCTAAGAAGTTTTGCACATAATGTATTGAACTACAAAGTTAAAGAAACAACTAATAATACCCCGAATGTCCTGTATGCAAGATGATCGTAACATATTTGATCTACGTCAGCAGAACGGATAAGCTCCAAAATGGCTTTGGCAGTGGGGTTTCTGTTCATATAAACTGTCTCCATGCTGGTCAGAACATTTCTAAAGAATGATTCACCTGCCTAAAACAGACAATGAGAGGCAGTCAAAATCATTAATTGTTGACGCTATAAAGTTTGCAAAGTAAAATGGATAAAGAAATCAATATGATCAGTACATAATTATTTCAAATAGTGTAAATATGAACAAGCAAATATACAGTTAGGTTAAGGTCTGAATGTTCCTTTAACGTTCCAGGTAAAATTCACCTACACAGTGTACAGCTCACTCAGCGTTAAACTCATCAACACTCATATTTACCGTCCACCAAATACAAACTAACAACATATGCATTTTGTTAGATCAAGAACTGACTTCATTTGTGAAGGATAATAATTTTCATGATTAGAGTTTAATGGAAAATTAGGAAAAAAAAGACAAAAAAAATAAAAGCGCTGTTGCCGGGAAGAGCATACTAAATTGCTAATTAACAGTTGGGTGTTGGGGATTGGGTTGGTGTGGGGGGGGAAGGGCTCTAATCTATCAAATACAGTATATTTCTAAAATTCACTCATAAACTTTGGAGAAAGTAAGAAGCGGTTATTATATCATTAAAAAGGTGCAAAAATACTTTTGTAAATTTCCCTTTTAAGATAGCGAATCATAACAATCACAATTGGGCGCGCCTTAAATATCAGCGCATACAACGCAGAATTTCAGCATTATTAAAGTCATCAACATAAAAAATAGGCAACTAATTCTTCGCTACACATAAATAAGATAGAGAAAAGTGGAAAATGTGTGTTATACCAAAATGAAGAAGATTGAAACGTGGATGCAAGTTAAATCCCTAAACGCGAGTAATATGACCATTCCAAGTCCTAACTCGCAAAATGCAGCTCCATAGTATCTAGATGTTCCGGTTCAACCAATAATCTGCTCAAGACTTCAATTGGCTCGGTAAAACCATTTCGACATATGGTAATACTCCCTCCGTCCCAAAATGATTGTCCCACTTTTTTTGCATTTATTACGAAGAAACTTTGAACAATAATTTTAGGTTGATTTAATTATACAAATGAAGATCTAAAACTTGCAATTGATAGTATTATTGATGGTGTATCAATAATGAGTTTTAGATCTTCATTTGTATAGTTAAATAAACCTAAAATTATTGTTCAAAGTTCCTTCGTAATAAAAGCAAAAAAAGTGGGACAATCATTTTGGGACGGAGGGAGTATAAAAAAATTGTTACATTTTCGTGATTTCTGGCTTTTCTCTACACTAAAATGGAGTATCCTGTTCCTGTGAATCTACTACCGGACTTGAGTAGTTAAGGAAAAAGAATGACTCCATGTATAACATATTTCAGCATTCAAACAATTCAAGAATTAATATAATACCCACAACAGACCTATCAAACACCAGATAAAAAAAAAAATCAAACGAACAAAAATAAGAGCGCCGTTGCCGGGGATCAAACCGGGTCACCAGCGTGACAGGCGGGAATACTTACCACTATACTACAACGACCTTGTTGCATGTTTCAGTTTATCTAAGTAATTGTTCATCCCCGGGAAAGTACCAATTTCCAGGAAATACATGCTTAATTAAAGAAAATGTAAGTCTAAAAATAAACTTAGGATAAAATAAGAGATGGGTAAAACCATTTAGACATATGGTAGTATCAAACAAATATTTTTCAGTTTTCGCGATTTCGGGGTTTTTGCTACTGTAAATCTTGTTCTTGTGACTCTGCTAACAGACTCGAGTTGTTTTGGAAAAAGGACTCCGTGTGTGTATAACATCTTCCAGCATTCAAACAATTCAAGAGTGACTCTATAATACCCACAACAGACCTGTCAAACACAAGATTAAAAAAAACAGCATTCAAACAATACAAGAATTGACTATAGAGTCCTATCAAACACCAGATAAAAAAAATAAGAGCGCCGTTGCCGGGGATCGAACTCAGGTCACCCGCGTGACAGGCGGGAATACTTACCACTATACTACAACGACCTTGTTGCATGATTCAGTTTATCTAAGGAATTGGTCATCCCCGGGAAAGTACCAATTTCCAGGAAATACATGCATAATTAAAGAAAATGTAAGTCTAAAAATAAACTTAGGATAAAATAAGAGATGGGTATTACCAGAAATTGAGGTGGGTCGTCGAATTTCGAAGCTAAAACGACAGATAGTTTACGATTGCCGGCGGGGACGGAGGAGAGAATCATTTTCCCGGAGGAAAAAGAATTTCTCTATAAAGATATAATTTAGGAATAGGAAAACAAAAGAAACTAAATAACAAGACTAAAATAAATACTACTTAGAATCTGTAGAATCTGTATAACTATCAGAGTTCCCTATAAAGATTGGAGTGCATCAAGGTTCCGCACTTAGTCCCTTTCTTTTTGCTTTGATAATGGACGAATTGACGAGGTCAGTCCAAGATGATATACCAAGGTGTATGTTGTTCGCAGATGATATTGTGTTGATTAATGAGACAAGAGAGGGTATTGAAAGTAAATTGGAGTTGTGGAGACACACTTTAAAATCTCGAGGATTTAGACTGAGCAGAAGCAAGACTGAATATTTGGAGTGTAAGTTTAGCAGAGTTGGAAGTAGGGAGGCAGGGGCGGTCACATTTGATGGAAATATTATCCAAGCTTCTGAGTTTTTTCGCTATCTTGGATCTATTATCCAAAAGGATGGAGAGTTAGATGGAGATGTGGCTCATAGGATTAAAGCATACTCCCTCCGTCCCACGTTAGTTGAGACTTCTTTCCCTTTTGGGCCGTCCCACGTTAGTTGAGACTACCCAAAATGGCAAAAATTTTAATATTTTATATTTACCCTACCTTACCCACTCATTCTCTCTCTTCATTTTTCACCATACAATTTATTCAACCAACCTACTATTAACTCCACTCATTCTCTCTCTTAATTTTCTACCACACATTTTCATTATCTTATTCATTTTCCTTAATTGGTGTGTCCAAAAAGTTAGTCTCAACTAACGTGGGACGGAGGGAGTATACTGTAAAGATTCTTATTTGGTGCAAAATTTGAAGCAAGCTGTTGGAGATGGTGTAAGATATTTGGTGCTGAAATTGCACCATTTTGATGTTTTGGTGCAAAATTTGGAGTAAACTGTTGGAGATGGCCTAAACACGAGTAATGACTATTATATGTCCATTTCTAACTCGTACAATGCAGCTCCTAGTATCTAGATGTTACGGCTCAACCAAAAATCTGCTTATGACTTCACTTTGCTCCGTAAAACCATTTAGACATATGGTAGTATCAAACAAATATTTTTCAGTTTTCGTGATTTCGGGATTTTTGCTACTGCAAATCTTGTTCTTGTGAGTCTGCTACCAGACTCAAGTTGTTTTGGAAAAAGGACTCCGTGTGTGTGTAACATATTTCAGCATTCAAACAATTCAAGAGTGACTCTATAATACCCACAACAGACCTGTCAAACACAAGATTAAAAAAAACAGCATTCAAACAATTCAAGAACTGACTATAGAGTCCTATCAAACACCAGATAAAAAAAATAAGAGCGCCGTTGCCGGGGATCGAACCCGGGTCACCCGCGTGACAGGCGGGAATACTTACCACTATACTACAACGACCTTGTTGTATGATTCAGTTTATCTAAGGAATTGTTTATCCCCGGGAAAGTACCAATTTCAAGGAAATACATGCTTAATTAAAGAAAATGTAAGTCTAAAAATAAACTTAGGATAAAATAAGAGATAGGTATTACCAGAAATTGAGGTGGGTCGTCGAATTTAGAAGCTGAAACGACCGATAGATTACGATTGCCGACGGCGACGGAGGAGAGAATCATTTTCCCGGAGGAAACGGAATTTCTCGAATTGGGTAAGAAATTAGGAGATTGGGAAACAGTTTTCAAGGAAGGGAGAGAAGCTTTGTTGAGGGAGAAGGAATTTGAAGAAGACAGTCTCATCGTTTTCGTCACACACACACACAGAGCTCCGGCCATGCCAAACTCTCTTTTCTTCTCTTATAAATACAAGTAAAAGTTAAAGTAGTTTGGACGTTTGTTCAGATGAATGGTGATGGGTTTAGTATTGCGTGGGACCACGTGTGATGTGTCTTGCCAAATCTAGGACCAAATAATTATGCAACAAAAATTTGGATAATCATCTCTCTTAATTCTCATATAAAAACTAATAAAAGCTTGCATGCTTATTAAAAATTAAAAAAAGGGACTATGCTCGATAAATTTTAAAAAAAAATTATAATGTTTGATAAGTTCCTTCCTCATGTTATATTATTATGTTGTATTATGTTTCGAAAATACAATATCAATTAAGGTCATAATACTGTATTTCGGCGGCCGCCGGTGACCGGAGTCCAAAGCCCATGAACCGGCGACCAGATTCTGACCTCCGGCGACTGGATTTCGACGATCGGCGGCCGGATTCCGACCAAAATTGTCCGATTCCGGTGAAAATTGACTGGATTCCGACGAAAATTGACCGGAATCTGGCATGCGGCGATAACAGATAGCGGCGGCGGAGATGGGCTGTGGCGGAGGCGGTGGTGCGGATGCAGTATTATGATTTTAAACTACTGCATAACTAAATGTTGTATTATACATAATACAACATGTGAACTTATGGGGCATTTTAATACAATGAGAAAATTAGTGGGAAGTGATTTGTTCTAAAAGGAACTTATGGGCAAATTTCCTTAAAAAAAAATCTAATTTTTAAGATCTTCTCAGCCTAATTTAAAACTTATAAAATTCACATAATTTACTAAAATCTAAATACACTTGAGACATAAATTAAAATTTCTTATAAACTCATCATCTCTTTGATCCGATTTTATACCTTAGGCAAGGAGCGAACTGGTTAATATTTTTTTAAAATGATATTTTTAATAAATCCAACACTTTTTTGACCCGCTCTTATAATTTAGATATAAAAGTGGTCTAGTTAATAATTTTAATAAACCCAACACTTTTTTTAATTTTTTTATAAATATAAGTTATAACTTTAAATTTAATAAGACAATATAATTGCTTTTCTAATTATTATTGAATATGGGATTAAGAATTTATCTTATTATTATTACTTTTTATAATAATATTTTTTTAACTATTATGTTTTTATTATTCCTTAATATAATAAAGCTTTGCATTCTAAGAGTTAGAAGCGCATGTGACACCTCACTATTCTTAGAAACGAATTTTCATCTTTATAAAAGTTTCAAACATAACGACATTCGTTAAATAGTTAATTTTTGGACTTTTTGGTTTTCAAAATTGAATTTTGTGACTTTTTAAATTGATTAATTATTCTTAAAACTTTTTGGATATGAAAGTTTTTCAGAAGGATTTTTTGGTAATTATCCATGGAGCATTTATAAAGTTAGAGCACCTAAGTATAATTTGCTACTTGACATTGTATATTTGTATTAGTATATAATTTGGTTCTTCAGATATATCTAATCTATCTTAATGCTTTTTATTTTATTTTCATGTCTAAAATTCTATTAAATCATAGATAAGTGCAATTTATGTGAAAAATCTTAAATTGAAAAAGATAAAAATGAAAGGCAAATCATTTGAAATTTTATTTTCCAAGCAAGATCTAAACCTTAACTTCAGCTCAATTGAAAGCAAAGAAAATCAAGAAATAAGGAATAATGGTTGAGAGTTAAGACAATATAGTGGAATAGTGTATCAAAGACGTGTTTGAGTAGTTCATGGTTGGCACCATGGTATTGGTGATAATGGGGGAAATGATGTACATGAGAGAGCGATAGATATGGGTTGAGTAAGGTTGAAATTGGGTGATGATTGGTTTGAGATTTTTAGTGAAAAATGTTAGGTTTATTAATCATAAATTTTATACTTTCACTCGTATCTATTTTTTTTTATTTTTTTTTTCTTGTCACCATCAAATAAAACGTATAGAAGATATATCAAAAGATATGTGAAAAGGTTATGCAGAGGTTATGGAGGAATTACATGAAGGAAAACACTCACAAGGTTATGGAGAGCAAAGTATATTATGTATTATTGTCTCAAAGTTTATATAAGCTAGAGACTTATATTTATACTCAAAACATATAAGTCCTAATTCTTATTGGATTTTAACAAATATCTTCTTATTCTAATATAGTAAATATAATTCTAATTGAAAATACTCCTAACTAAGGTAACTTTTCTAAGTTGGCTCAATACCAACTTAGATAACTAAATATTTGGTGAATCTCCTTCTTTATCGTGTAGTGGGGAATGCATTTCTTAATGGAATTATCCGAGAAGAAGTATTTATGAAAGTAACAACCTCATGGGTTTGTTGACTCCACTGTTTCGAACCATGTGTGTAAACTTCACAAGGCACTGTATGGCCTCAAGCAATCACCCCGCTCTTGTTTTCAGCTCCTTCATGCATTTCTCCTCCAACATGATTTTACTAACAGCCGCTCAAATTCTTCTTTGTTCATTCGGCACTCTATGGAGTCTACTATAGCCATTCTCATGTATGTTGATGACATCATCATTACTGGTTCATCTCCGTCGGCCGTCTCCTCTGTTATTGATGATATTATCACACTTTTGACTCTCGTCGCTTTGGTGACCCCAGTTTCTTCTTGGGTATTGAAGCTACTCGGACTAGGGACGTTCTACAATTTCGACAAACGCGTAATGCACTTGACCTTCTTGATTTCATATGTCGGCAAACCAATATTGACCCGGAAAGGTACCACCGGTATCGAAATGTACGGTACTTGATTTATCGCACTTTTTATTTTTATTTATAATAATTTATAATATATTGACACATTTGACGATGCCAAAATCTTGTAAAAAACGTATTTTTTTCATAAGCTTATGAAAAAACGGTTTTTAAAATTACCGTAAAACTCGTCGCGCTCTGCCCCTTTCTCTCTTCTTCTTCATCTACAAATCCGACGTCTCTTGAATCTGCCGCAACTACAGAAAACCTTTTCTCTTTTTCGACATCATTGTCATCGATGGCGACGGTATGTATTTCCGGCCACCGGAAATGCCTCCAGCAAACAGGGCCTTTCGATGAATCTGGAGTCCATGATTGATGCAATATTAGTATTTTTGGTGATTTATTATGAAATTAAACCTTAAATGCAAGCGTGTGAATCTTTTGGAAATTTGTGTGCAATTTTGTTCCAGTTTGTGATTAAATGGAGACCTTTTGATTTGGACACATCTGAAATGCTGAAGTATAAAGAATGTTGTAGTGGATGAAGGGTTTAATAATTGAATACCAGTGTTGTAGATAAAGTGCCAGCGTTGGACATAGAAAGTGCCGGTGCATGTGTGTAATTAAATGTCAGTGCATGTGTTTTGGAGTGCCAGTGCATGTGTTTACGAGTGCCAGCAAAAAAGAGTACCAGTGTTTGGTGTAAAAAAGTGCTAGCGAAAGGGTAAAAAAGTGTCAGTGTAAAAGAGTGCCAACACATGTATTTGGGAGTGCCAGTGTATAATGTGCCAACGTCAATCTACAAAAGTGTCAGTGCTAGTGTAAAAAAGTGTCAGCACATGTACACTGGCACTTATTGATACTACAACGGGCACTTTTATAAGTGCCAGTATCAATGTTAAAAAGTGCCAGTGTAATGGTTGGCAATTATTAACACTACCACCGGCACCTTTAATAACCTCCAGTTAGTAAAAAAATGCAGTGCACGTCTAATAAAATACTGGTGTTAGTGTAAAACAAGTGTCAGTGTTAGTTTAACAAAGTGTCAGTGTTAGTGTAACAAAGTGCCAGTGTTAGTGTAACAGAGTGCCAGTGTGAAGAGTGCCAGTTCATGTATATAAAAGTGCCCGTGTAAAAAGTGTCAGTGCCAGTTTAACAAAGTGTCAGTGTTAGTGTACTGGCACTTTGTTAAACTGGCACTGGCACTTTATTACACATGCACTGGCACTTTGTTTACACTGGCACTTTGTTAAACTGGTACTGGCACTTTTTTACACTGGCAATTTGTTACACATGCACTGGCACTTTGTCACACTGACACTTTGTTAAACTGGCACTGGCACAAACGGGAAAAACAAAACACGTTTTTCCTAAAGTGCCAGGAAAAACGCATTTTTTGTAAGACCAACTCTTTGACAATTATTTAACATATTTTTTTATAATCCAATAAAAAACATCTTTCATATGAATTTAATAAAATAAAATTAATTCTTATAGTCAAAATTTGTAAAATATTTATTTTTTAAGAAAAGGATCTTTTAAAATTTTAATAATTATATTTATTTTTGTTCCGCCGAGCCGGTACAGTTCGATTTAGACTGGTGTATAAAATGGGACGGTTTCATTCTTAACACATATTTTCATTTAATCTTCGTTAATGTCCAGCAATGTTTTAAGACTATCGTAAATCGATGGCCAAAAGTGACCTCGATCACAGCCCAGCCTCAAATAAAATATTAATTTCTACCACTTCTACATATCTGCAGCTCTCGGCCTTATATAATTTATACTCCCATCAGTGATCTGACCCAACCCAACTCAACCTTTTAAAAATAAAATATTTATTTTTTCTTTACTTCAACTTATCTAAAATACTTATCATTTTATTTTTTAAAATAATGTATTAGTAATAATATTTTTAAAATTACCCGTACAATTATTAAAAATAATTACCCATACAATTATATAAAAAAATGAGTTTTGATATATTTTTTATTTTTTTAATTTATATAATTATATAAAATATACTAGTTTTAAAAATATATTTATATAAACACAAAATCAAAATAATTTGGTGAAAAAAAAAAATGGTGACCCAACCCCAGGCCAACTGGCCAACCTAGGTTGTCCAAATTCATGACTTTCTTGAATTTTTTTTTTTTTTTTTTGTAGTGACTCTCACACGAGAGTCACTGATGTGAGTAGTCTAATCTTCGTTAAAGTCCAGCAATGTTTTAAACCCCACCGAGCATATACCACACCTGATTTATTCATCATTCACTTCGCCTATAACACATACTCACTTTCAATTTTAATCGATTTAATCAATTTTAATTTCGATTTCAATATGCGAACAATTGTATTAGATTCATTTATAGCGAGAAAAAAAATCAGATGGTATGAATCAATTGACACTAAAAATCTCAATCATGAACGCATGGACGAAGACGAAGGTTGGGAAGAAGTTGTCATCTATTGCGATCAAATCTGGCTCTCTTCTGTAGTTTAATTGTGCGCTTACAAAACCCGTTTTTTGTTAATCTTAAAATAACGCGTTTTTCGTGAGATTTTGGCATTCAAGATAAATAAAATTAAGTTTCATTGACAATGCGGAATCGGTGCACACCTAATCAGTCTTGCAGTCATAAGTTCCATCGGCAATGCGGAATGGGTGCGATTGAAAACTACTGATATCATGTTCTACTTGAAATTGTTTTTTTGGTGCAGTTGTTCTTGTTAGTTTTAACACATCTGCGAGAGAGAATTGTTGAACGTTTCTATGCATTATTGTATCTCCGAATCAATTACGACAGTGACTTGTGTATGTTTATATACAAATGCTAATATGCACAGCTCAAACTAACACAGCTCTACTATCCTACACTAACATACTAAGTCACTAACATACTTAACTGCCTAACAGCTTCTCTAACTATATATTCACGAGTGGGTGTTCTAGCTTCACTAGAGGCCTTAATTTCAAGCTCTGAGTCGACCACAACAGCGCCGTCAACCAACTTTTCTGGCCGTCCCTGTTTCGTCGTACAATCTTCTCCGACTGCTGGATCTAAAATTCTTGAACTAAGGAGAAGAGGATGGGCTGAAATTTAAGGGAAAGGAAATTGAGCTTTTGTAAAAGTCATGTGTAATGGCATCCATCCCACCCTAAACTTAACAATTTTGTTAGTTTTTATACCAAATTGCTAAAAAAAAATACAAACTTAAGAATCGAATTGACACATTTCAACTAGGTGGCAGCAACAGTATGTAAAACTCGGGTTACCAAATTGTAATTTGCCCAGAAAATGGAGGACTACCATGTCTCATGTTTTGAGGCAAAAAACATGAGAAAATTTAGCAACAATTGGGCATCCAATTTTACCCCTTTCCATGAATGTATGACCAAAAACCAACGTCACCAACACATTGACAGGCCAAATATTACAAGAATTTGTTCTACCAAGTCATCCACCTACTTTATTGCTCTGCAGGATACAAAAGCAAGGCAAAAAAAAATCTAACTTCATGGCTTCAAAGCCAAACCTAGGCCAACCTTTGCACTCTTCTCAATAGCCCGAGTGTCTACTTCTCCCGAGATGGTGAAAAGTGACTTTGGGCGCCATTCATGCTGGATGAGAGTGCTAACTTTACCATAGTTGTTCACCCTAGCCTTAACCGTGGTTAGTGGGTCCAAGGCATGCTGTGTTCCGATAGTCAGAGTGTTCTCATTGCTTGAGAAGCTGTGGGTCAACTCCGCACCAACAGCTGTATTGGTCAATGGGCTTACAATGTGGTAGTAGGAAGCTGAAAGGCTGTCACCTTTATCGTTCCTTCACCAATCAAATAAAAAAATGAATTAGGGAAAGCGCTAAGAAGAGAAAGAACTATAAAACGCTTGATAACAATATCTAGTGACACAGGGGTCATTATGCTGAATACTCTGTCATCAAAAAAGTACTTCCCCGGTTCCAAAATAAATGTTGTTGGAGATAAATTCACAAAGATTAAGAAACAAACCAACATTACTATATTAACCTTTACTAACAATCGGATGAGTAATTTATTATGAACATCATATCCCTAAGTGTGTTTATTGAAGTACTATAGGGAGAACATTGGGAATACTAAGAATTCATCGAAAAACATTAAGAATACAAAGAAACTGTGCATTAAATAAGGGTATTTTTGTTTAACTATGGCAAAATTTTATAGAAAAATGTAAAACGACAAATATTTTGGGACAAAAATTCACTTTTTTAACTACAAGCATTTTGGGACGGAGTGAGTAGCTACTTACAGTGCCAAAGAAGCAATGAGATCAGCATTGGTGTAACTTAGCCCTGCATTGTATTTGGTGAAATTTCCGGTGGCAGTATCAAAAGCAACGTCCGTCCCAAGTGAAATAGTGCTGTTCCCAGCAACACCAGAGAAGTTGACAATAGGGGTTGCAGTCAAACCCATGCTGGTACTGATTCCAGCATACTCATGCAAGTATTGAAGTTCCACCTATTATCAAGATTTCTGCAAGTTAGCCTTGTTGCAATCCCACATGAAAACCTCCAACAAGTTCTGGGGGTAATATAGAGAGAAATAGAGAAAGACGTAAATGACCCTAAGAAGGATTTGATAATCACCTTGCCAGATCTCTGATCAGGGACAATAAAGCTGAAGATTGTTTTGAGTCCAGGTGCAGCTTCATCAATAGCGATGGTTGTAAAAACCTGCATGTTTCAATATAATTTTTAGCCAATGATAATCATTACATTAGTAAACTTCAACTACTAGGACATACCCTTAGTAGGCAGAACACCTCGAACAGTTAAGTGAATTCAAAAATCTAAACATCCAGCACAAGAAATTGTGTTAAGAAATATTTAGGCTAGCATTTTTGTCATAATGTTTACACCGAAGAATAGTATGGAGATTTACAAGTCTTTATGCTCGGCCCTCGGGTCAGAAAATCACATCATCATTAAACTTATATGCACATCAGGAGATATGCCAAGAATAAAATACCCCTGACATTGTCTTGCAACAATCAACTAACCATGAAGTAAAATAAGACGTGTGCATTCAGGAAGAATAGGAAAAAGTTCTGAACTTTGAAATGTGATGATAAAGAATAGCAGTTCATGAAGAATTTTGTACATAATACCCATTAAACTCTTCAGATTGCGGCCTAGTTCATGGAAATATCATCCTTGGGATAAAAAAAAAAAAAAGGAACTGGAAAAACTTTAATTGGTCTCTCCCGAAAATACTTGATTGTTTATGAATAATTGTTCTCATTTCCAACAAACATTGAAGAATACCATATAAAACCTAGAAAAATTTGACAGTAACGTTATATTTTCTCTAAATCACATAAGTTACAGGAGAAAGGATTTCAACATGTAGCTTAGAATCTCAGGTTAACCTTTCATTCTTTATTTCTTTTTGGTTTCTGCTTCTTTTTTTTTTTGAGGGTGGAGGGTGGTTGTTCAGTGAGACTAGGGACTTTAGGAATTCCCACAGTAGATTCCAATTGTGGATTACTGGGAATACGTGGGCCAGCTTTCTTTTGACTGCTTGTGCTGGAGAGGTTAAAGTTCTTCTACTTGGGTCATTTGACTTAAATCTAATTTTCTCACTTACCTAAAAGATCTCCACGGGTAATGAGCTAACTGACAGCTTCACACAGAAGCAAATACGAAACCCTCCTCTTAACCCTTGATGACCCAAGTGGTAAAACGAGAAACAGTAGAACGGAAGTGAAGGGTCACTATGTTACGACTTCTTGAACATGGAAAAGTACAAAATATTGGTATTCATTCTAACTTTTGAAATATTGGTGTGAACCTACAAACAGGTTCATAATGCAGGTCATATGGTTCCAATGGTCAAATATTGATTGGCCTTCAAGACTTAAATCGCGTCAACCAGATCACTAGTCTTGGAGATCTTTAAAGTTTTATCGATCTCCAAAATTTTCAAATAATAATACAAGGTCACTTGGGTGAACATATGCATCTTTTTTAAAGTTTCAGTATCTAAAAATGAAGCTAGAATATCTTAACCTTGTCCCATTTTGCCCAGTTACATGTATATTTTTTTTTCTTATTGCACCCTAAAGATCTCAAAAAGGCAAGAAAATGGCAGCCTTGCAGCGGTCTTCACATGAACAATACATAAAAGACATTCCTTAATCCCAGACCCCCCCCTATGGAAACCAATTTGGTGACAAGTGTTGTAATTTCTGCCGGACACCCCTTTGGAGCCAATTACCAATTTGATGTCTTCTTTGGACCCAATTTACCTGTCTGGAGATCTGACAGGGTGGTTCATGGGCCCTAGGATTATGGGAGAGCACCGACACCTAGTTTTTCAAAAAAAAAAAAACAATTGAATAGGCCTTTCCAGAAAAGCGGCCATAATACATGGGTGCATTGGGACTCCAAATAATCAGTGTAGCACAAGCCAGTTATATTTGTTACAAGGCTTACCTAACACAAATCAACCAAAGATCCAAATTGAAAGGCAAGAAAAAAAAGAATTCACAATGACAATAAAAAGCAACTGAAACAATATCATTTGTTACAAGGCTTACCTTTGAGTTTGTATCCACCTTTATGTCAGTTGTGATGTTTTTGTTCTTCAATTGGGTGTTTATATCCCCCAAAAGCAACTCACCTTTCTTAGTTCCTGATGAAGTAATGGCCTGTAATATGGAGAACAGAAAGATAAATATTATAACACATAGGCTAATAAAGATAATAGTGGTACAAAAGTTTAGCCAATGACATCAAACATTTAAAGCTAAATACAAGCACCCACATACATGAAAGTAACAAAGTTGCATGACCAACAATTGTTTATCACACACTTAAGCCGGTCAAACAATAAAATAACCATTTTAAATCGGGAATCTATTCTAGATCATCAAAGCAAGCTCATTTATAAGTATAACTAACATAGGATATTTGATGCCAATAATTGATTAAATCTTGAATCTATAGCTAGAAGAAACCACTATTTGCACCCTAGCAATTAGCATATGCATACCATATTAAGGGTGTTATATATCAGCATACTATTGAACAGAAGTATAATCCACTAGGACACTTGCAAGAAAATAATGATAAAAGTCAAGGTCTAGCGCAATCTCTATCAAGTGGGTGATTTGGACATTTAACAAGCTCACGTTCATATTTAGAGGCCAAACCACTATTATGTACTCCCTTTGCCCCATAATAAATGTTGTGCTTAACTTGTCAATGTTTTTAAGACATGTGCTTTACTTATTAGTACATTGCATGTACATTGGTAAAATTGTACTATGACTACTACCTATTTTAGAAATCTAACATTTATTTTGGGATGGACCAAAAAGGAAAGTGTGATATTTATTATGGGATGGAGGGAGCATTCAATAACTAACTTATCAAAAGGGTTTTCATATAACGGTTGTAAAAACTATTAGGAACCTGCAAAAAACTCTGAAAATCCAAGGGGTCAACAACATATTTTTGTCCGGATAACTATTTTTGACCTAGAACATCACCTCTTAGTCCCTCAGTACCATTACAGAAATTTCAGTTTAAAGATCAAAGCAGCTAATAAAATAAATTTATTCTACTACACCAGAGACAACGAGAAATATATAGAACTCAAATTTGCCCAACTTCTTTCTTTTATACATTTAAAGCAGATTAGAACACCACAATGGATCAGTAAAGCTTAATAACATATTAGAAAGTGAAGGTTCACCTCTTGTAAAGAGACAAAGACGAACTCAGGTCAATTGCAGGGCATACCTAATTTCCTTCTTTTTATATTTTTGGAAAAGCCACTAAATTAATATTTAGCTGAATTCACTTATTTCAACTGAGAATGAAAAAATTGCAATAACTGTGTGAATGAGTAAACCGCTGTTAACTAGTAAAGGCACATAAGGCACTCCTAGAGCAACATATAAGAAAATTACACACTCATCTCAACTGTGAATACCACTGATTTATTAATCCCAAAAGAATCCACCTTATATCGCTACATCTTTGAAGCACTCGTGTAATTATTAATCACATATTTTGATTACGCAATGAATTTTCCAAATTTACTTCCTTTAATTATTCCGTCCATCAGTCCGACCCACCCCATTTCACAAATGAAGATCTAATATCAATTCACTTGACTTTTCAAAACTTGTAAGAGCCATTTCTTGAAAGTAAAATATGCCAAATATCAATTCAAGAAATGTTAAATTGACATTGAAATGTCAAATTGAGACCCTTTCCACCTGAAAGAGGAACGCTACTACTTTCTAACAATACAAACCGAAACCCTAGCTTTCATCAATTCTTTTAACTCCAGATACAAACATTCAACAAATTCATAACCACACACATAGTAAAAAACATACACACATAATACATATCTATAGAGAGAGAAAGATAAAGAGAGAGAGAAACTGACGAATCCATTGGAGGTGTAGGTTGTGAGGGTAAACTTGTGGTCGCTTAGGTAATCCCTGTAAAGAAGATCTGTAGCAAAACCACAACACAAAAATTCACCAAATCATTCCCACAAACAGATAAATCTTAAAAAAAATCAATTTTTTGCTAACTGATTCAATTTAAAAAAAAAAAATAAAAAAAATAATAATTGGAAACCCATATATCTAAACACATCAACATAATCAAAACCTAATCTTTAAGAATCCTGGAAAGGGAATTAGAATTAAACCTCTGGCTTTCTTGCCGATGTCGGGGTAGAGACCTGGACCTTTTCCCATTGTGTGTGTGTGTGTGTGTGTGTGGGGAAGCGTTTCTTGCTTGGTTTAAGCTATGGAGTCGGAGCAAGGCTGACAAGTGACAATATATGAAATGTTTATTATTATTATTATTATTCTGAATTTCTGCGTAATGCAAGTTTTTTTTTTAAAATAAATATTTAATTGTTAAAAATGTTAGTGATTTGGGAGGATATTGGCCGTTGATTAGGGATGTGAAAGGAATCTGCCTCTATGGCCGTTGATTTGAAATACGGGTAATGAAGAGCCAGCACGAAACCAAGTAATATGCTCTGGACAAAGTAAATTAATAATATAAATAATTCAAAATATTGATTTTTGGCAACCAAACAATATAAGAATATGCTGTTTAAAATTCCTTGTGATGCTCATTGGAATAAATCAACTTATTGTCAACAAATTTATTTTGGGTTTCTATTGATGTTTTATTCATTTTTGTTGTCATTGTTTAATGCTTATCAACATTTAATTGTCATACTTATGTTGTAAAATCATTATATAAGTCCCTTCCGTTCCAATTAAATTTATATTTTTTTACATGAATTAAGAAAAATAAAATTAGTGCAAGTTTTTTAGTATAAAAAGTGAAATATAAAAATAGCGTGCGATAGAGAATAATAAATTGATACTTGTTATTGTTACGAGTGCAAGTTAGTCTCAACTAAATAAAAAAGTATTAAAAAAATATTTTGAGAAAATGTTATTTTCATTGGAACAATGTAATTGGAAAAAAAAAAAAGTATAAATTGGAATGGACCGAAGGAGTATATGATTTAGAGAACAAATATTGCGTTGGGGCCCACAAAAATCTTTTAAGTTTCTAAAAGGAAAAAGTTTGTTATCTATAGTATAAATGGTAGTTAGCCGTCAATACGGAAATACGAGACGGGACGGGACGAAATTACGTTGTCCCACGACGGGAACGGAACGAAATGGGACGGGACAAAACGGGACGGGACGAAAATACTCCGTCCCATCCCGTCCCATTTGCGGGACGCGGGATCCTGCGGGACCCAAACGGGACGAAAATACTTTGTCATCAATTAAGTTTATCTTTCTCCCTAAGAAGAAAAAGAACAAGTTTATTCTACGCACAGGAGCTCTCTTTGACAGTTGAGATTGTGAAGTGCTGCTGATTAAGAAGTGATCGCAACACATACCGTAGGCTGGCAGTGAATTACGTGAGTAGCTATGTTAATAATGGACATTCAACATGACATTAACAAGTTTAATGTGTATCATGAACATTAAGTGGCAATAATGAAAGCATGTCTTGATAACAACTCGTTCAAATGAGGATATTTGGATTGTTCGGTTCCAAGATTATGTCATTGCGGAGTTTGTCAAAGTATGATAACAATATTTTTGTTAAAAAAGAAGGAAGATGTTACGAGCAAGACCAATTACGGATCTTCACAAGAGTGAGACCTAATACTTTTTTTTTTTTTTTTTTTTCGAGGCTTGCCCATCTCGAGTCAAGCCCCTTTTTGTGTAAGTCAATTTTTTACTAACAAGTCCTCAATTCTCGAAATTTCTGAAAATCCCCTGCAGGCGCCTAATATTAACTAGGGAGGGATAATCATCCACTCTAACCACTGGGAGGACTCGAACCCAGGACCTCCGTGTTGGGTGTCAGTCTCGCCATCGTGTCAAGTCACGATGGTTAAGTGAGACCTAATACTCAGACGGTGTCAATACGGGAAAACGGGACGGGACGGGATGGGATAAAAATAAGTTGTCCGCGACGGAAACGGGACGATACGGGACGTGACGAAAACGGACGGGACTAAAATATTCTGTCCCATCCCGTCCCATTTCAGATGGCGGGACGGGACGCCCCGACGGACCGTCCCAACTCGACGGCTCTAGTTGTCCACCTCACCACGTGCTACGCACTATGAATAGTTTCAATGGCCGAATTTTCCATTTTGTCCTCACTATTTTGTTACTTTCCCATTTTGCCCTTAAAAAAAAATTAAAAAAAAAACGTTTCCTCGAACACGGGCTTAATTAAAAAATAATAATAAAAAAAATGTGTCCTCGAACACGGACTTATTCTTGTTATTCTTCTATATGGGATACAATAAGGGTCACTATAGAGATAAAGTGTAAAATTTTGAGTACCAAATTATGTTTTTATTTACTCTAAAAAAATATGTTTTCAAAAAAAAAAAAAAAACATTGAAAGTCATGATTTTTTGCAATTTGGGTTGGCCAATTGCCCTGGATTGGTCCCGGGCAAGGTCACCATTTGTTTTTTTTTTTTTTTTTTTTGGTTTCACCAAATTATTTTGATTTTGTGTTTATATAAATATATTTTTAAAACTAGTATATTTTATATAATTATATAAATTAAAAAAATAAAAAATAAATCAAAATTCATTTTTTTTAATAATTGTATGGGTAATTATTTTTAATAATTTTACGGGTAATTTTAAAAATATTATAACTAATACATTATTTTAAAAAATAAAATGATAAGTATTTTAGGTAAGTTGAAGTAAAAAAAAATATTTTATTTGTAAAAGGTTGGGTTGGGTTGGGTTGGGTTGGGTCGAGGTCACCGATGGAAGTATAAATTATATAAGGCCAGAGTGTGTATATAAAAGTGAGAAAAATTAATATTTTATTTAAGGCCGGGTTGAATCGGGATCATCGATAGGGATAAGCATAAGGCTTTGCTTCCCGTGGGTGGGCGAGCATTTCAATCCTGAATTGAAATAGTTGGGTGAAGGAGTAAGGTGAACTAAGTGCCTCACGTCTCTTACCTACTCATTCACCCAACATGTATACTCCCTCCGCCCCATTATTTACTTCACCATTTTGGTTTTGGCATGCAAATTAAGAAAATGGATGGGAAGAAAAAATGTTGTGAGTGTAATTTGAAAATAGGAGAGAGAAATTTGAAAATAGGAGAGAGAATGAGTGGAGGGAATAATAAATTATAATGGTGTTGTGAGTATTAAAATAATGTAGGAGAAAGAATGAGTGGAGGGAATAGTAAAGATTTTTTGCCAAAAAAAGAAAGATGAAGCTTTTAATGGGACATCCAAAATGGCAAAAAAGTGAAGTTATTAATGGGACGGATGAAGTATAGAGTTGAACTTGTATGTGCCCTCACAATCGGCGTGTGAGTAAATCTTTTTTTAAAACAAATTGTAGGGCTTTTTAAACCACGGGTATAGTATAGTATAGTATAAGTTCAAAATTAAACACAAAATTTTGGGAAAGGAGAGCGTTTTCCCAAATGATTAGGACAAACTTGTTTTAAACCAAGCGCGATAACATTTTTGTAATTAACTGATACTTTTCAAAAAGCTTGTGCGGTGAAATTTTCATAAATACTAGAGGTTACCAGATGAAGCTGGAAGTCGTTAACTCTAGCGATGACACTACTAATAGACACTGGCATCATTTCATAAACGCGATGACACTCTTCAACACATACTCCCTCCGTCCTACCCAAAATAGGATTCATGGTCCCGACACGAGTAATAAGAAAAAAGTGTGTGGACTAGATGTTGTGAGTATGAAAAGTGAGGCAGGAAAGAGAGAAAGTAGGGTATAATATAATCGGTGGAAAGTTGTTGTAAGTGTGTGAGTGGGTCCCATTGAATAAAATATTTTCATTTTAGGGTTGTCATATTTTATTGGGACACCCAAATGACAAAATGTTCTAATTCGAATGAGACGTAGGGAGTATGTGGCACTTATCAAAACAGATGATCTAGCACTTAATAACAAAAATTATAAAAACATCAAAGGACCTCCATGTTGGTGTCCCAGTGCTCTGGCCATCAGGTCAAGTCCTGATGGTTAAGTGAGACCTAATACTTGTACGGGTCAATACGGGAAAACGGGACGGGACGGGATGGGATAAAAATAAGTTGTCCCGCGACGGAAACGGGACGATACGGGACGTGACGAAAACGGGACGGGACTAAAATATTCTGTCCCATCCCGTCCCATTTGTATGGCGGGACGGGACGTCCCGACGGGACCGTCCCAACTTGACGGCTCTAGTTGTCCACCTCACCATGTGCTACAGTACTATGAATAGTTTCAATGGCCGAATTTTCCATTTTGTCCTCACTATTTTGTTACTTTCCCATTTTGCCCTTAAAAAAAAATTAATTAAAAAAAAAACGTTTCCTCAAACACGGGCTTAATTAAAAAATAATAATAAAAAAAATGTGTCCTCGAACACGGACTTATTCTTGTTATTCTTCTATATGGGATACAATAAGGGTCACTATAGAGATAAAGTGTAAAATTTTGAGTACCAAATTATGTTTTTATTTACTCTAAAAAAATATGTTTTCAAAAAAAAAAAAAAAACATTGAAAGTCATGATTTTTTGCAATTTGGGTTGGCCAATTGCCCTGGATTGGTCCCGGGCAAGGTCACCATTTGTTTTTTTTTTGTTTTTTGGTTTCACCAAATTATTTTGATTTTGTGTTTATATAAATATATTTTTAAAACTAGTATATTTTATATAATTATATAAATTAAAAAAATAAAAAATAAATCAAAATTCATTTTTTTTAATAATTGTATGGGTAATTATTTTTAATAATTTTACGGGTAATTTTAAAAATATTATAACTAATACATTATTTTAAAAAATAAAATGATAAGTATTTTAGGTAAGTTGAAGTAAAAAAAAAAAATATTTTATTTGTAAAAGGTTGGGTTGGGTTGGGTTGGGTCGGGTCGAGGTCACTGATGGAAGTATAAATTATATAAGGTTGAGAGTGTGTATATAAAAGTGAGAAAAATTAATATTTTATTTAAGGTTGGGTTGAGTCGGGATCATCGATAGGGATAGCATAAGGCTTTGCTTCCCCGTGGGTGGGCGAGCATTTCAATCCTGAATTGAAATAGTTGGGTGAAGGAGTAAGGTGAACTAAGTGCCTCACGTCTCTTACCTACTCATTCACCCAACATGTATACTCCCTCCGCCCCATTATTTACTTCACCATTTTGGTTTTGGCATGCAAATTAAGAAAATGGATGGGAAGAAAAAATGTTGTGAGTGTAATTTGAAAATAGGAGAGAGAAATTTGAAAATAGGAGAGAGAATGAGTGGAGGGAATAATAAATTATAATGGTGTTGTGAGTATTAAAATAATGTAGGAGAAAGAATGAGTGGAGGGAATAGTAAAGATTTTTTGCCAAAAAAAGAAAGATGAAGCTTTTAATGGGACATCCAAAATGACAAAAAAGTGAAGTTATTAATGGGACGGATGAAGTATAGAGTTGAACTTGTATGTGCCCTCACAATCGGCGTGTGAGTAAATCTTTTTTTAAAACAAATTGTAGGGCTTTTTAAACCACGGGTATAGTATAGTATAGTATAAGTTCAAAATTAAACACAAAATTTTGGGAAAGGAGAGCGTTTTCCCAAATGATTAGGACAAACTTGTTTTAAACCAAGCGCGATAACATTTTTGTAATTAACTGATACTTTTCAAAAAGCTTGTGCGGTGAAATTTTCGTAAATACTAGAGGTTACCAGATGAAGCTGGAAGTCGTTAACTCTAGCGATGACACTACTAATAGACACTGGCATCATTTCATAAACGCGATGACACTCTTCAACACATACTCCCTCCGTCCTACCCAAAATAGGATTCATGGTCCCGACACGAGTAATAAGAAAAAGTGTGTGAATTTAGATGTTGTGAAGTATGAAAAGTGAGGCGGGGAAAGAGAGAAAGTAGGGTATAATATAATCGGTGGAAAGTTGTTGTAAGTGTGTGAGTGGGTCCTATTGAATAAAATATTTTCATTTTAGGGTTGTCATATTTTATCGACACCCAAACGACAAATGTTCTAATTCGAATGAGACGTAGGGAGTATGTGGCACTTATCAAAACAGATGATCTAGCACTTAATAACAAAAATTATAAAAACATCAAAGGCCCGTTTGAGAGCCTAGATGATGTCTTTTGGAGTTTTTAAACATTATATCAATGGGCCAAGTCCGGAATATTTTGTAGGATTCGAAATTCTCTTCGATTTGATATGTTGTGTATTCGTGATTTTTTCGAAGTACAAAAATACGCTAGTTTTCGCGGATACACGTCCAACAACACAATCACAATTACTAGTAAAACACTTACATCAATGCTACTTGTAACTAATATTGATTATACTAGTTTAATAGGAACTAGCGTAACATCCGTGTGTTAAATACACGATCAAAAAACTTTGATAAATAGGAGAAATTAAATTTAAAAAGTTACTATAACTATAAAGGTTAGTTTAGGAAAAAAATTAAAATAAAAAGTATACAACAAAAATATATCCTGGCATTAGTAATAAAAATTACAAACTTTAAAAAATAATCTTGTATACAACATTTGTGGTGCCATCCACGGTCTTTTTCTTTCGTCACATATTAAAATCTTCAACCCATCACAATTATTTATCTTACACAAAATAACATACAATTAACCATTACTAAAAACAGATTATTTTAAAAACAGACCAAAATGAGTGAGTGAATAGATAAAATCGACGAACAACATGTTCATTTGCCTATGAAAATGAAAAATTTATAGTTTTTTCGTATTTATAGGCATTTTTAATAGTAAAATAGCATGTTCATTTGTCCGTGTCCCAAAATTGTTGTCTCAATGTCATAGTGCGCTCTTTAAAAAAAACCAAGGGGAGAGTGAATTCTTAAAATTTGTGTCTGTAAATACTGTAAATAGTGAAGACCAAATCATTGGCTATTGACCACTATTTAAATACAAAAATACTGGGTTTGAAAAAAAAAATTCCCTCCCCATCTCAATTTTTTTTATATTTATTTTAAAACGAAAGTAGTAGGACATTGTAGTAAAATGTCTTCAACTTTTTGTAATCTTATATTTACCCCGTTCCAAAAAAAATATACTCACTTTATTTTTAATGTTAACTTAATTGAACATTGATCTAGAAAATAATGAAACTTAATAACTCAAATGAACTTTTAAAAAATGCTATTGATATTAATGTTGTGTTAATATCAATTTTTTGGTCAAAAATAAATCAAACTTACTATCAAAATTAAATTAGAGCTATCCTGTCTTTTTGAGACCGAGAAAAATATTTTTTTAAAATTAGTTCTAAGTATTTTACTAAATGTTCTAATTTGAGCATGTGTATTTTTTGGCAGAAAAATAATACTTTAACTTTGATTTCATTGGTTATATTTTTGTTTTTTATTGCCTTATTTCTTCATTTAAGAATTCAATATAAAATTTTGATTCTCTTATTTCAACATTGATATTCTAGCTAATAGTAGTACATCATTCGAAGAAAAAAACTAGTGAAAAAAAAGGTAGTGATTGGGAGTATTGGTTTCATACTTTTTGGATTAAATAAGTGAGAAAAAGGAAAAAAAAATATGAAAAGAGAAAATTTAAAAGTGTCATTATTTGTATCAGATTTGAATAATGACAGTTATCAAAGGTTGTGCCAAATTGATTGGTTCTTAAACCATAATGTAGCATTTCCCATTTAGCATTAAATGTAATAATGAGGCATGAAAAAATTTATGATTTCAAAAAGGCTCATTATTTGTATCAGATTTGAATAGGGGTAAATAGGTCATTTGCTATCACTAATTTAAGGGTATATTAGTCATGTAATGTCTCAAAATTTTGGAGGAAAAAATTGAGTGCTAAAATCACTTCAACCTTTATATATATATAGATAATTAGCAACTTATTCAATGTAGTATAACTTCGATTTCAATAAAGGTATTATATTATCTAGTGACAAAATAATGGAATATACTCCCTCCGTCCCATTACAAACCACAAACTTTCCTTTTTGGTCGTCCCATTACAAACCACAAACTTCCTAAAATGAAAAGGAATCTTTACTATTCCCTCCACTCATTCTCTCTCCTACATTATTTTAATACTCACAACACCATTATAATTCACTATTCCCTCCACTATAATTCACTTTTCCTTAATTCCCGTGTCTACAGTAAATTTCCCATTACTAATGGGACGGAGGGAGTACTTTCTAATTTTATTACAAATAATGCAATTTATTTGCATTATTTGAGTCAAAATTAGAAAGTGCATTGCATGAAAATAGTACGTAAATTGCACTATTTGTAACGAAATGATAAAGTATACTGTATTGCATTAAAATGTCACTAAATAGTACATTGCATTTATTGTAAAAATCGTGAAAGTACGTTGCATATTATGGTCATTAATCCTAGTTTATTGTCAGTGTTAGTTTTTTGAGTGTCAGATACATGTTTTGGCACTCTTTATAACTAATGTTGGTACTCCTTGTAATTTACACTATCAGTGCGTGCGAAGTTCCAGTTATTTACGAAAACGTCATCGCGCATTTAAAAAAATGTTGGTTATTTACAAACATGCCACCGGTCCGATTCTGCCTGATTTGGACCCAATTTAATTACACTTTTTTTCTACTAACGAGGAAAAACGCATTTTTAACGAGAACAACTCAAAATTAAAATCGTAAAGCACCATTTAAAAAGTTGTTAGTTCAAACGCCTATCGGATTATGACTTTAAGTGACAGCCGATAATTTCAACTTGTAAATTGAAATCTAGTTACAATTAAGTCGGGAATTAGGTTCCCAACATATCCATCTGTGTCGAAAAGTTTATCTCATTTGAATTTACATAATTAACACCCTCGAACGTTGATCATATTTTGATAAAAATCTAGATATCTCTATCAAATTTTTAAAATTGTTATTGTTTCACAATTAGAAACATTATCAGTAATAATTTTTAGAGTCAAATATAAATATCTAGATTTTCAATAAATTATAGTTAATGAAAAGAACAGTTTTTCTCTTTGGCAAATCAAGATGAAAGCCTTGTTAAGAGACAAGGGTTTGTGGGCTTAAGTGGCTGCTGTAATCGGGAATCGTCAGGATTCAAAGGGCAAAGCAGAAGCCATTTCCACCGGTGTTGTCACGGCTGCTATAGCAAAAGGTTCAGAGAAATCGAATAAGGTAGTAGAGAAGGCATATCTGATCGCACTAGATGAGAGGGCCCACTCTAAGATCATTAGGTGTCTAGATGATGATGTTCTAGCGGATATTCCAGATAGCGATTCTGAAGGTGCATTGTGGCTTGCGTTGGAAGACATATATTTGACACGATCATTGACCAACAAGATATATCTGAAGCAGAGGCTATATTCTCTCTGAATGGAGGAAGGTACGCCCATTAGGGATCACCTGAATAGATTTACATCTTTATTACTTGAATTGCTTAATATAGATGCTAAGGTTGATGATGAGTATGCTGCATTAATGCTTCTTATTTCGTTGCCTTTATCATATGAGCACTACGTTGAATCTAGTATTAGTGGTAAGGAGACGGTGACTCTAGAGGAGGTGAAATCCTCGCTCAAGACTAGAGAGTTATGTCATAAGGCAAACGGTAATAGTGGTACAAATAATCAGACAACAGGTTTGGTTGCAGAAGGCAGCAGGGGTTCTAGCAGTAAACAGAAGAAGAAAAAATCTTCTAGCAAGAGGGGCCCGAAACCTAATGATTTTTGTAATTACTGCAAGGGAAAGGGACATTAAAAGACAAATTGTCCTAAGAAGAAGCGAGGTGAGCCTCCAAATCGCAGTGAAGTTAATGTTGCTGCAGTTGATATGAGCAGCCCTGATAGAGACTATGCTTTAGTGATAGAAGAATCTGCAAAATAGTCGAATGCGTGGATTATTGATTCTTGGGCTTCTTATCATATCAGTCCAAGGAGAGAGTGGTTTACAACATTTGAGCAGGTAAATGGTGGTAATATTCATATGGCCAATAGTTTTACTTGTAGGATGGTTGGTATTGGCTCTATCAATCTGCAAACTCATAATGGTAAGTTCTGCACTTTGAATGATGTGAGGCACATTCCACAGATGACGAAGAACCTGATATCTCCTAGTCAGCTCGACAGCAAAGGGTACAATTTCAAAGGTAAATGTGGAGCAGTTTATGTTTGCAAAGGTTCTGAAGTGATTCTGAGAGGCCTTAATCGGGGCTCCTTGTATTTCCTCTAAGGAAGGACGCTTTCTAGGTCAGTATTGGTTGTATCATCTGAAGTGGTCAAGTAGGATATGACAAAGTTGTGGCATATTAGGCTTGGGCACATGAGCATTAAAGGGATGCATATATTGGCTAACCATGGTTTTATGTGTGGCCATAAGGTCAAGGACCTTAAATTCTGCGAGCATTGTGTACTAGGGAAGATGCAGCGAAGCAAGTTTCCGAAGGGAGTTCACAGAACGAGTGGGAGGCTGGATTACATTCACTCAGATTGTTGGGGACCTTCACATCAGGAATCATTGAGGGGTTACAGGTATTTCTTGTCTATGGTTGATGACTACTTGAGGAAGACTTGGGTAATTATTATGAAGCACAAGA
Source organism: Adenophora triphylla var. japonica (assembly GCA_022495995.1). Classification (NCBI taxonomy): domain Eukaryota; kingdom Viridiplantae; phylum Streptophyta; class Magnoliopsida; order Asterales; family Campanulaceae; genus Adenophora; species Adenophora triphylla. The sequence continues at coordinate 309,072 of JAFEMH010000395.1, forward strand.
GTGAGGCTCTCACCAACGTCAGACAGTGGAAGACATTAGTGGAGAATCAGACAGGGAAGAAGATCAAGCGACTCCGGACAGATAATGGGTTGGAGTTCTTTAGTACTGAATTCGATGAGTTCTGCAAGAAAGTGGGGATTTCTAGGCATCTCACTATCAGGGGTACACCACAGCAAAATGGTGTAGTAGAGTGCATGAATCAGACATTGTTGGATAGGGCAAGGTGTATGCTCTCCAATACAGGGTTGTCTAAGAGGTTCTGGGCAGAAGCATTAGTACAACATGTTACTTGATAAACCGTGCACCACGTACAAGTATCAGTCTCAAAGTTCCCAATGAGGTATGGTTAGGTAAACCAGTTGAGTACTATAGTTTAAGGGCTTTTGGTTTTACGACTATATCATGTTGATAATGGGAAGTTGGAGTCGAAGGCTATAAAAGGAGTCTTCATGGTTTATGGAGACGGTGTCAAGGGATACCGGATTTGGTCTCCATCAGAGGGTAGAGTAATAAAAAGCAGGAATATTATTTTTTATGAAAACTCTGTGATTAACCCTATTATGAGATTTGTGGTTGTATCAGGTGTTGTTAGTATTGATAAAAATGTGGAGCTACAAGATACTTCAAAGTTAAGCAGTCCACAGTCAGATGTTCATCATAATCAATCGTCAGAAATAGAAGCACCAGAAAGTTCATCGCCAGATTCCGAGGAACATGGGTTAGCTCAAGAGAGGTATAGACGGGTTGATTTCGGGAAGCCTCCTGTGAGGTACGCTTTTAAAGACATGGTGTCTTATGCATTTCAGGTTGCTGAGGAAGTGAAGCCCGATGCTTAGAAGCCAACTACTTTCAAGAAAGCAGTTACATGTTTAGAGTCCGCTCAGTGGCATACAACTATCTGGGATGAGATGGAGTCACTTCATAAGAATTCGACATGGGAGCTAACCAATACGCCATAGGGCAGAAATATTGTGACTTGCAAGTGAGTCTTCAAGAATAGGTAAGGTATGTCATGACATACCTTCTATCAGAGTGTTATTAGTAATGGTGGCACATCAGGATTTGGAGCTCGAGCAGCTAGATGTGAAAATAGTTTTTCTACATGGAGAGTTGGAGGAGGAGATTTATATGACATAACCAGATGGGTTTCACGTTCTGGGAAAAGAAGACTACGTGTGTAGGTTGAAGAAGTCCTTGTATGGGCTCAAGCAATCGCCTAAGCAGTGGTACAAGCGGTTTGACAGCTATATGACAAAGATTGGCTACACGAGGAGCGCGTATGACTGTTGTGTGTATCACAATAAGTTAGTGTATGGTTCGATCAACTATCTGGTTCTTTATGTTGACGATATGTTGATATAGCGGCTGTCAAGAAGTCAGATATTTAAAAGCTGAAGGGTCTACTGTTCGCAGAATTCGAGATGAAGGATTTGGGTGCGGCAAAGAAAATTCTGGGTATGGAGATCTATAGGGATAGAAGCCAACGAAAATTGTTTTTATCCCAGAAAGGTTACATCAAGAAAGTTTTAGAGAGGTTTGACATGTCTACAACAAAGCCTTTAGATTTTCTAAGTGCAACGAATGCACGTCCGTCTTTTGCTTTTGTGCTGAAGCGAAAGAGGAGAAAAAGTACATGACTCAAGTACCCTATTGTAGACACCCCATTATGAACCTATCGCAGCAGAGTTATATCACTCTAAGTCCCGCCATTGGTTTTAGAGTAGAAATCCACCATTTCGTCATGTTTCGTTAAGTTTTGACTAACGGACGTTAGTTTGGACTAAACTGCATACGAGATAACAAGGGGAGGACAAAAATTAACTTTGTGAAGGCTTGTCCGGCGCGAGACATGGCGTGTCTCGCTCGAGACTACCTCTCTGCAGGAAAGTTTCCTTGTCGATTTCAACCTCTTTTCTTGATAAATCTCATCCAATCTGGGTCTCTACTGATCTTAGAGTTCTGGAACCTTCCCTAGGAGGAATCCTAGTCCACTTGAGTCTCCTAATCTTGGTGACCAAGTCATTCATCCCCTATAAATACTTGATGGCTTTCAGTATTTCAGAGGACCATCGACAGACAAACACAGGTCCCCGATCAATAACACAACACACACAATTTGTTGGTTTCTCTCTTTGAAAGATTCCTGCAAATCACTCATAAACAACATCCAAATTTGTCCATCAAGCCTGTTGATCGACGAACATCGAGATCCAAGCCTAGGATCGAGGCAAAACTCTATCTGAATCACTTCTCGACCTAAAGGTAATCTTCCTTTCCTTTTTACTTCTTCTCATTGATTGTTAGAGTGGTATAAACATATCGAATCTAGGATCGGCCTAGAACCTCTTCAAATCATGGATATGGTCTCGAAGCAATCGATCCCACATTCCATTTAATCTAATTAAATGGTTTTCTTCGTTTCTTTTGAAAAAGTATTATTATTGAAAACCCCCCTTAAGCAAGACCGGTCTTCGGATCGGGTGGATGCGGTGCTCCTTGACCTTCCAAATTCATCACTTAAACCCCAAACCCAAATCTCTTTTAAAAAGGTTTTTCTATATTTTCATATAATAATATAGGTGGCGACTCAAACAAATAAAACAAAAAGAGGAGGAAAATTCCGTAATCGCTACAGTTTGGCGACTCCACTGGAGACTTTGTTTTTAAAATTAAAGTGGCTTAGACTTATGTCAATTAAGGGGGATTTTAAAAAAAATTGATTTCTTATTTAAATTTCAGGCTAGTCCCGTACGAGACAACCCTTTGTCATGCGCGAGACAAGGCCTCTGTAACCCTTTCTGTTTTCTGGTTTTTCTTGTTCGTTTTGAGATCCAAGATAAGATTCAAACATGCAAGGGGGATCCCAGATTACAGTGTTTGTATAGTTCTTTCATCTCGAGACCTCCCTTAAGATGTAGGACTCGAAATCGTGGTTTATTTTATTTAAGTATTAATTCTTATTTTAACTGGGTGAGATTGGTTTTTTGATTTAAAGATCGGTCCATGGAGGATTCGGGAGTTGTAAATTTAATTTAATTTATTCATTCTCTCTTTCTCTCTCTTTTATGTGGAACTACGACGGCCTGAGTCTTCCTGAATTGGGAGAAACGTAGGCAACCACTTGGTGCGATCATTGCTTGTTTTTCCTTTTGTTTTAAAAAAAACTCTCTATTTTACTCCATCACCTAGAATTGACTCTCACACACGCGCACTCATGATTATATCTGTCATTGCACTACATACCCTTGATAAACCCGGGACCCACACTAAGGACGGATGACGTTAATCACCTATCCACGTAGCTTTGAGCGAGTACTGGTGGGACACGACCCATACTTTTCACTTTAGGTAAGGGGAGGCATCGATTACTCCCACTGTCTTTAATGCGATCACTGGGTTGTCGTTTTGGGGCAATCCCATTGGGTGGTTTGAGGAGTTCACCCTGGAGCAGCTGACGGATCTACTCGGCTTTGATATCACGAATGTCAGGGGCACTGGTATTCTGTATGGCCCGATGGAGGCACATTTGAGAAGAGGCATAGACGCCTATCTGGCTGGCTCTGAGAGGATGACATCCCATCGACTAGCTAGGGCGTTCTTATGGTTTGCTATTTCAGCAACCATCTTTCCCAATGCTGATACGAAGTGTCAGTTCGCCATGCTCGGATCTTTGACTAATCTGGAGGCGGTGAGAGGGTTTGCCTTGGGAGAAGCTGGCTTGGACGAGCTTTTCTTTGCCTTAGACAAGTATTCCCGTAGGGAGGATAACTCGTTCTGCTGTTTCCCGTATGTATTGGATGTGAGTCCCCTTTTTATCTTCTTTGTCTCACTTTTATTTGTCTGTATCTGCTTTGTAGCTGACATATCTTTACTGTCGTCTTTCAGGTGTGGTGCTTTGAGGTGTTCCATCCGCATCGGTGGAGTATCAGGGAGGAGTATGCCTTTTTGTTTCCTGCCATATGCTGACCTGGCAGAAGGAAGCTAGGAAATCGATGGGGTTGAGGGAGAGCACCAGGGTGACATATGAGGAGGTGTTCGTGGCTCTGGAGAGGGATTTCTCGCCAGGGGGTAAACTTGACTTGGTGGAGCCGGCTTGATCAGGCGGTCGTTGCTACTGCCAGGGAGGTGACGAGCTAGAGGAAGTTGCTAGTGGGGCTTCATTGCGACATCCTGTATTTGGGCGAGAGAGTGACTTGCCAGTATGCTCCGGGATCGGGTCTCATGGTTCCCATGGATCCTCATGTCTTCATGTTATAGCCGTTCTTATGGACATGGATGAGTTGCTTCGGTGTAGGCAAGGAGTGCCTTTTGCCGAGAATGTCCTCGAGGATGCTGATTATGACATATTCTGGAGGATGAGGCTGAGGAGCCCGCAAGTGCTGGCCAGAGAGGGTGAGGACCTTGCACATCCCAGAGATCCTCTGATCCCTCGCACTCGCTTTGCATATGAGGGCGCTGGTGGTTTCCGCAGGCGGTTGATGATTCCCATTCCGGAGCAGGCGAGGCCTCTATATAGAGTCGAGCCTAGTGCTTCTGTGAGTATCTTGCTGATTTTCTGTACTGTAGTTGCTTTCTGCATATGCTGCATCTGTGCTGTTTTTCTTGTCTTTTGATGGCTTCCCTGATTTGCAGGTTTCAGGCCGTACCCATGATCTGACTGTCAGACGCCTGGATGGGGTGACTGGTTTTGCCCGACGGCTTCTTGACTACTTGCGGTGCAGTTCTCGGAGAAGTGCGGCTGTTCATGAGCCTATGCCCTCTATGGCGTCTGTGGCTAGGGACTCATCTGCTTCCACGACTGGCGGGATAGATGCGGGGCAGGGCTTTGGTCAGTTCTCTAGTGAGACTTCTGGATTTGGGGCCCGTCATTCTTCGTATTCGGGCTTTGAGCATGGGGAATCTTCGGGAGCACAGGCGCGGGGCCGTCATTCCTCATATTCCGGAGTAGGTGACTTCGTGGATTACATGTTCACCACGGATCCTGTTGCAGCGGCACAGTATGTCGAGTGCTCGGATGACGAGCAAGATTCTGAGTAGCCCTGTTGATATCTTAGATAGCTGTAAGCACTACATGTCTTAGACATTATTTGTACTCGAGATGGCTCAATTTGGGGGCAAAACTTTGTACATTTGGAATATTTATCATGATTGTTGTTTTACTTTTGGCATTTAATGTAACCAGATAAGCAAGTAGGTTGATCAAAAAATAAATAATGACCTGAAATGCATTGAATAACAAATTTGAGCAGGCAAAATTTATACCTATTATGCGCAGTTATTTATTACTTGCACTGTCGCACGAGCCCGAAATGGATTTGGTATTTGCAAAAGGTGAATGTGTCACGGGTGTTTGACAAATTTGGACAAGGATGAACAGGGTTCATTTTGGAATGATCAAGGAACATTGGTGCAGCAAGGCTGCAGGTTTGACTGAGTTAAACTGCAAGACAGGCCGGCCGGCCAGATTCAGTTTCGACTTCCTTAAATTGCAGTCCAGTTTTTGCAGATTTCAGGAGTCTTAAGCTTGTTTCCATTGATTCTTGAAGCTGAAATCTTTTTTCTCTCTCAAAAACTTGAAACTTTCTTTGCTTTCCATGGCCACGTTTCCAAGGTTGTCGTCTCAGATGCAAGAGCAATTCCTAGAAAGGTTCAAGACATGGGTACGGAACCACATGAGGCATAACAAGGAGTTTTTCGAAGGTTGTTATAGGATGAAGTCGGTTTGGGCTTTGAAGGAGCTTTCCCCGGACTGGGATCTTCTGAGAACTGCGGCTCATTTCTGGGATGGGAGGAGGCACGTGTATAGTTTCTCGTATAATGAGATCACGCCCACGCTCGAGGACTTTCGAGATATCCTTGGAGGAGTTGAGGTGGAGCAGGTTTCTCTTCCTTTGACGGGCGGAATGACCACCGTTGAGAAGTTGATGTCTCTGCTTGGCATTTCTGCTGAAGAAGCATACGGGATGCTGATAACGCACATTGACCATATTGACATTTCGGGGCTGCCAGATAGGTTTGCAAGTGCTGACAGAAGCGTTGCTGCGTGGGATGCTTTTACTCTGTGCGTGATTGCTACTTTGTTCAAGTTTACGTCCTTGGGGGTGTGCCATCATAGTGTTCTGGACCTGATAGGGCAGTGCCGGAGCGGAGGAGATATCGTTCCCTTGATCTTAGGCGAAACATTTCATGGCGTTGATCAGATGGCGACCGATAGCCAGTATATGTGGGGAGGAAGTCCCGCTATGCTCACTTTGTGGTTGAGGGAGAGGTTGCAAGTTATGCCCGAGGTTCCAGTGACTTGTGATCCATGGTTCTTCTCTAGCCGACCCTTGGAGATAGGAGGCAGTCAGGCTGACTGGGAGCTTTGGATGGCCAAACTCCGCACACATCGTTTACGATGGTGGGTTCCTCACTGGAAGTTGCAGACTTGTCAGACCGTTCTGGAAAGTCTCTTCATTGTCAGAGTTTCGGGGCTGTCCCAGTCTTCTTTTTATATCCCGTCTCTGGTGCTGCGGCAGTTCGGGCTGGAGCAGGTTCCGTTGATGGGCTTGAGTGATGCCGCTACCTTTGAGGTGGGATTTCTTTCCATGGATGATCCTTCGACGTTCTTGCTTTTCATGCGGTTGTGGCAATATGCGTCTTTTCCTGCCAGGGTTCTCTTTCACCGGAGAGGGGGCACTGTTCTGTCTACTGGATATTTGAACTTGTATGAGGAGTGTATAGGGGAGACACAAATGGCTCTTTTGTGGATACGAAGTTAGCTATTGGGCCTTAACCGTCATGACAGCTCGACTTTGAGGAGGGCCGAAGCGATGGCTATCCCTCAAGATAGTACTGGGGATGATATGGCTGACTATGAGGTCAACGCTAGTCGGTTGGACAATCGGAGCACGGATATAGCGGCTCGAAGAGAGGCAGCTCGTAATAGAGCTAGGGAAAGGGCTGCATTGGCGGCCACGGGTTTGACAGAGGCGTCGGGAAGGGTCCCAGAGCCAGGTAGGAGGACTACGGGGATATTTCCTGTGAAGACAAAGAATACCCGCCGCGGAAAAGGGAAGGGGAGGAAAGATGAAGGACCGAGCACGAGTGGCTAGATTGACCTTGCCGTCGGAATATCCACCCACTGTCATTGCAGACACATTAGGTTTAATTAAGTGTTTTATTTTGTTTTGCCAGCGTGTAGTGAGTCAAGAGTAGACCGTGCTTGAACTCATCAAAAAGTGTTTTAACCGTAATGAATTTGTGGGTTAAATTTAAGAGTTTTTTGAAACACAAGTGATTGGTTTTGAATTTGAAATTTTATTTGTTTTTGAGACCGAACCAATGATGGCTGCCTACGTTCCCCTTTTACAAATGGACTAAGGGGCTCAGGTCACCGTAGTTCGACACTTTTGAGAAAATTGAAGTAGGATGAAAAGTGCGACCCTGTTTTTTACCTAGATCATTTTGAGGATGTATCTAGTTGGGTATTACTCTTTTAGCACTTTGATTTTACTAATTGGGGATGTATGGGGAGAGAGAGTTGACTCGAGTTCATCCTCAAACGAAGTATCTGCGGAGCTTCCTTCCGCTTATTGCGTTGACGAAGGGGTTCCAATCCAAATCTGCTAGCTTCATTGCTCCTCCGGAGAAGATTTTCTGTACCACGAATGGGCCTATCCAGGTAGGTTCCCACTTTCCGAGGGGATTGGTCTGTGTAGGAGGCTTTTCCTTAAGCACCAAGTCGCCTTCTCTGATGTCTCAGATCTTGACTTTCTTATCAAATGCTCAGACCATTCTGCTTTGGTAGGTACGAGTATGTTCCATGGCTTTCAATCTTCGCTCATCGAGTAGAGCCAGTTCGTTATGACGGCTTTGGAGCCATTCGACTTCATTGATCCCATTTTCCAAGAGAAATCTCAAGGAGGGGATTTCTAGTTCAACTGGTAACATTGCTTCCATTCCGTATGTCAGTGCGAAAGGAGTCTCCCCTGTGGCGGTTCTGACTGATGTTCGGTATCCCCAAAGTGCTAAACATAGCTTTTCGGGCCAATCCCGTCCTCGTACGGCCATCTTTTTTATTATTTTTGCAAGAGTCTTGTTTGCTGCCTCTATTACACCATTAGTTTGTGGTCTGTAGGGAGAAGACTTGTGGCGGGTAACTCTGAACTCGGTTAACAGTTGGTCACAATCTCCTTCGAAGTGGGTCCCATTGTCGGATATGATCTCGTTGGGCACTCCGTATCTGCACATGATGTTTTCTTTGATAAACTCGACCACCTTTTTGGAATTTAGTACTTTGTATGATCTGGCTTCCACCCATTTGGTGAAGTAGTCGACCGTGACTAATATAAACTCGTGGCCGTTGCTCCTGAATGGAGTAATTTTGCCGATGATGTCGATTCCCCATGTGTCGAAAGGCCATGATGTAGTCATGCAATAGAGCTCGTGAGGAGGAATATGGTTGAGGTTGGAGAACCATTGACATTTGTTGCAGTTTCTGATGAACTGAATGTAGTTTGATTCCATTGATACCCAGTAATAGCCCATATGGAGGATGATATGTGTCAATGCTTGGGCGTTCGTGTGCGGACCGCAGGTTCCGTTGTGAATTTCGTTCATCAATTCGCTGGCCTTTTCTTTGCTTACACACCGAAGGAGTGGTCCTGGGTGGCGCTTCTTGTATAACATACCCCCCAGAATGACGAAGTGGGATGCCAGACGTTTTAGATCCGTTATGCTTTTGGCCTTTATACCTTCTTTGTAGTTTCCATCTTCATTTGTGAAGGAGGTTTCTCCATTTTTGAGGTACTGGTAGATTTGGTTGTACCAGGGTTCGTCGATCGGTTCATATTCAACTTCGATCTCACAACAGTAGGCTGGGGTTTCCCGTCTTCCTATTTTGAATGGCTTTACTGATTTCCCCTCCGAAATTTCAACAAGAGATGCTAGAGTGGCCAAGGCATCGGCGAAGCGGTTCCTGTCTCTTGGCAAGTAGAGCAATGAGCTCTTCCATATATGCATGGTACTTCTAGAGGCTAGAGTCTATTGTCTTCCATCTGTTGGATACTTGAATGATGATCAATGCTGAGTCTCCGCACACTTCCAGTTCTTTGCTGTTGCGTTCAAGAGCGTCTTCCAAACCGTCTACACATGCTTCATATTCTGCTGCATTGTTGGTTGCTTCAAAATTCAGTTTGATGGCAATGGGAGTGTGCCCGTCTTTAGGATCGACCAGGAGCATTCCAATACCATTTCCCTTCTTGTTGGTTGCCCCATCAAAGAAGAGTTGACAGCGGTTTTCACTGTCGAGTGAGAAGATTCCGTCATCTGGAAACTGTGAGTTCACTGCTTGGGAAGTCTGCCAGTTGATCTGCCATTACTCGACCCTTTGTTGATTTTCTGGTCATATACTTGATGTCGAACTCAGCCAGGAAGAATGACCATTTGGCTAATCTCATTGATAGTGAAGGCTTGTCGAAGAGATATCTGACGGGGTCCATCTTGGAGACCAGGAGCACTGAGTGGGACTGCATGTAGTGTTTCAGTTTCCCGACTACCCATACCAAGGCGGTACAAGTTTTCTCTAAGGCTGAGTAGTTGAGTTCACTTCCTTGAAGCTTTCGGCTCACGAAGTAGATTGCATTCTCAATTCTTGAATCTTTCTGTTCTTGCGCCAGCATAGCCCCAATTGACGTATCAGTCACAGTCAGGTATAGGAGGAGTGGCTTATCTTCATGTGGTGGGCACAGGATCGGGGGATTCACCAAGTATGTCTTGATTTTCTCGAACCCTTCTTGGCATTCGAAGTTCCATTCGATATCAGCATTTTTCCTCATTAGCTTGAATATTGGCTCGCAGAGAGATGTCAGCTGGTTGATGAAGCGGCTGATGTACTGAAGTCTTCCCATGAAACTTTTTACTTCTGTTAGTGTCTGCGGTGGCTTCATGTCGATGATGGCCTTGATTTTCTTGGGATCTGCTTCGATGCCTCTTTCTGTGACCATGTACCCCAGTACTTTGCCTCGTTTTACGCCGAAGGTGCACTTTGCAGGGTTCAATCTCATGAAGTGCTTTCTGAGTCTATTTGTAAGTGTCCCAATCTGAACCGCCAATGTTCTTTCAGCCCAAATTAATGATTTATATTCATCTAGGGGCATTTTAAATAAGGAAGGGCATTTTAGGAATAAAAAATAGACAAAATCTCACGGATATTTGTCATTTCCAATAAAAAAGGGAATATTGACCAAAGACAAAATGCCAAAACAGCTTTTCTGCAAAAAGCAATCACTCCTACGTTTCCATCCGCGCGGATGAAAATGAGGACCTCAGTCCAATCCGCGCGGACATTAATGCAATCTCAGACAGCCTATAAATTGAGCCCTTCTCTCTCAGTTTAGACAAGAACAATAACTTGTGTTACATTGCCGAAATATCCCCAGAAAACAGTCTTCAAACATTCATCCAAACACAAACCCCAAACACAAATCCAAACACTAAATCTTGATACTCCTCAAGTCAAACTCTAACCAAAGAAGATAGGGTGTCACCATTGGTAAAACCCTCCTTCTTTTGCCCTAAACTTACCTTTGTTTAATCATCCTCCTCATTAACCTTGTTATCATGTCATTTTGCATTATTTCTTCTTGATCAACTCTATCTACTTGTTTCATTCACTTGTTACCTAATTAATTGTTGATCCCAACTCCCCTAGTCCTTGGATCTAGGAAGATCTCCATGGAGTTCATCTTCATGGATGATCTTCCATGAAGATCTACATCTTTTTCTTATGTTACTCCCTAAATGTCCCTTGTTTTTACATAAATTTGCTTTACTTGACCTAAGCATGGTCACCTTGGAGCTAATCTCCATGGATGACCATCTTAATGGTCAACATGTTATTTTCTTAAAAATTGTCTTTTCTTGAAGCCTAAGATCTTCACCTTGGAATTCTTTCCACGGATGAAGATCATTAAGGTTCCTAGGTTACAAAAAGGGTGAAGTTGATACATTGAGTTTAAAGATCTCAAGGATGGTCATCTTAATGACCACCTTAGAAATCCACTCTAAAGTTGATACACTCTTGACCTAAACTTATTTTTCATACATTAATCTTTATTTCATGTTAAATCTCCCCATCCCAAGCAAATGAAGTGCTTCCAAGTCCTAATGTACCCTAAGGATGGCTTGATATAGTAGATCACCACTAATCATGTTTAGTGATCACTAATCAAAGCCTAAGGAAAGTGGGGACAAGCATGGATGCAAATCCCAAAATATTTTCATTTAACACTCTCAGTTGCAAAACTCCAGTTCTGATTCTGTAACTCCATTTTACATTCCGGAATTTGAGGTAATCGGATTTGGAAAAAGCTACAAAAAGGAATATTTATCGTCTCATCCGCGCGGACGTGAACCTCGCTGCGTCCGCGCGGACGGGAATGTAAGGGACGGGCATTTTATTTTTTCGATCATTTTTCACTCACGAAGCACCTTATTTTGATAAATTTCAGTCCAGTCCAGTCAAAACTCTTACTTCCAGAAAATTACTTTTGCAAAACACACACACACACACACAAATGGTTTTAAGTTAGGAAGACTCATTTTACGAGGCATTCCGGGTGAACCCTAACGTTCTTCCCGGAGTGTAACGTGACCTCCGAACTCACTTCTCTCATTTTTGGGCATTTTTCAAAGTTTTGGCCATAAACTAAAAACGGCGTGGCGACTCCGTTTGATTTTTCAAAAAACGTAAAAATCGGGTACATCACAGTGGTGACTCCGCTGGGGACTTAAAAATGAGCTTTATCTTTTTTAAAAAAAATATAATAAAAAAATGGTATTTGGTATATAGGTGGAAACCATTAAGCTTCCTGTATCGCTTCCTAATCCGGGGCTTGGGATAAATTATGGTCTAACAAAGCCACGTACCAGTATCATTGTTTAAAAAAAAAATGGAAAAAGCTTTTGTGGGTCAAACTTCCGTCCCGGCACTTGAAACCATTTGTATTGTGTGTGTGTGTTTGTTTTGCACATTTCGCGTTGTTATCTTTTGCCGCCTCGAAAAAGTCAAAATTTTGACTGTCGGACCCGTTTCCTTAACTGTTTGAATTATGTGCTTATGTGTTTATTTGCTTTCAAAAAAAAAAAATCAAAAAAATCAAAAAAATCAAAAAAATCAAAAAAAAATAAAAAAATTTTCAAAAAAATAAAAATAAAAAATTATTTTTTGCATGCATCATACTCTTTTTAAGACACATGTGAAAATTTCTATTTTACTCAGAAAAAGAAGATAGACTGTCGCACACTACGCGCACTTGGCCTTACACTGCACACTACGTCCTTAACCCGGGAAAATCCCAGTAGCAGCCTGTTTGGCCTTACTACGCCTCTCGGTGCAAGCACGGGACTACCCAAACATCCCTTGGAGCCTCGTGTCGACCATGAACTTATCCGTGACACACTTTGTCCGAGACCCGGTTGGTTTTTAGTTTGGTCCGTGTCGTGCCCTGTCTATGTATACACCTTGCCAGTCAAGTCTTAGTCGGCATGCCAAGACAATATCTTTCGGAGACCCTAATCACTCGAAGTCATGCCGGTTTTTCGTCACGGACTTTGACCAGATCTTGACTGGCGCCTTGACTTTGACTTGCACAACTTATGCACCGACTCCCGGCATGACACTGAGTCATCAAGGATTAACGATTATGCCATGTCTAATTACGGCCTAACAAACGACGGGTCAAGATCAATTATGGAAATTTATCAGTCCGAGCCATGCCGACTTTCCGTCGAGCCCCTCAACATAATCTTGACCTTTGACGTCAGCTTTGCCCGTAATTTACATCGGATACGCGTTAAGACTCGATTACCCGCCAGACTTTAGGATCGTTTTTCTCTTCGGTCGGTGGGACCTGCTTGCCCTACGGAACCCTTGTTCGAGGTTACAGGTTGAGGGTCCGCAGGCGTAGTGATGGGTTCCACTGATCCAGGACTTAGAATAGTTAATAGGAAAAAGAAGAGCAATCTTTTCCAACCGATTAGGCTTTAATAAAACATGTTTTAAGTAAACCGGAACAAATAACTGCATGTTGCATGATCCCTAAGCCCAAACACCTACCCTCCTTCATTCCCAAATATCTGAACCCTCGTATCTTTCCCCCGCAGCTCCTCACAAAGCTTGGTTTCGGGCGCCGGGTCACCGTTTGATCAGTTGGGAAGAGTCAAGCGCATCGTCAGCTTTACCATTTGTTCCGACTCCGGGTTTCAGAATGTCTGCATCAGCTGGTGACGATGGGGACAACACCACTCCGCCTCCCGGGACTCCTCAAACAGAACAGCAACGGAATCAGTTAGCCGAACAGATGAGATTGCGACAGGAAGCACAGTTGAATAGCCTTATGGAGGCTATTAGGAGCCATGGTTTGGCCGCCAGTCTCAATCCCGATGGCACCTTCACCGTGGAAGAAGAGGAAGACCCCAATCCCACTCTTGGTCGCCCTGACTACTCCAGGATGCCACCACCAACCTCTTACGGCACTACTACCAGAGCCCATGCTCCTCGATCTCTGGGTCAGCCAGTTCCCCAACTACAGACTACTGGATCCATGCAGCCTGACGGGACGAGCCAGTTCGCAGTTCCTCGGTGGGGACAAAATCAGTACGGAATGTCTTCTCATGGTTGGGGGTACTTCGAAATGCCACAGCAAATTGGGATCCCGCCTCAGTTTGGAACCGATCAATCTGGACCTTCGCAGCAACAGTTGGGAATGCCACCACAGTTTGGTTCGGGGCAACAGTCAGGAGCCCCTCCTCAGAATGATGCTAGCTCAGCTGCTCCTCACACAGCTTCCACAAACCCATTTCTCACTCAGGGTTCGATGGGTTACCAAGCCCCCATCCTAGTTCCATCAAGATCACCAGGACCACAGTATCCTCCCGGTTATACACCCTCTCCACAGCCAGCCACGCAGTTCAACAACCAGGGACAGCAACCCGCATTTAAGCCTACTTATGAGTCTCACTCTGGAAACCCGAGCTATCTGGCTACCTCAGGTCTGCCTCCACTTTCTCTGTCGATTGGAAGCCAACAGCAAGCCGCTGGGTTCTATCCCTTTGCCCAAGCTCCTACCTACACCCCCCAGGGTAATTTGGGCCAAGGACAGGTTTTCACCTATGCTCCGGGATATGGTATTCCTTCCACCAATGCACCACCAACAGCTAGTCCTCTTCCTAGCTCAAATATCGGCTCAAGCATTCCCGCTCCACCTTTGGATCCCCATTTGGCCTGGTTTATGGAGCAACACAAGGAAATGAAAGTGCAGCTTGCTGAATTGACTGTCAAAAAGAACACTGCTCTTGGGCCTACAGATCCCGACTCAATCGTACCCCTGCCTCACAAGTTCGTGATGCCCAATCTCGACTTGTTTGATGGGAGTGCGTGCCCTAAAACTCACTTGGACACCTATACTTTGGCAATGAAAGCTAAGAGATGCACAAACCAGCAGTTGGCTGACTACTTCAGTCTCTCTTTGAAGTCAGGAGCTTTGAAATGGTTCTTTCGATTGAAGCCTGAAGTTAGGGCTACTTGGGAACAGATTACCAGTACTTTCACAGATAAGTATAAAGCCAACTTGGAATGGGAGACAAACAGAGTTGACCTGCAGACGACGATGCAGCGCCCTGATGAGAATATTGGGGATTTTTATAAAAGGTGGAACTTGAAGCTCAGTGAAATGGCCATCCCTCCCTCTGACGAGGAGCAGTTAGACATCTTCCAGTCATGCTTGAAGCCACATTTAAGGACCTTACTTAGAAATTTCCCCTATCCGGATCTGCGAGCAATGGTCAATTCCGGGGCTAAATTTGAGAGGGCTTACAATCGACAGCAAGTTGTTGCACCTACTTACAGATACCGGACTTCTTCCACCTCCAACACGACTCCTGCCCAGTCCTATTCGGGACAGGACTGTAACAATGCCTCTCCCTCTGTTCCCAAGAAACTTGATGCGTCCAGATCCCGGCTCCAAGGCTTGGGAGACTTTGGGATGCCTTTGAGTGATATCTTCAGAGGTTTGGTGAAAGAAGGTTTGCTCCGGCCTTTAGATAATTATCAGCCTAGAAACCCCAATGCTCCTTTGGATACCTCCAAGCATTGTGCCTTTCATCAGTACCATGGGCACCTGACAGATGATTGCGTCCCCCTGAAAAAGGCAATCCAAGGTTTGATAGAGCAAGGAAAGTTAGAAGTCCCCGAGGAGCCTAATACAGTCAAAAATCCTTTTCCAAGGAACCATAACCAAGTAAACATGATTGAAATCGGAGAGCCTTCGCATGCCAAGGAAAATGTGGGAACTGGTAAAGATCCCCAGATGATTAATCTCGAATCCGGATTTGAGAATGATGGACAGACCTATCCTCCCAAGATCCCTCAGACAGACCAGCATTGGATCCAGTTGGTAGAGCAGATGAGACTGCGACATGAAGCACAAATTGACAACCTTCAGGAGGCCTTTAGGAGCCATGGTTTGGCCGCCAGTCCCAACCTCGATGGCACTTTTACCGTGAAGAAGGAAGAAAATCCTCCTCCCGCTCTCAATCATCCCGGATATGTCAGGATGCCACCCCCAGCTTCTTATGTCACCACCGCCGGAACTCCTGCCCGCCGACTTACAGGCCAGCTAGCCCCCAAATAGCAATTCAAAGTGCCGCCATCCCAATAGCAGTCAGGGATGGAGCAATTCGGCATGCCTCAACAGCCATCAGTTGTCCCCTCTCAGAATGATACCAGTCCTGCAGATATCAGTAGAGGAAATGAAGGTTTGAAAATAATGGAGGAAATGTGGTTAGCCATCAGGGCTCTCAAGGAACGCCAGAATGAACAGCAGGCCTGGATCGAAGAGGCCACATGTCATTTCGGAACATCGGCAATCCCCCAACTGACTATGGCTCCCTTGAAGGACAAATATGTGCCTGTTCCCCCGGCTTCTAATGCCTCTCGTTACTCGGCGGAATCAAACCATTTGCTTCCCGACAAGCCCAGCAACAAATCTCCTCAGTCTAGCTCAACTCAGAACCATTCTAGCACAGCTCGGCCTGAAACCCCGAATTCACCCCCAACTGTTGAGCACATTTGGTGGGATATCTGTGAGTGTCCCGACTGCCTCGAGAGGGACTATCAAGATTGGATAAATGAAGATCGTCCTCCCAAAAAGAAGAAAGCCTCTTCCCAGCAAAAGTTGAAAGAAAAATTCGAAGCTGGTGATACCAGTGTGGGGACACTCGGGGAACCTTCAGGAGGATTTGACTACTATGTCATTTACTCTAATGAGCCTAAGGTCCCTTCCTCCACGAAACCGCAGCGCAGATGACTGAGCCCTTTTGAGGCCCGAAATTCAAGTACCAATGAATAGTCTTTTAGTCAATCTTTGTAGGCTCTAATATTTTTCTCTTTCACCTAAGTCCTTCCTGGACATTTGTCATTTTAGTCCATTTTGGACATAGTAGTTAAATGTCTAACTTTTATATAAGTCTTTTTTCTTTTCTTGCTAGACTCGAGACATCACTTGCACACCCACATTACACTTAATGAAATGGTTTTATTCTATATGATCACTTGTGCTGCTCAACCACTAATGCTTTGAAATGGCTCATGTTCAAATTAATCGGAGTGAGAAAATCAATTGATATCCTTCTCAAATTGGGGCTTACCAACTCCCTATATTGCATCTCATGTGTTCACATTTCTTTCATCATCCTCATCATCTCGTTGCTCGGTGAATTTACATGGATCTTTTCTCATTTAAAAGCTTAAGCAAGCAATGAAGACTTAATCTCGTTTAGGTCATCCTCTAGGGATTGCGGTTGAAGCCTTTCACCCATAGGAAAGCCATTACCTCACCCCCACTAAACAATACCCTTTCATTTCAAGATCGGCGTGTTTTGAAACCCCGTTTAGCCATCATTTTTGCTCCATGCTAAGAGAAAGTCCAAGCAAGCCCAAGAAGTTAGCTTCGAAAATCGGTGATGCGCAAAATATCTCAAGCCATGAAGGAAGGACAAAGATAATCCTCAACTCCTCAGAAGGCCTTCCAAGTTATATAAAAAAAAGAAGGATTTTAATTCCTCACAATTCAAAAAAAAATCCTCAATTTCTCAAAAGGCCCTCCAAAAAAAAAAAAAAAAGTCCTCGACTTCTCAAAAAGCCCTCCAATGTTCAAAAGGAGCCCGAACCCTCGCAAGTTCTCAAAAGTTCTCGATTGCTTGGACCTTCTCTCATCAATACCTTCTAACCAATTCCATCCATCCTCTCGATTTTAGAGGATATTTCCATTACCTTGATCAATCCCAAGCCATCCTCTCGATTCTAGAGGATATTCCCATTACCTTTGCCCTTGGCCAAAGTCAAAAATTAACCTCTCATCCTTAGAGGTAATTAATTCCCTCACCTTAGAAATCCCAAACACATCCCTGCAAGTCAACCTCTCATCTTTAGAGGTTCAGTCAGTAAAAGACCCAGCCGACCTCTCATCTTAAGAGGTCATAATTTCCCAAATCACCCGATGGCCGATCAAAGCCCGGAAACCCAGCTGCAATTCCTATTGAATAGCAATTTCATCGTAATATCTTTAAGATCTAAATCAAATTAATGCTTCATTGCTTGCTTAAATTGGAATCTAATCCATCTTGGTTCAAAATCATCAATCAAAGATTGTGCAAATTCAAATCTGATTCATTCGACATTTCATGTGAGCATAATTCATTTCTACTCCACAAACACTTGACGTGGATGTCCCACTGGGGCTTCGCATCCGTGTCTTTCATGGACACTCTAAGGGGATATGTTATTCGAATCTCCAATCCTCAAAATCCTCAAAGGACCTCAAAATCTTGAATTTTCACATTCATTCTCTATTCATTCGGGATAAGCCCGAACTACGGCGACCTGAGCTCTTCATAATGGAGGGAACATAGGCAACCATAATTGGTCCGGTCGAAATCAAAAACAAATCTCAAAAAATCCGGTCTCATCAAGGGCCGTTCCTATACACTTTCCATCCTTCCAAGCTTGATTCTCGATATCAGTTGGTTTTCTCCTTGTGATTAATCAAAATATTTGTTCATATCAGATTTAGTGTTTGAATAACCCGAACATTAATAAAGGGTTTTAAGCAGCTTTGTGATCATCACGAATAAGACAAGTTTTCAAGTGTCTCGACAAGTCTTCTCTTTCTACATTATAAGAAGATAGAACCAAACACTGTTTTTCTGTCAGTAGGGGCTTTCATACACTTTTCCACACCTTGTTATGCTTATACTCTCTCAAAAGAGTCAAACCCAAAAGCGAGAGTGTCATACACAAATTCGGGAGACATTCCCACCTTTCAAAAGATATGCCCCTGCACGTAAATATTTCCGAGTCTTGTCCAGTGACTGATTGACTAAGGTTTGAAAAGATGGGTGCCTCCTCGGCCACATAATGACTCTGTCTGCAATAAGACTGCTCTGAATTTCTTCACGCTGGGGCTTTGCTAAGCGGTTCTCCCAGGTTCTCCTGTATCAGCTCTTCAAGCTGGGGCTTCTATAGTCATCTTTGGGTCCACATTGGGTTCTTCACTACGAGATAGATTCGATCTTTATCAGATTATTTTCAGGATCGCTTTGCATTACCAATCAGATTGGGACTCTGCTAATTATGTCGGAATCACAACAAGGTTATAAGATTGAGGCTTCGCCAAGTCACTTCTTCAAAATCTGGACTTTGCCTACTCAGTTCTTCAAACCGAGGCTTTGCCAAAGAAGGGATCTTTCCTCGCTTTAATAGGATCCGGGGGGGCTTTGTCAAGCTGGTCCTTTGGACCTGAATTTTATCAAGTCACAAGAAAGGTCTAGGCACATCAACAACTAGATTATCAGCTTCAGAACTTGGTACATAGCAGCTTCCCGTAGCATCGGAATTTAAGATCTGGGTTTCTCCCAGCATTAGCAATTTCATCAAATCATTCTCCGAACAAGGTTTCGGCCAAGTCACAGCTCACCCAAATGAAAGAATTTTCACTCATATCGATGTACTCTAGAGCCTGTCGGCATCAGCTTCAAATGACCAAGATTGAGAGGGAAAATTTCAACCAAGACCCGGGATCCGAATCCAATCTCATCAAAATTGAGGTCCATGTGATACTGTTAACAAAACCTCATTAACAACCGCTGTTTAAATCGCGATCGAGGGCTCTCGCCCCTCCACTTGCTCAAAGTCTGTTTCAAATAGTCTCCAGACACATACATCCCAACACATCCCCTCTCATCACCATGCATCCCCACAAAAATATTCCCAGGGCTCATGTAGCATGCGCAAAACTTGAATCAATAGGAACAATCCTAAGTGATCGAAGATCATAAATCATAATTTCCCTGCCAAAAGCTTAGGCTAAGTGCATCTCCAAAAGCAAGTAAATGCATCATCTCGCGAACATATGCAGTAATACTCTCATAATCATTTTGGTTCTATGCATGCATCTGTCATTATGAATGTCATATATGCATCTTACTCTCTACTAACAAATGCAACAAATCGCCAACAAAGACCGCCCCGCGAACGGAAATCCAACAACTCTTCATCACCATCAGCCGTAGCCCCAGTTCTTCCGGCAGCTACAAGTAAGCACAGCACAGGTATGAAGTATATCTCATTTAAACTGCAAATCATCTGGTCTTATGTTTTCTTTCTCGTAAAAGACATTTCAAGTCTTGGAGTTCATCTCGCGATACTTTTGAGTTAATCTCGATACCCTTTAGGCTTGTTCCTATACCTCTTCGGGTGACTCCCAGATAATAGTCAAATCCTCGGGTGACTCCCAAAAATAGTCAAATCCTCGGGTGACTCCCAGATAACAGTCAAATCCTCGGGTGACTCCCAGATAACAGTCAAAACCTCGGGTGACTCCCAAAAACAGTCAAAACCTCGGGTGACTCCCAAAAACAGTCAATCCTCGGGTGACTACCAGATAACAGTCAAATCCTCGGGTGACTCCCAGATAACAGTCAAACCTCGGGTGACTCCCAGATAACAGTTAAAACCTCGGGTGACTCCCAAATACAGTCAATCCTCGGGTGACTCCCAGATAACAGTCAAATCCTCGGGTGACTCATAAAAATAGTCAAATCCTCGGGTGACTCCCAAATACAGTCAATCCTCGGGTGACTCCCAGATAACAGTCAAATCCTCGGGTGACTCCCAAAAACAGTCAAATCCTCGGGTGACTCCCAGATAACAGTCAAAACCTCGGGTGACTCCCAAATACAGTCAAATCCTCGGGTGACTCCCAGATAACAGTCAAATCCTCGGGTGACTCCCAAAAACATTCAAACCTCGGGTGACTCCCAAAAACAGTCAAACCTCGGGTGACTCCCAAAAACAGTCAAACATCGGGTGACTCCCAGATAACAGTCAAACCTCGGGTGACTCCCAGATAACAGTCAATCCTCGGGTGACTCCCAAATACAGTCAATCCTCGGGTGACTCCCAAATACAGTCAAACCTCGGGTGACTCCCAAATACAGTCAAATCTCAGGTGACTCCCAGACAACAGTCAAACCTCGGGTGACTCCCAAATATAGTCAAACCTCGGGTGACTCCCAAATACAGTCAAACCTCAGGTGACTCCCCAAAGAAACAGTCAAAACCTCGGGTGACTCCCAAATACCGTCAAACCTCGAGTGACTCCCAAAAACAGTCAAATCCTCGGGTGACTCCCAAATACAGTCAAACCTCGGGTGACTCCCAAATACAGTCAAACCTCGGGTGACTCCCAAATGCAGTCAAACCTGGGGTGACTCCCCTAAGAACAGTCAATCTTGGGTACAACGCCCGTGGCCTCTCGTTATCGCCACCTCTTTGACGAACTACATACAGGCTTGATTCCCATCCGGGATACATAGGTAGCCTACCATAGGTCCAGCCACTTGACCAACACGGTCACCCTTTTCCCCGATAGTTATCGTAAGCTCGAATCTTCCCCAGTGAGAACGCCTTCAAATAGTCTCCCTCAGGTACAAAACCTCGACTTAGGTTCATACTCCTGAACTAAGTCCCCATTTAGGTTCATACTCCTGAACCAGGTCCCCACTTAGGTTCATACTCCTGAACTAAGTCCCCATTTAGGTTCATACTCCTGAACCAGGTCCCCACTTAGGTTCATACTCCTGAACTAAGTCCCCATTTAGGTTCATACTCCCGAACCAGGTCCCCACTTAGGTTCATACTCCTGAACTAAGTCCCCATTTAGGTTCATACTCCTGAACCAAACCTCAACTTAGGTTCATACTCCTGAACTAAGTCCCCATTTAGGTTCATACTCCTGAACTAAACCTCAACTTAGGTTCATCCCCAACGAAAGCCAACGGAATCCCGTTTTTTTCTACGGCAGTGAAACGTAAGCCCATTTTCTCCGACAAAAGTTAACGAAATTCCGTTTCTTTCCTCGTTTTTACCCCCGGCAGTAAAACGTAAGTCCAATCTCTCCAACGAAAGTTAACGAAATCCCGTTTCTTTCCTCATTTTCATCCCCGGCAGTAACGTAAGTCTAATTTCTCCAACGAAAGTTAACGGAATCCCGTTTCTTTCCTCGATTTCACCCCAGCAGTTTTTGAACTACGTATAGGCTTGATTCCCATTTGAGATACGTAGGTAGCCTACCATAGGACCAGCCACTTGACCAATACGGTCATCCTCTTCCTCGGCAGCAAACGTAAGACCAATCCCTTCAAATGAAGTCCACCAAAGGACCGTCAATCCCAAATCATCAAGGGAAATCATTTCAAATCAAGGTCCGAGGCACCTATAACGCCATCTTTAAGGTCCGAGGCACCTATAATGCCATCTTTAAGGTCTGAGGCACCTATAACGCCATCTTTAAGGTTTGAGGCACCTAAAATGCCATCTTTAAGGTTCGAGGCACCTATAACGCCATCTTTAAGGTTCGAGGCACCTATAACGCCATCTTTAAGGTCTGAGGCACCTATAACGCCATCTTTAAGGTCCGAGGCACCTATAATGCCATCTTTAAGGTCTGAGGCACCTAAAACGCCATCTTTAAGGTCCGAGGCACCTAAAACGCCATCTTTAAGGTTTGAGGCACCTAAAACGCCATCTTTAAGGTCCGAGGCACCTATAACGCCATCTTTAAGGTTTGAGGCACCTATAACGCCATCATCAAGGCTTGAGGCACCTAAACACTATCACTTTGATCATCACTAGGTTGACATCCTAAAACAGTCACTCTAGGGTCGACGTCTGAAGATAGTCGAAAGACCCGAACTATGACCGGCTTGATTCCTCTTAAGGATACGTAGGTAGCCTACCATTAGGTGCAGCCATCAGACCAAAATGGTCATTCCTTTTCCGAGCGGTCCGACCAAAATGGTCACCCTCTTCTCCCCAGCAGATTGGGACCTCACTTTTTTATCGACGACCCCACTTCCTTCGAAAGTGCCATCGCCGAGGGGCTACTGTAAGTGTCCCAATCTGAACCGCCAATGTTCTTTCAGCCCAAATTAATGATTTATAATCATTTAGGGGCATTTTAAATAAGGAAGGGCATTTTAGGAATAAAAAATAGAAAAAATCTCACGGATATTTGTCATTTCCAATAAAAAAGGGAATATTGACCAAAGACAAAATGCCAAAACAGCTTTTCTGCAAAAAGCAGTCACGCCTACGTTCCCATCCGCGCGGATGAAAATGAGGACCTCAGTCCAATCCGCGCGGACATTAATGCAATCTCAGACAGCCTATAAATTGAGCCCTTCTCTCTCAGTTTAGACAGCAACAACTGACTTACTGTTACATTGCCGAAATATCCCCAAAAAACAGTCTTCAAACATTCATCCAAACACAAACCCCAAACACAAATCCAAACACTAAATCTTGATACTCCTCAAGTCAAACTCTAACCAAAGAAGATAGGGTGTCACTATTGGTAAAACCCTCCTTCTTTTGCCCTAAACTTACCTTTGTTTAATCATCCTCCTCATTAACCTTGTTATCTTGTCATTTTGCATTATTTCTTATTGATCAACTCTATCTACTTGTTTCATTCACTTGTTACTTAATTAATTGTTAATCCCAACTCCCCTAGTCCTTGGATCTAGGAAGATCTCCATGGAGTTCATCTCCATGGATGATCTTCCATGAAGATCTACATCTTTTTTTTATGTTACTCCCTAAACGTCCCTTGTTTTTACATAAATTTTCTTTACTTGACCTAAGAATGGTCACCTTGGAGCTAATCTCCATGGATGACCATCTTAATGGTCAACATGTTATTTTCTTATAAATTGTCTTTTCTTGAAGCCTAAGATCTTCACCTTGGAATTCTTTCCATGGATGAAGATCATTAAGGTTCCTAGGTTACAAAAGGGGTGAAGTTAATACATTGAGTTTAAAGATCTCAAGGATGGTCATCTTAATGACCACCTTAGAAATCCACTCTAAAGTTGATACACTCTTGACCTAAACTTATTTTTCATACATTAATCTTTATTTCATGTTAAATCTCCCCATCCCAAGCAAATGAAGTGCTTCCAAGTCCTAATGTACCCTAAGAATGGCTTGATATAGTAGATCACCACTAATCATGTTTAGTGATCACTAATCAAAGCCTAAGAAAAGTGGGGACAAGCATGGATGCAAATCCCAAAAATGTTTTCATTTAACACTTTCAGTTGCAAAACTTCGATTCGATTCTCAGAACTCCAGTTTACATTCTGGAATTTACAGAATCAGACTGGAAAGCTGCAAAAAGGAATATTTACTGTCTCATCCGCGCGGACAGAATTGAACCTCGCTCTGGTCCGCGCGGACAGGTATGTAAGGGACATACATTTTGTTTTTCCAGTCATTTTTCACTCACAGAAGCACATTATTTTGATAAATTTCAGTCCAGTCCAGTCAAAACTCTTACTTCCAGAAAATTACTTTTGCAAAACACACACACACACACAAATGGTTTTAAGTTAGGAAAACTCGTTTTACGAGGTATTCCAGGTGAACCCTAACGTTCTTTCCGAAGTGTAACGTGACCTCCAAACCCACTTCTCTCATTTTTGGGCATTTTTCAAAGTTTTGGCCATAAACTAAAAACGGCGTGGCAACTCCGTTTGATTTTTCAAAAAACGTAAAAATCGGGTACATCACACTGTTGAAGAACTTTCTCAAATTTGTCATGTGTTGCATGTCTGATCCTTTGGAGTGAATTATTATGTCGTCGACGTACACTTTGATTTCTTTGTGAATCATGTCATGGAAGAGGGCAGTTGCAGCCCTTTAATAAGTAGCCCCATCGTTCTTTATACCAAACGGCATGACCGTATAACAGTATGTCCCCTATGGAGTGGTGAAATCAGTCTTGGCCTGATCTTCTTTGGACATCTTGATCTGGTTGTATCCGGCGAAACCGTCCACAATGGATTTTACTTCAAAATTTGCAGTGGTGTCGACCAGCATGTCGATGTTGGGTAACGAGAAATCGTCTTTCGGGCTGGCCTTATTGAGATCTCGGAAGTCTACACAACATCTGACCTTTCCATTGGCCTTGGTGACCGTCACAATGTTGGAGTGTTGGTCCCAAAAGTGCAACAAGAGTATGAAAACAACAAGAGGGGGGTGAATAGATGTATAAATTTTTCTACTCTTTTCAAAAATTCAACCTTGGCTTACTTAGGCTGAAAGGGTGGTCAAGTTAAAACCAACTTTCAAGTTTAGTAAAATGCACAACGGAAGTTTCTAAGTATAAAAGCTTAGTAGTAAAAGGGAGTGTGGTCGACCGCAAATAGGAAAGTGTAGTCGACCGCAAGGTTGAAAATAAGCTTAGGCAGATTTGTACTATAAACACAATTCAATATGCGGTTGGATGTAAGTGAAGATCAAACACAAGGAACAATAATAAAACTTATGAAATTGAAATATGAAGTGCAGAAAATAAATGACATGATATTTGGAGAGGTTCAATCGTTAATGATTTACGTCCTCTACAAAGATGGTTAGTCTTGGATTTTCTAAGGGAGATAGTATATTTGATTTGAGTAGCTGTTACAAAGGAATACAAATTGAGAATCAATCAATCTCAAATCTAACTATCCTTTTCTATGAAGCTAATCCTAGACAATAACCAGTGTATGTGTGTGTGCAAGATTCAAGAGCTCTTTATAATATAAATGATAGAGCTTGATGAATCTGGAGTGGTTACAAGGCTTGGAGATTTCTGGGTAAATGATATTCTTGAAGGCTTGAAATAAGTGTTTGAAGATTCAAAGGATTCTGGAGATGATGAGCTTCAACACCTTGAGGATTATAACAACGTCTCTTTGAACTCAAGCTTTTTCTAGATGTGTGTTTTGCATGCTTGATCACATGGTCTATTTATAGCCTTGGAATGAAAATAGCCGTTGGAATTTCGTGTTGAGCAAGCTTCAAGGATAGTGTGTTGTTGATGTCTAATTGGAGCACGTGTCCTTTTTGTCTCTATGATATACTGGTGTGTCCTTTGTACTAGATACCCCTACTGTCACCAATTTGAATTTTGAGTAAATTCTGCAACGGTAAAATTTCTGATTTAATCTTTGATCTTCAGTTTGGCCAAGGACAATGCGGTCAGGCAAGATATGCGGTCAGGAATGATTTGTGGTCAGCATACTGAGGCGGTTGGCATGTTGATGCGGTCCTTATGATGCGGTATGGCCATGCTCTATGCGGTCAATGGAGTGACTTTGTGGTCAGCCTTTGAATGTGGTTGAAGTAGTACTGCGGTCCTCATGGTGCGGTCGACCGCATGGATTCATTCTTTCTTAAGCCAAAACATTTGGAGAATTTTAACCTAGATTTACATACTCACGCCTAAGTAAATTATACTATAAAATGGACTTAACTACAATTTGAAGTTATAAAACTTCATAGATAATTTCCTATAGTCCATATAAATAAAAATAGGTGATGGTATCAATCAAATCAAGTAATAGGAGGGGTTTTATAATAAGCATACCCAACAATCTCTCCCTATTTGATTGAGACCATTTCCAACTATAACAAAGGCTACTTCATTGTACTTGGTAAAAACATGTCAAAATAAATTAAGAATGGTATATTATGCCCCAAGTCAATGCACATACATAAGCCTAAGTCATAAATTTCTAACTTCTTAAAAAGATAAAAGGATTTCATATTGGGAAGAAAGAAATAATCATTTAGTGCATTCAACTGATGTTATCATGAAGTGCATGAATGCATTTAAACTAAATGAATAACACATGCATAAGTATGATATAAGCTGGATGAGCTATATGCATGAGTTATAAAATAATGCAATCATTATTTCACAAACAAGTAGTTTGAATGAATAAAGTTTTTAAGGGATAATGATGCATTTAAACTTAAGAAAATAATAATTGTAGCTTACAAACTTTCAAATGTTTTAACAAAAGAAGGAAGCAATAAATAAAAGGCTTCCAGAAAGTCTTCATCAATCTTCATTCTTCAAGTCAAGTCGAAGCTGTCACGGTCACGAATGACGACGTAATTGTTGACCGCTTGATCAGCTTGAGGAGCAGGAGCTGGTGGTAGATCTTCAGGCATGTGGAATGCGTGCTTCAAAGACCAATGGCTTCAAGGACTCCTCACTCGCAGCAGCTTCTCCATGAGTGGTAGCTTGTAATGCGGTCAGCTGTTGCTCTATATTCATAAAGTTGCCTCTTGAAGAGTTTGTAAGAATGTCAATCCTTGAAGTTTGGTAGTCAATGCGGTTGGAATGAACTCCAATACTTTGAATAACACTTTTAAATCTGTCTCCCAACACAGTAAAGGCAGCATTGACTGGAGTATCAATGTATTTCTCAATCTTCTTAATTTTGCCCAATACTTCAGATTTATCTAAGCCCATGGCTCTAGACATTTCCTCCTCAGCATGTTTCATCTCAGATGACAACCCATATAAGAGGCATTGAGTCATTTTTCCCATGGCTTCCTTAATGAAATCTTGAGAGATAGAGTTTTCTGGATTAGAGATAGGAGTAAAAGGAGTGACAGGGGCAGCTTGGCTTGAGCTTGTGCCTGTGTGTCCAGACATGATATCCTTAAAGGCCTTTGTTAGGTGAATACTCTCCCCCTTAATGGTTTCAATCAAAAGGGAGGGAAGAGAGTCAACCTTGGCATGGAGGCTTTTGTGAGCAGCTGCAATTAAAGACTGATTTTTTAGTAGTTGGGCAATCTGTGATTGGTTATCAAGCTGGATGAAAGTAAGAGTCTCAATGGATTGAAGAATCTTTTCAAGATCAGCATTTTGAGTTGGCTTTGGAGATAGGTTAGGGCTGAGAGGTGGAGTGTTGGCAGCAAAGTTTGGCTCACCACGGTTGACCGTGTGGTCAGAAGGAGCCTCTATCAGATTGGGTTCTTTGCTCAGGCCAACACCAACATCTTTATTCATCATCCCATCATTAATTTTCTCAACAGAAATACCTTTATCAACATCATCATCTACAGGCTTTTCAAAGTTTTCATCAAGCCAAGTACTATCATCAAAAACCACATTGATTTTCTTTATCTCAACATTCCCTTGAATTGAAGGAATGGAATCAGCTAAGCCATCAGATAATTCTTCATCAGTTTCCTCAAGTCCCAAGTCAGCAATGGTTTTTCTGACATTGACAATTCTTGGCTTTTTCTTTAGGGAGGCATGGGCATCAACTATCTTTCTTTTCTCCCCCTGAGATGGGGCACCAAGTAAATGTTCAAAAATTAGTTGTTCCTTCACAGCAGATGGGGTTGGACTTGGAGAAATAATTGGGGAATTGGGCTTGGGTTGATTAGCTTTTGATGGAATGGGAGAGCTAGGCTTAGTAACCTTTGGAGCAGGGGCACTGAATTTTGAAAGATTCACAGGCTTAGTAGCTGCGGTTGACCGTGATGGTACGATTGACCGTGGCTTTTCAGCTTGGCTTGGTAAGGAAGAGGGTTTGGTATGGCTTGGCTCCTGGATTCTGATTCCACCAGATCTTCTTGGTGGATCAACAAATGTGTCTTTCTTACTTGGAGGATCTTCTGCCTTGTCTTTTCCCTTGGCCTTCCTAGCCATTTCCCTTGAATCCTCCTTGTCTTTGTTCTTGGCAGCAACGTTATCTTTCTCAATTTTCTTTTGCCCTTCGAGAGGCATAAATTCCTCAACTGGGTCCTTTTCCCAGAACTGGATATACAATTCATTATCAAATCTGTTCCTGAATGCTTGCATATGTTTTCTGGTAATGATCTTAGATTTTGGAATTTCATCCTGAAGTTCTTGATGCCTATTAATGTATTTGCCTATCCTTTCTGTTTGGGCCAAAATGAGAGAGACAAGCCTGGTATGAGTCCTATACTTATTGTGACCAGCAGCATCATTCTTTTGATATTCCAGAATACTTGCCAATAGTCGTTGATAGATGATCTTGGACCAATGCAGTCTTTTACCAAGAAATATAGCTGCAGAAATCTTCCACTAGTCATTGTTGAAATTAGCCTGATTTCAAGTCTTACAGAAAAAGGAGTGTCCAACAAGATGACTGATATGGTACATTAGCTCATCAAAGTTCTTCCTTGGAGTTGTTTTTACAGCATTACTACCAATCAAGAACACGTATAGATCATCCAAATCTTTTTGATCTACTTCTATGGGATCAGTTCTGCTGATGGGAATATTGAGGACAAAAGCAATGTCTTCATAGTCTATATCTAATGTAATTCAATTAATCTGAGTGCTTATAATCTTGATCCTTCTTCCTTTGTCATCTTTTACAATTACTTCTTTGGCATAGTGGAATAATTGATCCACTAAGGCAGGAACATGGATAGTTTGCTTCATGTCAAAGAAAGGAAGAACTCCAGATTTTTTGAAAACTTTGAGCATTACTCTCCCAAGAGCATCGAGAGATAAGTCCTTGCGGTCAATGACCCAACCATGGATAAAGTGACTAGTGTTCTGCATAGAAGAAAAATGTGAGAGGAAATAGATAATTATATGCAGATGCGGTTGACCGTGATATTAACAAGTATTGTGCGGTCGATCGTATTTACGTGAGAAAGAATGAGGCTTCATTGACATTCGGTCGACCGTAAGGTATGCGGTCAACCGTGTTTTGAGCAGAAACATTCAAATAATATTTGTAAGCAAATTTTTGGATCAAAAATGTATAAACATGATTAATTTGAATCAAAAGCCAAAATATAGAGCAATATCCCGAAATTGATATGAACATACGAAGAACACGAAGAACATGAAGAACAAAATTTCCAGATTTTCTCAGAATATGTTAAAAATCATATTTTCTTGCTTCTAAGAATGGGAATTTCATTAAAACAACATTAAATACATGATTCAACTCAAATAAATCGTAGAAATTGAATTTGAAATTCTGAAAACTCGAAACCTAGGTTTTTTCAAAAATCTTCTTTTTGAATCATTAAAGTACCAAATAAACATGAAATAAACAACATACATGAGTTTATAATGGTAAATCGGTCATGTATGAGTAGATTTCTAAGCAGATATCATCAAAAAGATAGCATTTCGAAGCAAATGGGTTTTCCCGTTTTTGAGGGAGATGAATAGACATTTTCGAAGTTCAAAATCATGGTTGTAAGATAGAAATGACATACCATTATCACGAATTTAGATAGGGTGGAACCACTGTTTGATTCCTCAGAGGTGTTGTGAGATGAATTCGTTTTAGAAGGAGTCATTTATAGAGAGAGTTTTAGAGAGATAAAGTAGAGAGAGAGAGAAGAAGACAAAAGTGAAGGACATATTTGGTGCAGGTGACAAAGAGTGAGGAGAAGTGGAGAAGTGGAGACGGGGGTTATGGAGGGAAGTTAGTGCACAGTAATGTCATTTGTGTAAGAGAGATAGTCCTTTTGTCTTTATTAGGACAGCCAATGGGGGCTGAACATGTGTCAATTTAAACAAATTTGAATTTAATAAATATGAGGGAAAAATAATTGCAAAAGTACCCTTGTGCAATTATCTTGTCCTAAAATGGACAAGTTCTAGACATCACAAAGAGTTCGAATACTTACCTGATATCTTTAAACATACGGTTGAGCATGACTTTTAGGGTCATACAGTTGACTGTAATTTGGTTTCTATAAAGCCTGGAAATGATAGAACTTATGAGGTCCAACATTGAAGTACGTATGCGGTCGACCGTGACTTGGATTGGCTTGGTGCGGTCGACCGTGAAGAATGTAATGGACCATTCTTTTGACCTGATCTTAATCATGAACTTAAAACACATAATTTGTTAGAAAGAAATATGAACAAATTTTACTTGAGCTCTAGCATACCCATTTCTCCTCTTAAGAACACGAATCTCTTGAAGTCTAGAGCCTTGGTAAGAATATCTGCAATTTGATTGTCAGTACCAATATGCTCTAAATGTATGTTACCTTTTTCAACATGATCCTTGAGAAAGTGATACTTGATATCAATGTGTTTGGTTTTAGAATGCATGACAGGGTTGTTTGATACTGCAATGGCTGATGTATTATCACAAAAGATTGGACAGTTTCCTTCATGATTACCATAGTCAACTAGTTGTTGCTTCATCCACAAAGATCTCGACAACAAAGAACTCCTAGCGCCGATATATTCAAATTCTCCGTTGTTGAGACGAACCGAAGCTTGTTTCTTGCTGGTCCATGCAACAAGTCGATTTCCAAGGAAATGACAAGTTCCACTAGTGCTCTTCCTGTCAATTGTGCAAGCTGCATAATCTGCATCTGAGTAACCTATAAGATCAAAAGATGATTCTTTGGAATACCAAAGTCCAAGGTTAATAGTCCCAGATAGATAACGAATAATACTTTTTACAGCTATAAGATGTGCTTCTCTAGGATTTGCTTGATAGCGAGCACAAATGCAAACACTGAACATGATATCTGGCCTACTAGCAGTTAGATATAGTAAGGAGCCAATCATACCTCGATACAAAGTTTGATCAACTTTCTTACCTTTCAAGTCTTTGTCTAACTTGTTACCTGTAGCCATAGGAGTGTCGTATGCTTTTGCATTTTCAAGTCCAAATTTCTTGATTAGGTCTTTAGTGTATTTTGCTTGGCTAAGGAAGATGCCTTCATCATATTGCTTGATTTGGAGCCCAAGGAAGAATGTGAGTTCTTCCATCATGCTTATCTCAAACTTGCTTTTCATAAGCTTCTCAAAACGCTTACACAAAATTTCATTAGTAGAGCCAAAAATGATATCATCATATTTGGCAATGAAAAGAGTTGTGTCGATTTTACCTCGTTTGAAGCCCTTATCTAAAAGAAATTTAGATAGAGTATCATACCATGCTCTTGGAGCTTGTTTGAGTCCATACAAAGCTTTTTGGAGTTTGTAGACATGATTATGATGTTTGTTGTCTTCAAATCCAGGAGGTTGTGCAATAAAGACTGTCTCTTGAAGTTCACCATTGAGAAATGCGCTCTTCACATCCATTTGATAAAGCTTGAATCTTTTGAAGGAGGCATAAGCTAAGAAAATTCTTATAGCTTCAAGTCTTGCAACGGGGGCAAAGGTTTCATCGTAATCAATTCCTTCTTCTTGTCTATATCCTTGAGCAACCAACCTTGCTTTGTTTCAAGTGATGCTTCCATTCTCATCCATCTTATTTCTTAACACCTATTTTGTACCAATCACTCCTTGATCCTTTGGTCTTGGAACTAAAGTCCAAACTTTACATCTTTCGAATTGGTTGAACTCTTCTTGCATAGCCACAACCCAACATGAATCTTGGAGTGCTTCATCAACTTTCTTTGGTTCAATTTGAGATATAAGTGAAGTGTGCTCATCATAGTGAGAACTTCTTGTTTGAACCCCAGAGAACAAATAACCAATGATGTTATCAATTGGGTGATCTCTAACCTCATGAATTTTTGGAGGTAAGTATGGTTGAGTTGTTTGTTGTTGAAGGTCTTCTATTGGTACATCATTTGAGCCATCAAAGTAAGTGAGTTGAGGTATAGGCTCTATGGAATTTATGGGAATAGATTCAACTGCATCATCTTCTGAATGAACATCTTCAGTAGGAGCTTCTGATGTTGGTTCTGAAAAATTTGGTGCGGTTGATGTTGATGGATTTCCTTGAGTTGAGTGATTTTCTGATCTAGGTGTAGTTTGAGGAGGATCACCTGTCTCATTAGGCTCAGCAAAATCATCAGCAACATTTGGAGTCAAATGTGGCTCAAGGAGAGAATGTTCATCAAAAGTAACATGAACAGATTCTACTATCTTTAAACTATTTTTATCAAAAACACGAAAAGCTTTAGAATATTTGGCATACCCAACAAAAATACCTTCATCCGCTTTAGGAGCGAATTTACCTCGATGCTCTCTTCCATTATATAGAATAAAGCATTTGCATCCAAAATTATGAAGAAGGCTATATTGGGGGTTCTTCCTCTCCAAAGTTCATAAGGAGTTTTGTTGTAGGTCTTGTTGATGAGAGATCGATTTTGAGTTAAGCACGTTGTGTTGGTAGCTTCAGCCCAAAAATATTGTGGTAGATTGGGTTCAACGAGCATTGTCTTTCCAGCCTCAATCAAAGTTCTATTCTTTCTTTTCACAACTCCATTTTGTTGTGGAACTCCAGCAACAGAGAAGTTATGGTCAATACCATGGTCATCACAGTATTGAGCTACATCGTTATTTTTGAATTCTGTTCCATGATCTGATCTAACACTAACGATGTCATCTTCTTTTTGAGTTTGGAGCTGTCTAAAGAGAGAGGTCAAAATATCGTAACAATCATCTTTGGAGATCATCATTTCGACCCATGTATATCTTGAGTAATCATCCACCACAACTAAAGTATATTTACTTCCTCCGATTCTTGAGACGGTGATAGGTCCAAACATATCGATGTGAAGTAGTTGCAAACATCTTGAAGTTGAAGGCACATTCTTGCAGGAGAAAGATGCCTTAGGTTGTTTGCCAAGTTGACATGCGGCGCACTTCTTATCGTGGTGATCAGCTACTTTGGGTAGACCACGAACTAGACTTTCTCTTCCAATCTTAGATAGATACTTGAAGTTCAAATGACTATGTCTTTTGTGCCACAGCCAACTATTTTCACTCACACTTTTTGCTACAAAACAGAGATTAGTAATGTTGCAAGCAGAATTAAAATAGATAATATAAACATTACTCTTACGAATCCCTTTGAGCAAAGTGACTCAGGATGTGCCATCTTTGATAAAGCAATTTGTTGAAGTAAAGTTGCAGTGCAATCCTTTGTCACAAAATTGAGATATGGAGAGAAGATTATGCTTGAGTCCTTTGACTAGAGATACTTCTTTTATAGTGATATTTCCTTTTCGAATGACTCCATATCCAATTGTCTTTCCTTTGTTGTTATCCCCAAACGTTACTGATGGGCCACTTTCTTCACGAACATCTTCCAACAAGGTGATATCTCCGGTCATGTGTCTTGAACAGCCACTATCGAGATACCATTCATTTGAATTTGCCTTGGAAGTTCCAGCCATGAAGTAGAGGACCTGAAAAAAATGAACATTTAAGCACGAGGTCCCCTTTATTCTTTTGGGTCCTGGGGTTATCACCTTTTAATAACCCACACCTGTTTGACCGAAGGCGGATTATGTTAGGTGTGAATCTTAAAAGGCATTCAGCAGTCGAGTGACCATAACCATCACACACAGAACAATGGTGAAAACCACTACCACACTGAGTTTTGATAAACTCTTTACTAGCCTTAGGCTTCACATCTTTTACTGGGCCAGAGGTTTTGGCTTTAACAAAAATTTTCTTTTTGTGGTTGACCACAGATTTCCTAGGACCACTTGCCTTGCTTGTGGAAGCTCGGTATGTGGTCGGAGGTATGGTGCGGTCGACCACATGATAATTTTCATTGTGGCCATTTTCCTCTTCTTCCTTTTCTTTCATCTTGGAATCATACTGTAAGTACCCAAATCCGGATCGTCCAAATCCGTCAGAAAGTTAACCGAAATCCGTTAACTGGCCCGCTCCAGGTTAACCGAAACTCGTTAAACTCCCCGTTGCCGTGCCAACGAGACATCCCGGGACTGCCCCGTGCATCCCGACGTCGAACCGTACTTAGCACGTGACATCTCACGTCAAAGTATGGCTTTCCCTGAAAAACGCATTTTCCGGCACTTTTCCGGGCGTTTCGGACATTTCCGGATCGTTATTTTAAAAAACAGACAAAACCGGGACCGGGGAACAATCTTCCACCTCAGCTGGTGACTCAGAGGGCACGTGGCAGCCATGCCACCTCCATCTAGTCACCCTTCAATCAATTTCAAAGGGAAAAGACCAAAATGCCCCTGGTTTGCAAGCCAAGTCCTACGGACTCATGTGCCCATTTTCCGAAATTGCCAAGCCAAGTCCTTCAAATTCCCAAAATACCACAAAACCCCCACTGGATTCAAGCCAAGTCCGTCCGGGACTCCTACCGCAAATTTCACCTATAAATAGAAATGGTTGTCAAAGCCAAATAGAGAGGGATTTTTACACCAAAATTTCACCACCCCCACGGTCCAAACTGGTTTTCACCCCTCCCGAGCTCCCGTTCTGTCTCGATTCGCGTGAAACCTTCGTATTTCAATCAAATACGCACCCTACAACTTCGAAACAACCTTTCGAATCACTTTCCGTGTCCCGTACACACCTCCCGAGCCAAAGGAGTCGACCCTGGCCATAGGTATAACTCCCTCTCTCTAAATCTCCCGTTCCGTCTCGGTTTACGCGCCAGTCGCTATAACCGTTTCGAACGTCGTTATCAAAATGTAGACGCCTCCGTCTAACGGGGTCCGATACGTTTTAGCCCCTCGATCCTCTTCTCTTTCCGTAAGAGAAGTAATCACGGGTTAAAACGGCGTTCCGACCCCGTTCCGTTTACTTTTATGTCATTTACCATTCCGGATCGATCGATCCGTTGATCGTCATTTACAATTCCGAGCCGTTTGGCCTCGTTGATCGTCATTTACAATTCCGAGCCGTTTGGCCTCGTTGATCGTCATTTACAATTCCGAGCCGTTTGGCCTCGTCGATCGTCATTTACGAATCCGGATCGTTTGATTCCGTTGACACCGCTTTAAATACTGTCATTTACAAGTCCGATCGGTTTGGATTGTGATAGTATTTACTTTTCAAAGTCCGAGTCGCAACCCGATTCGTTGATCGCATGTCATTTAATACGCATTTTTCCCGTAAAAATCGTTAACAATGTAATGCCCGGTTCAAAAACCGGAGTTCGTCCGTCGAACTCTCTTTCAAAACGCGCGAAATGACGTTCGGCCTCCGAACGCTCATCTTCAAACTAAAAGCCGCCATTTGACACTCAAAATTATTTAATACGCATTTTTCCCGTAAAAATCGTTAACAATGACTCGCCCGGTTCAAAAAAACCGGAGTTCGACCTTCGAACTCCTTTTCAAACTCAAAATCGACGTTTGCCACGCAAACGCTCATTTCGAACTCCTTTTCAAACTCCAAACCAACGTTTGCCACGCAAACGCTCATTTCAAACTCAAACCGACGTTTGTCATTCAAACGCTCGTCTTTTCAAAAATCACCTAATCCGCAATTTCCGGATGACGGAATCTTTTCACTTGACAGCGCAAACCGCTGGCAACTCTTCTTCGATGGGGCAGCCAACAAGAAGGGGAATGGTATTGGAATGCTCCTTGTCGATCCCAAGGACGAGCATACTCCCATAGCCATCAAGCTGAATTTTGAAGCAACCAACAATGCGGCATGAATACTGAAACTTTGCAGCGGGTTTGGAAAGCCGCCCTCGAGCGCAACATCTTAGAGCCGGATGTATATGGAGACTCGGCATTGATCATCAATCAAGTATCCAACAAATGGAAGACGGTAGATTCCGGCCTTCGTAAGTACCACGCGTACATGGAGGAGCTCATTGCTCGGCTCAAGGACATCTCTTTTCACTATTTGCCAAGAGACAGAAA
This sequence comes from Adenophora triphylla var. japonica, assembly GCA_022495995.1. NCBI lineage: Eukaryota > Viridiplantae > Streptophyta > Magnoliopsida > Asterales > Campanulaceae > Adenophora > Adenophora triphylla. The sequence goes on from JAFEMH010000395.1 coordinate 345,079, forward strand.
CCGCTTGCGTACGCCCGGCAACCCTCGCCTCTCTTGTCGAAATTCCCGAAGGGAAAGCAGAAACCCCTCGAGAATAGGCGGACGGAAACACCCGCCTATTGCTTTGTGAGATCGAAAAAGAAAAAGAAACGATCGACGAACCCTGGTACAATCAAATTTACCAGTACCTCCAAAACGGAGAAGCTTCCTTCACAAGTGAAGATGGAAAATACAAAGAAGGGATCAAAGCCAAAAACATGATGGCATTAAAACGCCTGGCATCCCATTTCGTCATTACGGGGGTATGTTGTACAAGAAGCGCCACGAAGGGCCACTCCTTCGGTGTGTAAACAAAGAAAAAGCCAGCGAGCTAATGAACGAAGTTCACAACGGAACCTGCGGTCCGCACATGAACGCCCAAGCATTGACACAGATCATTCTCCGTATGGGATACTATTGGATATCAATGGAAACAGACTGCATCCAGTTCGTCCGAAGCTGCGACAAATGTCAACGATTCTCCAACCTCAATCACATCCCTCCTCACGAACTCTATTGCATGACTACGCCATGGCCTTTCGCCACATGGGGAATCGACGTCATCGGCAAGATCACTCCTCCAGGGAGCAATGGTCACGAGTTCATTTTAGTCGCAGTCGACTACTTCACCAAATGGGTAGAAGCCAGATCGTACAAGGTATTGAATTCTAAGAAGGTGGCCGAGTTCATCCGAGAGAACATCATGTGCCGATACGGAGTGCCCAACGAGATCATATCCGACAATGGGACTCACTTCGAAGGAGATTGTGACCAACTACAGTCATACGTCACAGGTCTTCTCCTTACAGACCACAAACCAATGGTGCAGTAGAGGCAGCCAACAAGACTCTCGCCATGATAATCAGAAAGATGACCACCGGAGGCCTGGAGCGGCCCGAAAAGCTACATCTAGCCCTCACGGGGATACCGAACATCGTCGAACCGCCACAGGGGAGACTCCGTTCGCACTTACCTACGGAATGGAAGCGATGTTACCCGTGGAATTGGAAATTCCATCCCTCCGAGTCCTCTTGGAAAACGGGATCAATGAAGTCGAATGGCTACAGAGCCGTCACGACGAACTTGCTCTACTCGACGAGCGCAGATTGAAAGCCATGGAACACACTCGAGCCTACCGAGCGTAATGGCACGAGCATTCGACAAGAAAGTCAAGATCCGAGACATCGAGAAGGCGACTTGGTGCTAAAGGAAAAGCCTCCTACGCGAGACCAATCCCCTCGGAAAGTGGGAGCCTACCTGGATAGGACCGTTCGTGGTACAAAGAATCTTCTCCGGAGGAGCCATGAAGCTAACAGACTTGGACGGAAACCCTTTCGTTAACCCCGTGAACGGAAGCAAGCTCCGCAGATACTTCGTTTGAGGAAGAGCACGAGTCAACTCACCTTCCCCATACATTGTCCCCCTCAGTAAATTAAAGTGCTAAAAGAGTAATACCCAACTGGATACATTCCCGCTAATGATCCAGGTAAAAAAAAAAAAACAGGGTCGCACTTCTTTTGTCTTTGTTTTTCTCAAATTCACCTAAAGTGTCGAACTACGGTGACCTGAGCCCCTTAGTCCAATTGTAAAAGGGAATGTAGGCGGCCATCTTTGGTTCGGTCTAAAAACAAAAAAAATACAATAAGCATCAATTGCTTGTGTTTCGAAAAACTCTTTTCATTTAACCTACCAATTCATAACGGTTAAAACATTCTTTGATGAGTTCAAGCACGGTCAACTCTTGACTCGCTACACGCTAGCAAAACTACAATAAAACATTAATCAATTAATGTGTGCAATGACAATGGGTGGATACTGCGGACGGCAAGGTCAACCTAGTTTCCCGTACTAGGTCCTTCATCCTTCTTCCCCTTCCACTTTTCCCCGGCGAGTGTTCTTCACCTTCGTAGGAAATATTCGGTAGGCCTTCTACTGGCTCGGGGACCCTTCCCGACGCCTCCGTCAAGCTTGTGGCCGTCAACACGATCCTTTCTCTGGCTCTGTCTCGAGCCGCCTCGCTTCGAGCCATCATCATAGTGCTTTGATTGGCCTCCCGATCGGCACTTGCCACATAATCGGCCATGGCATCGCGCACTGATTCCGGGGTTAGCCCTCGATTACGTCCTCCTCAAGGTCGAGGCATCCGGTGATCGGCACCCAACACTCACTCCGTCTCCACAAGATAGCCATCTGTGTCTCCCCATACACTCTTCGTACTGCTCGAATCTCTGCGTCGACGAACAGGCCCTCTCTCCGGTGAAAGAGAACCCCGGCGAGAAAGGACGTGTATTGCCACCACCGGTGATCAGCAATAGCGTCGAAGGATCCTCCATCCGCGAGATCCCACCTCGAAAGGTAGCGGCATAACTCGGATCGGATCGGTGGCACTCGCTTCCACTGCATCGTCGTAGAACCAATGATGGAATATAGAAAGACGTGCGAGATGCCCGGCACTCGACGATCAACGAGACCCTCTGAGTGGTCCTACAAGTTTGTAACTTCCAATGGGGAACCCACCATCGCAAGTGATGCGTTCAAAGTCGGCCATCCGGCTCCGGCTCGGCTGATTGCCCCCTATCACCGAAGGACGTCGCGAGAAAGACCAAGCGTCACGGGACATTGGCACCTCGGGCATCATCTGCGGCCTCTCCCTCGGCCACATGGTCGGGCATAGCGGGACTCCCTCCCCACATGTATCGGCTACCGGTCGCCATCCGGCCTATGCCCGAGGCGTCTCGCCCAAGACCAATGGCACGATGTCTCCTCCACTCCGGCCTGCCTCACCGGGTCCGATTACCGTGATGGCACACACCCGAAGACGTGAATGTGAACGAGTAGCAATCGCGCCTGAGAGCAAACGCGTCCCACGAAAAGACGCTCCTCCCCTCGCCTCCGGTAAATCTTTCGGGCGGTCCCGAAATGTCAACGTAATCGGTATCTGTATCGGCATCCCGTATGCTTCTCCGGCCCGAGATACCCAACAAAGACACTAGCTTCTCAACGGTGGCCATGCCACCGGCATACGGAAGAACTAGCGTGTTCCGTCTCGGGTCCTCCCAGAATGGCCGGAAATCTTCAAACGTAGGAGTGACTTCGTTGTACGAAAAGGCATGCACGTTCCTCCTTACGTCCCGAGGCCGAGACGCGGCTCTCAAAAGATCCCAATCTGGCATGAGCTCCTTCAAAGCCCCAAACAGATTTAATCTCGTAACGACCTTCGAAAAACCTTTTGTTACGCCTCGTGTGGTTCCGTACCCACGACGGAAAGTTGTCCAAATATCGCTCTTGCATCCGAGACGATAACTTGGGAAAGGAGCCATGTCGGAAGGTGAAGAAAACCTTAAGAAAGGGAAAAGAATTCAGCCGCCGAATGAGCAAAAACAATGCGCGAGTTCTTACAAATTGCAAAGTGAAAGCGCAATTTAAAGAATCTGGAAATTCGGTTCTAGTCGTGGGACTCCTCTGCCGATTGACTTGGTCAACTATGCAGCCAGTTGCCTTAAAGTTGGAAACATTTCCAAACCATGCCACTGTTCACTCTTATGAAATCTGCGTGCACCTTACGATTTCATTCAACCAATGTCAATATCCCTTCCGCCCAGGGCTCGTGCAACAGTGCAAATAATTAAAAATTAGTGCATACATGCTTAATTTTTGACCCGTTCAATTTTTAATGCATTTCTCCTTTTTATTTATTTTTGATTAACCTATTTGCTTATTTGCCAAAAATAACGAAGGTGATCACGAGAATAAATATGCGAAGTACGGAGTTCCGCTCCACGGGCGCCTTTTTGCAAATACGGTTCAAATCAAAAATTTGTTCTGACAAATACATGCATTTTGTCTAAACAAAGTAGTAAAGAAAGAAAGCGGTAAAAAGGGGACTACTGCGAGTCTGCTCGTCATCCGTACACTCGACGTCTTGCCCGCCATTGCCGGATGCATGCCAAACGAGGAACTCGCCGAACTCCTCCAGTAGGGAATAGGCAAAGGGCCTCCTCGGGTGCGCGAACTCGAGGACTCCCCCTCTCGCGCCCGAGTGCGCGAGAAGAAGGAGCTCCCAAATCCGGCCGTTCCGCCGCGAGCGCGCGAGCCCCTGTGTGAAGTCCTCCCCCGCCGTTTGTGGGAGCGGGCGAATCCCTCGGCCTAGGCGGCCCCCGATCACGGACGTCCACGCTCCTCCGGGAAGCGCACCGCATGAACTCCACGAGCCTCCTAGCGTAGGCGGACCACCCGTCCACCGGCCTCGTGGCCTCATTGTACGTACGGCCGAAACACACGAACCCGGGAAAATCATCGAAGCGAACGAAAGTACGGATGCATCATGTGCGAGAATGCTACTATCAAATGCGAGAAAGTCAAAGGTGCTCACCGAAGCATTGGGGTCCGCCACACGTATCGTGGTCTCGGCTCCGCGGGCGGGATCACAAGTCGCCTACGCGAACCATCCAGCCCCTCGTACGCTAGCCTAGCTCGCGGGATCGGAAAATCTCGAGGACCTCCGGGGACCTCGCCCTCCTATCTTTGCACTGCGGGCTCCTCGGCCTCATCCTCAAGAAAACATCATAGGCGGCCCCCGCTATGATGTACTCGATGAAATACACGCCACGAAGGTACCCCTCCGGCTCGTCAATCGGCATCTCCCGGGGATCTTGCATGTACAAAGGAGGATCCACCGGCACCCGATGGAAGAGACCCACACTATCTTTGACGGGTCACCCTCTCCCCCAAATACATGGCGTCACGGTGAAGTCCCACCGGGGAGCTTCCGCCGCCGTGTAGTCTCGGCGGCAATGCTGCACCGCTACATGATCAAACTGCTCCACCGGAGTCAGTGGATCCTCTCGGAGAACTCCGGGTTCGGCGCCGAGATATCTCCTCGTATGACACTCGAGTGCCAACTCTCGAAGAGACCGCCCTCTTCGCCTTCTTACGCCAAACCGGCATGGCGGGGAACGAGGGACGGTACGGCTCCTTGATGTCCCAAGCACTGCGGGTGAACACCTCGTAGCACCGGACACGCCAAGAGAATGGAAAGTTATGTCGGCTACAAAGCGGATACATACGAGTACATAAAAGAGGCAAGAAAGAGAAAAAGCACGTAAACTTACATCCAAGACGGGCGTAGAAGCGGCTAAATGAGTGCTCCTCTCCCCGCGAGAACTGTCCGAGTGGTAGAGCTCGGCCGGTCCGGCCTCCCCCACGCAAACCCCCTCACGGCATCCAAGTCTACCGGCGACCCGAGCGGAGGAAGTGACAAGACGTGTCGGAAGTCGGGAACAAAGTCGGCGACAGGCGCAAACCAAAGGAACCCTCGAGCCGGACGCTCCGCGGTCATCCTCAAGGACCCGGCCCGGATAATCGGCGACCCCTTCCCTCAAATGATTCTCCATCGGCCTGTGAATGCCTAAGCCCCTGGCATCGGTAATATCAAAACCCAGCAGCCCGGACAAGCGCTCAGGGGTGTAACCATCAACCCACACCGGCGTGTTGCCATAAGTCGGCAACCCGGTGATAGCGGCAAAATCCGTGGGAGTCACCGTCGCCTCCCCATACTGAAATGGAAAGTGTGGGTCGTATCCCACCGGTACTCGCTCGGCGCGACATACATGGACACGCCCCTCGGCGTATCGGTGTCGCCGCCACGGCAACGATAAACCCGGCCAACCCGGAGTCAATCACCGGTGTCGTGGACTCCTCTCTCCCTCTCGAGCCACGTCGGGATAATGCCCCACAATGCACACTTGCCGCCTCAAAGGCACCCCGACTCTTACGGTTATGAGTACTAACCGTCCCTGTCCCTATGAGACAAACAAGACAGAAGCAACGTCAACAAAATGCAACAACGCATGTCAAAAGGATGCAATGCAGATACGGTTCTCATTCATTTCCTACGTATATTCAAAATCATTTCGAAAACTCCGTCGAATCCGGAACTTTCAAAATCATTTCGAAAACTCCGTCGAATCCGGAACTTTCAAAATCCTTCGAAAACTCCGTCGAATCCGGAATTTTCAAAACATTTCGAAAACTCCGTCGAATCCGGAACTTTCAAATTCTTTCGAATTTTTCGAAAATTTCGCTCCAAAATCTAGAATTAAAGCTACTTTAATTTTGGAAAATGCATTTAGACATGGAATTTTGCAACCAAAATTTTTATGTCATCTACCCATGATGTCAATTGAACTACATCCTAGTCAATTTCGACAAATGTTCATAGCAAAGTCAAAAGCCCCAAATCGGGCACCAAAATCCCTAAGTAAATTCCTAACAAATTTCTAACATTTAAAGAATGCACATTCTTGAAATTAATGGAATTTGTAGGAAACTTACGTGTCTTTCGATCCCTCCCTTGGAGTTGTGGCGGTCCCTCGCCGGATAAAACTCCGCCGGATTCAATGGGAGAGTGGTGGTTCGAATGGTCCGAACCAATCGAGTTCTTTCGTCATCGGTCCTTCCGTGGCGAGCCATTGGTCCTCCTTCACCCTCCATAGCGATTTTCCCTCACAAATTCGAGCAAACCTTGCAATTTGGGTTGGATTTTCTCTCTTTTCTCTCCTCTCTCGCCGGCAATAATGGAAGAAAATGGCCTTCTTCCTTCCCCGGCCTCGGCATTAAAAGGATTACGGAAATTCGGTAAAAGTCCGGCCGGACTCTTCTTGCGCACCGAATAATTTTTGCCCCTTTTGCCCCTCAGCTTTTGGCAATTCCAATTTTACCACTTTTGGCCCCCAAAAGTGTAAAATTTCCCCCAGTTAGACATTTCTAACACCCTATCCCCCGAGGATAAATCAAAGTTAGTTCTCACTAACGCTCGTCTCCTGACGTTAAATTCAGTCCAGTTGACGTTTGACATTCAAACGTTCAACCATGTCTCCGGACATTTCAGTTACTATTCCGTCTCCCGACGTTAAAATTTAATAATGGTCCTCACCATTAAAGTCTCAATCGCGACCTTTCACGGTCCGATTTCAATCCTCAATCGCGACCTTTCACGGTCCGATTTCAATCCTCAATCGCGACCTTTCACGGTCCGATTTCAATCCTCAATCGCGACCTTTCACGGTCCGATTTCAATCCTCAATCGCGACCTTTCACGGTCCGATTTCAATCCTCAATCGCGACCTTTCACGGTCCAATTTCAATCCTCAATCGCGACCTTTCACGGTCGATTTCAAGTCCTCAATCGCGACCTTTCACGGTCCGATCTCAACTCTCTCTCGACCTTTCACGGTCCCATCTCAAACATTCAATCCCGACCTTCGCGGTCCGACCTCCACTCTCTTATCGAGACCTTCGCCAGTCATCTCTTCGGCAACAATAATAAGCCCGAACCCCAAGGCACGAACGCCTTGCAAGCGATCATCTCTCGGCGGCAATAAGCCCGAACCCCGAGCACGAACGCCTTGCAACGGTCATCTCTCCGGCACGGCAATGGCCCGAACCCCAAGGCACGAACGCCTTGCAAACGATCATCTCTCCGGCAACGGCAATAAGCCCGAACCCCAGGCACGAACGCCTTGCAAGCGGTCATCTCTCGGCCCGGATAAGCCCGAACCCCAAGGCACGAACGCCTTGCGGTCATCTCTCCGGCAATAAGCCCGAACCCCAGGCACGAACGCCTTGCAATCTCTCGGCGCGGCAATAAGCCCGAACCCCGAGGCACGAACGCCTTGAGGCACGAATCTCGGCGGCAATAAGCCCGAACCCCAAGGCACGACCGCCTTGCAACAATCCCTCTTCGGCCCTCCAGGTAAGCCCGAACGCTCATCCCCCGCCGGATAAAACTGGCAACAGTAATAAGCCCAGCACCCAAGGCACGAACACCCTCGTCAGCATCGCAACTTCGGTTTGAGGCGCCACACGCCCTCGAAGGTTTCGAAGTCTCGGGTTCGAGACGCCTCCCGATAGTCTCCATTCAGGTTCCGATACCTCGCGAATGGTCTCCTCTCAGGTTCAGACGCCTCCCAATAGTCTCCATTCAGGTTCCGATACCTCGCGAATGGTCTCCTCTCAGGTTCAGACGCCTCCCAATAGTTTCCATTCAGGTTCCGATACCTCGCGAATGGTCTCATCCGGGTTTAGACGCCTCCTAATAGTCTCGCTCAGGTCAAGGTCCCCATGCGCGGCCCTTTCCCCTTTTCGAACTACGATCGGCTTGATTCCCGCTCGGGATACGTAGGAATCCTTTTCACTAAGGGTCCAGCCAGCTGACCGCCCAGGTCTCTTTCAAAGTAAGGCATCCCGATTTGGATCCTTATCTTTTTCAACGACCCCACCTCCTTCGGAGGAGACGTCGGCGAGGGCTAGCGTAAGTACCCAAATCCGGATCGTCCAAATCCGTCGGAAAGTTAACCGAAATCCGTTAGCGGCCCGCTCCCGGGTTAACCGGAACTCGTTAAACTCCCGTTCTTGTGCCCAGCGAGACGTCCGGGGCGCCCGTGCATCCCGGCGTCGAACCGTACTTAGCACGTGACATCTCACGTAAAGTATGGCTTTCCACAAAAACGCATTTTCCGGCACTTTCAGGGCGTTTCGGACATTTCCCGGTTTGTTATTTTAAAAAACGGACAAAAGCGGGACCGGGGAACAATCTTCCACCTCGGTGGTGACTCGAGAGGGCACGTGGCAGCCATGCCACCTGCCTCTAGTCACCCTTCAATCAATTTCAAAGGGAAAAGACCAAAATGCCCCTGGTTTGCAAGCCAAGTCCGGCCGGACTCACTTTGTGCACATTTTACGAAATTGCCCGGCCAAGTCCTTCAAATTCCCAAAATACCACAAAACCCCCTGGATTCGGGCCAAGTCCGTCAGGACTCCTACGCAAATTTCACCTATAAATAGAAATGGTAGTCAAAGCCAAATGGAGAGGATTTTACACCAAAATTTCACCACCCCCACGGTCCAAAGCTGGTTTTCACCCTCCCGAGCTCCCGTTACGTCTCGATTCGCGTGAAACCTTCATATTTCGATCAAATACGCACCCTACAACTTCGAAACAACCTTTCGAATCACTTTCCATGTCCCGTACACACCTCCCGAGCCAAAGGAGTCGACCCTAGCCATAGGTATAACTCCCTCTCTCTAAATCTCCCGTTCCGTCTCGGTTTACGCGCCAGTCGCTATAACCGTTTCGAACGTCGTTATCAAAATGTAGACGCCTCCGTCTAACGGGGTCCGATACGTTTTAGCCCCTCGATCCTCTTCTCTTTCCGTAAGAGAAGTAATCACGAGTTAAAACGGCGTTTCGACCCCGTTCCGTTTACTTTTATGTCATTTACCATTCCGGATCGATCGATCCGTTGATCGTCATTTACAATTCCGAGCCGTTTGGCCTCGTTGATCGTCATTTACAATTCCGAGCCGTTTGGCCTCGTCGATCGTCATTTACGAATCCGGATCGTTTGATTCCGTTGACACCGCTTTAAATACTGTCATTTACAAGTCCGATCCGTTTGGATTGTGATAGTATTTACTTTTCAAAGTCAGTCGCAACCCGATTCGTTGATCGCATGTCATTTAATACGCATTTTCTGTAAAAATCGTTAACAATGTAATGCCCGGTTCAAAAACCGGAGTTCGTCCGTCGAACTCTCTTTCAAAACGCGCGAAATGACGTTCGGCCTCCGAACGCTCATCTTCAAACTCAAAGCCGCCATTTGACACTTAAAATCATTTAATACGCATTTTTCCCGTAAAAATCGTTAACAATGACTCGCACGGTTCAAAATCGACGTTTGCCACGCAAACGCTCATTTCAAACTCAAAGTCGACGTTTGCCACGCAAACGCTCATTTCAAACTCAAAGGCGTTTGCCACGCAAACGCTCATTTCAAACTCAAACCGACGTTTGTCATTCAAACGCTCGTCTTTTCAAAAATCACCTAATCAACGTTTGTCATTCAAACCAAGATTAAGCTGGTCATCCCAGCCCCCATTTCAAAAGACACACATACACACACACATGATTTCGAGAAAGGTAGAAAGACTCGTCATGCGAGGCGTTTCGGGCGATCTCGTCATACTCTACCCGAAACGTAACGACCTCAGAACCTAACAATCTACGGTACTAAAAGCTTTTTACTCGTTTTCTTTTGCCAATAAAAATGATCCCCGTTTTCAAAGCCTTTTCCTAAGTTTTGCTACCAATAAAAACGACACCTTTTCACAAAAGCCGTTTCTCAACGTTTTGGGCTCAAAATACAAAAACCGCGTGGCGACTCCTCATTTTGTTCCTTCCCATGAAGCGAGGTCTCAGACACCAACCCCTCCGCGAAAGACAATCGCCTTTTCCGCGCCCCCCGCCCGCGCGCGAAAAAGATCGGGTAATTTCAGTAGGTTGTCAATCATGCTCCTAGCCTTGGTCTTCCAGACAACCCACCATCCGTCGGGTCGCCGACGAGGGTAGGGAGTCATAGATACCTGTTGTGCTTGAGATGCTAAGATGAAGACGTCATCGCCATTATGTCTGGATGAGTCCTTTACATCGATGAGGTCAAATATGGCATGCTTCTTAACACCTCGCATAGCATCTCGCCAATCACAATTGAACAAGACAACATTGTTTCCACCCAAATACTCCACCTCGACTACTTCTTTCCGGATGCCATAATAATCAAGGTTTCCTTTAAGCTTCACACTGCTATTCCACGTTAATTTAGAGCCCCCATAATCTTTGGTATGAAACACATAAACATTCACGAAATAACCGTTGTATAAATTAACGTTCAAGTACGGAGTTCCTGCTAAATGTCTTAACCTCGCAGCTTTGGCATCACCCGAATGTTCATTTATCTATAAGACAATATGTAACCAATTTAATGCAATTTTAAGATTGAATGTTTAAAAAAGTGTATAGAATAAATTTGAATGAAACAAAATATTTACATATTTCCTTAGCCAGCTTGGAAATTCTCTGTCTGACCTAGGTGCGATGAGTTTTGGAGATAAATCCTGAGCTAAATCTTCAAACATTCTGCAATAGGGTTAAACAAGGCATTTCATATGCAGGTAATTAAACATGCATAATTTAATCGACGAGGCGTAAACATAACATCAATGACTTACTTGATATATTCCACAACCTCGTCACAGTTAAAAAGAACATAGAGTGAGACCGCGGCAAACTCTTTAGCGGTTAATGTACGCGTACCAACCCGTTTGTCGAGGAACCGACCAGGGGATGAAAATACAGAGATGTTTCCATTAGATGGACAACCACCATCGTAATTGCGGCCAACCCTAGTCAATCTCGTATCAACATCAGGAGAAAAATATGATTCGACAAAGGCAACAATCTCATCTATAATAACAACCTCTGAAATTGAGGCCTTGACCATAGCCCTATTGCTCATCTTCCTTTTCAATTGGCCTAGATACCTAAAAGTCATTCTTAGATTAAAACATAAATAATGTTAAATAAGGTATATTGTTAACGCTCAAATTATTTAGAAATAGAATAAATTCAATTACCTCTCAAATGGATACATCCATCTGTATTGAACCGGACCACTGACTCTAGCTTCGTATGCCAAGTGGACCGGTAAATGCTCCATAGAATCAAAGAATGAAGGAGGAAATATCTTCTCAAGTTTGCACAAAGTCACTACGATGCTCTCCTCAAGCTTTTTTATGTGATCAACACGCAGTGTGGTCGATGTTAACGCTCGGAAAAACTCACTTAACTCTGTTAACGCCACCCAGATATTATCAGGCAAGAGACCCTTGAGAGCAATCAGAAGTAGTCTATCCAGTAAAACGTGGCAATCGTGACTCTTCAAACCCTGCACTTTCCCCTCCTCTACATTGACACAGTTACTAATGTTAGACGCGTAACCATCTAGAAGCTTTAAATCCTTGAGCCATTTCAGGAGGAGGAGTTTGTTTTCCTTTATAAGCACGTATTGAGCCACCGGTCTAACTGGTTTACCATTGACGTATGCCAAGTCTATGGCCGGCCACTTACAGTTTTCCTTAAGGTTCATTCGAGCTTTTTCTGTGTCTTTAGTTGTTGCCTTGAAATCCATCAACGTGTTAAAAACATTATCGAATACATTCTTCTCAATGTGCATCACGTCAAGGTTATGTTGAATGAGATTTGTTTTCCAGTATGGCAGCTCCTAAAATATACTCCTCTTGGTCCAGTTATGGGAAGTCCCAAACCCTTATATTTTGGTCTTCGAAAACTTTTTCCCCTACCGAGGATCGGACAATCTAGATACCTCCCCATAGACCGTGTCACCACTTAAACGAATCGGGGCCTCATCATGGTCAATCTTGTTCTTTTTAAACGCATTCTTCTGGGTCCTGAATGGGTGGTCCTCCGGAAGAAATTGTCTATGGCAATTGAACCAACATGGTTTTCCAGAGTGCTTGAGCGTGAAAGACTTTGTGTCACTCATACAATACGGACATGCCAACTTCCCGTGGGTGCTCCAACCCGATAACATCCCATATGCAGGGAAGTCATTAATTGTCCACATCAATCCAGCCTTCATGCTGAAATTCTCTAGCTTTAAAGCATCCCACGTTTCGACCCCATCCTCCCAAAGCTGTTTCAATTCGTCCATCAAACGTCGGAGATAGACGTCAATGTTCCTCCCAAGGCTGTTTGGTCCGGGGATGAATAACGACAAGAACATGTAGGGATCACTCATACACAACCAGGGGGGAGATTGTAGACAGTTGCTATAACCGGACAACAAGAGTAAGATTTTGCCCCAGTACCAAACGGATTGAAACCATCAGAGTAGATGCATAACCGTATATTTCTTGCTTCAGACGCAAAGTCAGGATAAGTCTTATCAAAGTGTTTCCATGCCTCCCCATCACTGGGATGAATCAACACACCCTCTTCACGCAAACTTTCCTTACGCCAACGCATTGCTTCTGCAGTAGATTTAGACGCGTAGAGGCGTTGTAGTCTTAGAATCAACAGCATGTAACGCAACTGCTTATGTGGTTTATTTTTCTTGTGTTTTGAACTACCCCTCCGATTTGTCTTATATCTACTTTGTTTGCAAATTGAACACTCTGTCTTCTGTGAATCTGCCTTATAGAATAGCATGCAGTCATTCTTACACGCATCAATCTTTTCATAACATAGCCCAATCTGCCTAACCAACTTCTTTGTCTCATAAAGTTTGTAACCATCTTATTCTCTTTCAGCAACATCCGCTTAATTGCTTTCATGATACAATTATAAAGCGGTGACTAATATGTGCAATCGGCCTTTATGTTAAGGAGCTCGGCCATGGCCTCAACACGCGATCTCTCAACCTGGATAGACCTTCTCTTTTGCAGATTCCATAGCATCAATAAATTTCTTGGCTGCAGGGGTTGGTTCTTGCTGTTGGTTCTCTGACCAATCGAATTCAGGACCGACTACATCCCTAACCATATCTTCCATATTCAAAGGTGGTTCTTCATTGTCCTAAATAATAGGTTCGGGTTCGGGAGGTACATGAATATTCCTGGGGGGATTATTCACAACATTTGTGCGCAATATCATTTGCTCACCATGACGAGTCCACCGTTTGTACCCAACATCAAACCCGTTACGCAAAAGATGTTTCTGAGTATCGATCAAGCTTAGATACTTGACATTACAACACCTGGTGCATGGACACCTAATCTTACCATCATTCATGTGACTGGGATTTGATTTAGCAAATTCAATAAACCCCTTCAACCCTCTTATAAACTCAGGATTGATACTGCTATGATTCAACAACTTCCGATTGTACATCAAACTACGATCATCATTGATAGACATCACTCCTGCATTGCAATCCATATATTATACATACACTCAATTTAATCGACGGATGAAACAAAATTGGGATGTTAATAATTATTTGATTTCATAATATATTAACCGTTTAGAAGTAATTAGCGTATTACCATTCCCTAAATTTGAATTACAAACTTAAAAGCAACACAGATCTTCTAAAAATAAATTTAAAGCTTCTATCTCATATTTAACAATATATTAACAGATCTTCTTAAAGTGTCTAGGAACTCGTTCCCGCTCCCGCTCCCGAACTCGAATCTCTACTCTTCCTCTGCCTCGATCCCCGAGAGGTCTTTGGTCTAGGTACGTCGAAAAAGTCAGTTTGACCTCGTCCTAGCTCAGGTATCGTGTGAGTCGGTGGATCAATCAGTCTGGTAGCTCTCAGTACTGCTCTTTCCTGCCTCATGGCCTCTCTGCGAGCTATCACTTTGGGATCATTTCTCAAAGCAGCTCTCTGAAGCTCCCGTCTCTCATAATCTGCTGCAATGTCGCCAGTGATTTCATTAGGGTTGCTCTTGGCCTCTATGTCTCTTAATGTCTGGCTAGAAGAATAGTCTGCCCCAAAATACTCTCGGCGTCGAGCCTCTATCATCAGCTGTACAGGACCTTGCTATTCCTCGTACCATATCAGATACTCGGTGGTAAAAAATGTGATACCTCTAGTCTGACGGAGTAGTGGTCGTATCGGAAGAAAGCCCTCTAGAAATGCTGCGCAAGAATGTGTAGTCGAGGCTCGGTCATAATCATCGGTATGGTATTAGTCATCAGCTGCTCTCTCAAAGTCAGATAATTACTGCTGCGGGTATCCGTCTTGTCACGCTCGCTAGAGATGGAATGCAAAGGATGATACATGTAGTCCGGAAGTCGGACAATCACGGACTCATCTGAATATCTCTCATAGTCTGCAATCTCCATGCCGGAATCCAATAGTACAAGTTTGCGGTCTCATATCGGGCCAAGGCCAACCTCCTATGCCAACTCTCAGTTGCGGCATCCCTCAATATCCTGCGCTATCCAGTCACCCAAGGTAATGCCGTTTGCCCCTCTGGCAGTGGCGAGATCAAGCACAATCTCTCATACAGCCATAATGATAGTAATGCAGGGCTGCTGAACCCATGTACTCGAGATCCTCAGGCTAATCTATCAATGCCGTGGTATGTCTCCGCTAGCAGCGGTGGAATGATGTCCATCGCTCCTGTCCGGATTGAATATGCGGATGTCAACTCCTCGATCACCTCTCAGTGGTGATGATCTCCTAACGGCATATTTGGACACACTCCGATGTAGCCACAGAAGTAATGTGTATACAGAATGAGCAACATGAATATATCTAAGGAAGTGGATAGATCAAATAGTCTGGGGCTGGTCTGACTCAATCTGGCTATATGAGTCAAGTCTATGAATCTATCGCCAACGACAATGTCCGATACCCAATCTGCTGATAATCCCAAGAATTCAGATAGTTGCTCCGTAACTGATCGTCTGTCTCGGGGAAATGCCACAGTCCTCGACTCAGTCACACCAGTCAGTGCTCGGAAATCCTCCATCGTTGGCATCAGATCGTTGTACGATAGGGTGAACACATGTCGCTCAGAATCCCAAAAGCACGAAGCATCTTGGAGCATATCCCAATCAATCTTCCAATCTTTTAGAGACCAGATGCATGGCATGCTATACCTCCTGTCAATAAGTTTCCGGTGTTGTTTTTGGTGAAAGCGCGAGAGTTCAAGAATTTCTTGTTGAAATTGATACTCTCGGGGAAATATTTCTCCATTGTAATGCTCCATGTTGCCTTAAATTGGGGCAGCTGGGATTTTTTACCTATTAATATTGTGAATAATTGTAAATTGTTAATATTTAAAATTTGGTTTAGAATTGGGGTTGGCTTCATAGTATCAACAAATCTTGAGCTCTAGTTCAAACTAAACTAAAGGATAATGGTGTCCCTACCTAACCACTTACGCCCCTAGATATAACTTTATACAAATTAATTATCATATAGGTTTCAAATTTTACAATTCTTTAGCAATATACTCCCTCCGTCCCGCTAATATTAGCACACTTTCCTTTTTGGGCGTCCCGCTAATATCCGCACACTCCCGAAAAGGAAACTTTATATTAATAAAATATTCACCCAACTCCACTCATTCTCTCTCCTACATTATTTTAATACTCACAACACCATTATAATTTATTACACCCTCCACTCATTCTCTCTCCACTCATTCTTTTACACTCACAACATTTTATTAAAATATTATATTCCTTAATTCTCGCGCAAACAGTGTTTGTGCTAATATTAGCGGGACGGAGGGAGTAATTATTAAGCAAACAGTATATGCTTCCAACCAGCTTTAATCCAGCATGAAACCTAATTAAGCAATAACATTTACTAATTTATTTTTATCTCTTATTATAGCAATATAATTATTGTGCACTTTATTAATATATGTTTCAGGCAGCTTAGTTGGTTAGGTAGTTGAAATTCAACACTTGTTGACATGGAATCAATACCTACTCTATCCTTTAAGTGCCTGTTTGATAAACCTATCCCATCCCGAAATACACGATTATATGAAATGCAAATATCACTTTGTCTACTTGCTTTATAATCGAAAATAAAGAAATTTCTGCTTTTGGATAGACCTAAATTATTACTATTGTGAATAATTTAAAATATTAATATTTAATTCTTTGTTGTAAAATATATAATTTTACAATGATGAATTAAATTAACATTTATAAACAAGATGAGAGTCTTTCTCATCTACAACTATCAAAACCCTATCCAATCTTTGACCAAGAAAGACAGAGCAAACAAGTTCTTGACTGTCTGAGCAAAATATTTTTTGTTTAATAAGAAATTTTTTCAGTTTCACTGTCCTCTTCTCTCTAAGGATCTCAAACATCACAGCCATGTTTGTGACAATGCCTGTTTTACTCTTCACTGGTGTTATATGGTCACAAGTAAAAACAAGGTAACAGTATAACACCAGTGAAGAGAAAATAGACACTGTCACAAACATGGCTGTGATGTTTGAGATCCTAAGATACAATACGGACAGTGAAACTGGAAAAACTCTTATTAAACATAAAATCCTTTGCCCAAACAGTGGAGAACTTGTTTGCTCTGTCTTTCGAAACGAAAGATGGACGGATTTTGATAGCTGTGGATGAGAAAGGCTCTCATCTTGTTTATATTTTAAGATGTTAACCACCAACCACAATACCCTATAAGCAGTGCCACTAAGAGTTTTCTTCCTAATTTTAGACAATGAATAGGAGTCTAATTCCTTAACAATACTTCCATCCAAGTCTTCCTAATTTTAGATATTTACCCCCCTCCCCCTTTGACTTTACACAAGATCCGACCTAAGGTGCATCTAGGGTGCCAGGATTGATATCAGGCGCTCAAACGTAGGCGACATACATCACCGTCCGCGATGCCGTCAATCGCCCCAAAATGGAATCTAGAACCAGTAAGGTAGTATGCAGTTGAATATGTTACATTATTGAGACATTCACCCCCTTCCTCCCCCTTTGACTTTAAAAGACTTGAAAATTAGATATTTAGTAACTTATCTAATGTATTGATTGGTGTTGAAATTATTAAAATTAGATATTTAGTAACTTAATTTATATACATCACATTTTCCATTTTTTCTATTTATGTTATGGGTGGTAATTGTGTTGATTATGAGTACGGTTGTTTATTTCTCTAGCTATTGTTTCTTTTGGCTTCAATTTTTCTTCTTTAACTTACTGTTCTAGGGAAAGGGTGAACTTTGTCTCCAGTCCTCTTGTCTTTAATGTAAATGTACTTGTTAGTTTGTTACCTAGGTGTGAGATAGAGGTGTTACGAACAAATTCTCGATCCTAGAGTAGATGTTTAGGAAGATGAACTATCCCAGTGACATCGCTTTATGGATCCGAGAAGAAACTCAAGCAAACACCATAAAATTGAAAATGAACAAACTCAATTGCACTATAATTAACCTTTGGATCAGGACATGAACGTAAATCGTAAGGTACTGAATGTAATATATGCAAGGGATTTTTTTTTAATATTACTCCATCATTTTCATTGAAGTAGTACAAAATGAAATAATACATGGCAATATTCTAAACATAATATTAAACAAAAAAGTGAAGTCACTGGGAGTAGAAAGATCTCAACAACCCATAATTAATCAACACAAAACAGTTTAAGTAACAAAGTCTAATCTTCTTTCCTCTTCATATCAATTTTCTTACTACATGTGTCTTGGCGATCTAATGCCAAAACTCAACAGAGTAAAGGACTTACAAAATAAAAAATTATCTTTTTCACTAATT
Source organism: Adenophora triphylla var. japonica (assembly GCA_022495995.1). Lineage (NCBI taxonomy): Eukaryota > Viridiplantae > Streptophyta > Magnoliopsida > Asterales > Campanulaceae > Adenophora > Adenophora triphylla. The sequence continues at coordinate 363,224 of JAFEMH010000395.1, forward strand.
GTAGAGGCTCAATTTGATGGAAAAGAAAAAAAAGAGTGAAGGATCATTCTTGGTTTAAATTCCTGATCCCCAGCATTAATTTTTTGCCCTGTAAAAGAAAAGATTATAATTGAAGAGAAGTGCATTGCTGGAGGATGGATGTCCACTATAAATGAAAAGAATCAAAACTATCTACAATTAGGGAAATACAAAAGACTGCTTCAGCTCTAGACCTCAGCATTTCTGTTTAGTTTTCTTTTGGTGAATGGCATCTTCTTCAATAGACGCAAGGTATTTTCAGCATTAAACTTATTTTTCATCGACCAGTGGTTTTTTTTTTGAACCTCATACTCAATTGAAAAGAAAATGATAATGAATCAATTTTAAGTGTATATATAGAAAACCCAGTGTACCAAATGACAAATTATCACCTCACTTTTTCAAGGACAAACTACTCAAATAGTTCATCTACTATTTTCCTTTTATGGGATTAATCCTTGTACCCAGATCTTAAAATAAATCGCCTCTCTACCAGTCAAATAATTGGTCCCTCCATCCAATTCCGAAACATAATATGAAGCAGTTACATATGTCATGTGTCACTCAAGTAATATATAGTAGGGGCAAACAATTTTTGCTGATTTGAATCATTAATTCGAATAAATTGAATAAATTGATCGAGATACTGACCTTGTTCGTGCACAATTTTATTTTTTTTTAATTTTTGCTCACTGGAGAACTTGAGGCGACGGCGTTGCTCGTGGCGGTGAGGCGATGGCGGCAGCTAACACGGCGGTGGCGGTGGAGTTGAGAGGGACGGCAGTGAGGCGACGGCGGTGAGAGATCGTGGCGGTGATGAGGTGAGGCGGCAGCTCGGTGAGGGAAGAGAGAGAGAATTTCAGAGGGAGAGACTGTGATGTTTAATTAGGGCATAAAAATTCCAATTTATATTTCACCTCAGTGACGAAAAATTTCGCCGCTGGTAATTCGCTGCTGATAATTACGTAATCACACGGATTGATGACTTGGTATGTACCACCGACGGAAATTTCCACCGCTGGTTTAAATAACCTCAGCGACGAAATTATTCCGCCGCTAAATATTAAATCTACCAACGGAATTTAAATTCCGCCGCTAGAATTAATATTTAGCGGCGGAATAATTCCGTCGCTGAGGTTAATTAATTTTAATTTAATAAATATCATTATTTTTATTTATATAAAACATGAAAATTATTTCAAATTACTCTAAAAAAATAAATATGAGTCAATAAATATTATTTTTTAAAAAATAAATAAATCATAAATATTAATTAATTTTAATTTAATAAATATCATTATTTTTATTTATATAAAACATGAAAATTATTTTAAATAAAATTATTTTAAATTACTCTTAAAAAAATAAATATGAGTCAATAAATATTATTTTTGAAAAATAAATAAATCATATAATAACATAAAATAAAAATAGAGCTAAACAAATTTAAAAAAATCTAATTAACACCGACATAATTATTCTGCCGCTACTACCATCACTATCATCACTACAATCACTACTACCACCACTACCACCACCACTATCCACCACTACTATCACAACCACTACCACCATTACTATACCACACCACAACTATTACTACTACCACCACCACCACCACCACGCACCACCACCATCACTATCACCGCTACAATCACTACTATCACTACTACCACCACCACCACTCCACCACCACTATCACAACCACTATACCACCATTACTATACCACACCACAATTATTACTACTACCACCACGACTACCACCACCATCACGCACCACCACCACGCACCACCACCACCACTATCCACCACTACAATCACTACTACCACCACTACCACCATTACTATACCACCACAACTATCACCACTACAATCACTACTACCACCACTATCACCACCACCACTCCACCACTACTATCACAACCACTATACCACCATTACTATAACAAACCACAACTATTACTACTACCACCACGACTACCACCACCACCACGCACCACCACCCTTATCACCACTATAATCACTACTACCACCACAACCACCACCACCCCTCCACCACTACCCTTAAATCATATCCCTAAACCCTAAACTCTAACCCCTAAACCCTAAACCCTTAACCCTTAACCCTAAACCATAAACCCTACCCCCTAAACCATAAACCCTAATCCCTAAACCCTATGATCAGATAGTAACAGGGGGTAATGTTTTATTTAAGCTTGACATGTCCAAGGCTTACGATCGTTTAGAGTGGGACTTTCTGTTTCGTGCATTGGTCTCATTTGGTTTCAGTGATAGAAGCAGGGACTTGATTGGAGGTTGGTCCAAGGTATCTGGTATTCGGTCCGGATGGGTGGTATTTCACATGGCTTCTTTGCTTCGACTCGTGGGGTGAAGCAAGGAGATCCTTTATCCCCTCTCTTGTTCATTATTGCTCAGGAGGTATTATCTCGGGCGTTGCATAGGGCGGTGGAGGAGGGTATATTTCTTCCGTACACTCATGGTCTAGGGGGTTTTCCTATTTCTCATCTGTTATATGCTGATGACATGCTCATTTTCTGTAATGGGAGGAGGAACTCGATTAAAGGCTTAAGGGGAGTTTTTGCCAAGTATGAGATGGCTTCGGGGCAGCTGATCAATCTTGAGAAGAGTGGTTTTTATGTAGGAAAGCGTATGAGGAACTTCGAGGTGGATAACATTCGGCGTTGGTCGGGATGTACACATCAACAATTCTCTCTAAAGTACCTGGGTATTCCTTTGTTCAAGGGGAGAACGCAGTGGGTTCATTTTGCAGAACTGGAGCAGAAGGTGATGAAGAAGATAAATGGATGGAAGGCGAGGCTGCTATCTTTCAGAGGTAAATTGATTTTAATTAAGTCAGTTCTTAGCAGTATTCCTATTTATTATATGGGGGTTCTAAAGGTGCCTAAGGGGGTGATAAAAAAGATTGAGGGGATGTTGGCAAATTTCCTTTGGAGTAGTAGAGGGGAAAAACGTCCCCAATGGGTAGCTTGGGATAAGGTTTGTAAACCTATTCAAGAAGGTGAATTGGGGGTGTGTTCGATGGGAGAAGTCAACAGTGCGTTATTGGCCAAGCTGGTATGGGTTGCTAAACATGGCACATCCTTGTGGTCTCGGTTTATTCGGGAGAAGTATGGGCTGAGATGTGCGGACTCTAGTTCACATGCTTGGAAGGCTTCTTCTTCTCTATTTCCACAGTTGGAGGAATGTACCAGATGGATCATTGGCAAAGGGGATATTCGCTTCTGGGTGGATGGTTGGTGTGGGTAATGTATTGGGGGCCCTAATTTGGTGGATCATACGCTTACGGTTCGGGATGGCTTTGCTGTTATTGATGATTTATGGGAGCTGATTCCGAGTCATTTGAGGGAAAGCATTCAGAGAGTCCGTATTGATATGGATAGGGAGGATAAGGTGGTTTGTACTTTGACAAAATCGGGTATGATTGAGACCTCTGCTTGGTGGGATCATTATCGTATTCAGAGTCCTTTGGTGGATTGGGGTGCTAAGATTTGGCACAAAAACATTCCTACCAAGGTTAGTGGTTTCTGGTGGAGATTGATGCATAATGGTCTTCCGGTAGATGCAAGATTGGAGGAGAGGGGTTTTAATATTCCCCTGAGATGCGTTTGCTGTCCTTTGGGTGGAAACAGAGAGACTATTGAGCATTTGTTTCTTCACTCGACGATGGCTCTCACTTTGTGGCAACATTGGTCCTCGTATTTTGGTATTGGGTATCATTATACGAACTTGCAGCATTTATGGCAGATTTGGTGCAGGGGTCAATCCAAGAGATCGCAGATTGGGTTGGTACGTATGGGTATCATGATGTTTGTTTGCTGGGGATTATGGAAGGCGAGATGCAAAATGGTTTTTAATGGCAAACAGATGGAGAGTGGAGCTATCATTGATGGGGTTCATCATGCGTTGTTGGATATGTGTTCATCTTTGGTTCCTAAGGGTAAACCAACAGCGGAGGCTCGGGACATTTTATCGGTTTTGGGTTTAAGGGTGTCAGAGGTAAAAAGTAGGAAGTTTAGAATGCTAAGATGGGAGACTGCGTGTGATTACTTCTACACTCTAAATACGGATGGTTCTTCGGTTCATGGTGAGTGCTCGGGAGGAGGAGTCATTCGGGATTGTAGGGGTGGTTTTATTGGGGTTTATTCCAATTTTTATGGGATGGGCACTAATATGCAGACAGAGATTTTTGCCCTTCGTGATGGTTTAAAGTTATGTCGGGATCTTCAATAAACATCTGTGCAGGTGGAATCTGATTCATTGGTGGCTGTAGGGATATTGAGAGGCCAATTTACTGGGCCTTGGAGATATTCGTATGAGCTAAGGGAGTACAGCGGATTAATGGATGGTTTTGGCATTAGACACATGTTAAGGAAGCAAATGGTGTGACGGATAGGCTTGCAACGATTGCCCATGATCATCGACAACATATGAGATATTCTATGGCTCGTGAGTTGCCGGGGGAGGTGGTAAATGCTTTAAAGTTTGATGATGGGGGTACATATGTGGTCCGTCATTGACATGGGTTATTGGATTCTGTGGCTTTGCTGGTGGAATGTTGCTGGTTTGCTGGTGGATTGCCCATTGCTGATGTTTTGCTGGGGTGTTGTTGTGGTTGGGGCCATCATAGGAATATTTGGGGCCAAATGTTTTTGGTTCGGCCGAGATTGCTTCTTGGTTTGGCCTGGACAAAGTTGGGATGAAATGGCTCATATTTTAATTATGTTGGATTTAGAGTTGGGCATTTTAATTACCATTGCCTTATGGTTTTGGTGCAAATTTGTGTTTGCAGATGCACATTTGCTGCAAATAATGTGGGCAATTATTATGTGGATAGCAATTATTAGACAACATATTTGTGGCTATTTTGGTACAGGGCACGGCCTTGTATGGAACTCAGCATGGCCATGCAAGACAAGGAACGCCCATGCTCATTTTGGGACTCGGCCGTGCCATTTGATTTTTTCAACGTTGGGTTTTCTGCCTTTGGGGAGCGTCCTCTCCCATTGTGATGGAGCATCCGCTCCCATGCGGATTGGGCTGGACTCCTAGGCGGCTTGGGCTGGAAGGTTTGGGCTGGGTCTGGGCTTTTGGATTGGGCCAGGTAAGGTGATGTCTGTTTGGGTCAAAGGTGGGCTGTTTGGGAGGGGCAAAGGGGGTTTGGTAATATGGAAATGGATCATTTTTTTGTGGGCTGTTTTTATATTTTCAGTTAGGATATTTAGATTAGATTTAAATATTTAATATTTGGTTCTAGAATTGGGTTTTATTCCCGATCATTGATGTAATTTTATTTTATCATCAATAAAATTTCCCAGGTGTCGTCCTGGTTTTCTTAAAAAAAAAAAAACCTAAACCATAAACCACTAAACCCTAACATAAACCACCAAACCCTAAACCCTAAACCTAACCTAAACCATAAACCCTAAACCCTAAACCCTATACCCCTAAACCCTAAACCCTAAACCCTAAACCCTAAACCCTAAACCCTAACCCCTAAACCATAAACCCTAAACCCTATACCCCTAAACCCTAAACTATAACCCCTAATTAAACCCTAAGGGTAGTGGTGGAGGGGTGGTGGTGGTAGTGGTGATAGTAGTGATTGTAGTGGTGATAGTGGTGGTGGTGCGTGGTGTTAGTAATAATAGTTGTGGTGTGGTATAGTAATGGTGGTATAGTGGTTGTGATAGTAGTGGTGGAGTGGTGGTGGAGGTAGTGGTGGTAGTAGTCATTGTAGTGGTAATAGTGATGGTGGTGGTGCGTGGTGGTGGTGGTAGTAGTGGTGGTAGTAGTAATAGTTGTGGCGTGGTATAGTAATGGTGGTAGTGGTTGTACGTGATAGTTGTGGTGGAGTGGTGGTGGTGGTAGTGGTAGTAGTTGTAGTGGTGATAGTGATGGTGGTGGTGCGTGGTGGTGGTGGTAGTAGTAATAGTTGTGGTGTGGTATAGTAATGGTGGTAGTGGTTGTGATAGTAGTGGTGGAGTGGTGGTGGAGGTAGTGGTGGTAGTAGTGATTGTAGTGATGATAGTGATGGTGGTGGTAGTAGCGGCGGAATAATTATGTCGGTGTTAATTAGATTTTTTTTAAATTTGTTTAGCTCTATTTTTATTTTATTTTAATTTATGATTTATTTATTTTTCAAAAATAATATATATTGACTCATATTTATTTTTTTGAGAGTAATTTAAAATAATTTTATTTAAAATAATTTTCATATTTTATATAAATAAAAATAATGATATTTATTGAATTAAAATTAATTAATATTTATGATTTATTTATTTTTTCAAAAATAATATTTATTGACTCATATTTATTTTTTTGAGAGTAATTTAAAATAATTTTATTTAAAATAATTTTATTAAATTAAAATTAATTAACCTCAGCGACAGAATTATTCCGTCGCTGATTAATTAAAAATAATTAAAAAAATAAATGTTATAATCACCGACGGAAATTTCCGTCGCTGATAAATAAAATAAAATTAATTTATCACCGACGGAAATATTCTGTCGCTGGTTTATTTTAAAAAAATTAAAAAATAATTAATTTCTACCGACGGAATTATTCCATCGCTGATTAATTAAAGATAATTAAAAATAAAATGTTATAATCACCGACGGAATATTTCCGTCGCTGATAAATAAAAAAGTAAAAAACAAAATTAATTTATCACCGACGGAAATATTCCGTCGCTGATTTATTTTAAAAAATAAAAAAATATTAACTTTTCACCTACGGAATAATTCCGTCGCTAATTAATTATTAGCGACGGAATATTCCGTCGGTAAATCAGGTGCCAATTTAGTGGCGGTAAATAAACGAATATTCGAGGAATATTCATTTTTAGCGACGAAAGTTAGCGACGGAATTCAATTCCGTCGATAAAGTTGACACCAAAATCATTCCGTCGCTATAGCATAATTTCTGTCGCTAATTAGCGACGAAATGCTTCCGTCGCTGTTGATTTCGTCGCTAAAGCCTCAATTTCTGGTAGTGAGCACCCGCTAAAACAAAATTGGTATCTGCAAAGACAAGTTGCACAAATCGACATCAAAGAGCAAAAGAAAATTCAAAAAAAGCAAAACAAGTCACATTCATTTTGCCAAAATATGGCTGGTTGTCAACCTGCAAAAATTGAAAAAATATTTCCTTCAAATTTCATACAAAAAGGTCTAAATGACAAAATTTTATGGAGACCCATCTAATCTCAAGCATAAAATATTTATCTCAACTAAGCTCCACCAACACTCATATGAAGTACGAGTAGCAACAACCCATTTCCCAACTCGGGGGCTTCTTACCAAAAAACATATCTAGAGTACCCATATCGCCAACACATGGCTACAACTAAAATTAAAGGAAATGATTCACACCAGCATATATGTTATCTCGACCAAATGACACTGTCCCTCACATGAAAATTGGGAGCAACTCGCTACCTTTCAACTAAGGGGCTCACATCCCGAACTGATTAATGGGCTTACATCCTGATCTGCTAAATAATCAGAATGGAATACAAAAAGTGGTATATGAAATACTTCTATTGTTACAAAGTAAGAGGATCAACTCAAAATGGTCAAAATCTTATTTTTATCTTAATTGCTTAGTAAAAAGACTTGATTATGCCGTGCATCGCACGGGTGTAATGCTAGTGGTTATGAAAAACACGGCATAAAAGGTCCAATGGAGAATATGGTGGCCCATATGGGCAAATGGGTTATAATGGGCTGCAATGGGCTTTAGGGCAGCCCATATGGGCAAAAGTCCATCCTGACTACAAGTATAAAAGAAGCTTTTTAGCTCACATAATTCAGATTCAGGTTCACACTTTCTCTTTCTTCCTCCCAAAACCCTAAAATCTCTCTAAATGTTCAATGTTTATACACTCAAAGGATAAATTAATGATTCTCACTCCGAATGATTTTGGGGAGAAAGACCCCCACTCCTAACGGTGCCCTTTTTTCTCAGGTTGCTATTGGATATTTAAGGCCGTGCATATATATCATCTAGCTTGGGAATCCTCGATAAGAGATTTTTTTTTTTAGCATCAAGTCTTATATATGTATTAACTCTGGACAAGATAACTTGTTTACGCTGAAAAAAAAAAAACATAATTCATATTGAGGACCTGAAGTTTTTGGTTTTGCAAATAAAATATTTCCACAGGAAATCCATCACTCGTATACTCTCTTCGTTACATAATAAATGTCGCAGTTAACTTATCAATGCTTTTAGAAAACATGCTTTACTTATTTGTACATTACTTGTGTAATGATAAAATTGCATTTATTCACTTTCCTTTTTTAAAAACACAACATTTATTTTAGAATAATTTAAAATGAAAAATGCGACATTTATTTTGATATAGTGCGATGCGAGTATCTATTTTGAAAAAGTTTATGACAAATCTCATCAACTTTCTCCCGTGACAATAAATAATTATGTTAGCTAAAATGGATGGGCAAATCCCTATAACTATAGCTTATGAATGGGTAAATGTTCCTAAGAATTCCATACCTATGAAAAACACGCTAATCAAAGTACACATTAGTAAGCAGAATAATTTCCATTTTTAATCTCACTTTATTACCAGTCAAAACAACTACCCCTCCATCCTATTATCACTTTCCATTTTTGTCTCTTCTTTAAAAAATAAATGTCTCAACTCTACATAAGAAAATAGTTATAGTGTAAGTTTATTATTGTCCAATTTCAATGTACAAATAAATAAAATACATTTAAAAAAAAAAAAGGTTAACATTGACAAGCCTATACTACAAATATTGTGGGACTGAGGGAGTATGTAGGCTAATGTAACTTGGAGATAACAAACTGTAATAATGATGCTTCACACATCAAAGTTAGGAAATGAATGCCATTTTCTATTCCAAGGGATTCAACTAGGTCAGCATGTCATCAGTCAAATCATATCCTAACTGAGGATCATTAAATAAGGAACGGAACAGGTAGATAATTTAGCCGCACCTGACCGGAACCCGTTTGTCTGTACTTGCCAATTTGCCGGCCAGGTTTGAGAAGATTCAGTAGTTGATGACGCCCAACAAAACAGGGTCCGAACGGTTTAAGAATATTTGACAAAATATATTTGGTTGATGTGGTATCTAAGAACACAACACAAACGAACCATCATTAAGATCAAAGTCGGATGTTAGTCCAACTCAGGCCCTCGAGTGTAAGAGTAAGAATACTGAGATTTAGAAGGCTTGGAATGCCTTGAATGTGTGTGAGTGTTTAGGGTTTGAGAGTAATATGGCTTACAATGTATATTTTGAACTCACCTTGTTCAAGGGGACAAAGGTCTTCTATTTATAGGCAATGGGGAGCTGCTCGCTGACGTAAGCCATGTGGTCAGCCCTAAGGGCACTTTAGTCTTTGACCGCATACACGTGTCCGCATCTGATTGGGTCTGTCAGGAAAGGAAGATTCACTGTCAGAGGCGATGTTGCTGATGTGGACAGGAGCCGTGTATTCGGCGCGGCGCATTAAATGCAATAGTAGGCCCCTGACTGAGCCGCATTAAATGTGATGGGAGTGAGCCGGCTACTTGCACGTCAGAGCCAGTAAGATAAGTTGCTCAGTAAACTTTGATATCAACCGGGAGTCTGGTGAGATAATCGGGAGTCTGGTATGAGACCGCGGTCAACATCTTGGGCGCGGTCAAAGGTATTTGACGCGGGCACGGATGGAGTGGTCATACCTCCTGCGGTCACCAAGCCAACGGTCTGGATCCCTCCGGTCTGGACTGGGATGGGCTGAGAGGAACGCGATTTTGACCTTAGGGGTCTATATGTCCGCTGTCTTGAATGTACGCTCGCTAAAAATAAGTAAATGAGAGTCGCCACGCCGTTTTAAAGGAAAACATTGAAAATCTTTTTGAAAAGAGAAAAAATGTGGGTTCGGGGGTCAAATTACATGTTGGGAAGAACTGAGAGTTCACCCAACACGCCTCGTAAACGAGTCTTTCTAACATTCAACATCCAAATCATTCATAAGCGTGTGCGATTGTGTGAGACAAAATATGTAATAAAATGCATATTAATGCTTTGTTTATTGATCAACTGAGAGAGTTACAACTTGTGAGTCATTTATACAGGAGACCACAACCTAATTACAACGAGGATAGACAGATTACAACTAGAAAATACCAGCTGCAGATTGGCTAGATCCGTCGCACGACTCAAGATCTGAAATGGCTAGATCTGTCGCACGACGAGACGTGCCATCTGCAGAGGTTTACAGGCTTACTCACAGAATGCACAAAGAGTCACCTAAGTCGAATTACATCAGAGATTCAATTCAGGGAACACATATATCAATAATCAATCATTCAAGAGGGTGTGGATATGGGATGACCCACCCTCTCTTGATGAACATGCATGATTATATTAAAATCAATTTATGAACATGCCATAACATGGAACAATGAACTATCTACATAAACAGAGAGATTGCGATTCGACATTATTAGCAGCTTGTGGATGATGGATCATGTAGATTGCATGGAGAAGGAAAATGGAGAGAGATAGAGAGAGGGAGAGAGACCGTTACCCTTGTAGTCCATAATTCTTATACTAAGTTAGGTATAAGGATCTTCAATTCAGCTGCAGGAATGAGATTTGATATCTCAGATTAGAAGTGCTAGACTTGGATCTTCAAATGTGTGTGTGAAGTGTGTATGAAGGAGAGGTGGAATGGTGTGTGAGAGAGTGAATTGAGAGAGGATTAGTGTGTGTTTGAGGAGAGAGAAGGGTTTCTGGAGAGATTTTGGCATAGTAACCTTAGAGAGACTGGAAGGGATCTAGAAATGAGAGGGGAAGGGTCCAATTTATAGGCTGCATGGAATGGCCACTTGTGTCGCACAACATAACGAGAATTGTTGGAAATGGATAACGGAAAGTTAAGTTTAACTTAACGTTGATCTAGTTTCTAACGAAAGTTCGTTATGTGTTAACGGAACTAGTTACAAATGGTAATCTACATTTGTTGTAGATTATATATATAACTCATTTAATGTCTCAAAACCATTTCCGTGTGAATGAGAAATTAATGACAAATGATTTGTAACTTAAATATTGGGTCAAAGTGTGTTTTGGGTTGGTCCCAAAATTGGTGTGGACTTGTTGTGGCTAAAGGGCTGACGAGCAGGCTGAAGAAGCTTCTGCACGGCCGTGCAAGTGTCTAGGACACGGCCGTGCACCGTGCCTTGCCTTGCCACTCGACCGTGCAGAGCCATGAACTCGACCGTGCATATTGCCTTGCACGGCCGTGCAGTTCATTGGACACGGCCGTGCAAGTGCTTTGTTATACCGAAAAGTTGTGACTTTTCAAGGGAAAAGCCACCAAACCCTTTGACTCTCTTTATATACTTCCTCCGAATTTCAATTTAAATACACAATCATTCCGAGCCTTTTACCCTCTAGAGATAGATTAACATACCCAAATCATTGCATATTGTTGCATTCAATCTTTCAAGTCCAAAGTTCTAAAACCTTGTGTTGTTCGTTAGATTAGTTATATTGGAGTGCTCCTAATAACTAATAGTAAGTCGTTTTATCTTACTAGAGTTTTGTCATACAACCGTAAGCACCAGTGCGGGACAAATAACTCTTACGGAGATTGTATTAAATACAAGACTCGACTTGAATTAGTTTGTTTTTCAATCTCCGTTACTTTTCTTTGTCGCTTTTACATTAAGTCTTAAAGAAGCCATACACAAGTTCCAACAATCGTAAGAGTTATTTGACGCTTCTTCAAGATCATCAAGATGGCAAACGAGAAAGACACCACTTCATCTAGTCAAGGGAATGTGACGCCTCCATCGCAAGGAGATACTACATTCAACAATGTTGCTCCCGCTCCTACAACTCATCACATCGGTCATGGTGAGAAACCCGCGAAATTCACCGGTGTGGATTTCAAGAGATGGCAACAGAAGATGCTCTTCTACTTGACCACCCTAAGCTTGCACCGCTTCTTAAAGGAAGATCCTCCGGCGGTAGAAAAAGGTGATCCGGACCCCCAAAGGCAAATGGCAAAGGAGGCTTGGTCTCACAGTAATTTTCTTTGTAAGAATTATATCTTAAATGGACTTGACGATGCACTATACAATGTGTATAGTACAGTCGAGTTAGCCAAGGCGTTGTGGGACACCTTGGAAAGGAAGTACAAGATCGAGGATGCCGGGTCAAAGAAATTTGTCGTCGGTAAGTATCTTGACTTTATGATGGTCGATTCCAAATCGGTAACAACTCAAGTAGATGAATTCCAAATCATTCTACATGGGCTTGATGCCGAGGGTATGATCATGAATGATCCATTTAAGGTGGCTTCTATCATTGAAAAGTTGCCTCCTTCGTGGAAGGACTTCAAGAACTATCTCAAGCATAAACGCAAGGAGATGTCCTTAGAAGACATTGTTGTTCGTCTTCAAATAGAAGAGAACAATAGAATGAATGAGGCCAAAGTTGCTAAAGGCAAGATTGAGGCTAAGGTCAATCTCGCCGAGGCTAGCACGAGTGGCACAAGAGAAAGCATTCGAAACTGCCGGGAATGCTAAGAAAGTGAAGAAGAAGACCTCTAAGAAGTTCAAGGGGTCTTGCTATAATTGTGGCAATCCGGGCCACTTGTCAAGGGATTGTCGTCTCCCGAAGAAAGAGGCGAACAATGTTGACCACATGGACCTAGACTTTGCAGCGGTTGTCTTTGAAGCCAACGTTGCAAATTTGGAGGAGAACCCTAAATCATGGTGGATAGATACCGGTGCTACCCGCCATATTTGTGGTAACAAGGAAAGTTTCTCCTCCTATACTCCCATCTCCGGAAGAAAGCTTTACATGGGAAATTCTGCGACCTCCGATGTTCAAGGCATTGGAAACGTGATTTTGAAGATGACTTCCGGAAAAGAAGTAACCTTGTTGGATGTGCCGCATGTTCCGGACATCCGTAAAAATTTGGTGTCCGGCGCTTTGCTTAGTAAGGCCGGTTTTAGACTAGTATTCGAATCCGACAAATTTGTACTAACCAAGAATGGTTTGTTTCTTGGAAAGGGTTACCTCGAGGAGGGCCTTTTTAAATTGAATGTAATGACGTGGATCCGCCAAAGTGCGATGAATAAAAGTTGTGTTTCTTACGTTTATTTGTCGGAAAGTTCTAATTTATGGCATGATAGATTAGGACATGTAAACCTCGACACCATTAAGAAATTAGCGAGACAAGATTTAATCCAAATGACTAAATCCGACTCGACTAATAGGTGCGAAGTTTGTGTTGAGGCAAAAATGACAAAATCGCCATTTAATGCCATACAAAGAGACACAACTCCTCTCGAGTTAATTCACACCGACATATGTGATTTAAAACTAGTGCAAACTCGAGGAGGTAAAAAGTACTTCATTACATTTATAGATGATTGCACTAAGTATTGCTATGTCTATCTCTTAAGAAGTAAGGATGAAGCCTTAGGGGCTTTTGAGACTTATAAGAAAGAAGTTGAGAATCAACTTAACTTGAAAATTAAGAAAATTAGAAGCGATAGAGGTGGAGAATATGAAGCACCGTTTGAAGGATTATGCTGGGAATCCGACATAATTCATCAAACAACGGCTCCATATACCCCTCAATCTAATGGAGTTGCTGAACGCAAAAACCGTACTCTCAAAGAGATGATGAACGCGCTTTTGATTAGTTCAGGCTTACCCGACAACTTGTGGGGGGAAGCAATACTCACTTCTAATTATGTTCTTAATAAAATACCCAAGAAAGGTATTGATAAAACACCCTATGAATTATGGCATAATCGTAGGCCATGTTTTAAATACCTTAAAGTGTGGGGGTGTTTGGCCAAGGTTGAAGTACCTAAGCCGAAACAAGTCAAGATTGGTCCAAAGACCATTGGATCGTATCTTTATTGGATATGCCAATAATAGTAGTGCCTACCGTTTCATAGTGCACAAATCGGACATTCCCGATATGCATGTAGGAACTACTATAGAATCAAGGAATGCGGTATTCTTTGAAAACATTTTTCCTAAGTATGCACAGAAAGATGTAGGTTCTAGTAAGAGAACATATGAGTCTACAACCGGTTCTTCTCAAATAGAAGATGAAGAACCGAGACGTAGCAAAAGGACAAGAGTGGAAAAGTCTTTTGGTCCTGATTTTATATCTTACATGTTAGAAAACGAACCAAAGAATCGTTAAAGAAGCTTTATCCGGTCCGGATAGTTCGTTCTGGAAAGAAGCTATTAACAACGAAATTGAATCCATAATGCTCAACAACACTTGGGAATTAGTTGATCTCCCTCCAGGTTGCAAACCATTAGGTTGCAAATGGATCCTTAAAAGGAAGTATAAGGTGGATGGATCAATCGATAAGTACAAAGCTAGGCTAGTTGCCAAAGGCTTTAGACAGAAAGAGGGATATGATTTCTTTGATACATACTCCCCTGTCACAAGGATCACATCAATTCGTGTTCTCATAGCTATTGCAGCTAGCCATAATCTTGAGATACACCAAATGGATGTGAAGACTGCTTTCCTAAATGGAGAACTTGATGAAGAAATTTACATGGAACAACCCGAAGGGTTTGTGGTTCCTGGTAAAGAAAGGAAGGTGTGTAAACTCGTAAAGTCCTTGTATGGACTAAAACAAGCACCTAAACAATGGCATGAGAAGTTCGATAGAACCATGTTATCGAATGGATTCAAGATCAATGAATGTGACAAGTGTGTCTACATTAAAGGAACATCTGAATCATTCGTTATCGTTTGTCTTTATGTAGACGACATGCTCATAATGGGAAGTAATCATGATTTGATCATGAATACCAAAGGCATGTTAAAGAAGAACTTTGACATGAAAGACATGGGGTTAGGCGATGTAATATTAGGGATAAAGATCTCTAGAACATCCTGAAGGATTAGTTCTTTCACAATCCCATTACCTAGAGAATGTTCTTCGGAAATTCAATGTCTTTGATGACCCTCCGGCTAAGACACTGTAGACTTGGCTCTACATTTAGCCAAGAACAAAGGGGAACCAGTTTCTCAACTGGAATATGCAAGAATAATTGGCGATGCGATGTACTTAACGAATTGTACTCGTCCGGACATTGCATATTCGGTAAGCAAACTAAGTAGGTTCACAAGCAATCCTAGTACCGATCATTGGAAAGCACTAATGAGAGTACTAAGATATTTAAAGTATACATTAAAACCATGGGATACTTTACAATAAATATCCAGCAGATTAGAAGGATCTTGTGATGCCAATTGGATATCGGACACGAAAGACTCTAAGTCCACAAGTGGATATGTATTCACAATAGGTGGAGGAGCGAGTGTCATGGAAATCCTCCAAACAAACATGTATAGCCGGATCCACGATGGAATCGAGTTTATAGCTTTGGATAAAGGCCGGGGAAGAAGCAGAATGGCTTAAGAACTTCCTGGAGGATATTCCTTGTTGGAGCAAACCTACTCGCTTTGTACTAATCCATTGTGATAGTCAATCGGCAATTGGAAGGGCACGTATAGTATGTACAATGGTAAGTCTAGACATATTCGTCGTAGACACAATACCATTAGACAGTTGATCAAGAATGGCGTTATCACCATTGATTATGTAAAATCATGTGATAACTTAGCGGATCCATTTACCAAAGGTATAAATAGAGATCAACTGTATAAGCTGTTAAGGGGAATGGGTTTAAAACCCACAACAAAAGAACTTATAGCGGACACTCAACCTTGAGAAATGGAGATCCCAGGCCCTTGGTTCAATGAGACAACCAAGTTATAAGTTCTAGTAGAGTTACTTGGAAACAACAACTCGGTTTATTAACCTAGAGATGTTGAATACTCATTCCCAGAACATCCAAGTACAAGCACATGCAGCAGTGGTAAGGTTAAGTTGAGAAAACTTTTAATGATTTCTATACCTACGGGTGGAGTAGTGCATGATACTCCTTATAGTGAGAATCACCTATATAAGTGAGAGGTAATAAGGCCGCCTCTAAATGAACGCTTATGAATGAGATACGGTCCAGGGCCAAAAATGGACAAAACGTGAGAACAACAATTGTTAGAGCTGTTATTATGTGAGTATTATTGTCTTGGTATACACCCGACAGTCACTGGTTCAAAGCGACTCGCTACCAAATGGCTAGTATATCCGATAATATTTCACTAGGGAAGATTCAAGGCCACAAGCTATCTATCCCGATGTAATAATAGTTCGCCGGAACTTTGGACGAATTTGCATACATGCATTAATTGTCATTCATGTGGGGGATTGTTGGAAATGGATAACGGAAAGTTAAGTTTAACTTAACGTTGATCTAGTTTCTAACGAAAGTTCGTTATGTGTTAACGGAACTAGTTACAAATGGTAATCTACATTTGTTGTAGATTATATATATAACTCATTTAATGTCTCAAAACCATTTCCGTGTGAATGAGAAATTAATGACAAATGATTTGTAACTTAAATATTGGGTCAAAGTGTGTTTTGGGTTGGTCCCAAAATTGGTGTGGACTTGTTGTGGCTAAAGGGCTGACGAGCAGGCTGAAGAAGCTTCTGCACGGCCGTGCAAGTGTCTAGGACACGGCCGTGCACCGTGCCTTGCCTTGCCACTCGACCGTGCAGAGCCATGAACTCGACCGTGCATATTGCCTTGCACGGCCGTGCAGTTCATTGGACACGGCCGTGCAAGTGCTGTTATACCCGAAAAGTTGTGACTTTTCAAGGGAAAAGCCACCAAACCCTTTGACTCTCTTTATATACTTCCCCTCCGAATTTCAATTTAAATACACAGTCATTCTGAGCCTTTTACCCTCTAGAGAGATAGATTAACATACCCAAATCATTGCATATTGTTGCATTCAATCTTTCAAGTCCAAAGTTCTAAAACCTTGTGTTGTTCGTTAGATTAGTTATATTGGAGTGCTCCTTATAACTAATAGTAAGTCGTTTTATCTTACTAGAGTTTTGTCATACAACCGTAAGCACCAGTGCGGGACAAATAACTCTTACGGAGATTGTATTAAATACAAGACTCGACTTGAATTAGTTTGTTTTTCAATCTCCGTTACTTTTGCTGTCAGTTTTTCTGTTAAGTCTTAAAGAAGCCATACACAAGTTCCAACAAACCATTTTCCTTCTAGAAACCTGCAAGGTGGCAGACTGGAATGATCGATATGGCTTGTTGTGTCGCACGACAGAAGGAGGCATAACCGTTTTCCTTCTAGAAACATGCAAGGTGGCGAATTCTGGACCCTTCCTGGATAATACCTAATAGGTCCAAACAGAATTAATACCCCAAAGGTCCTTTTGCATGGGAAAAAGACCGAAAGGTACTTCCTTAGCAAGAAACTTATAAAAAGTTCCCGAAAGCCTCGGAATGGACCGAAAATTTACCAAAACGCTTCCTAGCGCACTTTCATTGAGTAAATGGCACTTTTATTAGGTCGCGAGTTGGATTGGGGTACTCACAGAGCCCCTCGGCAACGTCACTTATGGAAGAAGTGAGGTTGTCGATAAGAAGGATCCCAATCTTGACGAGCGAAAGATGGGAAAGATGGACCAGAATGGTCGAATGGCTGGGTATGCTGGGGATATGGCAAATGATTGATGCGATTGGATGGCTGGACCTCTAGAGAAAGGATTCCTACGTATCCCCAAAAGGGAATCAAGCCAGATTGTAGTTCGAAAAAAGCGAGAACGTGTGGTGCCTCAAACCGAAGAAAGACCAAAATGGTCAAATGGCTGGACCTCTCGAGAAAGGATTCCTACGTATCCCTAGGAGGGAATCAAGACGGATCGTAGTTTGAAGAAGTAACTATTGGGGGAAGTCGCCCGGAGATTTGACTATGAGAGATATATAGGAAAATGCCAGGGCAAAATGGTAGTGCAAGTAGAGATATGTTTTCATACCTTTGCTGTGCTTACCTGTAGCTACCGGAAGAGCTGAGACTACGACTGATGATGATGATTTTCCATCCAACACGGGATTTTGATGATGATTCGCCATCCAACACAGACTTTTGATGATGATCCGCCGTCCAACACAGGCTTCTGATGATGATTCGCCGTCCAACATGGGCTTTTGATGAGGAATCGCCGTCCAAAACGAGATTTTGATGATGAATCGCTGTCCAACATGGGCATTTGACGATGATTTGCCGTACAACACGGGCCTTGATGAGGAATCGCCGTCCAACACGGGCATTTGATGATGATTCTGATGAGCACTATTGCTTGGAGATTGAGGCAGCTGAAACTCTTTCAAACAATGCTGATGAACCCGAAGATGATGAGACTGATGAAGATGATGAAGGCAGAATATGCCACCTGCAGGATTTGAAATATTGGTATAGATTGTGATTTGAGGAGCAACTCCTATGATCAGATTATGATCATTTGATTATTGTACCCTGTGGGAGGGGGGAAACAAAACACTCTAGGCACTTTGCAAGGATTTGAACTCAATTATTATTAATTTTATGCATTATTAATCTTGATGCACGAGTCCATCTCGGCTGGGGATGAAAATGGAGTGAGAATTTTGCATGGCTCGACGAGCTGATATGTATATGTAGCAAATG
The DNA here is from genome assembly GCA_022495995.1 of Adenophora triphylla var. japonica. Taxonomy (NCBI): domain Eukaryota; kingdom Viridiplantae; phylum Streptophyta; class Magnoliopsida; order Asterales; family Campanulaceae; genus Adenophora; species Adenophora triphylla. The sequence continues at coordinate 381,912 of JAFEMH010000395.1, forward strand.
ATGGATTGTGTATGGGATGAATGTATATATGTATGATGATGTATGGGTTGTGAACCCTCTCCCATATATTCAAGAAGTGTATGAGTGATGGATGATATGGTGCAGCCTAGGCAAGTCGGGGATGCTCCCGGGTGAGTGCAAATTGCAGTAAGTTGATTATCGTTGATAAGAACAAAGTGTATCGCGCGCCCGAAACGACAAGTAGCAGAGAAAGTGCAGAGAATGCCCTGGCTTCGAAAAGATGACTAGGAGAAGCCCAGGTTTTGAGGAGGTGACTTGGCGAAGCCCCAGTTGGTAATGTAAAGCAATCCTGAAGTGAATCTGATAAGGAATGAATCCATTATATATCAAAGTGAAGAACCCAACGTGGATCGAGGTGACTTGGTGAAGCCCCAGCTTGAAGAGATCCAATGCAGCCTTATTACAGACAGAATCAACATGTGGCCAAAGAGGCAACCCATCATTTTAGACCTTAGTCAATCAGTCATTGGAAAAGACTCGAAAATGTATACGTGCAGGGGCACATCTTTCGAAAAGTGGGAATGAATCCCAATTTTGTGTAACACACTCACTTTGGGTTTGACTCTTTTGAGAGAGTATAAACATAATGAGGTGTGGAAAAGTGTATGGAAGCCCCTGCTGACAGAAAGACAATGTTTGGCTCTATATTCCTAGAATGTAGAAAGAGAAGACTTGTCGAGACATTTGAAACTTGTCTTATTCATGATGATCACAAGACTACTTAAAACCCTTTATTGATGTTCGGGTTATTCAACCACTAAGCTTGATATGAAGAAATATTTTGACTAATCACGAGGAGAAAACCAACTAATATCGAGAATTGAATTTGGAAAGATGGAAAGAGAGTCTGTGTATAGGGACGGCCATTGATGAGACCGAACTTTCTAAGATTTGAATATGTTTGTGACCGGACCATTTCTGGTTTCCTACGTTCCCCACATGGCGAGGAGCTCAGGTCGCCGTAGTTTGGGCTTATTCCGAATGAAAAGAGAAGGAAATGTGAAAATTCGAGATTTTGAGGACCTTTGAGGATTTTCTGAGAATCGAAGCATTGAAGAACATGTCTCCTTGGAGTGTCATCGAAAGACATGGATGTGAAGCCCCAGTGAGTCATTCACGGGAAGTGTTTGTGGAGAAGACAAGAAATATGCTCACACGAAATATCAAATGAATTGTATTTGCACAATCTCTGATTGATGATCTTGAACTATGGATTTGGCTCTCACTTATGCAAGCAATGAAGCATTAATTTGATTTAGATCTAGATGAGATTAGAATAAAACTGCTATCCGGTAGGAATTGTAGCTGGGTTTCAGGCTTCGATCGGCCATCAGGTGATTTGGAATATTGTTTGCATCATTACCTCTTAGGATGAGAGGTAAGCTGGGCTTTTTACTGACTGAACCTCTAAAGATGAGAGGTTCGCTTGCAAGGATGTGTTTAGGATCTCTATGGCGAGGAGATTGATTTCCTCTAAGAATGAGAGGTCAATTCTTGACTTTGGTCAAAGACAAGGGTAATGGTAATGGGAATATCCTCTAAAAATGAGAGAATGGCTTGGGATTGCGTGGTGGATGATGGTGAGAGGAAATCAAAGCTAGCGAGAGCTTTTGTGAACTTGCGAGAATTCGGGCTCCTTTTGAATATTGGAGAGCCTCTTGAGAAATCGAGGACTTTGGGAGATTTAGGAGGATTCAACATCCTTTTGAGAATTGGAAAGTCTCTTGAGAAGTTAAGGACTTTTAGTGAAATTGTGAGGATTTAAAATCCTTCTTTTGAGAATTTGGAAGGCCTCTTGAGGAGTCGAGGATTATATCTGTCCTTCCTTCATGACTTGAGTATTTTATGCACCACCGATTCTCGAAGCTAACTTCTTGGCATTGCTTGGACTTCTCTCAGCAAGGAGCAAAGATGATGGCTAAACAGGGTTTCAAAACATTCCAATCTTGAAATGAAAGGGTATTTTTTAGTGAGGGTGAGGTAATGACTTCCCTAGGGTGAAAGGCTTCAACCGCAATCTCTACCGGATGACCTAAACGAGATTAAGGCTTTATTGCTTGCTTAAGATTAATTCTTGGAGAATAATGCAAATTCATTGAGCAACGGAATGATGAGGATGATAAAAGAGATGTGAGCATATGAAATGCGATATGGGGAATTGATGAGCCCCAATTTGAGAAGGATATCAGTTGATTTTCTCACTTTGATTAATTCAAATATTAATTATTTCAATGACTTATTGATTGAGCAACACAAGTGATCATATGGAATAAAACCATTTCAATTAAGTGTAATGTGGGTGTGCAATTGATGTCTCGAGTCTAGCAAGAAGAGAAATAAAGACTTTTATTACTGAAATAAAACAGACCCAACAGACTCGAACCCAAAAGGAACATTCATTAATGGAAAGAAAGACAGTCTAGACCCTACGATGACTGATTGACTTCAACTTTGGACGGGAGGGCCCATTGACTTCTGTTGATATCACGGAAGAGGGTTGGTGACAAAATTGGGGCGAGCCTTCTCAACCTTGCCCTCATCGACAAGCTTTTGGATGAGTACCTTCAGAGGGTTGCAATTATTGGTGACATGGCCGAGATACTGATGGTATCGGCAGTACTTGCTTGCATCCAGATTGGGATTGTGTTTAACAGGGTTATAATTATCGAGGGGCTTGATCATCCCAGTCTTAACCAAACCATTAAACGCCTCCTCAGTAGTCATGCCAAGATCATCATACTTCATCTTTTGGCGAGGCTGAAATTTTCCGCTGCTTTGACCAGTGCTTCCTCCCTGAAGGCTGTTGATACTATTGTCTTTCGGGACTAGGGAAACTGGATTGACCATCCTGTAATGATAACCACTACCATTATCGGCCTTGACATCTGGAGTAAGATTGAAAAGTCAATTCTCGCTACGAGCTCCCATGCCTACCATTTCCCTTAAATCGGGGTACCAACCATTTCCAATAGCTTCACGAAGAACCGGCTTCACACATGAGAGAAAGATGTCCTTTTGATCCTGCAAAGGGATTGGCTCAGAAAGCTCATTCAACTTAACATTCCATCTCTTGAAGAAATCAATGATCGACTCCTCACTTTTCTGGATTGTGCCAACCAGATCATCTCTAGTTGTTCGCCACTCGAGGTTTCCACGGTACTTTTCAAAAAGGCTTTAGTGATCTGACTCCAAGTAGATCGAGCTTCTGGCTTTAGGGTTAGAAACCATGTCAAGGCAGGACCCTTGAGTGTGAGATGAAAGCGCTGAGCCATAAACTCGGGAGTACAACCCATCGCTCCCATAGTCATCACATATGTGTCAACATGAGTTTTCGGACATGCCGTCCCATCAAACTCCATCTTAGGCATTTTGAACTTGTGGAGGAGAGGTTTTACTTGTCCCGGATCAACCACTTTAAGTCCACTTGATCCTATAGTCAATCTGTCGATCTGCTGCTGCATTTGTTTCAACAACATAGCCACTCCTGGAGTCATCCTGGGAAGCTGAGGAATAATGGGCGACACAGTCGAGGAGGGCACAGAGCTGGCCGACTGGAAGGAAGAGTTCCCAAAAGCATGTGTTGTAGCTGGAGGAAAACCAAAGGTGCTTGGTACATTCAAGCTGCTATCAAACGGGCCGATCGAGCTAGGAAGCTGAGCATTCTGTACTGAAGGACCTCAAAATGAAGTACTAGCGGTCACATACGGAACTGAACCAAGACCAAGAGATGCACCTATCATAGGCTGAGAGAAACCACCCTAAAACTGGGACTGATTAAACTGAGGCTGTAGAAAACCTTCACGGTTAAACTGGTTGCCAGAGAACTGATACTGAGAACCATCCTGTACTCGAGGACCTTGGAATTGACAATACTGGAAGTTGCCTTGCTGCTGAGAGCTTGGAACCCAAAAACCCTGAGAGCTTTGCTGAAACTGCGGTTGATAACCACTTGAAAACTGCAATCCAAATTGGGTTGGAGGCCTAGAAGCATTAGGCACAGGGGAAGATGTCAAGTCATAGAAGCTTGGTTGTGGTCCACCAAAACTACCTTGAGAGTTCAACGGTAGCCCCTGATTCTGAGTTTGATGAACAGGAAGGGGTGTAGCATTATAAGTAGGTTAAAAAGGGAGGGAAACATTCTCGGCCCCTGAATCGGTATCATAAGCCTCGGTGATCTCCTCATAAGAATCATCTTCACGACGAATGACAACAATCCCTCGGACACGCATTGCTTCCACAAACCTAGCATGCGTTTCCTCTTCTCTAGCCTTAGCAGCTTGGGCGAGCAATTGAGCCTCGCGCTCACGAGCCAAGGCGGCCTCAAGAGTAACTCTCAATTCCTCCACGGACAAATCATTCAAACCCGGCTGACCCGTAGCAGATGAACCTCCAGACTGGGCGGACGACACATTCTCTGCACTAAACATCTCAGATTCTGAATCAGGAAGAGACCACTCGGACACTGCAACTGCCTCAAAGACATGAACCAAACGAGCGCTGGGAATCAGAGCACGCACCCAACTTGCCATAACTGCAGAGGTGGATAGGGGTCGATAAGGTGGTAGAGGAAAGAACCTTGAGAAGGTATGGGAGAAGGAGGAATATGAAAGGAGATGGACTCATGCAAGCATTTTATTCGTGTTCAAGTAAGTCCTAGGAATGGTTGGAAAAGGATAAACCTTTATTCACGCCATCTAAACCTCGGGGGAACCTAGGGACACACCATCCAAAAATACACCAAATGTATTGATCAAACATAAATAATAGGCAATAATACCTAAATAAAACCGAAGCATTTGTGGGACGGACGAGCAATCCCAATTTCTGGGGAAAATTGGACAGCATGACGGCTATTCCTGAGGAATTTCAAGGAAAAATCCGGCATGACCTCTCGTCGGTGCACGTTAACAAGGAGAAATGATCTCTCATTAGAACATGTCGTGAGAGCGACATGTCCATACATGAAACCATGTTACGTTGGCAACATGCCCATACGTGCTAGGTTTTGAGATAGGTACGAATGCCTATTATAATTTTTGAACAATTCATTTTAGTATATTTTGAAAACATTGTGTCAAAAACCAACCGTTGGGTAAGTTGAAAAAGTGTGGTTCCACCTATGATGCTCTAGAGGGAAAGGATTGATATTAGGCGCTCAAGCGTAGGCGACATACATCACCGTCCGCGATGCCGTCAATTGCACCAAATGGCTCTAGATCTAGTGATGTAGTATGCGGATGACTAGATTCCTTTATTTGCGAAAATAATTTTTTGGATTTTTTTTTTTTACTTTTATTTGAAAAGGGGGAATAAAAGGAAAACAACACACACTAAACCCCACAGAGTAAAATAATCAAAATGATCATAATCTTTGATCATGGGGACTGCCCACAATCACAATCTGGACATATCTGCACACTGGCCAACTCTATCGCGTGACACAAGATAGACTTGGCTCCATATGTCGCACGACTAAGAAGGCCAGGTTTCCAGAACCAAAAGGCAGAACCAGCCCCAGCCTCCAAGCAAATGCCACAGCTCAACATCAAGCACCAGCACCACAGAACAGGAAGCATGGAAGAAAAGGAAAACCACAAAGCATACAAAATGCAAATATCACATAATATCACACACAATGCACACACAAATGAACAAATTGGATGTTGAACAAGAACGAAAGCTTGACCCACTTTTGAAAACCAGTTTCAAGTCCCCAGCAGAGTCGCCAGCCAATGAATGTACGCTCGCTAAAATTAAGTAAATGAGAGTCGCCACGCCGTTTTAAAGGAAAACATTGAAAACCTTTTTGAAAAGAGAAAAATGTGGGTTTGGGGGTCAGATTACATGTTGGGAAGAACTGGGAGTTCACCCAACACACCTCGTAAACGAGTCTTTCTAACATTCAACATCCAAAATCATTCATAATTGTGTGCGATTGTGTGAGACAAAATATGTAATAAAATGCATATTAATGATTTGTTTACTGATCAACTGAAAGAGTTACAACTTGTGAGTCATTTATACAGGAGACCACAACCTGATTACAATGAGGATAGACAGATTACAACTGAAAAATGCCAGCTGCAGATTGGCTAGATCCGTTGCACGACTCAGGATCTGAAATGGCTAGATCCGTCGCATGACGAGACGTGCCATCTGCAGAGGTTTACAGAGCTTACTCACAGAATGCACAAAGGGTCACTTAAGTCGAATTACATCAGAGATTCAATTCAGGGAACACATATATCAATAATCAATCATTCAAGAGGGTGTGGATATGGGATGATCCACCCTCTCTTGATAAACATGCACGATTATATCAAAATCAATTTATGAACATGCCATAACATGGAACAATGAACTATCCACATAAACAGAGATTTAACCAGAGAGATTGCGGTTCGACATCATTAGTAGCTTGTGCATGATGGATCATGTAGATTGCATGGAGAAGGAAAATGGAGAGAGATAGAGAGAGAGGGATAGAGATCGTTACCCTTGTAGTCCACAATCCTTATACCAAGTTAGGTATAAGGATCTTCAATTTAGCTGCAGGAATGAGATTTGAAATCTCAGATTAGAAGTGCTAGACTTTGATCTTCAAATGTATGTGTGAAGTGTTTATGAAAGAGAGGTGGAAAGGTGTGTGAGAGAGTGAATTGAGAGGGAATTAGTGTGTGTTTGAGGAGAGAGAAGGGTTTCTGGAGAGATTTTGACAGATTGACCTTAGGAAGACTGGAAGGGGTCTAGAAATGAGAGGGGAAGCGTCCAATTTATAGGCTGCATGGAATGGCCACTTGTGTCACACGACATAATGAGAATAACCGTTTTCCTTCTAGAAACCTGCAAGGTGGCAGACTGGAATGATCGACATGGCTTGTTGTGTCGCACGACAGAAGGAGGCATAACCGTTTTTCTTCTAGAAACATGCAAGGTGGCAAATTCTGGACCCTTCCTGGATAATACCTTATAGGTACAAACATAATTAATACCCCAAAGTTCCTTCTATATGGGAAAAAGACCGAAAGGTACTTCCTTAGCAAGAAACTTATAAAAAGTTCCCGGAAGCCTCGAAATGGACCGTAAATTTACCAAAACGCCCCCTAGCGCAGTTTTATTGAGTAAAAGGTACTTTTATTAGGTCGCGAGTTGGATTGGGGTACTCACAGGTCTTGACTCTGGCGGTTTAGGGAACGCCACGCCATACTGCATTTGGACCAGATCGAGCTTGGGCCCGGTCTAGCCGGTCCGAGCTTATCAGTGGCCCCTAGCTCTAAGTGAATGATTATTTATGGTCTGAGCGAGTAATACCCAACTGGATACATTCCCGCTAATGGTCCAGGTAAAAAACAGGGTCGCACTTCTTTTGTCTTTATTTTTCTCAAATTCACCTAAAGTGTCGAACTACGGTGACCTGAGCCCCTTAGTCCAATTGTAAAAGGGGAACGTAGGCAGCCATCATTGGTTCGGTCTAAAAAAATACAATAAGCATCAATTGCTTGTGTTTCGAAAAACTCTTTTTCATTTAACCTACAAATTCATTACGGTTAAAAAAATCTTTGATGAGTTCAAGCACGGTCAACTCTTGACTCGCTACACGCTAGCAAAACTACAATAAAACATTAATCCGTTAATGTGTCCGCAATGACAATGGGTGGATACTCTGGACAGCAAGGTCAACCTAGTTTCCCGTACTTGGTCCTTCATCCTTCTTCCCCTTCCCTTTCCCACGGCGAGTGTTCTTCACCTTCACAGGGAATATTCCGATAGTCTTTCTACCTGGCTCAGGGACCCTTCCCGATGCCTCCGTCAAGCCTGTAGCATTCAAAGCAGCCCTTTCCCTAGCTCTGTCTCGAGCTGCCTCACTTCTAGCCATCATGACCGTGCTTTGATTGGCCTCCCGATCAGCATTGGCCTCATAGTTAGCCATGTCGTTCCCAGTATGATTCCCAGGGTTAGCTCCCGCTTCAGTCCTCCTCAAGGTCGAGCTGTCAAGGTAATCAGCACCCAACAGCTCACTCCGTCTCCACAAAATAGACATCTGTGTCTCCCCTATACACTCTTCGTACCAGTTCAGATACTGCATCGACAGAACAGTACCCCCTCTCCGGTGAAAGAGAACCCTGGAAGGAAAGGACGTGTATTGCCACCACCGTGTGAGCAGCAATAGCGTCGAAGGATCTTCCATCAACAGAGATCCCACCTCGAAGGTAGCAGCATGAACTAAACCCGTCACGGCACTCCTCGGCTCCCCGTCTTCGTCGCGGAGTAACCAACGATGGAATGTAGAAGGACGTCTGAGACAGCCCCGACACTCTAACAACTAAGTGACCCTCCTGAGCGGTCCGATAAGTCTGTAACTTCCAGTGGGGAACCCACCATCGCAAGTGATGCGTGCGGAGTCTGGCCATCCAGAGCTCCAACGCAGCCTGATTGCCCCCTATCACCAAAGGACGTCGAGAGAAGGACCAAGCGTCACAAGACATTGGCACCTCGGGCATCATCTGTAGTCTCTCCCTCAACCACATGGTAAGTATAGCGGGACTCCCTCCCCACATGTATCGGCTACCGGTCGCCATCCGACCTATGCCCAGGAACGTCTCGGCCAAGACCAATGGCACAATGTCTCCCCCGCTCTGGAACTGCCTCACCAGGTCCATTACACTGTGATGGCACACACCCAGGGACGTGAACGTGAACAGAGTAGCGATCGCGCATAGAGCAAATGCGTCCCATGCAAAGAAGCTCCCCTCAGCTCCGGCAAATCTTTCGGGCAGTCCCGAAATGTCAACATAATCAGTATTCAGTATCAGCATCCCGTATGCTTCTCCAGCCGAGATACCAAGTAGAGACACTAGCTTCTCAACAGTGGCCATGCCACCAGCATACAGAAGAACTAGCTGTTCCATCTCAGGTCCTCCCAGAATGGCCCGGAAATCTTCAAACGTAGTAGTGATTTCATTGTACGAAAAGTTGTACACATTCCTTCATACGTCCCAGAAACGAGACGCGGCTCTCAAAAGATCCCAATCTGGCATAAGCTCCTTCAAAGCCCAAACAGATTTCATCCCGTAACAGCCTTCGAAAAACCTCTTGTTTTGCCTTGTGTGGTTCCGTACCCACGACTGGAAGTGTTCCAAGTATCGCTCTTGCATCCAAGACGATAGCTTAGGAAAGGGAGCCATGGAAACTGAAGGAAACCTTAGAAACTTGAGAGAATTCAGCTAACTGATCAGAGGTGAATGCACAGTTCTTAACAAATTGCAAAGCTGAAACTGCAATTTAAAAGACTCTGGAAATTCACTCTCAGTCCGGCCAGACTTCCCTTGCAGGTGACCTGGTCAACTCTGCAGCCAGCTGCTCTTAAATTGGAAGCAATTCCAAACAACGCCCTGTTCATGCCTTATGAATCTGCGTGCTGCCCCTGGTTTCATTTAACCAATGTCAATATCCCTTCCGCCCCGGGCTCGTGCAACAGTGCAATTAATTAATTATCAGTGCATATAGGCATAATTTTTGACCCGTTCAATTTTTTTATGCATGTTTCATATTATTTATTTTTGATTAACCTACTTCCTTATTTGCCGAAAATAAAAGAAGGTGATCACAGAATAAATGTGCGAAGAACAGGTTCCGCCCCACGGGCGCCTTTTCAAATACAGTTCAAGTCAAATCGTTCCAGACGATACATACATTTTGCCTAAAAAAAAGCAGTAAAGGAGGACTACTCCGAGTCCTGCTCGTCATCCAAGCACTCGATGCACTGCTCCGCAGCTGCCGAATCCGTCGCAAACAGATAATCCCCGAATTCCTCCAGGCGGTAATATGCAAAAGGCCTCCTCGGCGTCTACAAACTCGAGGACTCTCCCTTCTCATGCCTCGAGTGCGAAGAGGGATGAGCTCCAAACTCAGCTGTTCCGCCCGCGAACTGGCCAAATCCCTGTGCAAAGTCTGCTCCACCAGCCGTGGGAGCAGGCAAACCTCTTGGCCTAGATGGCCTCGGCTCACGGACATCCACGCTCCTCCGGGAACTGCACCTCATGAACGCCATGATCCTCCTAGCGTAGGCGGCCCACCCGTCCACCAGTCTCATAGCCTCGTTGTACATACGGCCAGACACATGCGAACCAGGAAAGTCATCAAAAGGACAAGCAGAAAGTACAGATGCAACATTTGCAGAATGCTACTATCAAATGCAGAAATCAAAAAGGTGCTCACCGAAGCATTAGGGTCAACCCTGTACTGAGGTCTCGGCTCATCCGGGATCGGGATCACTAGCCGCCTGTGCGAACCATCTAGCCCCTCGTACGCCAGCCTAGCACGTGGGAGCGGGAGATCTCGGGGATATCCAGGGCCCTCGCCCTCCCTGTGCTGCACCTGTGGGCTCCTCAGCCTCATCCTCAAGAAAGTCTCATAGTCGGCCCCCGCTATGATGTACTCGGTATAGAACACGCCCTGTCTATACCTCTCCAACTCGTCCATCGGCATCGACAGAGGATGCTGCATGTGCATAGGAGGATCCACCGGCACCATCGGAATGGACCCCGGGCCATGCTGACGGGTCACCCTCTCCCCCAGATACATAACATCGCAATGAAGTCCCACCAGGAGCTTCCGCCGCCGCGTAACCTCACTAGCAACCTGAACCGCGATAGCGTGGAACTGACTCCACCAGGTCAGCTGGATCCTCTCAGTGAACTCCCGGTTCAGGGCCTGGGACACCTCCTCGTACGTCAGTCGAGTGCCCACTCTCGACGAGACCGCTTTCTTCGCCCTCTTCTGCCAAACAATCAAGGCGGGGAACAGGGGTCGATACGCCTCCCTAATGTCCCACTGCTGCGGACTGAACACCTCATAGCACCAGACCTGTCAAGCAAATGGAAAGTTATGTCAGCTATAGAGCAGATACATACGAGTACATAAATGAGACAAGGAAGAGAAAAAGACGTGAACTTACATCCAGAGCAAGCGAGAAACAGCTCAGGGAGTTCTCCTCTCCCCGCGAGAATCTGTCCAGGGAATGGTAGAGCTCGGTCAGTCCAGCCTCCCCCCATGCATACCCCCTCACGACATCCAAGTCTGTCAGCGACCCGAGCAGAGGGAAGTGACAGGATGTGTCAGAATTCGGGAACAAAGTCGCTGACAACGCGAACCAAATGAACCCTCGAGCCAGGCGCTCCACGGTAATCCTCAAAGATTCAGCCAAATAATCTGCGATACCCGCCTCCAGATGCCTCTCCATCGGCCTGTACCGAATGCCTAAGCCCCTGGCATCAGTAATATCAAAACCCAGCAGCTCAGACAACTGCCCCGGGGTATAACCATCCACCCACACCAGCGTGTTGCCATAGGTCGGCAACCCGGTGATAGCAGCAAAATCAGTGGGAGTCACCGTTGCCTCCCCCATCTGAAATCAAAAGTGTGGGTCGTATCCCACCAGTACTCGCTCAAAGCCACGTACATGGACCTTCCCTCTGCGTCACAGCTATCGCAGCTACCGCACTGATGAATCCAGCCAATCCGGAGTCAAGCACCAGCTGCCGTGGACTCCTCTCTCCCTCTCGACCATCATCCGGGAATACCTCCCATAGCGCTCACACTGCCTCAAAGGCTCCCTGACTCTTCTGGTTGTGGACGTCAACCATCCCTTGCCCCTGCAGGTGAACATAGCAAGAATACATCAATACAGAAGCAACGTCAACAGAATGCACGAATGCATGTCAAAAGGATGCAATGCAGATACGGTTCTCATTCATTTCCTAACATATATTTCCATCATTTTGAAAACTCCGTCGAAACCGGAACTTTCAAAGCATTTCGAAAACTCCGTCGAATCCGGAACTTTCAAAGCACTCCGAAAACTCCGTCGAAATCGAAACTTTCAAAGCACTCCGAAAACTCCGTCGAAACCAGAACTTTCAAAGCACTTCGAAAACTCCATCGAAACCGGAACTTTCAAAACCCTTCGAAAACTCCGTCAAATCCGAAACTTTCAAAGCATTTCGAAAACTCCGTCGAATCCGGAACTTTCAAAGCATTTCGAATGGTCCGAACCAACCAATTTCTTTCATCATCGGTCCTTCCATGACGAGCCATTGGTTCCCAATCACCTTCCATAGCAATTTTCCTTCACAAATATGAGCAAATCTCACAATTTGGGGTGAAAATTCTCTCTTCCTTTCTCTCTTCCTCGTCGGAAATGAAGGTGGAAATGGCTTGGTTTGCGTCGGACTTGGAGCTGATTTGAATCTGGTCAAACTCAGTCCAAGTCCGGTCGAACTCTTAGTGCAATTTAAAAGATTCCTTCCAATTCAGCCCCTCAACTTTTGGCAGTTCCAATTTTACTCCTTTTGGCCCCCAAAAGTGTAAAATTTCCCCCAGTTAGACATTTCTAACACCCCATTCCCCGAGGATAAATTCTCAGTTAGTTTTCACTAACGCTCGTCTCCAGATGTTAAATTCCCAGTTAGTTTTCACTAACGCTCGTCTCCAGACGTTAAATTCCCAGTTAGTTTTCACTAACGCTCGTCTCCAGACGTTAAATTCCCAGTTAGTTTTCACTAACGCTCGTCTCCAGACGTTAAATTCCCAGTTAGTTTTCACTAATGCTCGTCTCCAGACGTTAAATTCCCAGTTAGTTTCCACTAACGCTCGTCTCTAGACGTTAAATTCCCAGTCGACGTTTGACATTCAAACGCTCGCGTCAGTCTCCAGATGTTAAATTCAATCCTCAGTTGACGTTTGACATTCAAATGCTCAATCCCGTCTCCGGACATTCCAGTTACAACTCCATCTCCCGACGTTAAAATTTCTAGTGGTTTTCACCATCATTCACCTCCCCGATCGCCAGTCGTAAGCCCGATCGTTCCACCTCAGCGACAATCATGGTAAGCCCGCACAACAATCCCTCTTCGGCCATCAAGGTAAGCCCAAATGTTCATCCCCAGCAGGATTCTAAAGAAGAAACGTCGATCCTTCCGAGTTGTTAATAACGCCAGTTTAACATAACCGTTCCCATCATTGCCATCCCATCGCCAGCAGGATAAACCTGGCCATCATCGTAAGCCCAGCACTCAAGGCACGAATGCCTTCGTCTTAGGATAAGCGTATCCTCGTTCACTCCGGTTTGAGGCGCCACATGCCCTCGTATGTTTCAGCAACTCCGGTTTGAGGTGCCACACACCCTCGTATGATCCAGCAACTCCGGTCTGAGGCGCCACACGCCCTCGTAAGTATCAGTAACCCTGGTCTGAGGCGCCACAAGCCCTCGAAGGTTTCAGAAGTCCCAGGTTCAGACGCCTCACAATAGTCTCCATTCAGGTTCCGGTACCTCGCAATGGTCTCATTCAGGTTTAGACGCCTCCCAACAGTCTCGCTCAGGTCAAGGTCCCCACGCGCGGCTCCTTGCACCTACGAACTACGATCGGCTTGATTTCTGCCCGGGATACGTAGGAATCCTTTCGCTAAGGGTCCAGCCAGCTGACTGCCCAGGTCTTTCAAAGTAAGGCATCCCGATTTGGATCCTTATCTTTTTTAACGACCCCACTTCCTTCGGAAGAGACGTCGATGAGGGGCTAACTGTAAGTACCCAAATCTGAATCATCAAAATCCGTCAGAAAGTTAACCGAAATCCGTTAACTGGCCCGTTCCAGGTTAACCGGAACCCGTTAAGCTCCCCGTTGCCATGCCAACGAGACATCCCGGGATTGCCCCGAGCATCCCAACGTCGAAACGTACTTGACACACGTCATCGCACATAAAAGAACGGCTTTCCCTGAAAAACGCACTTTCCAGCACTTTCCGGGGGCGTTTCGGACATTTTCCGAACTGTTATTTTAAAAAACGGACAAAACTGGGACCCGGGAACGAACTCCCACATGGCTGGTGACTCACAGGACGCGTGGCAAGCATGCCACCTCCCTCTAGTCACCTTTCAATCAAAAATCAAGGCCAAAAGATTAAAATACCCCTGGTATACAGTCTCAGTCCGGCCGGACTCCCTTTGCAGACTTCAAAAATTGCCAGCAAGTCCCTCAAAATTCCAAAATACCACAAAACCCCCTGGATTTCAGTCTAAGTCCGGCCGGACTCCTACTGAAATTTCACCTATAAATAGAGAGGTCACAAAGCCATTTGTAACAACAAAAATTCACCCTTTCACCAAGAAACTCACGGCCTAAACTGGTTCTCCCCCTTCCCGAGCCCGATTTTACCTCGTTTTGCATGAAAACTCCGTATTTCGATCAAATACGCCCTCCTCCACTCCGAAATACAGTTCCAAACTACTTTCCGTATCCCGTATACATCCCTCGAGCCAAAGGAGTCGACCCTAGCTATAGGTATAACTCCCTCTCTCTAATCTCTCGTTTCGTCTCGGTTTATGTGCCAGTCGCTACAACCGTTTCGAACAACGTTATTGAAATGTAGATGCCTCCGTCTAACGGGGTCCGATACGCTTTAGCCCCTCGACCCTCTTCTCTTCCCGTAAGAGAAGTAATCACGGGTTAAAACGGCGTTCCGACCCCGTTCCGTTTACTTTTTATGTCATTTACAACTCCGGATCGATCGATCCGTCGATCGTCATTTACTTTTTTGTTATTTAAAATTCCGAACCGTTTGATCCGTTGAACGTCATTTACAACTCCGAGCTGTTTTGGCTCGTCGATCGTCATTTACAATTCCGAGTCATTTGGCTCGTCGATCGTCATTTACGATTCCGGATCATTCGATTCCGTCGATACCGCATTTAAATACTGTCATTTACAAGTCCGACCCGTTTGGATCGTGATAGTATTTACTTTTCGAAGTCCAAGTCGCAACCCGATTCGTTGATTGCAAATCATTTAATACGCTTTTTCCCGTAAAAATCATTAACAATGTAATGCCCGGTTCAAAACCGGAGTTTGTCCTTCGAACTCTCTTTCAAAAACGCGTGAAATGACGTTTGGCATCCAAACGCTCATCTTCAAACTAAAAGCCGACTTTTGACATTCAAAATCATTTAATACGCTTTTTCTCGTAAAAATCGTTAACAATGTAATGCCCGGTTCAAAACCGGAGTTCGTCCTTCGAACTTTCTTTCAAAAACGCGCGAAATGACGTTTGGCATCCAAACGCTCATCTTCAAACTAAAAGCCGACTTTTGACATTCAAAATCATTTAATACGCTTTTTCCCGTAAAAATCGTTAACAATGTAATGCCCGGTTCAAAACCGGAGTTCGTCCTTCGAACTCTCTTTCAAAAAAGCGCGAAATGACGTTTGGCATCCAAATGCTCATCTTCAAACTAAAAGCCGACTTTTGACATTCAAAATCATTTAATACGCTTTTTCCCATAAAAATCGTTAACAATGACTCGCCCGGTTCAAAAACCGGAGTTCGACCTTCGAACTCCTTTTCAAAAGGCTCAAAATCGACGTTTGCCACGCAAACGCTCATTTCCATCTCAAACCGACGTTTGTCATTCAAACGCTCGTCTTTTCAAACAAAGTCACCTAATCAACGTTTGACATTCAAACCAAGATTAAGCTTGTCATTCAAGCCCCCATTTCAAAACACACACACACACACGATTTCGAGAAGGGTAGAAAGACTCGTCATAGGAGGCGTTTCGGGTGATCTCATAATACTCTTCCCAAAACATAACGTGACCTCCGAACCTAACAATCTCTGGTACTAATTAGCTTTTTACTCGTTTTTGCTACCAATAAAAATGATCCCCTGTTTTCAAAGCCTTTTCCTAAGTTTTTGCTACCAATAAAAACAACACCATTTTCACAAAAGCCATTTCTCAACGTTTGGGCTCAAAATACAAAACCGCGTGGTGACTCCTCATTTCCTTCCCATGAAGCGAGGTCTCAGACACCAACCCTCCGCGAAAGACAACCGCGTTTCGCGCCCGCGCGAAATCCCGGGTAATTTCAGACACTTTGGCAATATTTCTACTTTGGATTACAATGGGGGTAATGTTACATGGTTTAACTGTTTTGAAGAAGATTGTGTATCAATGGTAGAGTTGAAGTTAGCAGTAAAAGAGGATGGAAATAATTCAGAAAAGTATGTGTTGTACCAAAAAAGTGCCAGAGTTTGGAGAGAATATACAAAATTATTAGGGATGATATAGAAGAAAGTAGTATTGCAAAGTTCATTGCTACTAAGAATAGGATTGTTGAGTTGTATGTTGAATTAGATGATGGGTTTGATGTCAATTTGGGGGCTAATGAAAAAGATGGTGGAAATGACAATGTTTCATCTGACAAAGAGTCCGTACATGATAGTGAATATGATAGTGCTGATGATGATATGCTGCATGATTTAAACATTAATTAGAGTGGGAAATATAAGGGCAAATATGTAGTAAAGGATAAAGGTAAAATGGTAGATTGGTCATATTGTGCAGGAATGGAAGGAAAGAATATTGTTATTGACTATGACTCTGATGAAGGGTTGAAAGCATATGAGAGTGGTGATCTTGGAAAGTGTTTTAATTCTAAGGTTGACATGGCAAGATCAAAAATTGAGTTAAAGATTGAATTAGCAGACCATAAGGGGTTACAGGATGCTATTAGGAAGCATGCCATCACTGAAGGTAGTCAAATCAAATTTCTTAAGCAGTGTAAGAGAAAGGTTAGAGCTAAGTGCAAGGATCCATGTCCATGGTTGTTGTATGCATCAACCTGTCAAAGAGAGACAAATTTGGTGATTAAGACATTGAATACATATCACACTTGTCCCATACATTACTCGAGCAATCATCTCACACCTTCTTGGTTAGCAATCGAGCATATCAATGACTGGAGGTCAAATCCCACCAACCTACCAAGGCTTTCAATTAGTTTTTTAAAAGAATACACCAAAAATATCTCCATTACTCAGGCCTATAGAACAAAGAGGAAGGCATTTGATTGATTGAAGGTAGTATGCTTGAGCAATATGAGAAACTTTGGGATTATGAAAGTGAGCTTAGGAATAGGAATCGTGAGAGCTCAGGGTATAACTCTTGAGGATGGAAGCATAGAATCAGGTAGGCCAATATTCCAGAGGTTTTATGTGTGTTTGGGAGGTTTGAAAAAGAGTTTCAGATTGTGTAGGAAGGTCATTTTTGGATGGTTGATTTTTGAAGGGGGAACTTGGTGGACAATTATTGGTTGCATGTGGTATAGATCCCAATAACAATTGGTATTACTTTGCTTATGCAGTTGTTTGAGGCTGAAACTAAAGACACGTGGAATTGGTTCATCAAACGCATGGTAGATGACATTGAAATTTTGGATGACAGTGAGTATATATGTTATGTCTGAAAATAAGAAAGGGCTCATTGATGCAGTGGCTCATCGAAATCACTACTGTCAATGTCATAAAAGAAATCTTTTTCACCCTCATTCTCTTCAACGAGTGGTCGAGAAACTCTACCCCCAACCAATGTCCCCTGAACACCATTCTTCACCCACACAAGATCATCATCAACCACAGTTCTCCTTTCATCCAGCTGTTGAGGATTGAATGGCTGGACTTGAGGCATGGCAAGTGTGCTATTAGAATTTTCATCTACGCTCATATCAAATGTATCCCGACTTGTCATCTTAATGGTAGCTTTCCATTGAGGGTCTATAGGGTCTTCAATATACATGAATTTTTGAGCTTGGGATGCTAGGATAAAGGGCTCATCGGTTCCTCTGCTCTCCTAATATAACAAGTGATTGAAATTAACCGATGTGATACCATAATTGTCTACTTCGATCCCTTCCTATTGTCCACCTAATTACACTTGAACAAGACAAATTTTGTTTCAGAAGTATAGCAAACTTCAATTATATATGTTAACTCTCCGTAGAATGTTTGGTCCCAGAGACTGGATTCTTTTCCTTTCTGCTTGAATGGCTTGTTGTGTCTGCACTAACAACAACACCGCAATTTTGGGTAACCTGCTATTATCCGTCCTTTTTGTTCAAAACTAAAACCATTAATTATGTACCCATTGTATCTCTTAGCTTTATTGGTTAGACCCAACGCCATGTCCTTGACTTCATTTTCTAACGGTACATGTGCTCTTGCCTCTTTCAATACCTATAGACATCAAGCGAAAAGCTCTTAATTAAGTAGTAATTAATTAAACATATGTAAGGAACCTTCAAAAGTAATGTGGGTGTTTGTATATTATACATTACCTCACTTCTGAACCATGAAGGGAACTCTTTAATATGGAGACATTGACGTTCATGATTTGGTGCTTGAGGGGCAAACTTTTGGAGGAAATGAAGATGTCTCTTATGTATATTAAAAAGAGCATATACTAATGAATCTGGTCATAATAATTATTATGAGAAAACATCAATTCTATCAAAAGAATTAGTACTTACACTCTATATGGTTTAACTGCATCACTAGCACCTAGAAGATAACGTTGTGCTTGCTCCATTGAAATATTATCAAGAAAACATGGTGTTTCTTTGCCAAAGTGACGACCCAAGTTATCTTCACCGGAATCATTTCGATCGGGTCGAGTAGACTTAGTTTAAATGTCCTTTAGATATCTTGCACAAAAGGTCATGCACTCTTCCATTAAAGCCCCTTTTGCAATCGAAGCTTCTGGACGAGCACGATTACGAACATAAAGCTTTAATGTCAATAAGTACCTATGAATAAAAAAATTCAATGAGTTCTTACGTGAAAAGAAGAATTTGATGGGGTTTATAGAATTCATCTATAAAGCAAGGGTGCCAACCTCTCAATTGGGTACATCCATCAGTATTGTACCGGGCCAACAAGCAATGCCTCTTCATCCAAGTGTATAGGCAAGTGCTCCATTATATCAAAGAAGATGGGCAGTGAATGTGCGCTCGCCCCCGCGAAATTTTGTTTTCACGATGAAAAAGTAAAAAAGGAGTCGCCACGCCATGCTTAAGAGGTGCACTTTGAAAAACCTATGAAAGAGAACGGGTTCGGGGGTCAGGTTACGTGTTGGGAAGAACCGAGAGTTCACCCAACACGCCTCGTCCATAGACGAGTCTTCCTAATCAAACATCCGAGCAATCCATAAGTGTGTGCAAACATCAATAATAAACAAGTGTGATAAACATGCATTTTTTTGATATGAATTGAGACTTACAACTTGTGAGCCTATTATTCAGGTAGGCCACATCCCTTATACAACATATCAGAACAGATTACAGAAGGAAAAAGGTTCCTGCAAACAGGCATAATGTGTCGCATGACACATGACATAGATGACCAGATGTGTCGCGTGACACATGATCACCTATGAACAATGTGTCGCGTGACACATAATGACCATCTGCAGGAACTTACAAATTTGAACACAAAATCAACAATAACCAACACAGATCTCTTTAATCAAACAAATTAACTTTGAAATATGAAATTAACAGCAATTCGACCCCATGAGTGTGGATATGGAGAGATCCACACTCCCTTGGGATCTAAACAATGATCTCAACAAATATCCAACAATGAACACACAATTATTCAGATCAACCAAGTTAAACAGAGAGATTGCGATTGGGATTTAGTAATCTAGATGGATGGAGTCTGATTACTGAATCTTAGAGGTGTAAAACAATAGAATTATAAAGGAATTAGATAGGAGAGATAGAAGAGGGGGATTTGAGGGTGTTACCCTTGTTATTTCCACGAATTCTGTATCAAGTTAGATACAGAATCCTTCAACTGCAGCTTCTGGTCTTGAAAGGCTTGAGAGGATTGGCACAAGGTAGATCTAGAGTTTGGTTGGAGAAGGTGAGTTGAATTGGAGGGAATTGGGGTAGGTTAAAGGTAGGAGAGAGAGAGGGTTGTGTTTGGGGTGTGTGTTTACGACGCAATTTCTGCAGAGTAACAGTAGGTCAGGTTGGGATCCTTTTCTAAGAGGGGAAGGGTCTTATTTATAGGCTGCAGTTAGTGGTCACCTTGTGTCGCACGACTTTACGTAACCACTTTCCATGCCTCGACTTGTCGCGTGACACAAGGTGACACAACCGTTATTGGCGCCAAAACCAGTTTCTGGAACATTCAGGCATAAATACCTAAAAAGTCCAAAAAGGTTTATTCCTAGCAGGTCCTTTGGCATGAGCAAGATCCCAAAAAGTACTTCCTTCGCGGGAAACTTATGAAATATTTTCGGAAGTCTCGAGACGGACCGGAAATTTTCCAAAACGTCCCCTTAATGCAATTTTATCATGTTAAAATGCATCTAAAAGGGTCATGAATTGGATTAGCGTACTTACAGAGCCCCTCGGCAACGTCACTTTTGGAAAAAAGTGAGGTTTTCAATAAAATAAGACCCAATCCCAATTAGCGGCAAGGGATAAGGTAGAGGACTACACGGTGATCTGGGAAAATCGGGTGGCTGGACCTTTGGATAAAGGATTCCTACATATCCCTTTAAAAGGGAATCAAGCCAAATCGTAGTTCAGAAACAAAAGTTGATTACAAGCAAGAAAGAGTAGAGATGGGTCTTCATACCTTTGTTGTGCTTACCTGTAGCTACTTGAGGGGTTGGTACTACTGCGGGTGGCGAGTAGCTGCCATTGGTGCAGGGTAGCTGCCGGAGGGTCTCATGCTACTGCTGCTGGTATTAGCGAGTAGCTGCCGGAGGGTCTCATGCTATCGCTGTTGACGAGTTGTAGCTGCCGGAGGGTCTCATGCTACAACTGATCTTTGTGGATGCCGGAGGGACTCATACCACTTTGTTGGTGCAGGGTAGCTGCCATGGGACTCACGCTACTGTTGCTGCTCTTTGTGGATGTCGAAGGGACTCATACCACTTTGTTGGTGCAGTAGCCGCTGAGGGACTCACACTACGCCTGTCAGCTTATGGATGCCGGAGGGACTCATACCACTTTGTTGGTGCAGGGTAGCTACCAGGGGACTCACGCTACTGCTTCTTTTGCTGAGGATAAGTGTAGCTGCCGGGGGACTCATGCTACTTGCTTTTGTTGGTAACTCACTGATTTTGCTGAATGTTGGACACTCTTTGTTGATGGTTTGACTTTTGTGTCCTGAGCTTTACTTGGTAGGCTGAGGACTCTGCTTGCTAGGGAGCGGGCTCTTGTTTGTTCTTTGAGGTCACTGGTTTGAGAACTTTGCTTGCTAGGGAGCAGGTTCCTCTTGGTGCTTTGGGGTCACTGGTTTGGTAGGACGGGAACTTTGCTTGCTAGGGAGCAGGTTCCTCTGGTACTTTGGGACCATTTGATCTTGGAACTTTGCTTGCTAGGGAGCAGGTTCCTCTGGTACTTTGGGGCCACTAATCTGGGAACTTTGCTTGCTAGGGAGCAGGTTCCTCTGGTGCTTTGGGACCACTTGATCTTGTTGTGCACTGCTGGGGAGACTAACATAGATACGGATTCTTTGTCTCGGTTGTGCTTGAGGGTCAGTCTTCGGGGTTCGGTGGGGCTCAGTTGATCATTGTACCTGCAGGGGATACAACACTCCAAGCGCTACATCTAACTAAGCTATCTCGTTAGCAAAGATTAACCTATGTTAGCTTGTTTGTACGAGTCTGTCTGTTCTGGGAAAGAAATGCGATCATTGTATTAAAAGGTCGGCTTTATCGGGTTTGTTCATGAGATGTTGGAACTGTCTCGGGTGAGTTTATATAGTAAGGTGTCCTCTCTCGTGCATTTTCATAGGAGTGTATGTGAGGATAGGAGGTGTATTACAGCGACGGCGAGTCGGAAAGTGCTCTGGGGTAACCACTGCAGGCCTTTCCATATTGTCTGATGTCAACCAAATGTGTCGCCCGACATGCCATGTCTGCTTGGCAATAAGTGTCGCACGACTGAACGAAGCTCGTAACAGGCCTCCCTTAAAATCAGCTCAAGTTTCATTTGTAAACACTGCCCTTTCAGTAAAAGGAAACCAGCAGCCCCAACTTGACAGACAAGCGAATTCTTTGGCCAAGACTGATACTTTCGGCTGCAATGGAGCACTATAACAGAGAGGTAGCTTCCCGGGAATATCAATTTCATCAGGATTTTGTCGAAATTTGGGGATCTCATCTGAGGCAACATAGGCAGGTTATTGACAAGCGGTACAATATGCCGTGCATTTGGTCCTTGAAAGATTGGAAGATCGACTGGGATTTGCTTCGGGCTGCATCCTGCTTTTGGGACTCAGAGCGGCACGTCTTTACTCTGTCATATAATGACTTGACCCCAACCATGAAAGACTTTAGGGTATTGACAGGTCTGGGCGAGGCAGCAACTGTAGCATTCCCACGGGATGGCCGGTCGGTTGTGGAGCAATTGTCGGACTTTCTGTGTCTGCCAGCGGACCAGGTGCCATCTATGATTCTGGGTGATGGGTCCATAGACTTGACTCGGATAGCTAGGTTGCGCTTGTCCAGTCCTGAGCTGTTTGATCTTTCTACCTCCTTGGACATATTCATGTTGTTCACCCTGTCGGCTTACTATTTCTGTGGATATGCCGGAGTCTGTTCAAGTGCGTTGCTGGAGATGGCAACTAAGGGGTGACCGGGGTGTGGATCTTCGTCAAATCCGGTCTGGCCAAGGGGAGATGGACATTGTACCACTGTTGCTGGCTGAGACCTACCATGGCATTGACAGGCTAGCAGGGGGATCGGATTTCATGGGGGCAGGCAGCCCCAGTTTGTTGTCCTTGTGGTTCTCTGAGAGGTTGCGCTTGATTGGGCCATTACCAGAGGGTCGGATGGCAATGCCTTGGGTGACCCGGCCACGCAGGCTGCTGAGGGATGTGGCCGTTGATAGCTGGCAGGTTAGATTGTCGCGGTACGGGACTACTGATCTGAGCTTTTGGATTCCCGCTTGGAAGTTACAGACCATGAGAGACATTCAGGATGGATCAGTGATAGTCAGGCTGCCAGGCTTGCATGTATCTTCTTTCTGTATCCCATCATTGGTGAGCAGGCAGTATAGGTACCCTCAGCAGATTGTCCGGGCTTTGAGGGAAAGGCTGACGACTGATGCTGTTCCGATGGCTATGACCGAGCCCCAGGCTATGCAGTTCTTTAGCAGATCCTTTCTGGAGGGTTTTCTTCCCACCCGTACGCTTCTTCGGCAGTCTAGAGGGATTACATTTTTGACCACAGAGTACTTGATCTGGTACGAGGAGCAATAGGGTCTTGTGCAGTTGGCTATAGAGGCTCGCCGTCGGGAATTCTTGGGAGCAGATTACCCGACCAGTCGGTCTTTCAGGGATACAGAGGCACGGGGGAATCCAGATAATGTTACCGGCGATGTTGCTGAGGACTATCGGAGGCAAGAGATCCGTAGAGCTGCTCTGAGAGATGATCCAGAAGTGATGGCTCGCAGAGAGGCCTTGAGACAAGAGAGAGTTTCTAGGGCCGCTTTGTGGGAGACTGGTTTGATCGATCCACCGGCGCATGTTATTCCTGAATTGGGACGGGCTCAAACAGACTTATTTGACATTCCTAAGCCAAGGACCTCCCGAGGGCCGAGGAAAAGGAAGGATAGAGGAGCGAGTACGGGAGCGGGAACGAGCTTCTAGACAATTTTCTGAGATATAGGAGACTCTTTTTTTTGTTTGTTTTGAGGATAGGATTCATTGTATTGGAAACTGAGTACCCTTTGATTACTTAATGCAGACAGAATAGATGTTAGCAATGATTTCTCTTTTTTTTTTCGCAGCAAGTTATTTGAATCAAAAGTAGGCCGTTCTTGAACTCATCAACAAGAATATTAACTCAAAATGAACCTTTGAAAAGCTTTGGAACTGTAATCAAAACACATTTTGGCAAGATAAGAGATTTTGCAGCATTTTTAGACCGAACCACAAGTGGTTGCCTACGTTCCCCTTTTGTAAAAAAGAACTAAGGGGCTCAGGTCTCCGTAGTTCGACTCAATCAACTTTTGTGTTTAAGAAGGGGAAGATAGAAGGGGGGATATGGTGCAACCCTGTTTTTTACCTAGACCGCCCTTTTTAGGGTTTTCGATCATAGCTGGGTATATTCTTTTAGCACTGGGCGCGTCCCTTGTTTTTGCATGGACTGCCTTTTGAGAGGTTTTCAGTCTCATCTGGGACAATTTTATTGCGCCTTTATTTTATTCTCTTTTTTTTATATATTATTTTTATTTTTATTTTTTTTTTGTACAGAGGGGGAAAAGACTCGATCACACATAATACCTCCGCAACTTGTCGCCGTTGACGGGGTGCAGAAATGGGTTGCCATCCAAATCTGTCAGCTGCATAGCTCCTCCGGAGAATATTTTCTTCACTAGAAACGGTCTGACCCAGACAGGTGCCCATTTGCCCAATGCACTGCTCTGATTCGAGGGCTTCATCTTGAGGACCAGATCCCCAACCTTGATGTCCCTGAGTTTCACTCTCTTGTCAAAAGCACGGGCCATTCTTTTCTGGTACACCCGGTTATGCTCCATGGCTTTTAATCTGCGTTCATCTAACAGAGCCAACTCGTTGTATCGACTTTGGAGCCATTCAATCTCATTCACCTCATTCTCGAGCAAAACCCTGAGGGATGGAATCTCTAACTCAATGGGCATGACAGCCTCCATTCCGTAAGTCAAAGCATATGGAGTTGCGCCGGTGGCAGTTCAAATTGAAGTGCGGTAACCCCATAATGATAGATGCAGTTTCTCTGGCCAGTCCCGTCCTTGCTCGGCCATCTTCTTTATGATTCTCTCCATGTTCTTATTGGTAGCCTCAACAGCACCGTTCGTCTGCGGTCTGTATGGTGAAGATTTATGGCGCTTGACCCTGTATTCGGTGAGCAACCGATCAGTTTCTCCTTCAAAATGGGTTCCATTGTCAGAAATGATCTCATTCGGGACTCCATAGCGGCAGAAGATCTGTTCCTTTATGAAGCGAGCAACTTTCTTAGCTGTGATCACTTTGTAAGACGCGGCTTCTACCCACTTTGTGAAGTAATCTACCGCAACCAATACAAATGAATGTCCATTGCTCCCGGGTGGAGTTATCTTCCCGATGACATCGATTCCCCATGTTGCAAAGGGCCACGGAGTTGTCATACAATATAGGTCATGAGGAGGGATGTGGTTTAGGTTGGAGAACCGCTGGCATTTATCACAAGTCTGCACAAATTGAATACAATCAGTCTCCATAGTGATCCAGAAGTAACCCAGCCTGATAATGCTATGCATAAGGGATCGAGCATTCATATGAGGTCCGCAAGCGCCGTTGTGAACATCTTCCATTACTCTTTGGGGCTTTTCTTTGCTGATACAGAGCAGGAGTGGGCAACCTTCCCTTTTCTTCCATAACTCATTGCCAAGTATGACGTACTGTGCTGATAGTCTCTTTAGAGCTTGCAAGCTTTTGGCATGAACACCTTTTAAGTCTCCTTCTTTGCCAACAGGGAAGGATGCTTCGCCGTGCTTGAGATATTGGAAGATTTGGTTGTACCACGGCTCATTGACGGTTTCGATCTCAATTTCACAACAATATGCAGGATTTTCTCGCCTACCGACCCTGAACGGTTTGATTGACTTTCCCTCTGGTATTTCCACCAACGAGGCCAGAGTAGCTAGTGCATCGGCAAATCTGTTCTTATCTCGCGGCAGGAACTGGAATGACACTTCCTTGAACTGGCCGACGAGCTCTGCAATGTAAGCATGATACCTCTGGAGACACGGGTCTGAAGTTTTCCATCTGTTAGCGGCTTGATTTATTATCAGCTGGGAATCACCGAACACTTCCAACTCATCCACATGTCGCTCTAGGGCAGCCTCTAGACCAGCTATGCAAGCTTCATATTCGGCCGCATTGTTGGTAACCGAGAAGTTCAACTTGATAGCTATGGGGGTATGCATGTCATTCGGGTCCACTAGTACCATCCCGATGCCATTACCTCTTTTGTTCGCTGCTCCGTCAAAGAATAACAGCCACCGGTTGCCATTTTCTATAACAAGAATCCCCTCATCTGGAAACTGGATATCTGGTCCTCGGGCTTCTATACTAGGGGAATCAGCCAATTGATCTGCCAAAGCCTGTCCCTTGATCGATTTCCGGATCACATATTTAATATCAAACTCGGCTAGGAAGAAGGTCCATTTTGCCAATCTGGTGGAGATGTTGCCTCTGTCACCCTGAATTAGGAATCTAATCGGGTCCATCTTGGAGACCAGGTGTACTGTATGGGATAGCATATAGTGCTTTAGCTTTCCGACCACCCATACCAGAGCTGCGCATGTCTTCTCTAAGGCAGAGTAATTCAACTCGTTACCTTGAAATTTTCGGCTGACAAAGTATATGGCATTCTCAACCTTGGAATCCTTCTTCTCTTGTGCTAGCATAGCCCCAGTGGCTGTGTCTGTGACTGTCAAATATAGCAATAAAGGCTTGTTCCCGTGAGGCGGACAAAGAATGGGAGGATTAACGAGGTAAGCTTTGATTCTCTCGAAAGCTAGCTGGCATTCCTCGTTCCAAATCACTTCTTGATTCTTCTTCAGCAACTTAAAGATTGGCTCACATACGGAAGTCAGCTGGTTGATAAATCTGCTGATGTACTGTAGACGGCCCATGAAACCCTTTACTTCAGAGATAGTTCTGGGTGGCTTCATCTCAACAATCGCCTTGACCTTTCTGGGATCTACCTCGATGCCGCGCTATGTAACCATGTAGCCCAGGACTTTACCACGAATAACTCCCAAGGTACACTTGTCTGGATTTAGTCTCATGGAATGCTCCCGAAGTCTGTTGAAGAACTTCCTTAAATCAGTGAAGTGCTGTCCATCTGACCCTTTCGAGTGAATAATCATATCGTCCACGTACACTTCAATCTCCTTGTGGATCATGTCGTGAAACAAGGTGGTGACGGCCCTCTGGTAGGTAGCCCCAGCATTCTTCAACCCAAATGGCATCATAGTGTAACAATAAGTCCCCCAAGGAGTGGTAAACGCTGTCTTGTCCTAATCTTCCTCGGCCATTTTAATCTGATTGTAGCCTGCGAAGCCGTCGATGAAGGACTTGACCTCATAGTTTTCGGTTGCATCCACAAGCATATCAATGTTGGGCAATGGGAAGTCATCCTTGGGACTAGCTCTGTTGAGATCCCGGAAATCTACACAAACTCTAACCTTTCCATTTGCCTTTGTGACTGTGACTATGTTTGCCAGCCAAGTCGGATATTCAATCACTTTGATAAAGCCCACCCGTAGGAGTTTCTCAATTTCTTCTTTGACCTGTAAGGGCCACTCAGGCTTGATCTGTCTCAGTTTCTGCTTTATTGGCTTAATCTCTGGATCCAGGGGAATCCGATGTTCTATGATAGATGTATCCAGCCCAGGCATGTCTTTGTAGGACCAAGCAAAGACGTCCACAAACTCTTTAAGCAACTCGATCAGGGCAACCCGTTCATCTCCGGAGAAGAAGCTACCAATTTGCGTTTCTTTGGGTTCTTCGGCTGTTCCCAGGTTCACCGTTGTCAATACCTCATCGGCAGCTTGGGCCCGGCTTTCCTTTTGCTCGCAAACCTGCTTTGAATCATTTTCTAAAATTTGCTCATCTATTAAGTCTGCATTATCTTCAATTGAATCTGACTTAATTATTTTTAAATCTTGATGATTATTCTTGGTTAAGCGTTCAATTGTTAGATTTGCAATCACGGGGTACTCAGAAAGATCGACCATTTTATTCAAAGCAAAGGGAAAAACAGTGTCTACAACACGACGACGGTCTTCCGTCGTGAGGACGTCAGACCGATCGGAGGACTCGAACTCAATAACAAGGGATTCATGGGAACGACACAAGACACGGGGAACAAATTTAGACTCAGAGGGACAAGGACGAGGCTTGAGCCCAAGCTTTTTGATCATAGTCTCCCTGTCAGCGACCGGTCCTCGGAATGAAGTCCAGTTCTGTAATGGTCTCCAAACTACTCAGATCTGTAAATGGCCCTTTTTCAAACTCCAACACAGCCACTACCTCGCTATCGGAAGAGAAGTCAATCAAATCACTCAGCTCTTTAACAACCACCACCTCTTCTGTAGGTACTTCTGTCAAATGCATATCATCCTCAGGCTCTGACAGCCCCTGATCTTTGAACAAATCTGCCAAATCACCATCAATGTCCACGGGGTCAGCACCGTGGATCTTGCATATTGTGGGCTCGTCTATAGCAAGTTTTTCAAACTGGTTCACATAATCAGGCCCCTAGAAATGGTAGCTGTTCTCGAATGTGGCGGTGACACCTGGCCTTCTAGGCATACTCACGAGCATTTCCTTCACCGGGTTCTGACTGCTGGCAAACCTCCGAATTGTTCTCATCCTTTCTTCCATTTGGCTCATCTTCAGCTCTGGGCAAACAAACATTTCCCCATCCTCTCTGACAAAGTGCTTGTTCAAAGACCAACTGTACGGGCGCATCTCAGGCCTCTTGTACCTCTTACCAGCAGCTGAGGTCATCCTTTCTTTAAAAGCTTCAGTCTTATCGTACGCTTTGTCTTCTCCAGTCACAACATACCCTAGGCCCCGCCTGTTTCTCTTGGCTTCTGGCATCACAAGCTTACACGGTCCCTGTTGACACTTCCTTAGCCCCAGGCCCGGGATGTAACTCATGCCTCTCATCATTTTTAGCACAGGAGGGATCTTGTCGGAGGAGGTTGTCAAATCTATAGTGCAGACCTGCCCTTTAGGTTTCTCAATCGTGAATCCACTGAGCATCAGGTTCTCCTGGTCGAGCTTGATTTCCATCACTGGCAAGGTATTGGTGCTGGTTTCCCCAATAGTGACGCTATCACCGTAAATGGTTGTCAACACTTCATCTTTCACAAACTTCAAACACTGGTGGAGGGTGGAGACTACCGCTCCGATTTCATGAATCCACGGTCTACCCAATAGAGCTGAGAACGTGACAGGAATGTCGATAACTTGAAACTCTACTGCCATCTCCTTACTCCCAAATAACAGATTCAAAGAGATGATCCCTAACACTGCCCTGGATGTAGAATCGTAGGCTTTTATGGTCTGGCTGGATGGTTTAAGGCTCTGTGCATCAATGTCTAGCATACTCATCATTTTGGCAGGGAGCACATTCATAGCTGACCCATTGTCTACTAATACATGGGGAATCCAGCACCCCTCCAGTGGCACCGTGATGTGTAGAGACTCATTATGCTTTGCACCGTAAACAGGCAGATCAAGATCTGTAAAAGTAATGATGTTCCCATACTGCGCAGTTCCAATCAGCTGACAGGCCTCGTCTGGAGTGGCGTTGACAGACACTTTGGTTTTGGACATGGCCTCTTCCAAATTTAGTTTGTGAGGGTAGGAGGATGTGAGCAGAGACCATAAGGAGATATTGGCTTGTGTTCTCTTTAACTGCGTCAAGATCGGGTCTTCCTGGACTTCTTCACCTCCTGCCGGTCTGTAGGGATTCTGAGAGGACTGGGGATGCGAGACAGCAATTCCTTTGCCTTTCCCGGATGGATCTGCATTATTCATTCCCAACATTCTTCCTGATCGAGTTAATAGATTAACCTCTTGATGATCTTCAACCACAAAATCCCTGCTGGCCTCCTTGAGCTCTGCTAGTATAAGCGGGACAGGGCGAGTGCTATATGGCCATGCCGCCTGTCTTATCTCATTTACGGACAAAGGTGCTTCCCAGTTAGCTGCCATCCTGAGCTCCTCCAAAGAGATTGGGGATTCTCTAGGAGCCATGGAGGATATAGTGTTAACAACCAAATGCTCTTCATAATCATCGTACTCAACAGCATTATTCAAATCATGCAAGTCATCTAGATACAAGACATAGCAGAAGTTATCTTTCATTTCATTACAACGAGAGATTACATCAGTCACAACTTTATTACAATCATCACTAACACTTCCATCTACGGACTCCCTAAACTCTATTACATTAACAAAATAATCTTGATCAAAGTCGATGAGATTCACGTTGTTACTAGGCAGAGGATTGCTGACGACATTGGGACGGGGAGATTTCTTGATCTTCTTGTCATCCACCAGACCTTGGATGATCTTCTTAAGGGTTACGCAGGTGTTTGTGGTGTGCCCCGGGAACTGATGAAATTGGTAGTACTTGCTAGCATCAAGATGGGGATTAGGACGGGCAGGGCTGTAATTCTCCAGCGGCTTAATCATGCCGGTCTGAAGCAGGCCGTTGAAAACTTCTTCTGTAGACATGCCCAAGTCATCAAACCTTGGCTGCGGCCTAGGCTGAAATCTTACTGCACTCTGCACATTGCCACCTCCTCTTTGCAAGTTGTTGATACTGTTATCTTTGACCACTTCTCTTCCCTTCGAAGCCATTGCAGAAATAGGGTTGGGTGCTCGGTATCGGTATCCTCCACTGCTACCGCCGGCATTTGCATTCGGGGTTTGGTTAAACAGTCTATTCTCACTTCTAGCTCCCATTCCAACCATCTCTCGCAAATCTGGATACCAACCTTTTCCGATGGCTTCCCTGAGTACTGGCTTCACGCACGACAAGAAGATGTCTTTTTGGTCCTGAAGGGGAATTGGCTCTGATAGCTCATTAAGCTTGGCATTCCACCGCTTATAGAATTCTGTGATCGACTCGTCATTCTTCTGGATGGTCCCCACTAAATCATCCCGGGTGGTACGCCACTCCAGATTGCCTCTATACTTCTCCAAGAAGGTCTCCGTAATCTGGCTCCAGGTGGAGCGGCATTCTTGTTTCAAGGCCAAAAACCATGTGAGCGCTGGTCCTTTCAAAGTCAGATGAAAATGGGATGCCATAAACTCGGGCGTGCAGCCCATCGCTCCCATTGTCATAACATAAGTATCCACATGAGTCTTCGGGCAAGCAGTACCATCGAAGTCCATCTTCGGCATCTTGAATTTATGAGGCAAAGGCGTTACTTGAGCTG
This sequence comes from Adenophora triphylla var. japonica, assembly GCA_022495995.1. Taxonomy (NCBI): domain Eukaryota; kingdom Viridiplantae; phylum Streptophyta; class Magnoliopsida; order Asterales; family Campanulaceae; genus Adenophora; species Adenophora triphylla. The sequence continues at coordinate 412,778 of JAFEMH010000395.1, forward strand.
GGTCCACCACCTTGAGACCACTAGAACCCACAGTCAATTTGTCGATTTGCTGTTGCATCTGCTTCAATAAGGCTGTCACTTCCGGCGTCAAACCTGGAATTTGGGGAATAGCGGGAGTCACTGTTGATGACGGCACTGGGAACTCAGGAGTGGATCTAATGGGCAAAGCAGCTGATGGGAGACCAAAGGTACTGGGGATACTGATATTGCTATCCAACAAACTGACCGAGCTGGGAATCCTGTTCCCGTACATGTCATAGCCATTAAACTGCACACTGGGGTTCTGGGGACTGAATTGCACTGACTGACCTCCGAACTGACCAAGAGTAGAAAATCCTGTACTGATGCAAGGAGCCGAATACGGGGTGGAACCATACAAATGCTGGGTAAGAGGGGAACACACTGCGGGTTGAGGAAAATTGCCTTGGAGCTGAGACTGCGGATACCTCGGAATACTGTCTTGACAAATCTGATTCCCTGAAAGATGGTATTGACCATTCTGCTGTACATTAGACTGACCACCCTGAAAACTGTCGGGGTACATTCTGAACTGGGGTTGGGGATGACCTGCTTGGAACTGAGATCCATACTGAAACTGCGACGCTGGGGCATTGGGAGCTGGAGAGGAAGTGAGATCGAAGAAGTTTGATGGTTGGCCGCCATTCTTGCTAACACCCTGCTGAGCAACTTGGTTATACACTTGAGAGGATGGGGGAGGAGACCTTCCTTGGGCATTCGCAATCATTCCCGGAGATGGCATTTGATCAAGGCGCGGTGTATAGCTCATGGGGGGAGGCATAGCATTGTAGCTGGGCTTAGCAGGCTGGACAGGAGAAGTGGATTCGATCCCGTTGTTGTTGTCTTTTTCGTAATTTCCTCATAAGAACCATCTTCCTGATGGAGTATTGCTATCCCCTTAGCTCTCATGGCTTCAACAAAGCGGTTATGGGCCTCCTCCTCTCGGGCCTTAGCATTCTGAGCTAATAAACGGGCCTCACGCTCCCTGGTCAAAGCGGCTTCCAAAGTCATCCTTAATTCTTCTGCAGACATATCGCTCAAATTTGGTTGACCCATTGACACCGAACCTCCAGCGGACTGAGCGGCAAACACATCTCCATTCCCGGCCATATCTAATTCTGCACCGACTAACACTACTTAAACACGAACCAAACGAGCTCCTGGGACAGATGAGCGGGCCCAACTTGCCGTAGCTGTAGGGGTAGATACGGGCTTAGAAGGTAGGGAAAAAAAAGGATTTCGAGAGAGGGAAAGGAACGAGGGACAGACTCGCACAAACAATTTTATTTATCTTCAAGAATAAATCAGTGTCTTAAATCCTAAGTACGGTTGGGAAAGGTGAAGCCTTTATTCATACTAACTACACCTTGGGAAAGCCTAGGGACGCAACGTTCAAATTACACTAAATGCCTTGCGTTGAAATATATAATAGGTAATGATACCTAACCAAATCCTAACATCATATGGAACAGAGAGGTTGTCCAAATTTTTGGGGAAATTTGGGCAGCATAATGGGTATTCTTGAAGAATTTCAAAGAAAAATCCGGCATGACCTCTCGTCGGTGCACGTTGACAATGCGGCATGATCTCTCGTTTAGAACACGCCACGGGAGTGACATGTCCTCACGTGAAATCATGTTGCGTTGGCAACATGCCCACAAGATGCGAGGTTTTGGGGGAAGGTATAAGGACCTACGATATGTTTCAAAAACAATTCATTTTGGTGTAATAAAAACGTTGTATCAAAAACCAACCGTGGGTAAGGTTTAAGTGTGGTGCCACCTATAACGCACTAGGGGGTAGGTTTGATTTCAGGCGCTCAAGCGTAGGCGAATTTCATGGCCGTTCACGATGCCGTCAATCGCACCCGAGGGTTCTAGATCTACGTGGTGTAGTGTGCGGATGACTAATTCTTTTATTTATAAAAAACAAAAATTTTGTTATTTTTATTTATTTATTACACACACTCTCACAGGGAAGGAAGGGGAACAATAATCAACTGAGCCACATTCCGATTCAAGGGACTGCCTCAAACCAACTTTCTGAATACCTGTTCAGTGGTCACTCCTGTCGCGTGACACATGACATCAGAGGGCAGAGATGTCGCACGACCAGGATGGTCACTGAACCAGAACCCCTGCAAGCAATCAAATCAGCCCCTGCCTCTACATGGCAAGGGACAAAGCAAAATATCTAATAGCACAACACGAAAGGCCACAAAACACAAGGCTCACAAGTCTCATAATCAACAAAATACATGAACCACAAAAGATTATCAAAGATGCACACAAAGATGGATATATTGGATGTTCAATATAATGAAAGCTTGACCCACTATACTTTTGAAAAATAGGTTTTCAAAGTGTATCCCCAGCGGAGTCGCCACTGAATGTGCGCTCGCCCCCGCGAAATTTTGTTTTCACGATGAAAAAGTAAAAAAGGAGTCGCCACGCCATGCTTAAGAGGTGCACTTTGAAAAACCTATGAAAGAGAACGGGTTCGGGGGTCAGGTTACGTGTTGGGAAGAACCGAGAGTTCACCCAACATGCCTCGTCCATAGACGAGTCTTCTTAATCAAACATCCGAGCAATCCATAAGTGTGTGCAAGCATTGATAATAAACAAGTGTGGTAAACATGCATTTTATTGATATGAATTGAGACTTACAACTTGTGAGCCAATTATTCAGGGAGGCCACATCCCTTATACAACAGATCAGAACAGATTACAGAAGGAAAAAGGTTCCTGGAATCAGGCATAATGTGTCCCATGTCACATGACATAGATGACCAGATGTGTCGCGTGACACATGATCACCTATGAACAATGTGTCGCGTGACACATAATGACCATCTGCAGGAACTTACAAATTTGAACACAAAATCAACAATAACAACACAGATCTATTTAATCAAACAAATTAACTTCGAAATATGAAATTAACAGCAATTTGACCCCGGGAGTGTGGATATGGAGAGATCCACACTCCCTTGGGATCTAAACAATGATCTCAATAAATATCCAACAATGAACACACAATTATTCAGATCAACCAAGTTAAACAGAGAGATTGCGATTGGGATTCAGTAATCTAGATGGATGGAGTCTGATTACTGAATCCTAGAGGAGTAAAACAATAGAATTATAAAGGAATTAGATAGGAGAGAGAGAAGAGGGGGGTTTGAGGGTGTTACCCTTGTTGTTTCCACGAATTCTGTATCAAGTTAGATACAGAATCCTTCAACTGCAGCTTCTGGTCTTGAAAGGCTTGAGAGGATTGGCACAAGGTAGATCCAGAGTTTAGTTGGAGAAGGTGAGTTGAATTGGAGGGAATTGGGGTAGGTTAAAGGTAGGAGAGAGAGAGAGAGGGGGTTGTGTTTGGGGTGTGTGTTTATGACGCAATTTCTGCAGAGTAACAGTAGGTCAGGTTAGGATCCTTTTCTAAGAGGGGAAGGGTCTTATTTATAGGCTGCAGTTAGTGGTCACCTTGTATCGCACGACTTTACGTAACCACTTTCCATGCCTTGACTTGTCGCGTGACACAAGGTGACACAACCGTTTTTGGCGCCAAAACCAGTTTCTGGAACATTCAGGCATAAATACCTAAAAAGTCAAAAAAGATTTATTCCCAGCAGGTCCTTTTGCATGAGCAAGGTACCAAAAGGTACTTCCTTTGCGGGAAACTTATGAAATGTTTCCGAAAGTCTCGGGATGGACCGGGAATTTTCCAAAACGTCCCCTTAATGCAATTTTATCACGTTAAAATGCATCTAAAAGGGTCGCGAATTGGATTGGCGTACTTACAGGCAGGAAAATCTTTTCAAGATTGCAAAGTGTAAGTTCAATACAATCTTGAAGATATTCTAGATCAGATTTTGAATTAACTTTTGAGCATAAAATCTTGAAAAAGTTTGACAACTCAATCAACGCATCAACAATGTGCTTGGGCAGTATTTTACGCACAGCTGTGAATGTGTGCCCAAATTTTGTGTGTTGGATTCACGCGAGTTTGAAGACATCCGGTTTAATTTGAAAAACGGAGTTGCCACGCCATTTTGATTACCTCAAAACTTTGAAAAAAAGGTTTTTTATGGGTTCGGAGGTTAAGTTACCCCTTGGGAAGAACGGATCGTCGTTCACCCAAGGTGCCTTGCCGGAGCAAGTCTCCCAAGATTCCATTAACCGTGCTTGCTTGCGTGCTTTCTTATGTGCATGTGTTTGAAAATAAGGGGAGGGAATGTCCCAAGTTGTCTTCCGGACGTACAAACCATTTATTGGTTGTCGCTCGGGATTTCTTGGATTTTATGTATTCGGGATTTTGATCCCGTCCTCATCTTGGACTTGTGATCATCGCTTTTTAACCTCGGGACTTGCGTGATCGAGAGAATGACTCTCTTTATGGTCAAAGATGAGGTTCTTTAGAAAAGGAGGGTCCTTAGCCCATCAATCCTACGCTTTAAGACGGTCGAGCTCATATAGATGCTTCATACTCGTCTTAAGCGATAATTGGAGATATAGGGTTCAAGGTTGTCCCTTTCTAAAGAGATCATGAAACCTTTATAGAAGAAACGATGTAAAGATAGGATCTTTACACCGGTCCGTTCCAAGGTTGCTAATGGGGACATGGGGGAAATGCATGACTTAATATAAAAATGACATTTTTATTGAAAAGATGACATTTTTGGGTTGCAAAGGATTCTTTTTGATTTAAATAAGTGAACTTTATTGCAAAGGATGCATTTTTAATGTAAAGACATGATTTTTATGCAAAGGATGCATTTTTATGAAGAAATTGGGATTCAATATGCAAGGGATGCATAAAGATTGCATTTTGAAAAGCATAGGATGCTAATTTAGGATAAAGATATGATCTTTAATGCAAAGGATGCTTGAAAATGTGTTTTGTGTGCAAAGGATGCATTTTTATGATAAAGACTTGATCTTTATACGCAAATGATGCATAAAGATGATATTTTTATGTAAAAATGGGGTTTTTAGGTGCAAAGGATGCACCTTTATATATAAAGATTACATTTTTAATGGCAAGGGATGCCTAATGCATGCAAAGGGGAAGGGGGATGATAAAGATATGATCTTTAAACTACCAAGTCCCAAGCAAAGATAATAACAATATATGAATGCAATGAGCAAATTAATTCATATAGAGCAATTAGGATGCAAGGTTAGGGTGTGAGAGGTTACCAATGGTTTCCTCTTCTTCTTTGGATGGAGCTAGGAGGAAGGATTGATCTTGGATCTTCAAGGAGGAGGGAGGAGGCTTCTTGGATTTCTTCTTCACCTTCTTGGACTTCCAGCAGCCTTTTGGGGTGTATTTTTTGTATTGTGGTGATATTGTGTTTTTTGTTGATGATTAAAATGGGTAGAGGAGGGCTCTATTTATAGGCAATCTGGGAAGAGCGAATGAAGCCGTGCGGCTAGAGGTCCTTGGCTAATGTAGACGTGCGGCATTATCCACAATGACTCAGCACTTCTAGAAACATGCAAGGTGGCAAATTCTAGAACTTTCCTCCCAATTAAGAAAAACGTGTTTCTTAATGGATAAGCCTTACTTTCAGCCCTTAATTAATTTGGGACAGTTCCGGAATATTTCCGGAACACTGGGAAGGTCCGGGGAATTACCGGAAAACTTACCGAAATTGCCGAAAAATTTAACCGGAAGGCATGAGCCAGATTTGGGTACTTACAGAAGCCCCTCGGCAACGTCACTTGCAAGGCGAGTGGGGTTGTCGATAGAAAAGGATCCAATCTGGTGAATGCCGAGACGGATCGAGAGACCGAGGTGGTCGAGTGGCTGAACCTTCAGAAGGCTACCTACGTATCCCGAATGGGAATCAAGCCAGGCCGTAGTTCGGAAAAGATCCGCTGGGGAATGGGGTGGAGAAAACTGGTCTCTTGCTGGGAAAATGGAAGAGGAAATGACCTAGGAGGTCAGGCAATTGATCCTACTGGGGATATTCTAGAAATGACCTAGGTGGTCAGATAACAAAGTCTCTATGAGGGACTACTTCATCACTGAGGAGTAACGAAGAAACAGGGAGACCAAAGTGGTCGAATGGCTGGACCTTTTATAAAAGGCTACCTACGTATCCCGGAGGAATCAAGCCTTGATCGTAGTTAAAGCATCACTAGATAGGTTAAGAATGATGTCTAGGATCCTTGAGGTTTTGACAATTAATGGAGGTTGTCACCTGATTGACAATTAATGGAGGTTGTCACCTGATTGACAATTAATGGAGGTTGTCACCTGATTGACAATTAATGGAGGTTGTCACCTCATTGACAATTAATGGAGGTTGTCACCTCATTGACAATTAATGGAGGTTGTCACCTGATTGACAATTAATGGAGGTTGTCACCTGATTGACAATTAATGGAGGTTGTCACCTGATTGATAATTAATGGAGGTTGTCACCTGAGGAAACTAGAGCTTACGTCACCATCGAGTGGATAGAGGTAGCTAGAGTTTGGATAACTTGAGCATACTTCACTATTCGTGATAGAGGTAGCTAAAGTTAGAAGAACTTGAGCGTACGTCACTATCTGTGATAGAGGTAGCTAAAGTTTGAAGAACTTGAGCATACTTCACTATTCGTGATAGAGGTAGCTGAAGTTTAGAAGAACTTGAGCATACTTCACTATTCGTGATAGAGGTAGCTGAAGTTTAGAAGAACTTGAGCATACTTCGCTATTCGTGATAGAGGTAGCTTAAGTTTAGAAGAACTCGAGCATACTTCACTATTCGTGATAGAGGTAGCTTAAGTTTAGAAGAACTCGAGCATACTTCACTATTCGTGATAGAGGTAGCTTAAGTTTAGAAGAACTCGAGCATACTTCACTATTCGTGATAGAGGTAGCTTAAGTTTAGAAGAACTCGAGCATACTTCACTATTCGTGATAGAGGTAGCTAAAGTTCGGATTTCGACAATTCGGAGGTTGTCACCTAGCGTTATCCCGTTATAACGGAATTAACGGAGGCGACTGGGAAGAAAGCTTAATTGCTTAGGAGATAAGGGATATCTTCTGAAAAAGGTGTTATCTTAGTTAAAGGATAACGGGAATTGGATGCCCAAGTTGAAAGTCCAGGGGCAAAATTGTAATTTCTGCTCAGAGCAAAAGAAGCCGCCCGGCATGAGAGGGAGGCAAAAGAAGCCGTACGGCTGGAAGATTAATTTTTCCAGATTATTTAAAATCAGATTTGAACGGGCTATTGGGCATTACTGCCGCCCATTCCAGCCGAGGGAGAGAGAGAAGAGAGGAAGAAAATTCGAAATTCTTTCAATCCTCTTGCTTCCTTTGATCAAGAATGGATCCGGTGCCAAGGCAAGCGAGGAGGAATATCTCCACGGCCGCTCAGAGGAGGAGGAAGGAACTCGTTCGGACGGAGAGGAAGTACGACTTTCTTACACCTCCATCGGAGCTCTATCCGGGGAGAAGGGAGCATAAATCAACGAACCCGCGATCGGTTGGGGTAAGCATTCTTATTTGGCTCAAATCCGTTGATTTTGATTGGATTTTGATTGATTTAGGGCTTGACCCGAATTTTAAGAATTTTCTAGGATTTTCCTAGGATTTTTTGAATGATTTTGAGACATTGATGAATAACCTATGAGGCTAAGAACATGCATGTGCAATTTATTTTTGACAAAAATAATGAGAATGACCCACTTTTTTCTCGAAAGTAAAGTAAGAATGATAATTGTCTAAAGTGAGACGAAGCCCTTGCATGTGCTAGAACTAGGTCAAAATTTTGATTATCAATGAGAAAACAGGATTTTGGAAGATGAAAAGGATTCATGCATGCCACTTTGTTGAAAAATAATGCTTATGTGCAAAGAATTTTGAAAATTGTGATTTTGTGCTTTAGGAAAGCAATGTGATTTGACATGACGTGTTTCAAGTGATGAAAGACGTGTTTTCTATGCAAAGGATGCTAGAAAGATTTTTATGAATGCTTTTCTTTTGAAAATATGTGCACTTTTGAAAAGGACTGACACATTTCTTTTCTGTGCTTGTCTACAGGAGAACAAGTCTAGAGGGCCATCTGAGATTGCCGTGAGGCTTTGGGAGAGGATGCCAGATTTTGAGAAGAATGGGGCGAACCCCAAGCAGCTGGTGCGGGCTACTGGCCTGGATTTATTCATTGAGGCAATCGGCAGAGGTATTCATATTACCTCTAAGAGCAAGGGCTTGGTCCAGGCCCTATCTGAGTTCTGGTGGGATACTACCCACAGCTTTCATCTTAGCTGGGGGGAGCTGACGGTGACTCCGGCCGATTTCACTGCTATTACGGGCTTACAGTTCACCGGGAGGCCTGTGACTTGGAGGGACCATATCACTGCCGAGGAGTTCAGGGCTTTAGTTGGATTTGAGTTGATTCCCAAGGGGCTCGGAATGGAGACGAGGAACGTCGAGGTGGCAGTCCAGAACTGCATACGGGATTTTGCCGCTAGTGAGGTGACTGCCTACCAGCTTGCTAGGGCTTTCGTGTGGTTGATGCTGTCAGTCACCATCTTTGCTAATTCTGGGACTCTGGCCATGACTTGCCTCCTCGACTCTTTGGAGGATGTAGATGGGATTGGGACGGTCTCATGGGGCGAGGCCGGATTGGCAGAGCTCTACTTCTCTCTGGATATGTACAGCCGGAACAAGGCTGCCTCCATGGACTGCTTTTCATTTGCCCTTGAGGTAGTCTCGCTTTCTTTTCTCTTTCTTTTCTTGTCTTGAGACTTTTATGAAAGAAAAATGACCCTTTTGATGTTTTGAACATGCAGGTCTGGTTCTGTGAGGTGATTGGGTTCTTTCCGTGGAACCAACAGAGCGATATCACCATCTTCCCTGTTATGGTTCGCTGGAGGGGAGATGCGAGAGATAAGTTCACGGGGAAGACCCGGATCACCTTTGACTATAAGATGGTGAGGCCGGTCATCAACAGGGATGGACATGATGGGGTGGACTTCTACCCGTGGGGCAGGTATCCGGAGATTTTGCTAGGAGAGGCCATTGAGGCGACGAGGCGGAGGAGATGGCTGACTGGGCTGACATGTGATGTCATCTATTTGGGGGACCGTTTCTCGAGGCAGCATGGCCATGTCCCTCCATTGGATGCCATTACTCCCCATGATCCTCCAGCACGGATGCTACAGCCCAGGGATTGGTAGGCAGATGAGATTGCTAGATATCAGGCAGGCGTGGCCGCCGAGGAGTATTTTGACATGGATACCTCCTACGCTGTGTTTGTGGAGCAGCGCCTGAGGACGCCACAGAAGCTGATGAAGCTGGCGGTCACTCGTGGATATGGGGAGGATGAGCCTTCGACCCGCCGATCCCTCCTGCGCACATTTCATACGTAGTCCACGGAGTTCCAAGGAGGATGAGGATTCCTGTCCCCGACACTAGGGAGCCCCAGTATACTTTGCCGCCAGACAGCACTGTAAGTATACTTTTAGGATCTTTTCCCTTTTTCAGATTTCTTTGCTTTTTTGCAATTCTGAGATTTTCTGAGATTTTTCTCCTCTTTTTCTCAGGTTCCAGCTCGCACCTATGACAGATTGGTCAGGCAGAACAGGGGCTGGAAGGACATGTGCCGATCCCTCTTGAAGAAGCTGGCTTGCACTTCGAAGGCGGCGGCGGACGCACAAGAGCCCGGGCGCAAAAGAAGGCATGTCGGGGGCACAGCGTCTACCTCATCGGCCTCAGAGTACTCTTCCAGTGCCATGCCTCGGGGACAGGGACCCAATGCTGACATTCTGGAGCAGCTGGCTGAGTACGGGCATGATAATGTCCATCTGTCTGATGTGAGCGATGCAGAGGATTTGATGAGGGAGGCTAGCGTTTATGAGATGAGCAGTGATGAAGAAGAAGAAGAATCAGAGGCCTAGGAGGTCTCTAGAGTGGATTAGGAACAAAAACAAACAATGAACACGTTTTTATGCACACTTTGTTTATTTTTTGCTTTATTTGGGCGCCGATGGGGCGAAAACAATGTATTACTGTTTTATTTGCTTTTCTATTTATGCTTTTATTAATTTGCATATTACTTGAGCCTCGGGGCAGTTTTTTGCTTGGAATTGGGGCTGAAACTGGGCCAAAATGATATATAATGATGCATAAATGCTTGGATGATCTTTGTACATGTTTTTGTACAGGTTTTGGTTGAGAAAGTGGGGTGAAAACTCCCTTGGGCAGCAACTTTGGTTGCTGCAGATTTTTTTCTGCAGATGGCAAATGTAGCCGTGCGGCATGGACCTGAGGGCAAATGAGGCCGTGCGGCTCACAGTTCTGTCTGGACTGGTTATTTTCTGAATAAAAGCAAGGCTTGGCCATTTCACTTCATTTTCAACTTAGACTTGTCCCAATTGTTCCCAGAGCACATTTTGGACTTAAAGACACCATCTTTGGTCATTTTGCAATGGAGAAGCCCGTCAGATTGCAAAAGGGGAAGCGAGACCGTTTTCTGTCCGATCTTCAATCTTGGGTGAAACACAACTTCCAATTTCACAAGGGGCTGCTTGATTCTTCCTTCAAGATCAAGTCTTTATGGCATTTGAGGGATCTCCCGCCCGATTGGGACCTTTTGAGAGCAGCAGCAAGGTTTTGGGACGTCCGGAGACACGTTTACTGCTTTTCTTACAATGAGATTGTCCCAACGCATGAAGACTTCCGAGCCTTGATTGGGGGTCCAGAAATTGAGGCTATATCGATTCCTCTGATCGAAGACGTGCCGGTGGCGACAAAGCTTGCATCTTTTCTGCAGATTTCTTTGGAAGAGGCTGAGGGGATGATGATAGCCCCGGACAGGATTGACCTTTCTGATATCCCGGGCAGGTTTGGGTCTTCGGCTATGGCTGCGACTACGGTAGCTATGGATGCCTTTATTCTCTGCATATTTTCTGCTCTGTTCACCGCTGAATCCGTGGGGATCTGTCATGGTGGTCTCTTGGACATGGTCAGAGATTGTAGAGCTGGGAAGGACATTGTCCCGTTGGTTCTGGGTGAGACTCTGCATGGCATTGACAGGATGGCTAGAGGAGACCGTTTCATGAGGTCTGAGAGTCCAGCTGTGCTGACTTTATGGCTGCAGGAGAGGCTCGGGGCTTTGCCAGGGGCTTTGCCGACTCGGCCCTCGGGTGATTTCTGAGAGGTGCACCGAGGCAACAGACCAGTGGTAGCCGGGAGCCGATGATGGCTAGGCTATCCACTTCGACATCCGTTGGTGGATACCTCATTGGAGGTTGCGCACTCAGAGGATATTTCAGGAGTCCTATGCCGTGAGGGTTCCAGGATTCTCGCTGGTCATCCTTCTACATACCCCGCTTGGTATCCAGCAGTTCGGGCCTTACAGAGCCATTGAGTGATTGGGAGGACATCCGTACCATGGAGGTGGTGTCATTTGATATGAGGGATCCAAAGCCTTCTCATTCTTCTCGAGGGCTTGGACATACACTCGCTTTCCCACCTGTGGCTATCTTCAGGAGCAGGAAGAGTACCATCTTGACCACTGTCTACTTGGATTGGTATGAGAGGGAGATGGGAGCGACCCAGTCATATTGGGGGAGAGACGTCGGCTTTATTGGGGGCCGATCGCGACTCGAGTAGGAATCGAGGGAGACCGAGGCTAAGGCGAGTTGCCATAACCAGCCGGGTGACCCGATCGTAGATATGGTGGCTCGATACAAGAGATTGTCCGAGGTCGCTCCTTTGACTGAGGCTCAGAGGGAGGAAGTGCAGACTCGTGCTCGTGTAGAGAGGGCACTTATTGACACGGGTTTGGTGGAGGCTCCAGTGAGGATACAGGAGATCGGAATGAGGGATACCGACATTATAAAGAAGAAGAGAAAGAAAACTCGATGGGGTCGAGGTAAAGGGAAGAAGACCAAAGAAGACTCAAATAATGACGACCGACGCATCTTTTCTTAGGATTCCCTTATTGCCATTTTGCAAACACATTAGTTTATTTAGGCATTTTTTGTATTTTAGATCTTTGTAGCAGGTTAGCAGAGTCAAGAGTAGACCGTGCTTGAACTCATCAAGAAGTTTTTAACTTTTAATGAACAAGAAATATTATTTTAGAAATTAATCAAGACACATTTCATGGAAATTTAAATGTCTTATTGCTTGGGACCCGTTTTATGAAAACTGAAATGCCCTTTATTTTTATTTATTGTTTAGACCGAACCATATATGGCTGCCTACGTTCCCCTTTTACAAGAACGACTAAGGGGCTCAGGTCTTCGTAGTTCATACTGGTGAACCAACAAAATTAGGTCTTTTGACCTTTTTTTTTTTTTTTTTTTTTTTTTTTTTTTTTTGTGCAACCCTGTTTTTTGCCTAGACCGCCCTTTTTGGGTTTTCACTTAGCCGGGCATTACTCTTTTTGCACTAATATTTTTTTCTTTTTTTTATTTTTTTATGTGCAACCCCGTTTTTTGCCTAGACCGCCCTTTTTGGGTTTTTCAAATTTAGCCGGGTATTACTCTTTTTGCACTAAGATTTTTTTCTTTTTTTTTTTTTTTTTTTTATTTTTTTCTGTTAGACATAGTATCTTCTGAGCTTATTACCGTTGACTGGGTGGACAAAGGGATTGCCGTCCAGGTCTGCAAGTTTCATGGCTCCTCCCGATAGTATCTTCTGCACCACATAAGGCCGATCCAAACGGGTTCCCATTTTCCCAGGGGGTTATCTCTGGTAGGGGGCTTCACTTTCAGCACTAAGTCACCCTCTTTGATGTCTCTGGCCTTGACCTTTTTGTCAAATGCTCTGGCCATTCGCCTCTGATAGGCTCGGGCGTGCTCCATGGCTTTGAGCCTTCTTTCGTCGAGCAGGGCTAATTAATCATGCCGGCTACGCAACCATTCTACTTCGTTGACACTGTTTTCCAGGAGGACCCTTAATGACGGGATTTCCAACTCCACGGGTAACACTGCTTCCATCCCGTAGGTTAGGGCAAAAGGAGTTTCTCCTGTGGCTGTTCTGACAGACGTTCAGAGCCCTGCAGTGCCAAGTGCAGCTTTTCGGGCCAATCACGACCACGGGTGGCCATTTTCCGGATGATCCGTTCGAGCGTCTTATTAGCAGCTTCTACGGCTCCATTAGTCTGAGGTCTGTATGGAGACGACTTGTGGTGAGTGATTCTGTATTCTGACAGCAACCTATCACAGTCCCCTTCAAAGTGCGACCCATTATCAAAAATGATCTCATTGGGTACCCCATATCTACACATTATGTTTCTTTGATAAACTGGGCAACCTTCTTGGAGGTGAGGACCTTGTAGGACTTGGCCTCTACCCACTTGGTGAAGTAATCGATGGCTACTAGCACAAATTCATGCCCATTGCTTCCTGCCGGGGCTATTTTCCCTATCACGTCAATACCCCAAGTTGCAAACGGCCAAGGAGTTGTCATGCAAGATGTGTCATGAGGCGGAGATGATTGAGGTTGGCAAACCGCCGGCACTTGTCGCATGCTCTGACGTGCCGGGACACAAATACCGTTTCCATGGAAATCCAGTAGTAACCCATTCTGAGGATTACTTGCATCAGGGCTCTGCACATTCATATGAGGACCGCAGGGACCATTGTGGACTTGGGTCATCAACTCTTTGGCCCTTTATTGAGTGACGCATAAGAGGAGTGGTCCTTGATACCGCTTCTTGTACAGGTTGCCTCCTAGAATGACATAATGGGAGGCCAACTTTTTCAAGGCTTGCAAGCTCTTGGCTCTGACACCTTCTTTTGGTCTACCTTCTTCATCTCTGAAAGCTGACTCTCCATCTTTGAGGAACTGGTAAATTTGATTGTACCACGGTTCCTTGATAGGCTCGGTCCTGTGTCTACTTCACAACAGTAAAACCGGGGCTTCTCTTCTACCCACTCAAGGGTTTTATGGCTTTTCCTCGGGAATCTCAACCAAATGAGGCTAAAGTAGCTAGGGCATCTCGCGAATCTGCTCTTTTCCCTTGGCAAGTAGTGGAAAGTCACTTCTCCGAATTGTCCAAATAACTCCTCCATATGGGCATGATACCGCTGAAGATTAGGGTCCACAGCCTTCCATTTGTTGGAGACCTGGTTGATGATCGTGGCCGAGTCTCCATAAACTTCAAGCTCCTTGACATTCCTTTCTAAGGCACCTTCCAAACCAAAGAATGCAAAGCTTCGTACTCGGCGACATTGTTCGTGGCAGGAAGTTCAACTTGAGGGCTATGGGCGTGTGCTCATCTTTCGGATCGACCGCAGCATCCCTATGCCATTTCCTCTTGTTAGCGGCTCCATCAAAGAAAAGCCGCCATCGGTTTTCGTGCTCAACCGCGAAGATCCCTTCATCTCGGGAATTGGGGTTCTGTGCCCTCTATCTTCATTATCGGGAAGTTCGCCAGTGGTCTGACAATGCTTGACCCTTGATGGCCTTTCTGGTCACATAGTTGATGTCGTACTCTGCCAAGAAGAGGACCACTTTGCCAGACGCATCGAGAGGGAAGGCTTATCAAAGATGTACTTGATGGGGTCCATTTTTGAGACCAAATTCACAGGGCGGGCTTGCATATAATGCTTCAACTTGCTGACTACCTGCACTACCCCGCACAAGTCTTTTCACATGCGGAGTAATTGATCTCACTTCCCCGCAGCCTTCCGCCGACAAAGTAAATGGCATTCTCTACCCGAGAGTCTTTCTTCTCCCGAGCAAGCATAGCCCCAACCGCCGTATCGACAAGGATGAGATAGAGCAGAAGAGGTTTCTGTCTATGTGGGGGGCATAGCACCGGAGGATGTACTAAGTATGCCTTAATCTGGTCAAAGGCATCATGGCATTCTTCGGTCCATTCTGTGTCTACATTCTTCTTCATGAGCTTGAAGATGGGCTCGCACATAGTGGTCAACTGATTGATGAAACGGCTGATGTACTGCAACTTTCCCATAAAGCTCTTGACTTCTGTCTGGGTTTGAGGTGGCCTCATATCCATAATGGCTTTGATCTTTCGTGGGTCAACTTCGATACCTCGCTCCGTGACCATATACCCAAGCACTTTTCCCCTTGTCACTCCGAAGGTGCATTTGGCAGGGTTTAGTCTCATGGAATGCTGTCTCAGCCTCTGAAAGAACTTCCGCAGGTGAACAAAGTGCTGCCCGTCCTCGCCTTTGGAGTGGATTATCATGTCGTCTACGTAGACCTCAATCTCCTTCTGGATCATGTCATGGAAAAGCGCGGTCGCTGCCCTTTGATAAGTAGCCCCGGCGTTCTTGAGCCCAAATGGCATTACTGTATAGCAGTAAGTTCCCCACGGTGTGGTGAAGGCTGTCTTTTCTTGGTCTTCTTCGGCCATCTTGATTTGGTTGTAGCCTGCAAAGCCATCAACGAAGGATTTGACTTCGTAGTTGGCAGTGGAGTCCACCAGGATGTCTATGTTCGGCAAGGAGTAATCATCTTTGGGGCGGGCCTTGTTCAGATCCCGAAAATCTACACAGCAGCGCACCTTCCCATTGGCCTTGGTGACGGTCACAATATTGGACAACCATGTCGGATATTCGATGACTCTAATGAATCCTACCCGCAGTAGCTTCTCAATTTCTTCTTTGACCTGTAGAGACCATTCTGGCTTGATTTTCCTCAATTTCTGCTTTACTGGCTTAGCATCTGGTGCTAGAGGGATTCTGTGCTCCACTATTGAACCGTCTAGCCCCGCATATCCTTGTACGACCACGCAAAGATGTCCATGTATTCTCCGAGCAGATTAACCACCGTCCCGCTCAACCCCCGGAAGAAGTTTCCAATCTGTGTCTCTTTAGGTTCCTCGACACACCCAAGTTCACACTTATCAAAACCTCCTCGGCAGCTTGGGCCCGGTTTTCCTCTTTTTCTGTAACCTGCTTAAAGATTTCTTTAATGTATTGTTCATTTAGTGTGTTTGCATCTTGTTCAAATGATTCATTATTAACTGTTGTTAAATTTTGAGTTATTTTATCATTTGTTAAGTTGGCAATAAGAGGATACTCAGAAAGATCTGTCATTTCATTCAAAATAAGGGAAAAGATGACATCGATTACATTTTGATAGTCCTCAGGCATGAGGCCTTCGGATGACTCAGAGGACTGGAATTCAAAGATTCCTGACTCGACTGTATGGACAACAGGGTGTTTGACACGACTGGGTTGAGAAGGACGGGGTACCAATCCAAGCTCCGCGATCATTTGCTGTCGGCTGGCTATCAGTCCTGAGAACGTCTCCCAATTCTTCAACGGCATCTCTGTCTTAGTTACCAAAGTGCGAGGATCGAAAGGATCTTCACCACCGTCTCCAATTACGGCAACTACCTCATCATCCGAGCTGAAGTCGATCAAATCTGGGATCTGTGCTTCTTCATCAAACAATTGTAGCAAGCCCCATTCATTTTCTTCACTACTGGCAGCCTCTATCTGACTGATCTTTGGAAGAGCTAACTCAAAGGCGGAGAAGTCCATTACCCCGGATGCTGATTCTTTGACACTGTCTGAATTTTCTTTGAAGACATACTCATTCTGAACGGTAGTGATAGCCCCAGGAATGTCTGGCAAGTCAAGGAACATCCTTCGAACAGGATTTGCTGGTTTTCCCCTAACCTTCTCAAGGTTTTCCAGAAGGGTTTTCTTCAGGGAGGTCTGATGGTCATTTTCATCGTATTGTGTCCCGCCTTTTGTGAAGTAATGGGTCAGAGACAAACTGTAAGGATGGAGATGGACCCCTTTGCCTTGTTTTCCTGGAACTGTGCCTTTAGCTTTTCTGTCATCCCGAGAGTTCGGTTTGTACCCCAAGCCATATCTGGTAGTCTGTTCCTTCACATCAATGCCAGTATTACGACCCTGGAGTCTTTTGCCTAATCCAAGCCTCGGAAGATAACCCATTTTTCTCATCATTCTCATGGCCGGTGGAATTTTATCGGAAGTAGTGGTGAGGTCAGTGCAACACACTTGTGCTTTGGAAGAAGCTACAGAGAACCCGGTCAAGGCGAACCCTTCATCATCATGCTTAATCTCCAATATCGGGATACCTCCAGTGCTGGTTCCTTCTACCGTGACACTGTCTCCGTAGATGGTAGTGATAGTCCCATCACTAGACTGAAATTTGATGCATTGGTGCAGAGTAGAGGCCACTCCGTTTATCTGGTGGATCCAAGGTCGCCCTAGCAACGCAGTAAACGAGATCGGAATGTCAATCACTTGGAAGTCAACATCCATGACCTTTTTCCCGAACCACAACTTGAGAGTAACAATCCCCAAAACTGATCGTGCAGTGGAGTCATAGGCTTTAATAGTCTGACTAGAAGGCTTCAAATCTGTAGGCTTCAAATCCAGTAAGTCCATCATCTTTGGCCGGCAAGACGTTCATCGTGCACCCTCCGTCAACTAATACCCGGGGCAACCGACGTTCTTCCAACTGGACTGTGATGTAAAGGGGTTCATTATGACTAGCCCCATACTTTGGCAGGTCCAAGTCGGTGAAGGTAATGATTTTTTCGTAGTGGATACTTCTGATCATTTGGACTACCTCATCTGGGGTGACATCTATGGGCACCATGGTCTTGGCCAAACTTTCTTCTAGCTTCAACTTATGAGGGTATGAAGAGGTTAACAGGGACCACAAGGAGATATTGGCGTGAGTACTCTTCAACTGAGTTAGGACTGGATCCTCCTTGTCAGAGTCTGGCTTTTCTGCTTCTGGTTTATAGGGTCTTTTGTCTGTTTTTGGCTTAGAGACAACATTTCTTTTGTCACCCTTAGGCTGTTCAATACTCATCTGTCCGGACCGAGTCATCACATAGACATTAGACTTCTCCAGGTCATCATTCCTACTGGAGGATTCTGTCAGTTCTTTTAAAGTCAGAGGCGGGCTCTTGCTGGCGTATGGCCAATTTTGCCGATTAATCTGATTAACGGCGCTACTGGAGGCATAGGCTGCTTCTCGAATCTGATCCCAGGTTACTGGCTTTCTGGCCTTCTCAGGGTTCTGACTCTCTAGTTGGCTTAGCAACCGGCTGGTTTCAGCTTTACCTTCTCCGTTTAAAGCCTTCACAGTCTCATTCAAACTTTTCAAAGTCAGCATGCAACAGGAGTTATCACTTTCGGGGTTTAGAGCCTGGCGAATGGCTTTCTCATCTGGTCCTAGCAACTTTTTCAACAGAGTGGGATCACATTCCTCATCGCTGTCAAGCATGTCCCTTCTTTCTCTAGGGGTCAACCTTCTGACGGCATCTTTGACGTTGGCCAAACACTTTCTGAAGTGGGAAATTCCATCATCAATAAGGATTTCTGCGGGGTCAAACCTCATGGCGGGTTCCTGTTCTTTACTGTCGGGAAGGTTTTCTGGGCTTTTCGGCTTCTGGGCTAACCATTCCTCTACTGTTCCTTCTGGCACTTCGACCGTGTCTTCCTCGGTATCACTACAGTAACTCTCGTGAGAACTCTCATCTTGACTTTGATGACCAATGAGGGCAAAAGCAGGTCGGGATACTTGACGCCATATAAGAGGTATCTTGGACTCTTCCTCTGACTTGGGGATTACCAAGAAAACATCATTGTCATCACAGGACATAAAGGGGACCGGGGTCGCTTCAAATTTTAGGACTCTTTCCAAGGCATCCATACATTCTTCTTCAGACCAGGTTTCAGGAGTGACGATTAACACTGTAACGGAGTCTACTCTTCCCGATGAGGGTTTGGCTTCAGCGACGCTTACGTGTTCCAGATCGGCGGGTGGAGCCCACATCCCTCTTTCAGCTAAAGCTTCAATTAAGTCCCTCCATTCACCGACCAAGTAAGGAGTATTGAACTCTAGGATGTAGGATTCATACGCTGCCTTATCTGAGCTAGCATCCTTTTCCTTTCCCAAGCCTTCACACAGGCTGCAGATACACTTTGAAGTGATTCCATCCCCTATTCCAGGTTTGTGGTTTTCTACCTCATCTTGCCCTTCGGGTTTCACTTCTGCTGACTCCAAGTCCATTCCTTCTACTGAACTGTCATCATCACTGTAAATCCATCCATTCCTATTCTCATTTCCGACTGATTCTTCACTACCACTGTCTGGGAGATAGGCAAATTCACAGGCGTTGACGAAATTAGAGGGGTCAGGCTGGTATTGAGATTCCAGGGTAAGGAGATTTGGATCAGGCTGAAAGGAGGGAAAGAGTCCTATGGGGGAATGCAAAGGCTGCGAGGGTGTCGGGACCCTGACGGCTTGGGATATTGGGGAAGACTGAAAAGGGACAGTCTTTGGCAATGGATTATATGAGGATGGGGGAGGGCATTGGCTATAGGCTAGCTCTTCTTCCCTAGACATCTGGTTACCCAAACCAGTACTGTTCTCTGTCGAATCGGTCATTCTGACTCTCTGGACTGACCAAACTGAGGATTCTGGCGAACTGTCTGAGAATTCTGCGCTAACAAGTCGCTGACGCGGTGTTCTCACCTACTTCTTTCTCGCTGCGGGAAGGGATAGGAGAGGTTTAGACTCGGGGTAGGTGTTTAGGCTGAAGGCTCAAGCAATATGCAAATTAGGAATCTTCCAGTTTATTTAAAACAGTGTCTTTTATTAATTTCTATTTGGTTGGAAAAGGGGATTTGCCCTTCTTTTTCGCAACTACTCTTGATCCTGGATCAGTGGGTTCCGTCACTACGTCTATAAGCCCCTCGTATTCCACCTGTATTTCGACCTCCTAGGGTGGACAGCCCCGGGCGAGGGTCCTATAGGGCACGCGGATCCCACCGACCGAGAGTAAAGAACGCTCCTAACGGGTCTAGCGGGTCATAGGAACTTTCAACGCACGAGCGATGCGAATTATGGTCAAGGCAATACCGGGAAAGTCTCGTCTTTCTGCCTTAACGAAATTTTGGCAGAGTTTCGCTTGAGCGAATGACGTTTTGACTTTCGGTAATGTCCGAGAAGATAATAGGCATGGGTCGGGCGGCAAAAGCCGGATGACGCGATGTCACATTGAACTTCGTTGCATACGCAGTGCGTGAGTCAGAATCGAAGTCAATGCCGGGTCAAGATCTTACCAATTTTTCCTTGTCGGAATTTTGGCAGAGCTTCGCTTGAGCAAAAGATCTTTGGATTTTTTGGCAAAGACTCGGTCTCGACTCTTACGCGTTCCGTGCAGGTCAAGGTCAAAAGTCAATGTCGGAGTCAAGGTTCTACCAATTTTTCCTTGTCGGAATTTTGGCAGAGTTTCGCTATGAGCGAAAGATCTTGACTTCCGTTATGAACTAAGGCTTGACCTTTACGAGGGTATGCAACTGGGCTATATGACACGGACTAGACCAAAAACCAACCAAAAAGTCACGGTTTTTTGAAACGTGTGACACGGACTGTGCATTGGTCGACACTGGCTGCCATGGGGAGGTTGGAATGATTCCGTGCGCGCCCGGGAGCATCGTAAGGCTGTCCGTGACTGCAGCTGGAACCACCCCGGGTTTGAAGGACGTGCGTGCAAAGTGTACATGATATATCAGGTGCACGTAGTGTGCGGTCTCCTAAAAAATGTTCCTTTTTGAGTTAAAACAGAGATTTTCATAAATGTGTTTTAAAGGAATGATTTTCGGGACGGGGGAGAATGCAACAGATAAGCACGTAAATTTTCTGGGAGCCCCAGTCAGTCATGGAGCTGAGTAGCCCCAAGCCGCTAGGATCGCGATTAACCATAATTTTTCCTGGTGGAATTGCCACTGAGGTCGTCCGGTCAGAATCCGAGGAGGATTGAGCCGTACGACTGCATGGATCAATTTTCCAGGTTCCACTCCTTTGCTATTTTTCGGGTTGTTTCCCGTTCGAAGTATGCACAAATTCCAAGATGCAAATGATGCAATGCAAGGCAAAGAAAGCAAGCACGATTAATGAAATCAGCGACGGGAGTCTAACCCGCTCAAAGGGAAAAGCTTTCTTTTATTATTTTTTTCGAAAAGTGATACCGGTACGTGGGATTGTTAAACCACCGGTTATCCCAAGCCCCGGGTTAGGGAGCGATACAGGAAGGTTAAGTGGTGTCCACCTATATACCGAGTATCGATTTTTTGTTTTGAAAATAAAGCTTTTCTCCTTTGGAATATCCCCAGCGGAGTCGCCAAACTGTGAATGTGTGCCCAAATTTTGTGTGTTGGATTCACGCGAGTTTGAAGACATCCGGTTTAATTTGAAAAACGGAGTCGCCACGCCATTTTGATTACCTCAAAACTTTGAAAAAAAGGTTTTTTATGGGTTCGGAGGTTAAGTTACCCCTTGGGAAGAACGGATCGTCGTTCACCCAAGGTGCCTTGCCGGAGCAAGTCCCCCAAGATTCCATTAACCGTGCTTGCTTGCGTGCTTTTTTATGTGCATGTGTTTGAAAATAAGGGGAGGGAATGTCCCAAGTTGTCTTCCGGACGTACAAACCATTTATTGGTTGTCGCTCGGGATTTCTTGGATTTTATGTATTCGGGATTTTGATCCCGTCCTCATCTTGGACTTGTGATCATCGCTTTTTAACCTCGGGACTTGCGTGATCGAGAGAATGACTCCCTTTATGTTCAAAGATGAGGTTCTTTAGAAAAGGAGGGTCCTTAGCCCATCAATCCTACGCTTTAAGACGGTCGAGCTCATATAGATGCTTCATACTCGTCTTAAGCGATAATTGGAGATATAGGGTTCAAGGTTGTCCCTTTCTAAAGAGATCATGAAACCTTTATAGAAGAAACGATGTAAAGATAGGATCTTTACACCGGTCCGTTCCAAGGTTGCTAATGGGGACATGGGGGAAATGCATGACTTAATATAAAAATGACATTTTTAGTGAAAAGATGACATTTTTGGGTTGCAAAGGATGCTTTTTGATTTAAAGAAGTGATCTTTATTGCAAAGGATGCATTTTTAATGTAAAGACATGATTTTTATGCAAAGGATGCATTTTTATGAAGAAATTGGGATTCAATATGCAAGGGATGCGTAAAGATTGCATTTTGAAAAGCATAGGATGCTAATTTAGGATAAAGATATGATCTTTAATGCAAAGGATGCTTGAAAATGTGTTTTGTGTGCAAAGGATGCATTTTTATGATAAAGACTTGATCTTTATATGCAAATGATGCATAAAGATGATATTTTTATGTAAAAATGGGGTTTTTAGGTGCAAAGGATGCACCTTTATATATAAAGATTACATTTTTAATGGCAAGGGATGCCTAATGCATGCAAAGGGGAAGGGGGATGATAAAGATATGATCTTTAAACTACCAAGTCCCAAGCAAAGATAATAACAATATATGAATGCAATGAGCAAATTAATTCATATAGAGCAATTAGGATGCAAGGTTAGGGTGTGAGAGGTTACCAATGGTTTCCTCTTCTTCTTTGGATGGAGCTAGGAGGAAGGATTGATCTTGGATCTTCAAGGAGGAGGGAGGAGGCTTCTTGGCTTTCTTCTTCACCTTCTTGGACTTCCAGCAGCCTTTTGGAGTGTATTTTTCGTATTGTGGTGATATTGTGTTTTTTGTTGATGATTAAAATGGGTAGAGGAGGGCTCTATTTATAGGCAATCTGGGAAGAGCGAATGAAGCCGTGTGGCTGGAGGTCCTTGGCTAATGCAGCCGTGCGGCATTATCCACAATGACTCAGCACTTCTAGAAACATGCAAGGTGGCAAATTCTAGAACTTTCCTCCCAATTAAGAAAAACGTGTTTCTTAATGGATAAGCCTTCCTTTCAGCCCTTAATTAATTTGGGACAGTTCCGGAATATTTCCGGAACACTGGGAAGGTCCGGGGAATTACCGGAAAACTTACCGAAATTGCCGGAAAGTTTAGAGGAAGTAGCTGTTGTAAAATAATATGATTGTCATGACTCTTTAAACCCCAAATGCTCCGCTCTTTGAGATTGACACATCATGAAATATTGGAAGTATAACCATCAGGTACTTTCACATCCTTCAATAATTTCAAAAACATAACTTTCACATCTTTTCCCAGTGTAAATCATGCAGGGGGAAGTAACTTCATACCAGAACCATTATCCTTAGGGTGCAATGGCTCCCTAATTTTCATTTCTTTGAGATCAAGTCGAGCATTCAAGTGATCTTTTGTTTTTTCGAGAGTGCTTTGGCAATATTTTACGCACAGCTAGAGGAAGTAGCTGTTGTAAAATAATATGATTGGCATGACTCTTTAAACCCCAAATGCTCCGCTCTTTGAGATTGACACATCGTGAAATATTGGAAGCATAACCATTAGGTACTTTCACATCCTTCAATAATTTCAAAAACATATCTTTCTCATCTTTTCCCAGTGTAAATCATGCAGGGGGAAGTAACTTCTTACCAGAACCATTATCCTTAGGGTGCAATGGCTCCCTAATTTTCATTTCTTTGAGATCAAGTCGAGCATTCAAGTGATATTTTGTTTTTTTGAGAGTGCCCAATAGTGTATGCAATATGTTATCACACACATTTTTTTTCTATGTGCTTGACATCAAGCATGTGACGTATTGGTAAAGACTCCAAGTAAGGCAATTAAAAAAAATACTCTTTTTCTTCCAACTATCTTCTTTTGTATTTCCAGCATTTTCAATTTCGTTCGTTTTTCCTTTTCCTCCCTAGTTTTCCTTCTCCTTTCCTTTCCCTTTCCCCATCCCTTTCTCTTTCTCTTTTTCCTTACATTTCTGTCTTCTTATAGCAACCCTTCTCTCCTTCTCCTTCTCTTTTTCTATCTCTTCTCTTTTCCTCTTGCCAAGGACATCTTCCTTTCTATATATGGTCTCAACATCTTTAAATTGTTCTAGCAATTCAGAACCAGACAATAACTTTGGTTTTGGTTCTAACTCTGGTTCTCCTTGAAAAGCAGTTCTATCTCTACGTAATTTATGATTTTCTTTTAGCCATCGTCTATGTCCCAGATAACAAAACTTACGACTATGTTTTAGCATAAAAGATCTGGTTTTCTTGTTACAACAAGGACAAGAAAATTTACATTTTGTGCTCCAACATGACAAATTTGCATACGCTGGGAAGTAGTTGATCTTCCACAAAAATGATGCACGCAACTTGAACATACTTTTGGTTGATGCATCGTACGTATTCACACCATCGTACCATAATTCCTTCATCTCCTCAATGTGTGGCTGCAAATATACATCAATCTTGTCCCCAGGTCCTTTTAGGCCATCTATTAGCACAGAAAGAATAAAGGACGGTTGTTTCATTTACAACCATGGTGGTAGGTTTTTGTAATGAGAACAACCAGCCAAGTGCTATGTGAAATGTTCATTGACCTGAAAGGATTAAATCCATCAGATGCTACTTCAAGTCGAACATTACGACTTTTACTAGCAATGTCTGGGCACAACTTGTCAAAAGTTTTCCATACAGGACTATCAGCAGGATGCCGCATCACAACATCATCAACTCGCTCTTTAGAATGCCATGTCGGGTGATGCAGTGTGAGGTGACATAAACAACCTCTTCAGCCTTGGCTTTAATGGAAAATAGCGTACTTGTTTAGCAGCTATTTTTTTCCTCCTTATCACACTATCCTCAACATTCAGCTTGTCATTGCCAAACTGCTTATACCTAGATGCCCCACAAATACCATAATTCTCCAAACACTTGTCATCCCCTCGAAGCAACATGCAATCATTTGGGCAAGCATCAAATTGTTTGGGGTAAAAAATCACGTCCAAATTGTTTCAACTTGGCGCCACATCCTGACCTCACACCCTGAAGCAACATCTTGCCAAAACAACCTTCTTACAAAATACAAACGTCATTCTCCTATCTTTCCGGAAACGTTACCATGAACCAAGTCAAAGATCTTCAAGGAGTCATTTTATCAACTGAATTACCTTCAACTTATCACGGATTTCAAGGAGAAAAGAGTGGAAAATGGTAGACTTGGTACAACCGTTATGTTCGTGTTATTTAAATAGCATTAGATCCACCCATGTATACACACACTCACTAACACTTACGCACACATACTTTGTATTCATACTTCATTATACTCTCTACCATCACAAGATCAATAAAACTCCATTAAAGCCCCTTTTGATATCTTGCACAAAAGGTCATGCACTTTTCCATTAAAGCCCCTTTTGCAATCGAAGCTTCTGGACGAGCACGATTACGAACAAAAAGCTTTAATGTCAATAAGTACCTATGAATAAAAAAATTCAATGAGTTCTTACGTGAAAAGAATAATTTGATGGGGTTTATAGAATTCATCTATAAAGCAAAGGTGCCAACCTCTCAATTGGGTACATCCATCGGTATTGTACCGGGCCAGCAAGGAATGCCTCTTCAGCCAAGTGTATAGGCAAGTGCTCCATTATATCAAAGAAGGATGGCGGGAAAATCTTTTCAAGATTGCAAAGTGTAAGTATAATACGATATTGAAGATACTCTAGATCAGATTTTGAATTAACTTTTGAGCATAAAATCTTGAAAAAGTTTGACAACTCAATCAACGCTTCAACAACGTGCTTTGGCAATATTTTTACACAGCTAGAGGAAGTAGTTGTTGTAAAATAATATGACTATCATGACTCTTTAAACCCCAAATGCTCCGCTCTTTGAGATTGACACATCGTGAAATATTGGAAGCATAACCATCAGGTACTTTCACATCCTTCAATAATTTCAAAAACATATCTTTCTCATCTTTTCCCAGTGTAAATCATGTAGGGGGAAGTAACTTCTTATCAGAACCATTATCCTCAAGGTGAAATGGCTCCCTAATTTTCATTTCTTTGAGATCAAGTCGAGCATTCAAGTGATCTTTTGTTTTTTCGAGAGTGCTTTGGCAATATTTTATGCACAGCTAGAGGAAGTAGCTGTTGTAAAATAATATGATTGGCATGACTCTTTAAACCCCAAATGCTCCGCTCTTTGAGATTGACACATCGTGAAATATTGGAAGCATAACCATCAAGTACTTTCACATCCTTCAATAATTTCAAAAACATATCTTTCTCATCTTTTCCCATTGTAAATCATGCAGGGGGAAGTACTTCTTACCAGAACCATTATCCTTAGGGTGCAATGGCTCCCTAATTTTCATTTCTTTGAGATCAAGTCGAGCATTCAAGTGATAGTTTGTTTTTTCGAGAGTGCCCAATAGTGTATGCAATATGTTATCACACACATTTTTTTCTATGTGCATGACATCAAGCATGTGGCGTATTGGTAAAGACTCCAAGTAAGGCAATTAAAAAAAAATACTCTTTTTCTTCCAACTATCTTCTTTTGTATTTCCATCATTTTCAATTTCTTTTGTTTTTCCTTTTCCTCCCTTGTTTTCTTTCCCCTTTCCTTTCCCTTTCCCCATCCCTTTATCTTTCTCTTTTTCTTTACGTTTCTGTCTTCTTATAGCAACCCTTCTCTCCTTCTCCTTCTCTTTTTCTATCTCTTCTCTTTTCCTCTTGCCAAGGGCATCTTCCTTTCTATATATGGTCTCAACATATTTAAATTGTTCTAGCAATTCAGAACCAGACAATAACTTTGGTTTTGGTTCTAACTCTGGCTCTCCTTGAAAAACAGTTCTATCTCTACGT
The DNA here is from genome assembly GCA_022495995.1 of Adenophora triphylla var. japonica. Classification (NCBI taxonomy): domain Eukaryota; kingdom Viridiplantae; phylum Streptophyta; class Magnoliopsida; order Asterales; family Campanulaceae; genus Adenophora; species Adenophora triphylla. Next base: position 439,350 of record JAFEMH010000395.1, read on the forward strand.
AATTTATGATTTTCTTTTAGCCATCGTCTATGTCCCAGATAACAAAACTTACGACTATGTTTTAGCATAAAAGATCTGGTTTTCTTGTTACAACAAAGACAAGAAAATTTACCTTTTGTGCTCCAACATGACAAATTAGCATACGCTGGGAAGTAGTTGATCATCCACAAAAATGATGCACGCAACTTGAACATACTTTTGGTTGATGCATCGTACGTATTCACACCGTCGTACCATAATTCCTTCATCTCCTCAATGAGTGGCTGCAAATATACATCAATCTTGTCCCTAGGTCCTTTTAGGCCATCTATTAGCACAGAAAGAATAAAGGACGATTGTTTCATTCACAACCATGGTGGTAGGTTGTTTGGAACGAGAACAACCATCCAAGTGCTATGTGAAATGTTCATTGACCGGAAAGGATTAAATCCATCAGATGCTACTACAAGTCAAACATTACGACTTTCACTAGCAATGTCTGGGCAGAACTTGTCAAAAGTTTTCCATACATGACTATCAGCAGGATGCCGCATCACACCATCATCAACTCGCTCTTTAGAATGCCATGTCATTAGTGATGCAGTGTGAGGTGACATAAACAACCTCTTCAACCTTGGCTTTAATGGAAAATAGCGTACTTGTTTAGCAGCTATTTTTTTCCTCCTTATCACACTATCCTCAACATTCAGCTTGTCATTGCCAAACTGCTTATACCTAGATGCCCAACAAATACCAAAATTCTCCAAACACTTGTCATCCCCTCAAAACAACATGAAATCATTTGGGCAAGCATCAAATTGTTTGGGGTAAAAAATCATGTCCAACATGTTTCAACTTGGCGCCACATCCTGAAGCAACATGTTGCCAAAACAACCTTCCTGCAAAATACAAACGTCATTCTCCTATCTTTCCGGAAACGTTACCATGAACCAAGTCAAAGATCTTCAAGGAGTCATTTTATCAACTGAATTACCTTCAACTTATCACAGATTTCAAGGAGAAAAGAGTGGAAAATGGTAGACTCGGTACAACCATTATGTCCATGTTATTTAAATAGCATTAGATCCACCCATGTATACACACAATCACTAACACTTACGCACACATACTTTGTATTCATACTTCATTTTTCTCTCTACCATCAGAAGAAATGGACGATTGTGGCGTGAAACTCTCAAAACCTATCGCCCTAAAATCAAAATCCTGGAGGGAAAAATTGTGGCATGAAATTTAAGGATACAGAGAATTTGGCACGGGTAGAAGTCGAAGTGTCCTAAAAAAAACTTATATTTGGGAGGGCAGTTGAAAAAGGGTGCCAATTGCTAAGCATTTGAGAGGGTAAGGGTAGAAGAGTGCCAAATACTAGAGTATTTGGCACGGGTATTCCTGCCTTCCCAAAAAAGGTATTTGGGACCGTATTTTAGCCCTTCCAAAAAATGTTGTCACAAAAAGCCATTTTTCTTGTTGTGTGGGTTCTTGATTATTAAGTGGAATTTGCAGAAAACCTAATATTTGTATAATACTAAATTGTGAATGCATGAACGCCCAATTTTACTAAAGATGTTGAACCCCCAACTATAATTGATTGTATTATTAATTGGCATATTGGTGCGATATACATGAATCATATTCCGTAGATCCTTCTTTTTTGAAATTTGGTAATATTTTACTTGCTTTGTTTATTTCTTATTTTTAGGACTTAGATAATTAAAACCAAAATAAAACCCCAATCTTTTATTTCTTGTGTTGAAAGTAGAATTGTGGATACACAAGTTCCTGTGGATTCGATCCTTGCCAAATGCATATTACTACTACGATAACTCGTGCAATTGCGAAGTATTTTAATAACAAGTGGGATTTTCCCCATCAATTTTTGACGCCGTTGCCTCGTATTTGTTTGCAATTTTCAATTTAATTTTCAACAGTGTATGCTTGGTCGTAGATCATTGAACCCCGAGTTGGTATCTTTGAGCAACGACAAGTTTGTAAGGGGAAATCCCCCTGAAACTTTTACCACCGGGGTAGAAAAAAAGGAATAAATATGGGCGAATAAGTGAATATTCACCACATGAATGACTATTTTCGTCCTAAAATTGACGCCGACTCATCTTGTATTGTGTTATCACCGACAACAAGAAGTTATGAGTTAAAGGGGAAATATTTCAATCTTTTACCTAGATTGCATGGGGGAGCTATGGATTACCCCTTAAACTTTCTTTGTGACTACGGTACATGCTTTTCCATTAACTACGGGAGTCATGGAGGACCAAGTAAAGTTGCGATGTTTTTCTTTCACGCTTAAAGACGCAACTAAAAATTGGTTCATGACATTAGCACCAAATAGCATAGACACATGGGAGAATATTTGTCATGATTTAATGTAAAGATTTTATTCTTATCCTTCATTGTCTCTCTTGAGACAGAAAATTATAGGGTTTCAGCAATAACCCGGGGAGGCATTCCATGAAACATGGGAAATATCTAAAAAGATTGTTAGTCCAATGTCCTCACCATGACTTTTCCCTACCCCATTTGAATCAATATTTCTATGATGGGTTAATTCAAATGCACCAATTCATGGTAGATAATGTCGCGGGAGGGTCAATGGGGGAGAAAACTCCCGAACAAGTAAAATAAATTTTTGACATGATAGGTGCTAACTCCCAACAGAAGGGAGTAAGGGGAAAAACAAAGGGGGTATATGAATTAAGTGCGGTTGATAGGGTAGAAAAGAAAGTCACCGAAGTATCTAATCAACTTTCCACATTTGCTTCTTTTTTTAATCCCGCTCTTGCTAAGAAAATTCATGATATATGTGATACATGTGGTTTGAACTCTCATGCTACTAACATGTGCCCATCTAGTGCATAATTTTCTGATTTTATTGAACAGGCACAAGTAGCGAATGGATATCAACCAAGGCCCCCACACAACAATCAATACTCCAACATATACAATCAAGGGTGGAGAAATCATCCAAACTTTTCATGTAATAATAATCAACCTCTCCACCCCATTACACCTCAACTGACTCCCCCACAACCGTAAGGTCAACAAAAACAAACATGGGAGGAGTATATAGAAAGGCTAAGATCGGAGCATGCACAATAATTGGAGAGGCTTAGGTTGGATCAAATCCAACAAGGGAAGACTCATGAGGCGGCAATAAATAAAATGGAAACACAAATAAGTCAACTTGCCAATGCCCTCCAAAGTCCCAAGCCGGGCACATCCCCAAGCCAAGGGGAGCATGCAAATGCCATAACCGTATTGAAGAATGGCAAGGTAATAAATCATAAGGTATGTGCTACTACTTCCTCTTCTTCCCCTCTTAGATCTAATATGAAACATGCTGAAAGTGACAATGAGGATAGACAAATGAGTTGGGAGACAAACAAATTGAAAAACCTTCATCTCCCAAAACATATGTACCTCACTTACCTTTTTCGGGTAGAATAATGAGGCAAAAGATGGAAAAACAATATTCTGAAATATATGACATGTTTTCTAAAGTAAACATCAATCTACCATTATTGGATGTTATTAAAAATATCCCATCTTATGTCAAGTTTTTCAAAGAATATAACACCCGAAAACAAAGGTATGGGAGAGGTGAATAAGTTGTAATGTCGGAAAATGTGAGTGCCATAATCCAATCACACCTTCCACCAAAACTCAAGGACCCCGGTAGCTTTAGTAATAAAATCACTTTGGGGGATTCCAAATCGGAGAAAGTGATGTTGGATTTAGGTGCAATCATTAATTTGATGCCATACTCTGTGTATAAGAAGCTAGGATTGGGTGAGCTTAAATCCACCAAAATGACCCTTCTACTTGCGTATCGATTGGTCAAACGTACTTTGGGTATTGTGGAGGATATTTTGATGCCATACTTTATTGTGCTTGATATAGAGAATGATGTTAGAAATAGTTGTGGAACACCCATTCTTTTTGGGCGTCCTTTCATGGCTAATATGGACACCATATTTAATGTGAAAGTGGGAAATTTTACAATGAATGTTCTTGTTGAAAAAGTTGAAATTTTAGTTTTTAAAGTTCCTCAAATTGTCAATGCTATATGTTGTTATGTTAATGAGGTAGATGATTGTGTGTTTGAGAGCTTTTTGCATGAGGTTGATTGTGAGGATTTTGAGAACATATTGAATGGCGGTGAGAATAATAGGGATAGAGCAGACGTATACGATATGGCCATAGAAAACATGTCTGACAAACACTCTAGTAGTGACGGACCGCATCACCCCCTATACCACTTCCAAAAGAAGTTGGAGCCATCTATCATCTCACTGTCATTATAAGAGTGTTATATTCTTGACGTATGTGATGCTTTCTTTGCAAATATTTATTATTAAGATGACAACTTTTATGTTTGTGTTGAGAATAAGATTGTGAAAGGTTGTGAAGTGAAAGCAACCAATGAGTTTGGGAGAGAGGCCCACAAGAAAAATAAAAATAAAAAGGCTAAACGAAGAGCCTCTAAAGTTCCATGGGTACCACCCGAATTAATAAAGAATGGAACTTATGTTTGGAGAGCGGTGGGCTTTTGTGCCCGAGAAGCAATGAGGTGGGATAAAGGAAGAAAACCAAAGGCCAAAGAGGACATGGCCATCTCACACCCCAAGTAGAAATTGGGGCAACGGTCGGGCTAACGACCTTAACCAAATGCGTTTATTGGGAGACAACCCAATTATGTATGTTTTAATAGCTTTATTTATTTTGTTTGTTGTGTCATGTTATCCTTTGAACCCAATGCATGTTTTAGTGTTTATGCCATGAGGACATAGCATGTCTTGAGTTTAGGGGTAGATATCTCTCCGAGTTTGTGGGTTTATAGGGGAGTGTATATAGTGTCACCCTGCGAAAAATAGAAAAATTTAAAATTTTTGTTATTTTAATATTTTGGATTGTTGGCTAAAGTCTATAATGATTTGAGTGTGATTTAATTTTAAAAAATCTTGGGTATTATTATAAATATGGGGATATAATTGTATTAAAACATGTAAAGTATGATTACTTCACCATTTACTTCCATGTTATTTTCTTGATCATTGTTACCAATTTAGGAGACCTTTATAGGATCACTTTGGCATTCTCAGGGACCCTAGAAGATGTTTGCATGATTTTCAATAACACATCATTTAGGCTATTCGGGAAGTGATATACGACTATTTTCTTTGAACCATATTAGTGAGCCTTTAACTTTATCATCACTTTAATTTTTTTTGCTATAACCCCTTTTGAGCTTGAAAAAGAATGGAATCTATTTATTTTACACCACCATTCGCCTTCTTTTGACACCTACATTATCCTACTCTTATACACCTATACACTATTTTCTCAGCTTTTAAAGAAAGTGAAACTAGGGAATGAATGGGATTTGTAGGTTATGTTTGGAAAATCAAGGGTAGAAAGTGGTCATGAAAAGAAAGTGATGGATTGTATTTATCTATGTTATTTCCTATGCTTTTCCAGAGATTTTTATAGTAGTTTGGTGGTTTCGAGACTTGTTTTAGTTGATTTGATGCACATTGTAATGGTGAGGCTTTTATGAGAAACTCTATATTTTGAGAGATTATTGTGGCTATTTTAGATGTAATATGATATAATGATCGTAGAGAAGCCAAGTGAAGAAGCCCAGAAGTCAGTTAAGCAAGTTTCAAGTAAACAGAAGTCAAACGATGTCAATGAGTCAACGGAAGCAGAGAAGGATGAAGAAAGCTGTAAAGGGGCACGACTCATTACACAGGGTATGAGTCGTGCCATGTGTTGGTTAGGCAGTCAGAACGACTTGTTGAAAAAGCACGACTCGTGCCACGACCTGGAGTCTAGAGAACGACTCGTGCTCCTGGGCATGACTTGTGCTAATACCGGTTAATGATGTCACCTTGGCCGTGTTTGCATTATTTTTGAAACCTTTTTCTTTATTTATTTAATTTCCTTTCCTTATTATATTAGGTTAATTGGGGGGTATAAATACTTCCTTTTAGAACATTATTAGGGTTACTTTTCTTTTGGGAGAATTCAAGTTATAGCAAGAATTGAAGAACTTTATTTTCAAGTTTAATATCAAGATTCCAGGTTTTATTATTTTAATTCAATACTTGTGATTGATATCATGAATATGCTTGGATAATTTCTTTGTTCATGGATTGTGTATAAAGGGTGTCAAAGTTTTATGCTAAAAACCTAATTTCAATTTTAATTAATTTCTTGATCTTCAAAGTTGTTCTTCATAATATTTAGGGTTTTTATTATATCATTAACATCAGTAATAATTACCAGATTAAACTTTGTGGATTAGATTTAATCGATTACGTAATTGTATCAAGAAGATCTAGGTTCGTATATTCCTTAAAAAATCTTAAATTATTGAGTGACGTAACTGAAAGCTTAGTAATTGAGATTAGAAGGGTTGCAAATCGCACATCAAACCGTCCCAACTCTTAGGATAGTGAATGAACCCTTGAAATTGATTAAATACTATCTTTTATTAATAGCATATTGCTGCGACACTGTGAAATCTCAATCCGTGAATTCTTTTTAATCTGGTAAATCCCTTCAATTACTTGTTTCCTTTTGTTATTTGCTCATTTCAATTATTGTCCTTAGTTGTTAAGTGAATTCAAATCATAACCTAAGCATTGGAGAAATAAGCTCGTTCTCACTCAGTCTCTGTGGATTCGACCCTTGCTTGTGTATACTACTACAACGGTAGCTTGTACGCTTGCGAGGAATTTTAACTGAGAAAAATATTCATCAAGTTTTTGGCGCCGTTGTCGAGAACTTGGGTGATTTGAATTAATTTATTTGGTCGTTGTATGTAAGGTTGGCGTTCACAGGATCCTGAGTTGGTCCCATTGAACGACGATATCGACAAGGTCGAGAGGGTCATTCCCCCTATTAGTGAATCACAGTCTGACTCTGACCATTCTACCATCGCGGTAGAGGATCCTGATCTTAGTGAGTCAGACACTCCTTCCACCGAGGGAGAAGAGCAAGTACCTGAAATGGCAGACCAACAAGATAGACTAATGAATGAGTTTGCCAAACCAAAAGTGGACACATCAGTGTCATGCATAGTGTTGCCCTCTGAAGCATGAAATTATGTGATTAAAGGGAAATTCTTTCATCTTTTACCTAATTTTCATAGAATGGCAACTGCTGATGAATTCAATTTTCTGAGGGATTACATGGTGACAGTGTCAGGGTTCCCTGTGAGAGAGGGAGTAACACATGAACACTTAAGAATGAAATGTTCCCCTCATACTTTGAAATATAAGGCCAAATCTTGGCTATTGTAACTCCCACCTAGGAGTATCACTACTTGGGAACAATTACATGATGCATTCTTGGGTAAATATTACCCACATTCTACATTGGCTGTAAATAGGGTAAAGATCATAGGTTTCAAGCAGGAATTTAATGAGCCTTTCCATGAGGCCTGGTACATGTTTAAAATGTTACAAATTAAGTGTCCCCATCATAATTTTCCACAATCCATGTTGCATTAGACTTTTTATAGTGCTCAATCCCCTGAATTCCAAAGGATGGTAGATAATGTAACAGGGGGATATTTAGGGTCTAAAACTGTTCAGTAATGCCAAGACTTGTTTGAGATGTTAAGTGTAAACTCTCAACAAAAAGGGGACATGGGGAATATTGGGAGTGTGAATGAGGTAGGCATGAATAAAGAGATAGCTAACCAATTTGCCTTGTTAAATCAAAAATTTGATAAATTAGCATTGATGGCCTCTTCTTCTTCTAGTTCTTCTAATGTCTCTGCTATTGATAAATTGGTATATGATAGTTGTGTTACTTATGGTTCTAACTCTCACTCTTATAAAAAGTGTCCCACCACTAGTATATACAACTCTGAAACTGAGCAGGCACATGCAATGCAAGGATATGGGCAAGGATATGGTCAGAGGTTCCCCTAGAACAATTTCCAATATGGGAACACATATAATCCAGGGGCTCCAAGACATCCAAATCTTGGATGGGGAGGCAATCAACAGCTAAATAAGTCTCTCCATACTCAGCCACTACAGGGACAGTAATTGATAGGAAGAAAGAGCCCGGGAAAGTGGCCATGGAGCAAATGCAAGCTGAAAACAATCAGTTGAGGGCGAAAAGTCAACAAGCTTCCAAGAACCATGAAGCATCCCTTCAGAAGTTGGAGACTCAAATTGGGCAATTGGCACCGCTACCTTCCCGAGTCAAGGTCATCAAGCCAAGGCCGTCTTCACACTTAGAGGTTGTAAAAAGGTAGATAATAAGGTACTTCCCCCTTCATCTTCTATGTCTATATCTCCTATTTTGGATCATGAGGCAGATCCTGTTGTGGAAAGTGTTGTGGTGGAAAATGTGGTACTTAATGATAAGAGTACTAATGATTTTGGGGAGAATGTGATTGTTGATACTCCCACCCCAAGCCATATATACCTCCTGTATTTCCTAGTAGGTTTTTAAGGAATAAGCTGGATCATCAAATGAAGGAGTTGATTGAAATGTTTTCAAAAGTTAGTATCAACCTCCCACTTTTAAATGTGATAAAAAATGTTCCAGCTTATGCCAAGTTTTTCAAAGAAATAAACTCCAGAAAATTCCAGTATGGGAAGGATGAAAAGTTTATGATGGGAGAGAGCGTTAGTGTTGTGGTACAACACAGTCTTCCACCAAAATTGAAGGACCACGGTAGTCTCTTAATTTCCATTACTTTGGGGAACTTGAACAAGGTAAAGGCTATGTTGGATCTTAGCGCTAGCATTAACTTGTTGCCATACTATTTATATCTTGAGATGGGTCTTCCTGAACTAAAACCCACCATGATGGCCTTATAACTCACTGATCAGTCCATTAAAAGACCTTTGGGTATTGTGGAGGACGTTTTGGTTCAGGTTGATTCTTTGATTATCCCTATTGATTTTGTGGTACTTGAGATGCCAAGAGTGAAGGAAGTCATCGTGATTCACCCATATTACTTGGGAGACCTTTCATGGCGATGACCAACACTGTGATTAATTTGAGGAATGGCACCCTTTCTTTGACTTTGCAAATGAGAAAATTGAAATATATGTGTTTGATGCCATGCGTAATTCTATTGAGGATGATGAGTCATGTTTATATGTTGATGTGATAGAGGATTGTGTGCATGAGCATTTGTGGCATGTGAGTGATTGTGAGGAGATTGAGATGTTGTTGAGTGGTGATGAGAAATATAGGGATAATGCGGGTTTCCACTTGTGTGCCATTGAGGACAAGACTGAGATTTCCATTCTTGTGATGGCCCGTTTCACCCCCTAGGCCACTTCAATGAGAAGATGGTGCCTTCTACTGCAAAACCCCCATCCCTTGAACTGAAACCCCTCCCCTCAAATTTAAAGTATGTTTTTCTTGGGGAGTGAGAGACTCTACCTGTGATCATTGCGTCTGATTTGACTTCAGAGCAGGAAGAGAAATTGATTCATGTGTTGTGTGAGTATAAATCTGCCATAGGTTGGTCCTTAGCTGACATTAAGGGAATTAGTCCTTCCTTGTGCATGCACATAATTAATCTCATTGATGGTACTAAACCGTCTAGGGAAAGACAAAGGAGACTAAATCCCCATATGGAGGAAGCTATTAGGAAGGAAGTCCTGAAACTATTGGATGCGGGAATTATATTCCCAATTTCTGATAGTGAGTGGGTGAGCCCGGTCCAAGTTATTCCTAAGAGATCGGGCATCATTGTGGTTAAGAATGAAAAAGGTGAGAAAGTGACATTAAGGGAAGTAGCTAATCTTAGGATGTGTTTTGATTTGAGGAAACTTAATGCTGCTGTTAAAAAAGACCACTTTCCTTTGCCCTTTATTGATCATATGTCAGAGAGGTTGGCAGGTCATGCATATTACTGTTTCTTGGATGGATTCTCGGGTTATAATCAGATTAATATTGCACCCGAGGATCAATCCAATACCACTTTCACAAGTCCTTTTGTCACTTATGCATCTAGGCGAAGGCCCTTTATGCTTTGCAATGCACCGGTGACTTTTCAAAGGTGCATGACATCCATTTTTTCAGACTTTTTGGAGAGATGTGTGGAGGTATTCATGGATGATTTTTCCGTGTTTGGTGATAGTTTTAACGGGTGCCTTCATAATTTGAAATTGGTCTTGAAGAGGTTTAGTGACACCAACCTGACTCTAAGTTGGGAAAAATGTCACTTTTTGGTTAGGCAAGGTATTGTGTTGGGTCATGTTGTGTCTAGTCGGGGGATTAAGGTTGACTAGACTAAAATTGATGTTATTGCTAAATTACCTCCCCCTATCTCGGTTAAGGGTGTGCGAAGTTTTTTAGGCCATGCGGGTTTCTATCAGCGTTTCATTCAAGATTTTTCAAAAATTAGTATGCTGTTATGTAACTTTCTAGCTAAAGATACCGAGTTCATCTTCGACCATGATTATCTAAATGCTTTCAATTTGCTTAAAAAGAAGTTGACTTGTGCCCCCATTCTCTCTAGTCCCAATTGGTCCCATCCTTTTGAGATTATGTGTGATGCTTCTGATTTTGCCATTGGGGCTATCTTGGGGAAGAAAATAGACAAATCACCTTGTGTTATCCATTATGCAAGTAGAACTTTAAATGATGCACAACTGAATTACACTACCACGAAAAAAGAATTTTTAGCTGTGGTGTTTGCTTTGGAAAAATTTGTTCTTACTTGCTTGGATCCAAGGTGATTATCTATTCTGATCATACTGCATTGAAATATTTGCTTAATAAGAAAGATGCTAAGCCTCGTTTGTTGAGGTGGATGTTTTTGTTGTAGGAATTTGATATTGAGATTCGGAATAAAAGGGGACCGAAAATGTAGTGGCAGATCATTTATCGAGGCTTGAGGACTACTCATGTTATAATGTTGAAGAGAGTGTGATTCCGGTTAATGAAAATTTTCCGGATGAACAACTTTTTACTTTATATGTCCAAGAGCCTTGGTATGCCGATTTTGTTAATTGTTTGGTGTATAGTTTGATTCTGCCAGATTTCACATATGATAAAAAACGTAAGTTTAAACCCGACGTCAAACACTATATTTGGGATGATCCTTAATTGTGGAAAAGGTGTCCGGATAGTCTTTTGAGGCGATGTGTGCCTGAACATGAGCAAGAGAGTGTGTTGAAAATTTGTCATGAATTACAATGTGGGGGCATTTTAGTGGTCAAAAGACTGCCAAAAAATATTTTTCAAGCCAGTTTCTATTGGCCCACCATATACAAAGATGCTCATGAGTTTAGTAAACATTGTGATAGATGCCCATGAGTTTTGTAAACAGTGTGATAGATGCCAAATAACCGGTGGCATAGGAAAGAGAGATGAGATGCCCATGCAAAATAACTTGATTGTTGACATATTTGATATGTGGGGCATTAATTTCATGGGCCCTTTTTCCTCATCCCATGGTTTTATTTACATATTGGTTGATGTTGATTATGTGTCCAAGTGGGTGGAGGCTATTTCCACCCGTACTAATGATGCTAATGTGGTTTCCAAGTTTGTTGTTGAGAATATTTTTAGCAGTTATGGAGTACCAAGGGCCATAATCAGTGATCAAGGGGAACACTTCACAAACAAAATGTTCAATGTGGTGTTGAAAAGGTATGGGGTTGTGCATAAATTGGTTATAACTTATCATCGCCAAACCTCGGGCCAAGTGGTGGTGAGTAATAGGTAAATCAAAGGGGTTCTTGAGAAAATAGTGCATCCCAATAGAAAAGATTGGGAATTGAAGTTGGGTGATGCATTGTGGTCTTATAGAACAGGATACAAAACCCCTATTGGTATGAGCCCTTACCGGATTGTGTATGGTAAGGATTGTCATCTTCCGGTGGAACTAGAACACAAGACATTTTGGGCGATGAAGGAGTTAAACATGGACATGGGTCTAGCGGGAGATAAGAAGTTGTTGGCCCTTGATGAGCTTGAGGATTTAAGACAAGATTCATATGAGAATTCCAAGCTTTACAAGGAGATAACCAAAAGATATCATGATAGGAATTTAAGGCCTAAAAATTTGAGGCCGAGAATAAAGGTTCTCTTGTTCAACTCTCGGTTGAAGTTGTTTCTGGGAAAGCTACGCTCCAAATGGTCAGGCCCATTTGAATTATTAAAAATATTCCCATATGGGGTGGTGGAGCTTAAGGACTTGCACAATAGCACAACATTTAAAGTGAATGGGCATCGTGTGAAGCCCTATTATGAAGGTGTAGCTATGGTAGATGACATAGATGTGGTTGAGTTGGGGGAGCTGGACATCATTGACTAATCTCTCTAAGGCGTGATGTCGAGCGAACGACTATAACCAAAAGCGCTTGTTGGGAGGCAACCCAACGAAGGTATGTTTTTGTAACGACCCAAATCTCGGTCCCCTGTTTGTGGGTCCCAACCTTGAGTCCGTTACTCTTACCAAGACAATATATACTTAATTCAGCACGATTACATAAAATTTATTCTCTGAACATTATTGCAATCTAGCCGTCTAGGGTTCAATCTAAACTGACAAACTTACAATTTAAACTCAAAAGTCTTACATCATTACTCAAAGTCTAGAAAACATAAAATTTAAAAGATGAATATTCTCAAATCATCCTCCTTCTAACGCTTACCTGAAAGAACAGAGAATACGAAAGGGTGAGCGAACAATGCCCAGTAAGATCATATACGGACCTCTCCGAATACTAAGAAGAGGTGACCACAAAAATAAACAATCTTTTTCAACGAGGCAATAGCAATAAGAATGATGACATCCAATATTTATTCTAAAAGAATCAAAACGGAACAATTAACAATACGATTCAATCATTATCAAACAAATATTTTAACAGAGTCATGATCACATAAGCGGTCAATCGACCTTATTAAACCAAAAGCCCACAAGGAGCACAAATACAAAACAGTGATTCCGGAACACCCCACTGCTAATCCTCAGCAGTGAACAAAAATGCCAAAAAGGCCAATTTACAATTATACCCCATTAACATGGGTTGTTTAGCTTAGTGATCATGTGGAAAATTTCCAATTCATATTGAGATATGCAAATACTTCATGTACAAAAAAATATTAACATGAAGTAACAAAAATTGGAGATATTGAAATATTTGACTTTTAGCAAAAGACGCTGTTCGACGGAGTCAAAGCAAGTATCAACCCAAGGTTGACTTTTAATATTTTCAAGGACGGACATTTTCAATAAAATTCATGGAAACCTACGAATTGAAATGAGACATCAATTACCTAATTAGAGGTATAATCCCTTACCTTGAATGGATGTCTTTGCTAAGGTTTTCGAAGGACAACAAAGCCCTCAAATCTGCCTTCCAAAATCTATCAAAAAATATAATACATAGTGTAAGATGCTAAGTGAAACCCCATTAACTTTTTCTTTCAATTCGGACCTTCTTCCCAAAAACCCAAGAAACCCATTTCCATTTGGTATTATTCCCCCTCCCACACGTACACACACACACATTTCTTTTTATTCTTTTTTTTTCTTGTCCTTTCCTTGTCATATTATTTAGCAAAGAATAGTAACTACATTGACAATTCAATATTACAAGGTAGGACACTTACTTTTCCTTCTTTCCTCTCTCTGCACACGCCACTTGCCAACTTGAGTTTTTTTTTTTCACTTCTTATATATTTGCAATCAACAAAACTCAAAGGCACTATATATACCCGTTCTAGGAAGAAACGGATGACCAAAGTCATTACATCTCAATTACTATCAATTACTACACAAATAATGACTGACCCATCATATACCCAATTTATTACACCCATTAATTAATGCTTTTAAATCCCTATAAATTCCCTTTCTTAATGCTCATTATTTATTTATTTATTTTTATTTTATTATTACTTATTTTTATTATTATTATTTCTTGCTCACAATTTAAATTTTATTTATGTATTTATTTATTAATATGATTATTATTATTTCTGGATATTACAGTTTTTATTTGCTTTCAGTTTTTATTTTCCTTCAGACTATCTCTATCTCTTGATTCATTTCTTTGTTGTGTTCTTATGCAATGAGGACATAGCATGATTTTGGTTTGGGGGTAGTGGTATTCATAAAAAAAGAAGAAAGGGGTAGTGGTATTCATAAAAAAAGAAGAAAGAGAGTATGTCAGTTGTCTTTACTTCTTTTATTCTTATTATTTCCAGAATGGGTCAAACTATGGTGACATGAGCATGTTATAGTGTGTAGTCCGTTCACTGTAACGGGGACTTAGGCAGCATAATGTGCGGTCGAAATATTTGTCCCAAATGGGCAAATATAAAATTTTTGTGTGGAATCGGTGCTACTAAGGTATGTGGGTTGTGGTGTTGTGTAGGGAGACGCAAAGGAGAAAGGAGCAAATCGAGTGCCTATGTTTAAAAAAAAAAGGCCTGGGCATGACTCGTGACCTGAGGCACGACTCATGCCGGTTAAAAATTGGTATTCTGCATGAGTGGAAATATTTGCACGACTCGTGCAACAACTGAAGGCTTGGGAATGAAGCGTGCTCAATAACACGAGTCATGCTTAACGTGTACACGACTAGGGAAATTCGAAAAAAAATAATATATATATATATATATATAAAAGCTCCAAAGGTCATGCCCTTCTCCTACCCCCACCTCTTCTTCTCCTATTCCCCAACTTCTTCTTCCTCCTTTCTTCTTAAAATCCATAAATTAAAATCTATTTTACCAATAAATCCCTAGCTCCTTTTAAAATATTTCATAACAATTTAAATGGCGAATCTACCCTCCTCTCGCTCATTCTCTTCTCTCTCTAATAGCAATCCCTTTCTCTCTATAATCGCAATACCTCTCCTCTGCTCCGGCCAATTTCTCGCCTTCGGCTTCGAAATCGACGGTCGTTTGCCTGGATCTTTGGCACGCATGTGCTGGACATTTGATTTCCTTGAAGCGCCGTGGTTTAGACAAGGTCACCTTGAACAACTTGGCTCGCTGGACTTTCCCCCCACTGATGTAAAGTAAAACGCAGCGGAACAAAAATAAAATAAGATAATCGATTAAATTCTCGCAAAAGGAGTAAAATCGATTAACGAATAAAAAGGGATATGATTAAACTTCTCGCAAAAGAATTTAATCTAATAATCAACCGAAGAAGATTATTGGCAAAGTCAATTAATGACTTTAGGAAGAACACAATAAACTTGCAAAACTTGCAAAGGAATTTGATTAAGAAAAATAACGTAAGTTTCTAACTGTGAAAGGAATTATAAATACTACCTAAAATCCTCTACTAACTAGGAAAAGGAAAAAGGAAATAAAATCCTCTACTAACTAGGAAAAGGAAAAAGGAAATAAAATCCTCTACTAACTAGGAAAAGGAAAAAGGAAATAAAATTCTCTATTAACTAGGAAAAGGAAAAAGGAAATAGAATCCTAAATTAATACGTTTAAAACAAGAAGTAAATCCAATCGAAATCAGGAAACCCGCAAAGAGCACGACTCGTTCTTGGATACATCATTCTCCCCCACTTCAAAAGGATTCGTCCCCGAATCATCGTCTAAATAAAGCGGCACATCTGGATAAAACTCAACCAAATCCGACACATTAAACGTGGGAGAAATGTTCCACCCATCCGGCAAATCCACAACATAAGCATTGGCATTTATCTTTGACAAAATCTTGCACGACCCAATCTTCTTAGGGTGAAGCTTGCTGTAGGTCCCTTGAGGAAAGCGCTCCTTACGCAAGTGAACCATAACCAAATCACCAACAGAAAACTCCTTCAAGCGACGCTTCTTGTCCGCAGCTTCTTTGTACTTCGCATTGGAATCTTCAATGTTCTTCACAACTTCCCTTTGCACCTCATCAAACTTCTCCGCCATATGCTCAGCAGCGATGCTAAATCCCGGAAGCTTTGGCAAAGGAACCAAACCAAGAGTATGAGTAGGGGGCCGTTGATACACAATCTCAAAAGGGAACTTCTTAGTAGTGCGATTGGGCATATTATTGAAAGCGAACTCAGCTGTAGCTAACATCAAATCCCACTTTTTAGGATTGTCACCACACAAACAACGAAGCATACTACCCAAGGAACGATTAACCACCTCCGTTTGCCCATCTGTCTGAGGATGAAAAGCACTACTAAATTGCAACTCCGTGCGGAACAAGCCCCATAAAGTACGCCAAAAGTGACTCAAGAATTTTGTGTCACGATCGGAAGTAATAGTCTTAGGCACTCCATGCAAACGCACCACCTCCTTGAAGAATAAACCCGCCACATGACAAGCATCCGAAGTCTTTCGGCAAGGAATGAAGTGAGCCATCTTGGAGAATCGATCAACAACCACAAAAACGGAATCATTGCCGCGTTGTGTGCGAGGCAACCCAAGTACAAAGTCCATAGAAAGATCTTCCCAAGGAGCCTCCGGAATAGGCAAAGGAGTATACAAACCCCTATTTTGGACATGGCCCTTGTTAGACTGGCAAACCATACACTTCTGCACAAACTTATGAGTGTCCTTCCGAATCTGAGGCCAAAAGTAACTCCTTGTAACCAACTCGACCGTCTTGTCCATGCCATGATGACCATCCTTGTGAATCTCATGTATAAGACTCTCACGAACCGAGCCTTGAGGAATGCACAAACGATCCAAGTAGAAGAGAAACCCATCTTGTAGGAGAAAAGACCCACAATTGCCACCATCACGACATCTAGCCCAATCTTCCGCAAAATCCGGATCGGTCTCATATAACTCCTTGAGACAGTCAAAACCCACAACAAGGTTATGCATAGTCACCAATAAACATGCCCGACGGCTCAAAGCATCCGCCACCTTGTTATGGCTACCACTCTTGTGGATAATAACAAACGTAAACTGTTGGAGATAAGCCACCCACCTTGCATGCATTCGGTTCAAAGACTTCTGGCCATTCATGTACTTCAAGGCTTCGTGGTCCGTATGAAGTATAAACTCTCGATGGAGTAAATATTGCTCCCAATGTTTGATGGCTTGCACCACCGCATAAAACTCAAGTTCATAAACTGTCCACTTCCGTTTCGACTCATCCAACTTTTGACTCATAAAAGCAACCGGACGCTTATCTTGAATCAAAACAGCCCCAATGCCAACAACAAAAGCATCCGTCTCAAGTTCAAAAGGCTTAGAGAAATCCGGCAAAACTAAAAGTGGAGCACTAGTCAACTTTGCCTTAATTAAGGCAAAAGCAGAAGTCGCCTCATCACCCCAAGAAAACTTCCCTTTCTTCAAACATTCGGTAATAGGTGCCATGATAGTACTAAAATCCCGAATAAAGCGACGATAAAAAGTAGCAAGACCATGAAAACTCCGTACCTCACTAACGGTAGTCGGAATAGGCCAATCTCGAATAACCCGAACTTTGTCCTCATCCACATGAATGCCATCTGCGGAAATAATGT
Source organism: Adenophora triphylla var. japonica (assembly GCA_022495995.1). Taxonomy (NCBI): domain Eukaryota; kingdom Viridiplantae; phylum Streptophyta; class Magnoliopsida; order Asterales; family Campanulaceae; genus Adenophora; species Adenophora triphylla. The sequence continues at coordinate 456,809 of JAFEMH010000395.1, forward strand.
AACCCAAAAATAATAGTTTGTTAAGCATAAAACTACTCTTTTTGAGGTTAATGTATAACTCGTTCTCCTTCAAAGCTTGCAAAACTGCTTTGATGTGGGCAAGATGCTCCTCCTCGGACTTACTATAAATCAATATGTCATCAAAATAAACCACAAGAAATTTACCATTAAATGGTTTCAAGACTTGATTCATCAAACGCATAAAAGTGCTAGGAGCGTTAGACAAACCAAACGGCATTACCAACCATTCATACAACCCCTCCTTCGTCTTGAAAGCTGTCTTCCACTCATCACCCGGACGAACACGAACTTGATGGTACCCACTCCTCAAATCAATTTTAGAAAAAACTGTAGCACCACAAAGCATATCCAACATATCATCAAGGCGAGGAATAGGGAAACGATACTTGACCGTGATCTTGTTGATGGCACGACTATCAACGCACATACGCCAAGTACCATCCTTCTTAGGCACAAGAAGGGCCGGAACTGCACAAGGACTCAAACTCTCCTGAATGTAGCCCTTTTTCAATAAATCTTCCACCTGCTCCCTCAAAATATCATGCTCAGCCGGACTCATACGATATTGTGGAAGATTAGGAAGAGATGCACCCGGAACCAAATCAATGTTATGCTGAATATTACGTAAAGGGGGTAACCCCGGTGGTAACTCATCAGGCATAATAGAACTATACTCATCCAAAAGTGATTGCAAAGAAACAGGAACCATACTAACACCGCCTACAACATCCTTATGAACCACCGCATAAATACAAGGAGCATCGACAAGATCATCCATAAATTCAGAGACAGTGCATAAAGAGATAATAGGTTTAGTATTTACCTTGGTAAGAGAACCCTTAACTTTCAAGGGGCATAAATTGAAACGTGCCCCATCCTTCTTGAAGGAAATAACATTATCCTTACCCGTGTGTACGACATTAAGATCAAATTGCCAAGGCCTCCCCAACAACAAATTGCAAGCAGTCATATCAATTATATCACACAAGATAGTATCATTATAACGACCAATAGAGAAAGGTACAAGGCACTGTTCACGTACCTTAATCTTACCAACAGTATTGATCCATCCAACGGAATATGGTGATGGGTGTGGCTTCACGTCAAGCTTCAACTTATCAACCATATCACATGCAATCAAATTCTCACTGCTCCCACTGTCAACAATAATATGAATATCACAATCTCTAATCTTCCCTTTGGTGCGAAAAATACTATGCCGGGCCGGATCCTCTGTTTCGCTAGGGGTAGTTAACATCAACCGATTAACCACCAATGAATCATGAGTCTCGGCATCTTCCTCCTCCTCATTAGGATCCTCCCAATAAACTGGACCATCCTCTTCCTCAACATCCTCATCACGATCCACCATATTAGCATTCTTTCGAAGATGACAACCACTAGATGTATGGCCTACTTGCCCACACTTAAAACATTTATTACCAAAAGTCCTAGCATAAGGATTGGGAGTTTGACGCCCCAAATTAGTGGTAGGAGGTTTACTTACAGTGGGGTTTTCAACGGTGGTGGGGGTTGGTGGCACAACTTCAACCGGTTTAGGAGGTGGGGGTTGCACTTTATTCTGAGCCGTAGATGAACGAGGACCCACAAATCTCCCATTATTACTCCCAGCAGAAGATTCGCCAAACCGTGTAGTCGAAGAAGAGGCAAGTTGTCGCTCCACCTTTGTAGCTCTAGAAATCACGTCGGCCAATGAATGATGAGTAAACAATTCCACCCGATTTTTAATAGCAACCCGAAGACCCGATTCAAACCTTGCTACCTGTTTTTCCTCGGATTCGAACATATCAGTGCGAGCCGCCTGACCATAAAAATCTCTAGCATACTCCTCCACCGTTCGATTCCCTTGAGTACAAGACAAAAATTTCACATATAATTGTTGCTCATGATCTTCAGGGAGAAATTGTCTTCTTAACTCAAACCTCATGTTTTCCCAATGATCGATTGGTCTTTGGCCCTCTCTCCTCCGTTGTCGGTTTAAGGTCTCCCACCATGCGGAGGCACCGCCTCGTAACTTGTAAGAAACATAGGGAACCTTTCTATCCTCCTCAACTCTCATCAAAGTAAAGAATTTTTCTACCTCAACCAACCAATCGGAAAATTCCTCAATACCCAAGTTACCTGAAAAAGAAGGAATGTCAGCACGAATTTTAGGACGGTAGTCGACGGGCCTATCATCCTCTCTTCGTCTCTCTTCTCGAAAACCTCCAGCCGGCCGACGGTTGTGGTCTTCCTTCGGATCATCCCGACGTCCTCTATCCCCATTGCCAACATGCAATCCTCGCAAAACTTCAATCAACTCTCTGTGCTGACGAACTTGCTGCTCTTGCTGTTCTCTTGCAGCTTGTTCATTGCGATTCAAAGCTTCAAGGATTGTGGAAAGAGTGATATCTCCGTTGTCACCTTCCTCGGCAGCCATTTACTCGTTAAAGAACCCTAGGATCGACCGATTTCTGATACCAACTGATGTAAAGTAAAACGCAGCGGAACAAAAATAAAATAAGATAATCGATTAAATCCTCGCAAAAGGAGTAAAATCGATTAACGAATAAAAAGGGATATGATTAAACTTCTCGCAAAAGAATTTAATCTAATAATCAACCGAAGAAGATTATTGGCAAAGTCAATTAATGACTTTAGGAAGAACACAATAAACTTGCAAAACTTGCAAAGGAATTTGATTAAGAAAAATAACGTAAGTTTCTAACTGTGAAAGGAATTATAAATACTACCTAAAATCCTCTACTAACTAGGAAAAGGAAAAAGGAAATAAAATCCTCTACTAACTAGGAAAAGGAAAAAGGAAATAAAATCCTCTACTAACTAGGAAAAGGAAAAAGGAAATAGAATCCTAAATTAATACGTTTAAAACAAGAAGTAAATCCAATCGAAATCAGGAAACCCGCAAAGAGCACGACTCGTTCTTGGATACATCACCCACGGCCACCGGATTCAATCTCCCTCCTCATGTCTTTTGTCGGGTTACTGATGCTAAACTTTATGTGAGTTGTTTTCGTAATTCATTATTGGTTGATTTCTTATTTTATTCAATGTGTAGTTGTAATTATCAATTGTGTTTCTTTTTGGTGAAATTTATGTTTCTGATGTAGGCGGAGGCATCGACTGATGATGTTTATGCTCAAGTTTCATTGATTCCTGAACCTCAGGTTGGTTATCTATACACCTCTTCATGCTTATATTCCATTTTCAATTTATGAAAATCCTTATGTGCTGGATTTTCATTATAGGATGAAAAGCCTATTGTTCTCTGTCATTGAATAATTGGGTCATCAACTGTGTAGCCAATCACGTCTGCTCTCCCTCAATTTATTTGTTGGTGTTATTACCATTTTTATAAGAAAATTTGCATTTTTAGTCACAAAATCAGCCGCGTTGATTGGTGTTTTAAACATTTTAATAGTTAGGCTTACACAATTGTTGCTGAGAATCCATGTCATTACTCTTTGTATTAGTCTTTTTCTGATAAATGCAGAACTTACTTATTGATTCCAGATTTTTTTTTCGTTGAATTTAGGGAATACAATAGCATGCAATTGCATACGTTGAAGGAGACAAATACTATGGAGCCAATTTCTCAGTTGTTAGTATCTCCATGTGTTTGTATAATTGTCTATACTTTTGCAGATAGCAGCTATTCATGATTGTTCGTATTACTCACAGTTGTGCAAGTTTAACTCTTACTTGTTCCCTTTCCAGCGTTCTTTTCTCCTCCTAAATGATTTTTGCAGATTCATAAGCATTCTAACTCTTGGTTGGTAATATGAACAGGTATAACTCAGAATTATATTACCTGTAGTTCAGAAACTTGTCGAAGATAATCACGAATGGTGTTAGCAGTTGCTCCACCTGCAAGAATGGCCTCTTCGAGTTCTTTAATGGTTTCGCTAAGCTTTTCAATCTCTAAAACCTTTTGCCTGTTTGTCTTCTAAAGGATTCTGTTTTCTTCCTGCATACATATATATAGGTTTGTGTAAATATGTTTATAAGCTCTTTCTCACATATGGTTGAAACTGGGATAAAAGATCAGATTCTGAGATAGTAAATACCTGAAAAATCTCGATTTGTCTTCTCAGCTTGAGGTTCTGATTTTGAACTTCTTCGACCACCAATGCTCTCTCAAGAGCACTCCTCAAAATTCTCTCCGCTTCTAGCAATGCAGCTTCCTTTGACTTGGTCAACCTTTCCATGGCTCTCTTATCTTCCTGTAGTGCTATTATCTGCGAAAGTATTGACAATTATCTTCCTTTGGCAGGCCTGTTTGGTTGCTGATGCCTGATACTCCGTTGTTGGTATCTCCATGTGTCCAGATGTTAAGAGATTGTTTCACAATTTGATTTCAATCTTCTTTGTATAGCTAAATTCATGTTGCTTTACTCCCAAAAATGCAGGTACAAACAGGACTTGTGGACCGAGATTTCCAAGAACTTAGATGGAAAATCTATGGTTATGCTTGCAGCAGCCAGCAAGTGGTTTCACCACATTTTCTGCAAATTTTCAGTTTCAGCAAGTATCATCTCATGCTGTTCAAGTAGGAAATAAATATATATATGAATGAGGGCAGCAGCTTAAGAGGAGTAATCACTAATCAGAGAGTTGATGAATATATGTTAAGTTTAAGCCTACTCTCCAACTGCTTCAGCTCCTCAGTTATCCTAACGAGAAAGTTAGGTATATCTACTGCAAATTAAGTCTAACAAAGCTATATATTGAGGATTAATGTCACTGGTACTAATCACTTGCTAAAATTTCATGTTTACTATTACCGCGTACACTCAAAAAACAATCTTCGATATAGAAAATTTATAGATCAAAAATATTTCGAAAAAAGTGCATACTTGAGCATTGATCTCTTGAGTTGAGCAAGTATTTGTTGTATCAGTAGTTGCCTTCTTGTACCTATCGATAGTTGATCTGATGTTGCATATGAGGATGTAGACAATATTAGCTAGACAAGCTAGTACGAGTTTGCAAAATTTTAATGAACTGTTTTGGCCTTTCCGTTTGATATGCAGGTTTACGAACTGATTGATACCGGAGAAGTTGAGGTCCTCACAAAAGGTGCCTGATCTTTTAATGTATGAAAGAATGTCTGCTGAAAGCAATTGTTATGTACTTTTGTCATCAGTATTCTTGTTGGCAAGAGATGTGGAATGGGACTCTTTATCAGCGGGTGTTGGTTGTTGTCATACTTAACATAGCTGTTACTTCAACTATGCAACATGAGAACAATGTAATAGTTTCTTTATTTCGATCTGCATACACGTAAATGTTGACTTCTTGTCTCTCCCTATTTCTCTATGTATTTCAGGTGATAATAATCCTGGAGATGATAAGAGTTTTGTTCGCACACAGTCGGCGGTGGTGACGACACCATATTATGGGCAGAGCTGTGGGGTTATACTTTTTAGCGCATATTTTGGGACTTTCAGATGGTTGGTTTTATGTAGTAGGAACCATAGTGTGAGAAACAGGCATTACCAATCAAGCTCGCTTGTGAAAATATGCAAGGCGCAGTAGATCGTGCTCCAATTGTGGCTGCATTATGTAAAAGCCTAATATGTAGAATCTGTGAAATTACTAAAAGCTAGTGGCCTCACTAATCCTATGACAACATTTTCTTTGCCTGTGATGGCATAAACTCATTTCTGTGATGCAGGAAGAAGATTGAAGGAAACGAAGGGAAGAATCAATCAGATTTCAAGAAACGGACAAGGAATTGACTATGAAAGACCAGCCCTCCATAGATTTTTGTTTTTCTGAGGTTTATTTCACATTTGTTGGTTTTTATATGAATAAATGTTCTATGTTTTTCACACTTCTAAAACTGAGAGTTCTGTTTTACAGTTATTTATGAATGTGAAATTGTTTGGTTTTTGATCTTTCTAAACTGAGAAGTGTGAGGTCAATTTCACAGTTATTTTGCTACTTAGTATGTGTGGTTTACTTGTTATTTATCTGTTATTCATGATTGTTTGTACACAACTGTGAGATCAATTTCTCAGTTATAATTGTTTGTGCACAACTGTGAGGTCAATTTCTCAGTTATGATTGTGAGGTCACTTTCTCAGTTATTGTGCATAACTGTGAGGTCAATTTCATTGTTTTTATGTCATTCTTTCATAGAACAACTGTGAGGTCTATTTCACAGTTGTTGGTTGTGATGTGAATAAGTGTGAAATGTTTCACACTTCTAAAACTGTGAGGTCAGTTTCACAGTTATTTATAAATGTGAAATGGTTTGGTTGTTGACCTTTCTAAACTGAGAACTGTAAGGTCAATTTCACAGTTAATTTGCTACTTAGTATGTTTGGTTTACCCGTTATTTATCAGTTGTTGATTGTTTATGCACAACTGTGAGGTCAATTTCTCAGTTATGATTGTTTGTGCAGAACAGTGAGGTCTATTTCACAGCTGTTGGTTGAGATGTGAATAACTGTGAAATGTTTTTCACACTTCTAAAACTGTGAGGTCAGTTTCACAGTTATTTATGAATGTGAAATGGTTTACCCGTTATTTATCAGTTGTTGATGATTGTTTTTGCACAACTGTGAGGTGAATTTCTCAGTTATGATTGTTTCTGCACAACTGTGAGGTCAATTTCTCAGTTATGATTGTTGATGTCACTTTCTCAGTTATTGTGCATAACTGTGATATATATTTCTCTATTTTTTATGTCATTCTTTTATAGAACAATAGTGAGGTCTATTTCACAGTTGTTGAAAAATAATTTTATTTTATTTATAAATTTGAAATATATGATGAGTAAACTTGTTTGATTCGTCTTTGCGATGCGATTAAAACAGTGGTTTCAGATAATTTTTTCGACTTTTAAATTTTGAGATATTTCATTTTAAAAATTTAAGAGAAAAAAAAAGGAAGAGAGAGAAAAGGAGAGAGAGAAAATAGGTGAGGCACTTACCGGCGTGTATTACCAGCGTGTATCAGGCAAAGTGTGAGAGGGTACGAGGGGCAATTTAGTCCAGAAAAAATGGAGGGACTTTTTGGCTGTTTTGATAATATTAGTCCTTAAAGGTAGTTTTTATTTGGATGGGAGACTATTTGGTCAAAGCCTCATTTCTTTATTATACTTTCATTTGTTTATTTTTTATCTAACTTTTTTATATAACTTTTTTTAAAAAAACTTTAATGCTAAAAAATATCCAAAGAGTGTACCCTTCTTGAATGGAATATGTAGCATAAATCTCTTAACTTTCAATCATTTGCATAAGATACGCAAATATAGGGCAAATCTTGTTTCCTCGGGTTGCAAAGACTTTGGATATTCCAAAGCCTTCACTCAAGCAAGCACCTCATGCATCAACATAAAAAGAACTTCTCAGGATTCCAAGGTCAAATGGATTGAAGGAATATTTAAGTTTAAAAATGTGGATGGAGTCATTGATGTGGAAGAAGAACCTGATATTGAACTTGCTATAATCATGTCTCAACCACCTACATTTCTGCTCTAGCTTCTACACCAGCAAAAGAAATCTTGTCTAAACCCCTACTAGGTGTGATGCAGAGAGTGTAACCTTCTTAAATGGAATATCATACTACGAATGCAAGGTTCACACGCATTACAGACAGTGAAGATCAAGGAACAAGTGGAAGTAAGAAAGAACCCTCAAGTAGTTCACATCCGCATATCAAAAGAGCAGGGAGGTTGTTTGTGACAAGGAAGAATCTTAAGGAGGTCTCTAAGAGAATTTGTGCAACAAATAAAGGGAAAAAGAAATGAAAAGTAGGGCTTGTGAACATGTGAAGTCTAGGAATCTGATTTTTTTTGGAAGACAAAATTGTTCTCTTTTAAACAAGATATTTCATTGTCTTTTGGACATATATTATTGTGTTGTGGAGTCTATGTGTATGTTCGTTTCAAACCTAATGGTTCTTTTAAATACCACAAGTGCACGAGCTATAATAGTATAGCTAATGCAAGTACGGGTCGATCCCACAGAGACAGGGTTTACTTTGTATGATACTTGTTTTTATATAAATATGTAGATAAAATGATTGGGGGAAGTATGAATTAGTTTATGAAAATACTAGAAACATACAGAAACTACTCTAACATATAATAAAAGTGTTCTCGGCATTCGGATTCGAACAACATATATTCATCAAGTAATCATGCTTTAAATAAAGGTTTTCATCAAAATAACAAGGATGGTACATTCAGCCTATGCTACTTCTCACGATCAAGCAAGTAGCATTTGTATTCTTCACTAATTATGCCCTATATCTCGATGACCCATAATTAGTAAGAATCCATTATTGCTTGAAAAGTCCACGTACTTTCCATTCAAAGAACATCCCTAAGCAATTAAACTACTCTCGTGATTAATGAAACCTAGTTTACTTCATATGGTTCGGCTAACCGAGACTCACAGCTATGTCCTTCTCTCGATTAATTAGGGTTCATACAAATACGAACGTCTTTATATTTGCAGGCGTTTAAGAATGATATGAAGAAATTTTTTTAAGATGAAAATGTCATAAATCAAGGATGATACGCTAAGTTGTGCTAACTACTCATGGGTGAAGGCCTAGCACATGTAATTTAAGACTAACATGACCTATCTCTTAAGGCTCCGTTAATGGTATTACCGCCTGTCACGAGTGGGCTACCCGACTTACCTCTCGAGGGTTCCATATAAGCCAAAATCCATTAAGTTCGAGTTATTCTCACGTATTCTCCACTAAAGGATCATCCCTAGGTCATTAAACTACATTTTGTGATTAATGAAGCCTAGTTCAATTCATAGAATTCTGCTAATCAAGATTCTATTGAATAGCTAAGATTATACAACCAAGAATGTCTTCCTATTGTAAGCATTAAGATTGATATGAAGAGAATTGATTCGACATGGAGAAGAAGCATAAATTATAAACATGAGAACATAATAGCCGAGTTTCCAACTCCTAGAAAGGGAGAATTACTCACTAGCCATTGAAATTATAATAAAAGAATAAGAAATAAACATGGAAATATAAATAAGGAAAGAGATACTTATTCTTATAATCGTAGAAGAGACAAAGGCCGGAAATAAGTTTTCCATATTGTATTTCATTCATAATCTTCAAAGGTGTACAAGAACTCTTAAGAATATGTGATGACTCTTGAAGAATTGTGTATACATATATGTTGCTAAAGTGTTTTGCTATGAATTCTAAATATAATCTGATCCTCCCAGATGTTTTCGGATCCATCCGGATGATTAAAACTGATTACAAAGGGTCATTAAATAGACATAAGCTTCAAAGGTTGAGACTCTTCAAAGAGCTTCCTTCAAAAGGTGCCTTTTCAGCCTGGTAACAGTAAATGCACGGTCGTGCGTTGTAACTTGCACGAACGTGCAAGCCTTGGCGTCATTTTTTAGTTTGAACTGGTTTGAATGCACGGCCACTCCACTTTTTGTTGCACGGTCGCTCCAATGGACTTGGGCCATTTTGGCTTGACAGAGGCAGTTGCACGGCCGCTCCACTTTATAGAGCACGGCTGCTCCAGCTTATATTTGGCCTGGATGACAAGTTTGAAGCTCTCCTTTCCTTAGCTTTGGTCCCTTAGATTTTCCCAAGCTTTATTTGTTCCAGAAATTAACTTAAAAATCTGTATAAATGCTAAAACATACCAACAAGCATAAAATCGAAGATATAGAACAAAAGAAGCTAATTTATACTAAATGAAGACTAAATAAAAATAAAAACTAAGTAAATGATAAATATATAATGCTATAAATGACAGTAAAATAGTCACTTATCAAACTCTCCCACACTAAATCCTTGCTTGTCCTCAAGCAAGATTAAGATAAAAAGATGGAGAGGGAGAAGAAATGCTAATGATAAATACATAAAGTGGATCCCTTAGAAAATAAATAAATGTTACAAGCCCTATTGCCATGCAGATTGCCTTTATCTACCTATTCATACTTTTTATAACCTTAGAGATTAAAGAGGTTTAGGAAGATATTTAAGAGAGTAATTTTGAGAAAAATAAGTTACTATAACATAAATAGAATTTGACTAAGCAAAGCATAATGTAGAGAAGGATGAACTTTTTTGGATCGTAAGCTTGGAATAAAGAAAATTTCACTCTTTAGAGTGCTTTGTGAAAAAGGGCTTATTGCTCGAAATGTACAAATAAGAAGAATGATCATTTATTCACAAATTAGAAGTATTCATGGGAATCAAGATGCACTTTTGAATCACAAAGATGGAAATGGAGGATGATAGTGGAAATTTTGTCAAGGCTAACAAATTATCCTATTTTTACGTGTTAAAGTTGTAAAAGATTTAAGTGAATTTGAACTTTTCAAGTAGGATACATTGTGGCAGCGAACCCCATGTTCCTAATACTTAGCTCAAACACACTTATATACTATTTCCATTTGGCAAGAATACATCGTCGCAGTGAACGCCGTGTCCCGAGTTACTAAGGAAATAATAGTTGTTTTTTTTTTTTTTTGCTTCTTACAAAAATTGGTGACTTTGTCACTTTTGAGCATTAAGATTAAATTTTAGCCTTGATTTAGTGGAAATGAAAAGATGGATTTTTAAATGAAGGTTTGTGATTCAACAAGATGCAAAACGGATATGAATATTTCTAAGAAGAGAATAGACATCTATATTTTTGAAGTGTACATTTGAAGGAATATTTACAAGACTTCACAAGATAAAATAACCAAAACTTAAGATGTTCAAGAAGAATTCAACTAATCTAAATAATGTTTTTTCTTAATAAAATCCTATATAATACTACACTAACTTATGATGCTTCAATATACTTTCTAAAATATCCCTAAGTTTCTTTTCCTAATAGATTCTAAGTTATAGAAAATCTCTCTCTCTCTCTCTAAATATATAAATATATATATATTTATATATATATATATATATATATATATATATATATATATATATATATATATATATTAAAGTTGGTGAAGAGAGCTATGGTGTTGCCACGTAGACGAATCATGGACAAATGTTGTATTTGGTGATGTCACGTCAACAATACCCTCATAAATAAGTGACTTTTCAATTTTTTCCCCCTTAGCTAATAGTATTAGCTAATAATATTAGTTACAAGAAAAGATAACTATTATAGTAAGTAATACTTATAATTATAATAGTTAATTATTACTATTAATAGTATTAGTTAACCATATAATTACTATATAAGTTAACTATTACTATTAATAGAGTTAATTATAATACTTACAATATATGTTAACTATTACTATTAATAATATTATTTAATCATAATAGTTACTATATATGTTAATTATTACTATTAATAGATTAGGTAATTATAATAATTATTATATATGTTAATAATTACTATTAATAATATTAGTTAATTATAATAGTAATTATATAAGTTAATTATTACTATTAATAGTATTAGTTAATTATAATAGTTATAATATATATATATATATATATATATATATATATATATATATATATATATATATATGTAGCTATTCAAATGAGAACCAAATTTATATAAGAACCATTAGAACTAAACCCAACCATTGGATTAAAAACACATCAATGCTTCAGATTAAAAAAAAGATAGAGGGGGTGGCATTTTCGTAATTATTGTGAACTAAATTCCCCTCAAATTTCAAAATAAAATATCTCAATATCTATAAGTCGAATTTTTTTTTCGAAAACACTCATTTTTTTGTCTTGACGAGACGATTCAAACTAGATCCCTGAAGATAGAATTTTGAAAAAATAAAATTGAACAACGTCTAATTTTTAAAACACTAGTTAATTAACTAGTGTACACTAGCTAGTTAAGTAATGTACAATAGTAATATATATAGTGTACACTAGCTAGTTAACTCTTGCACACTAGCCATATAACTTATATTGGACAATACATTGACTTGGTCTTGGCCAAATCCTTGTATACACTAGCTAATTAGCTAGTGTACCCACCGAATTGATGTGCAGTCAAATTGCACGTACCCATATACGTCTGCACACATACCCCGAATTCACATAATTAGACAGAGAGAGTAGTTAGCACTTCCAAAACTTTGGGTGGTATGTGGTACGTCTGTTGTACCAAGTGTCTTTCATAGGAAGAATAGCAATTTTGATGGAGAATATGCTGCGCCACAATTCATATAATGGCTGTCACCTACTTGGGTTAAGACTCAAAAGCCCTATAAGAATGCGTAATGATGAAATGGCCAACTTATAATTCATCGTGTTCTAAATTTTGGTATTTTTCAAGAGGCGCACACCAACTGTTTGATATATATCCCCATGGCCAAGTTCTTGCGTACACTAGCTAGTTAAGTAGTATACACTAGCTAGTTAAGTAACTAGTGTACACTAGCTAGTTAAGTAGTGTACACTAGCTAGTTAAGTAATGTACACTAGCTAGTTAAGTAATGTACACTAGATAATTAACTAGTGTACACAAGGACCTGTGTACACTAGCTAGTGTACACTAGTTAACTAGCTATCTACTTTCTAAATATTTAGTGAATAATAGTGCTAATCACGTTGTATTTCCTCTGTTTCTTTTTCTGCTTTTAGCCCTACTAGATGAATCTGTTGCACTTTACTACTGAGTTTTTTTATTTGTTTTTATGATTAAGCCTTATAAAGTATATCCATCTGTATCCATAAACTAAATGGCATATTCACATGCTTGTGATTCATCATAAGAACTATAGATGCTTGTTTGATCAGCTCTTTATATGTAGATTGACAGTTTCCTTATTAGCCGTGGTGGATTTCTGTTGTAATTGAGTAATAGAACTATATAAATATGTCTTTTGTTGTATTTGACTTGTCCTGCTGGAGTATTGCCAAGCTGGTTATCCGAGAGTTTAATGATTGTTCCTTTTAATATATAGGCAGATGGCATACTTGAGAAAAGAAAGGTCTAGTGTACACTAGCTAGTTAACTCGTGCACACTAGCCATATGGCTTATACTGGACAATACCTTGACTTGGTCTTGGCCAAGTCCTTGTGTACACTAGCTAATTAACTAGTGTACACTAGCTAGTTAAGTAATGTACACTAGCTAGTTAAGTAATGTACACTAGCTAATTAACTAGTGTACACAAGGACTTGTGTACACTAGCTAGTTTACACTAGTTAACTAGCTATCTACTTTCTAAATATTAAGTTTTTACAGTAATAAAATGAACAACCATGCACCCACATGTGTTCGCGTTTCCGCACCCAAATATTTATCTTTTATTGCCATTCAAATGTATAAAATGCACACATTTCCAAAATGTCTATTAAAAATAAAATTTGAATATTCATTTGTGTACACTAGCTGGTATGAAGATGACTTACTGTTGCCTTTGTTCTCTCCAATGACTCTGTACTGGCCCCACGTTTCTTTAGCTTATTCAGTAAAGCAATCTTTTTCTGGTATTCAAATTTCATTTGTTCACCGGCCTGTGGAGTATCAAATGTATGCATCAGGGTTTACCAAATATTAATCAAAGCTAGGTTAATTTCTTGCGTAAATGATTGTATGCAAAAAATGATAGTTGGTCATGGCATGAAGCCTCTGTATGGTGCCAGATTTTAAAGTTAGAATGTACATCTAAGAAATTTGTAAATCTAAGAAATTCAACGTCAGGTGTGTAGCAAGGCTACAGAGATCTTTATAATTCATACATTTTTAGACAGCTATAGGCATCTAAAGGACTGATCGAAGAGAAAGGTTTCATGTTGACGTCAGTGTTTTAGTAAGATAACGAAGTAATGAAATTCATTTTTACACTAGCTAGTGTACACTAGTTAATTAGCTAGTGTACACGAGTTAACTAGCTAGTGTACACTATATACTTAGTCATGACTGATGAACATTGAAATTAAACTTGGGTACACTAGCTAAGTTGCTAGTGTACATTACTTAACTAGCTAGTGTACACTAGTTAATTAGCTAGTGTTTTAAAAATTAGACGTTGTTCAATATTATTTTTTCAAAATTCTATCTTCAGGGATCTAGTTTGAATCGTCTCGTCAAGACAAAAAAATCAGTGTTTTCGAATTTTTTTTTCGACTTATAGATATTGAGATATTTTATTTTGAAATTTGAGGGGGATTTTAAATGATGACTTGGCAGTTAGAAAGATGATGTATGCGGCTGACCTTAATCTGGAGCATTGATGTGTTTTTTAATCCAATGACTGTTAGTGGTTCTTATGGTTCTCATATAAATTTGGTTCTCATTATAATAGGACCCTATATATATATATATATATATATATATATATATATATATATATATATATATATATATTAAAGTTGGTGAAAAGAGCTATGGTGTTGCCACGTAGATGAATCATGGACAAATGTTGTATTTGGTGATGCCACGTCAACAATACCCTCATAAATAAGTGACTTTTCAATTTTTTTTCCCTTAGCTAATAGTATTAGCTAATAATATTAGTTACTAGAAAAGATAACTTTTCAATTTAAATTTGCTCCCCATGTCTTGAGTCGTTCTTCTGAGTCTCTTGTAATCGAGTTTGAGTCCAATGACAGGTCTGATGTCCTCACGACTGAAGACCATCGTCGTGTTGTAGATGGCGTCTTCCCATTTGCTCTTAATAAAATGGTCGATCTTTTCGAGTATCCCTTGATTGCAAATTTAACGATTGAACGCTTAACTAAAAATGAGCATAAAGACTTAATAATAATTAAGCGAGATTCAATCGAAAATAATGCAGACTTAATAGATGAACAATTTTCAGATAATAATTCAAAGTAGGTTTGTGACCGAAAGGAAAGCCGGGCCCAAGCTGCTGATGAGATATTGACCACGGTGAATCTGGGAACAGCCGAGGAGCCCAAAGAGACACAAATTGGTAGCTTCTTCTCCGGAGTCGAGCGTGATGCCCTGACCGAGCTGCTCAAAGAGTTTGTGGATGTTTTTGCCTAGTCCTACAAAGATATGTCTGGGCTGGACACGTCTATTGTGGAGCATCGGATCCCCCTAGATGCGGATGCCAAGTCGATCAAGCAAAAGCTGCGACGGATCAAGCCCGAATGATCTTTACAGGTTAAGGAGGAGATTGAGAAACTCCTACGGGTAGGCTTCATTAAGGTGATTGAATATACGACCTGGCTTGCAAATATCGTGACAGTCACAAAGGCAAATGGAATGATATGGGTTTGTGTAGACTTCCGAGATCTCAACAAGGCCAGTCCCAATGATGACTTCCCTCTGCCAAACATAGACATGCTCGTAGATGCGACAGCAAATTATGAAGTCAAATCTTTTGTCGACGGTTTTGCTGGATATAATCAGATTAAAATGGCTGAAGAAGATCAGGGAAAGACATCGTTTACTACTCCTTGGGGTACTTACTGCTATACAGTGATGCCATTCGGATTGAATAATGCTGGGGCTACCTATCAAAGGGCCGTCACCACTCTTTTCCATGATATGATCCACAAGGAGATTGAGGTGTATGTTGATGACATGATCATTCACTCACAGGGGTCAGATGGGCAGCACTTCATTGATCTAAGGAAGTTCTTCAACAGACTATGGGAGCATTCCATGAGATTGAATCCAACAAAGTGCACCTTCGGGGTTATCTGTGGCAAGGTCTTGGGGTACATGGTCACAGAACGCGGTATCGAGGTAGATCCCAGAAAGGTCAAGGAAATCGTCAAGATGAAGCCACCAAGGACTGTGTCTGAGGTAAAGGGTTTTATGGGCCGTCTACAGTATATCAGTCGATTTGTCAACCAGCTGACTTCTATGTGCGAGCCAATATTCAAGTGCTGAAAAAGAACCAAGAGGTGATTTGGAATGAAGAGTGCCAGTTAGCTTTTGAGAAGATCAAAGCTTATCTTGTCAATCCTCCCATCCTTTGTCCACCTCATGGGAGTAAGCCTCTGCTTTTATACTTGACGGTCACAGATACGGCTATTGGAGCCATGCTAGCGCAAGAAAAGAAGGACTCAAAAGTATAGAACGCCATCTATTTTGTCAGCCGTAAATTCCAGGGAAGCGAGTTGAATTATTCCGCTCTGGAGAAGACGTGTGCAGCTCTGGTTTGGGTAGTCGGAAAGTTAAAACATTACATGTTGTCCCACACAGTGCATCAGGTCTCCAAAATGGACCCGATTAAGTACTTGTTTCAGAGTGACAGAGGCAGTATCTCCACCAGGCTTGCAAAATGGACCTTCTTCCTAGCAGAGTTCGATATCAAGTATGTGATCCGAAAAGCAATCAAAGGGCAAGCTTTGGCGGACCAGTTGGCTGACTCTCCCAGCACAGAAGCCCGAGGGCCAGATCTTCAGTTTCCTGATCAGGGAATCTTCATGGTAGAAAGCGACAACCGATGGCAGCTATTCTTCGATGGTGCATCAAATAAAAGAGGTAATGTTATTGGAATGGTTTTAGTGGATCCGAAGGACATGCACACTCCTATCGCCATCAAACTAAACTTCTCAGTTACCAACAACGCAGCATATGAAGCATGCATAGCCGGTCTTGAGGCTGCCCTCGATAGGAATGTCGACGAGCTAGAAGTATTTGGTGATTCCCAGTTAATAATCAACCAAGCTGCCAATAGATGGAAGACGATGGATCCATGTCTCCAGAAGTATCATGCTTATATCGCAGAGCTCGTTGGTCAGTTTAAGGAAGTGTCATTCCAGTTCCTGCCGCGAGATAAGAACAGATTCGCTGATGCACTAGCTACTCTGGCTTCTTTGGTGGAAATACTAGAAGGTAAGTCAATCAAGCCATTCAGAGTCGGGGGGCGAGAAAATCTGGCATATTGTTGTGAAATTGAGCTTGAAACCGTCGATGAGCCATGGTACAGCCAAATCTTTCAGTATCTCAAGCATGGTGAAGCATCCTTCCCTGTCGATGAAGAGGGTGACCTAAAAGGTATTCGGGCCAAGAGTCTGCAAGCTCTGAAAAGGCTATCGGCACAGTATGTCATACTCGGTGATGAGTTATGGAAGAAAAGAGAAGGTTGTCCACTCCTGCTCTGCATCAGTAAAAAGAAAGCTCAGAGGGTAATGGAAGACGTTCATAACGGTGCCTGCAGACCGCACATGAATGCTCGATCCCTTAGGCACAGCATTATCAGACTGGGTTACTTCTGAATCACCATGGATACTGATTGCATCCAATTTGTGCGGACTTGTGACAAATGCCAGCGGTTCACCAACTTAAACCATATTCCTCCTCATGATCTGTATTGCATGGCAACTCCCTGGTCCTTTGCAATGTGGGGGATTGATGTCATCGGGAAGATAACTCCATCCGGAAGCAATGGACATTCTTTTGTTTTAGTCACAGTGGATTACTTCACAAAATGGGTTGAAGCTGCGTCTTACAAAGTACTTACAGCCAAGAAAATTGTTCGCTTCATAAAGGAACAAATCTTTTGCCGTTATGGAGTCCCGAATGAAATTATCTCTGACAACGGATCTCATTTTGAAGGAGAGACTGATCGGCTGCTCACCGAGTACAGGGTTAAATGACATAAATCATCGCCTCCCGACTCTAAGAAAGCCATAAGGACAACAAACCGGGGCTGCCTGCACCCATAAATTTCGATCCTCCGGTCAGCCTGTCAATACCATGGTATGTCTCAGCCAGCAGTAGCGGTACAATGTCCATCTCTCCTTGTCCAGGATGGATTCGACAAAGGTCCACACCTCGATCACCCCTGAGTTGCCTGACAATCTCCAGCAATGCACCTGGACAGACTCTGATGTACCCACAGAGATAATGAGCCGACAGGGTAAGCAACATGAATACGTCCAGAGATGTAGAAAGGTCGAACAGCTTAGGACTGGATCGGCACAACCTGGCCATTCGGGTCAAATCTATAATCCCATCAGCCAAAATCATAGATGATACCTGATCTGCTGGCAAGCCCAAGAAGTCTGATAACTGCTCCGTAATCGACCCTCTATCCCGACAAGTTTTCAACAAAGCCCGTTGCACCGGCATCATCAACAGCAAAGCCTGCTGCACCGACAAGTTTTCAACAGAAGCCCGTTGCACCGACATATCATCTTCACCAAAGCCCGTTTGCACCGGCATCATCTTCAACAAAGCCCGTTTGCACCGGCAAGTCATCATCATCAACAGCAAATCCGGCCGCACCTAAATCATCAACAAGAAAGCCATTTGGCACCGGCATCATCAACAACAAAGCCCATTTGTACCGGCACATCCTCAACAGTGAAGCCCGTTGCACCGACAGATCATCTTTATCAAAAGCCCGTTTGCATCGGCATCATCCTCAACAAAACCCGCTGCACCGGCATCATCAACAGCAAAGCCTGCTGCACTGGTAAGTCTTCAACAAAAGCCCGTTACACCGGCAGATCATCTTCACGAAAGCCCATTTGCACCGGCATCATCTTCAACAAAGCCCGTTTGCACCGGCAAGTCATCTTCATCAACAGCAAAGCCCGTTTACACCGGCAAATCTTCATCAACAAAGCTCGTTTATACCGGCACATCTTCATCAACAAAGCCCGTTTGTACCGGCAGACCATCAACAAAGCCCGTTAGCACCGGCAGATCTTCAACAAAGCCCGTTAGCACCGGCAAGATCTTCATCAAAGACCATTCCATGCGGCAAGCCTTCATCACAGCTATATGTAAGCACAACAAAGGTATGAAAGCATATCTCTACCATGTTGTCCCTGGCTTCACATTTTCGAATTACGACCGGCTTGATTCCCACCTGGGATACGTAGGATCCTTTCCCAAAAGGTCCAGCCATCCAACCCATCAGCCACTCATTGGGCTTGGGTTCCTTTTTATCGACAACCTCACTTCTTCCATAAGTGACATTGCCGAGGGGCTCTGTAAGTATGCTAATCCAATTCGCGACCCTTTATAAGTGCTTTTTAATGTAATAAAATTGCACTAGGGGCATTTTGGTAAATTCCTGGTTAACTCTGAGGCTTACGAAAACTTTTCTTATGTTTTTGTAGGAAGTCCTTTTAATTCATTTTTCCAGGCAAAAGGACCTACAGGGATTTATTTGTGTTGGACTTTTTAGGAATTAACTCAGAATGTTCCAGAATCAGTTGTTGACGTCAAAAAACGGTTACATGGCTGGCCAAGTCGTGCGACACAACGAGCCAAGGAAAACTGAAGTGGAAGGTCGTGTGACAGAAGTTGCCACTCACCAGCAGGCTTTAAATAAGACCCTCCCCCTCTCATTTCAGGATCCCTTTTTTGCCTACTGTTACTCTGCCAATTTGGTTGCGTAACATACAGAGCCAAACACACAAAACCCTCTCTCTCTCTCTCATACCCAAATCTCTCCAATCCTCCCCCAATTCAATCCAACTTACCCACTACCACTTAAATCCTCAATCCATCACTCCTCCCAAGCTCAGTCCGTTTCAGAAGCTGCTTGTTGAAGGGTTCTATACCTAACTTGGTATAGGATTCGTGGATCTTCAAGGGTAACTAGCCTATTCCCTCTCTCTCTCTCTCTCTCTCTCTCTCTCTCTTATAGATCTTGCTATTTTCATAATTCAATCAATTTATATCCATTTGCTTCAGTAATTAGACTCTATATGTCTTGATTACTGAACACCAATCGCAATCTCTCTGTTTAATCCTTTGTTTAGTATAATTTCTTGTTCATAAGTTGATATTGTTGGATTTGGTGCTTGCTCATCAAGGGAGTGCGGATCTCCCCATATCCACACCCCCTTGGTTGAATAATTGTTGATTCATGTAGTCTCTGAGTCGAATTGGTAGTCTAATTCAATTTGTTTTGGGTTTTGTTGATTCTGATTTCTAATTGTGAAGTATCTGCAGATCGGCAATCTATGTCATGCGACACAAATTGCCAGGTTGAGTCCTGTGTCACGCGACACAACTTGCTAGGCAAGTTCTGTGTCACGCGACACATCTGGCCCTTCTACAGAAACTCTTGTTTCAGTTGTAATCTGTTCCTGAGCTTTGTAAATAGGGATGTGGCCTCCCTTATCAAATGGTTCACAAGTTGTAAATCTCTCAATTGATTAATAAAATCCATTTATCCCATTTTGTCTTATATGATTTGCACACATTTGTGAACATATATTGGATGTTTGTTTGTTGAAAGACTCGTGTAAACGAGGCGTGTTGGGTGAACTCTCGGTTCTTCCCAACACGTAACCTGACCCCCGGACCCATTCTCTATTTCAAAGGTTTTTCAAAGTGTACCTTAAAACATGGCGTGGCGACTCCTAAAAAACGAATTTTCTCCTAACTGTAAAATTTTCGGCGAGCGTACATTCAGTAGAGAGTTTAGTGAAATCGCTACACGGTGTAGCGAGTTCACTTGAACTTGTTTTTTGGCCGTAAAGTTAGGGCGACTGCACAAATTTGGCCGAAGAGTTTGGGCGGCCGTACTAACTCCCCTGGCCTAACAAACTAAAATTAAAACTTAACTGGAAAACTAACTTTTTTTTTCTTAATTGACTTTTCTAACGAATTTCGTCAATTATAATTTTTAAATATTCATTAAAATAACTAAAGTAATTTTTAAAATTTGGTTAAAATTCAATCGAAAATCAAAATTAAAACTACAACGGATAAAACTGAAATAGGAACTAACGCTTATTTTGCCCTTCATAAACTTTTATATTGGAAAATTCAACTCAAATATAAAATTACATTCAACTTTTCATGTTTAATGAAAATTACATAAAATGAAACTGCAACTGAAACTGAATCCAATTCAAACCAAACATAAATTACATGAAAAACATTCTGCTACTCCCTAATGTTCGGGCATCTACGACGATTGTGCCCTTCTTGATGGCATGATGAACACAGAGTCTTCCGTTTATCTGCTTGAAAGTCCATAGAATTACGGAAGCGTCTTGATCTAGGTCGTTCGGACTTCGCAGAACGTCGAAGTAGGGGATTAGAGAAAAAACTGGGCACCAAACCATCCACACACCAATAGTCCTCATGCTCGATTGGTTCGAATATCCCCTTCCATGTCCTGTAGTATTCCCTAATTGTGTAAAATCAAGAAACGAAATCTCGACCATCAAGATGTTGTGCAGAACAACATGCAAGAAGATGGGAAACAAGGCATGTGATAGGAAACCCATTTACCACATGTACAGGTACGCTCATTAAGTCAGACAATCTGGATATTTCCTCCGTGATCACCCTGACGTGCGGTTGTCACTTGATACACCCCCATTTCGTGATTGTTGAACCTCCTGACCTGATGTGTTCCCCCTTTCGCGGTGTTCTTCAAGTAGTGATAATTGACTTTCTGGCTGAATTGGTGTAGGGGATTGATGTTAGGGTTATTAGGATTACCTCCTAAGGCATTAAGTGAAAATCCATGCCTTACTTGAAAGTACTCCACACAACGGTAGAAGGCAGTTTCAACAATTGTTGTGATTGGCATCCCACGGGCTCCCTTCATCACACCATTGAAAACCTCAGACATGTTGGTAGTCATGATGCCATACCTGTAACCACCATTGTGTGCCAATGTCCATTTTTTGGCATCCAAATTCTGAAACCATGCAATTGCCTCGGGGTTAATTCCACGGATACTCTCTAAGATATATTTCAATTTTCTATCTTGAGTTTCTCTACTCGCTCTCCAAAACAGATACTTCAACCCTTCCCCTCTATGCTTTTCCAAGAAATTTGCTCGCATATCAAGCAAAATCAATGATGCACATTTGGCCACCACGTATCTTCGGTTATAGTCTTAGGAATGCCGTGATGACGATCAGATATCAAACATACTACATGAATCTTGATAATATGCTTGCTAAGTAGATATAAGAACCAACGCCAGTTCGTCCAGTTCTCCTTTTCAACAACGGCAAATGCAAGAGTAAGTATACTGTCATGGGCGTCAACACCCATGTCAATCAGTATTACCCCTTTATATCTACCATGCATAAATGTTCCATCCACATAAATGACAGAGAAAGCTTCAATGCAAGGCCCAAATGCCCAGATACCTGTTGAAACTTGTGTAACTCACCGACAGGAGGAGGAGGTAGAGAGTACTCAACAATTGTCCTCGGGTTGTATTTTTGAATTGCTGCTAGGACGCGGGGTAACCTTATATAAGATCCCTCCCAATCTCCAAAAACCTCTGCAATGCCCTTCTGCTTTCCACACCATGCCTTCTTTTAGGTAATTACCTTTCCAAACCTACTAAAGATGTGTGCAATAATGACTCCAACCTTGACATCTAAATCGACCTTAATAAGACTAACAACTTCCCTACCGATAAACTTGGCATCTAGGTTAGGGTGATCTTGACTTTCTCCAGAATATAAGCAGCAGTGAGGAGCCTTATACTTGGTCAGTTCCCAATAGCCAAACTTCTTCCTACTCACACGAACATAAAAATTGCATGGACAATTTTTCAATAGACACTCAATTACCCATGTGTGAGGTGTGCTCTTTCTTACCCTGAACCTGAGATTGGTGCAAATATGGAACCTTTTTTTATCAAATTGTGCCTCGTTCTTGCCAGGAAAGCGTATCCCTTTAGCAATCACTTGTTTTTCTGGATCCCAAACTGGAAAACTATGTGCATGATCGTAATCAATAAAGCCTTGTTCTTGTCGAGCAGAAGTACCAATATCACTGTAAAAGGGATAATTCTCTCTCTCATATCTTCAATTTTACGGAACTTCATAATGAACAAGAGGTGCTTCCACATCATCATCAATCGGCCCATCATCACCGGCTCCCAAATCGACATCAGAATCACTACTACCCTCCTCATATTCATCATCATCATCCTCTAGCATTGCATCTACATCAGTGTGTACTTCCTCTTCTTCATAATCAACATCATCTTCCGAACTGACCTCATTAACATGATCATTATGCCCAAATGCCCGATCATCATTAACAGGATCATTATGCCCAAATGCCCCAAAATCATAACTTGTTATTTGGGTTGATACAAGTGTTTGGGAACTTGGACCAACCCCTGCATCACGGTTACCACTTGGTGAATACCCATAAATGGTCTCTGTGTGCCGTGTTTCAAACTCTGGATTGGGTCGATTTTCAATCAATTTTACAACCACATACAGATGCAAATTTCCAATCCCCCCAAATTTAGCAAACTGATCGAACATTATATCCATACACGCATCATCTTCAATACGGAAAGGAATGTACTCACCAATCCCGCTATCAAAAGAATGAGGACACCTGTAAATGACTTCCAAATCAAATTGAGACCAATCTAAGTTCACCTTTTTATATAACTCATCAATCAACTCATTGTATCTCCATCGGCAATTAGCCCTTATTGCACATTTTGGCCCTTTTTTGGAATGATGACCATCAAACGGTTGTTCATCATCACCTCCCCAATAACACATGAAAATGTTTGTTGCCCCGTTCATTTTTAACCCTACATTACGAAATCAAAGTGTTAAAAATTATATAACAAAACTCTAACATTTATATCTACAATATACTAAAACACAGTTTTAAATTTTATTTCTAAACATAAGTGAAAACAATGATTAATATGATGTTAATTTACCTTGATTCGTGATCTTCAACTATTTTGATGAAATAAAATGATGTCAAGAAGATTTGGGTTATTTTTTTGTGAGATATTTTGAATGAGAGATACCAGTGGAAGAGATTAGTGGGAGGAAGATTTTAAATATAGTGAAATGGCTGAGAGAGAGAGAGAGGAAGATTATGAATATAGTGTTTGTGTTATCCTGAGAGAGAGAGAGAGGAAGGTAATGAATCACGGGCTGGAAATTGAAGCTTTATGCTGGCTGAAAACTGAACTTCAGTAGCTGGAAAGTGGAATCTCTTACTTAAAATCGCTACACCGTGTAGCGAGTTTCATTAAAGTTGAATTAAACTCGCTACACCATGTAGCAATTTTAACTTTAATGAAACTCGCTACACGGTGTAGCGAGTTTAATTCAGAGTTTGTCCACTCCAATAATTTCCTTCGATTCAACATTTCTTATTTCCTTTTTTTTTCGTTCGCGAAGGTATTTTGAGCAATAAATATAGGTTAATTTAGTTATCATAATAAATATCTAAAAATTGTTACTTGTATAATGGTGTATCAATAACAACTTTTAAATTTTAATTTCTATAATTAAATTAACTTCAAATTATTGCTCAAAATACCTTCGTACTAACATCAAAAAATATTGGACCCTTGAAGTGGGACGAATGTAGTAATATATTCAACGTCAACTCTTCTTCATGAATTATTATGTTTTTGTTTACAATCTTTTCTTTTGTTTCACATGTGTTGCTGAATTATGTTTTTTTTTTAAAAAAAAATTTACATGTGTTAAAAAAATGATGACATATTGCTGAATTATGTTTTTGTTTAAAATATTTTTTTACATGTATTAAAATAAATGATGACATGTTGCTGAATTATGTTTTTTTAAAAAACTTTTTTTTACATGTGTTAAAAATAATGATGACAGGAAAAATTACAACGAAACCAAACTCAAAATGTACCAAATAATTTTTAAAAACTAAAATAACATCAAAATAAATATAATCAAGTTAGTGACCACATCCCGATCACGTAGGAAATCTTACATTAATTAATTTAAACATTTAGGAAATTCAAGTAAACAAATTGGGCTTAGAATTCAGCCAGATTAACTTCATCATTATTAGGAAATACCTTCAAAATAAATGAGTTTAACATTATTTACTATATGATTCCAACAATTCAGCAAAAATAAGAAAATATGTACCTTGAAGACATTAGGGAGTGTGATGTTATGATAATGTACTGATCGTGATGGGTTGGGGGCCCAAACAACAACCTAAATATTTCAAAACAAACAATTAGATGGAAGCATTAATGATGATTCCAAAGTGTACTAACTTCCACTAATTAATATATCATACCTTCTGAAGTATCAGAACAGAACCGACAGATATATCTTTTCCAAATTCACTTTTAGTCACTTTATGATGAATGGAAGCATCTATGGTATCCGTAGGATCCTAGTAATTTAATCACAGTTAGTAACTCAAAACACATTTCACCCATGATAGAAAGCATACTAAGCTCATATCCTAACCTTTAAAGTCACCCATAGATCACCAAGACCATTTGGTGTGCAGGACTTGATAACAGCAACAACCTAATTGAACATACATAAATGTAAAAAATCAA
The DNA here is from genome assembly GCA_022495995.1 of Adenophora triphylla var. japonica. Lineage (NCBI taxonomy): Eukaryota > Viridiplantae > Streptophyta > Magnoliopsida > Asterales > Campanulaceae > Adenophora > Adenophora triphylla. The sequence continues at coordinate 482,045 of JAFEMH010000395.1, forward strand.
TCAAAGTGTACACACATTTAACTATAATAAATCTTGATATTATACATGATCCACCCTGTCAATAATGGCATTTCTTCTTGATAGAGCTCAATGGATAATATGTACCGGCTTCAGTGAGAAATTCCATTACCGAGAGCCAAGGACCGTCTTGGAAAGCTTCATCCTTCACCGGATCTTCAATCGCTATCCGTATATACTCTTGGGTTGCGATCGGTGTTTGTTATGAAGATAAGTTCTGACGGTCGAGATTTCTCTGGTGCATGGCGGACTCTACGGCACCGGCGGGACAAGGAATAACACGCGATGAAGAGGAGGATTCATCGCGGAAAAAAAACGCTGCTCTCTAGAATCCATTTTTAATGTTTAATAGAATTCGGATTGAGAAGATTGAGGGTTGCGAGGAGGATACGAGAGAGAGAATGAATGAACGAGGTAGAGGAGGAGAGGAAGATAAATGAATCTGGGAAAACTTAGCTGGGCAATTTATTAAAGATAAACTTGATACACGGTGTAGCGAGTTTGACTTGGATAGGTCAAAATCGCTACACTGTGTAGCGAGTTTTGCTTAATTAATTGCCCTAATTAATGACCAAACTGGCAAAATTAATTACATGGAACTCGCTACACCGTGTAGCGAGTTTGACATGTCCAAGTTAAACTCGCTACACGGTGTAGCCAGTTTTAAAAAGTGGGACAGTTTGGGCAAAAGTTTGAACAATAAGTCATTTTGGAAAATAAAATTTCTAAACAGTATTATTTGAGAAAAAATTCATCTAATTGTAATAGTTATTATATACATTAATAATTACTATTAATAATATTAGTTAATTATAATAGTAATTATATAAGTTAATTATTACTATTAATAGTATTAGTTAATTATAATAGTTATAATATATGTTAATTATTACATAGACTCCTTTGGATATGAAATGTCATAGGTTAGACATTCATTTATTAAGAGATAATGTACATTCATGTATGGAATATTATTTGTTCATAACCATTCAAGAATTTGAAAGATTTGATATGTTTGAATGTATTTTGTGCATGCCTTTTTAGTTTTCGTTCCTTCAACTCCCTAATTAATAATTAATAATATAAATAATATTTAATAACTTTTAATATAAGAATACATACAGTCATTGCATGAAATATAAATATGAGAAATGATTTTTGTTTTTGTTGGTATCAGAGCCAGGTTCGTATCATTAAGTTTGAATTAACATGCTAGAAAAGTAATATAAATAGTTTATATGTTCTTTTGCATGTTATGTATGCGATATATTAATTGTTTTTGAAACAATATGACAAAATCGTGTTCTATTGATATTGAATTAAATCTGTTAAAAGTCATTTTGCATGATTTAATTGCTCTATTTGGGTTTTATGGGTCCATGCGTAGCGGAATAAGCATCTAAATAAAACAATACCCAAATCCTAAGATCCATTCTATACGATTAAATTGAATTCCTATGAGATATAATTTACCAACCTTTAATTGCTTTCCGGTCTTGAGCTATCGAACAATTTATCGTTGTGATTTTGAATCACAATCTTCGATCTACAAAACCCTTGAACCTTCAGATTGATTTGGACAGTTTGAACTCTAGGCCTTGATCGTCGTACGAGTGAAGACCTTCTAGTAGTATCCACACGTTAGAATGAACCAAGAACGGTTCTTGAGGATTGCTAGATCCTTAAACTTTAGGAAGAATATTGAGAAACCTTTTGTTGTGAATTTTCTATTGAAAAATTCGGCTAGGCTGATTAGGGTTTACATACTGCATATTTATAATACCTTAGTGTTGATATTAGTTTCCTAATCGAATTAGGAAACTGCTCTGTATACGCCTCATGCCTTAATGTGTCACACAACACCCAGGACTCCATATGGCAAGTTCTGTCGCGTGGCATATTAAGCCAGTTCAGGAACTCTTAATCATTCTTTCTTTGGTTTAACCAATTCATTCTAGTTGTGTGTGACCCAATAGGATTATATTATGTTGACAATGAGCTCGATGATATCGACCCTCATAGGACATAAGCGGACTCTAGCAAGCCATTATGTCTACCCAAATAATATAATGTAAGAGTTCACATTTTCAATGGTACACTTCCATTTCTCCCTTTGTCTCATGATGTTATATTGAACACAAGTCATGGTCCTCGTCAACTTGTATCTATTCAATGATTTCTCGATCTTGAGTATAATGATAATCCAATCGCATTGGGGTGTGGCCACACTCTTTCATCATTATCACTCATCGAGGGGCCCAAGCAAAACATCTCTCTTTCGAGGGACAAATTCCATCTTGACTTATCATCCTTCCCATCATGAATCCGATCATGTCAAAGATAGCCTTTATAAATATCGTGTTAAGATATCGTTTGACTAAAATCAAACATGACTTTCATCATATGTAAGATCATGATAATCTCAGGTCTAGGGACTAAATGAAGTGACCATATGAGATTAAATTATGACATTTGACCATGACATAAATCTCATACGGGTCAAGTCCTGTCACTTGTTCTCTAACAAGTACTCATAATTTCAATGTGCATCTCTATGCATATAATCATCATATGATTATCCATTGACAATTATACTAATTATTCTCTTAATAATCAGGGACGGAGATTATTACAATAAATATGCAAACTATATAATAATCAAATAATAAACTTAAACGATAAAGATGATACATAACGATTCTCAGTTAAACATAACTAAAGCCTAGGGCATTACACCAACAGTCTCCCACTTGTACTAGACTCCATTTATGTATCGAATACTCATGGATCTAACATGACCATCATGCTTTTGCCTGTGCGAGGGTCTTTGTTAGTGAATCCCTTATGTCATCATCGGTTGATACTTTGTATATCTTAACGTCTTCTCATTCTTTATGAATTCCTCGAAGAACGTCTAAGAGAGTGTTTGGATCGCTGTTGTGACCTTGGTTCCTTTGTTTGCACAAGTGGCACCACTATTGTCATAACAAAAAGTTTCACCGATTAGTGATACTTGGAACATTTCCAAAAGACTGAATGAACTTTTGATCCAAACTGCCTCTTTTAGCCACATCATATGTTGCTAAAATTTGGCCTTAGTCGTAGAATCGGCTACGGTTTTCGGCTTGGATCTCTTCCAACAAAACCGCACCTCTAATAAGCATAAACACAAATACTAATTGCGATTTTAAATTAACTTTGTCAGTTTGGAAGCTAGCATCTATGTAACCCTTACAACAAGATTAACTTCCAATCTTTCAAATACCAAGAACCTATCCTTAGTTTTTTTTAAGTACTTAAGGATCATCTTGACTGCCATCCAATGGTTCACATCAGGATCAGATTGGTATCGACTCATCAGGCTCAAATCATATGAGACGTTATGCCTAATATAAATCATGGCATATATGACAGATCCAAATGCCGAAGCATATGGAACTTCATTCATTTCCCTTTTTGCTCATCAGTTGTCATAAGACAATGAATATTGCTAAGAGAAATACCATGACCCATTGATAAGCTACTCTTCTTAGACTCTTCTAAGAACCTTGTCAATGTGAACACCTTGACTCAAACAAATTTATCCTTCTAGATCCATCTCTATAGATCTTGATGCTAAGGATGTAAGCGGCTTCACCCATATCTTTCATTGAGAAACCTTTCCTTGACCAAGACTTAACAGTCTTAAGTGTCGGAACTTGTTTTTCCAATGAGTAAGATATCGTTGTAATAAAACAATAGAAATAATGCTACGCTCCCACTAAATTCATGTATACATAAGGTTCATCTTCGTACTTGATGATGTCAAACTCTTTGACCAATTCATCAAAACGAAGATTCCAATTCCTTGAAGCTTGCTTCAATCCATCTCATGGATCTTTGCAACATGCATACTTTATTAGAGTTTCTTGGATCGACAAACTATTCGGGTTGTGTACTATACACATCCTTAATAATCTTTCCATTTAAAGAAAGTCGTTTGACATCCATTTGTCATATCACATAGTCACAATATGTGATAATGGCAATTGAAACTCTAACAGACTTCGACATTGTAACTGGCGAAAAAGGTTTCAACATAGTCAATATTATGAATTTGCCTAAATCCCTTTGTTACAATCCTTAGTCATGAAATTATGTACCTTCCCATCCATGTCGGTCTTGAAGACCTACTTGCACCCTTTAGTCTTTACACCTTAAGGTAGCCCAATCAAGTTCCAAACTTGATTGTCAATCATGGATTGTAATTCAAATTCCATGGTTCCTAACCATTTATCCAAATTAGGGGTGGACATCGCCTCAAGATAGGAAGTAGGATCGTCATTCTCAATAACTTCCACCTTATTACTTTCCGATACTAGAAATCAATATTTCTTGGGTTCGGATCGCAACCTATCCGATCTACGATGGACTTGTGCATCTTGAACCGGTTCCACAACTCCTTTGTGAACTTGGTTCCGTCTCTACTCTTGGATCCATGTCATTTTCAGGTTCTTGAACTTTCTTCAAGATTAATTTTACTCCCTCTAGATTCTTTATTGAGAAACTGTTTCTCAAGAAACAAATCGTATAGAGCAACAAATATTTTGTTCTCTTTGCGGTTGTAAGATTAATTTCCGAAAATAACTTTGTCAAATTTGGTGCTAACTTATCAGAGACAAGTCTCTTCTTGTAAGTCTTGCAACCCCAAACCTTCATGAAAGACAAACTAAGTTTTCTTCCATGCCACATCTCATGTGGGGACTAAGGAACCGATTTAGTAAGGACTCAATTCAGTGTAACCGCATTATTTCTAATGCATATCCTCAAAAGGAATTAGGAAAGTCAACTTGACACATCATCGAACGAACCATGTCTAACAAGGTCTAATTCCTCCTTTTGGACAGACCATACAATGTGGTGTTCTGGGTGGAGTCAACTCTGAAACGATTTCATAGTTTTGAGATGATTGTCAAACTCTTGGCTCAAATATTCACCACCTCGATTTAATCGAAGTACTTAAATAATTTTGCCAAGTTTGTTTTGTACTTCATCTTGAAATGTTCAAAACATCTCAAACGATTCACCTTTGGACTTCATCAGATAGACATAGTCATATCTAGATAAGTCTTTAGTGAAATGTGATGAAATACCGAAGTCTTCCCCTAGCAATGCTACTTAATAGTCCACATACAACTCATGTATAATGACCAATAAGTCACTAGCCCTCCCACTACTCTTAGTGTAGGGTGGTTTGGTCAATAATCCCAATAAATAAGATCCATATTCCTCAAATGACTCAGAGTCATATGAGTCTAAAAGTCCATGTTAATGGAGTTTAGATATATGTTTCTTGTTTATCTGACCAATTCGGCAATGCCATATGAACGCGTTTTTCATATTGTTCGGTTTAGATTTCTATTTATATTATAGATATCTTCAATATTATTTTGCTTCTCATCATCAATGATATGAAGACCATTCAATGACATATGCATTAAAATAAGGCATATTATTAAATAAATATAAAACTTCTTATTGAAAATGAGAAAATTATATCCTTCATCATCCATTTAAGAAACAAAATAATACTCCTACTCAAATCCGGAACATAGTCATACTTGTTCAAAACAAGTACTAATTCACAAGGTAAAGTGACTTCATAAGTCCCTATGGCTAATGTAGTAACCCTTACTCCATTCTTATGCATAAGTTTAACTTACCTTCTTTGAGTAGCTTTCTATTATTTGTTCCTTGCACATTTAAACAAATGTGGGATCCAATCCGGTATCATATATCCAAGAACAAGAAGTCGAAAAGAAAATATCTGTCATATAGATACTTGAAGTAGTAGCAATCATATTGCCCTTCTTCACCTTTTAGGCCTTCTTAATAAGCCTTGCAACTTTGCTTCCAATGAATAATCTCATTGCAATGGTAGCAAATTGCATCCTTTTGAGACACTTTGGGTTTAGCCTTTTCGGCTTTGCAACTTTTGCCTTAGGTTCAGCAACCTTTGCTTTACCTACTTTTCCTTCCTTTATGAACCCTTTTCTTGTGTTAACTATTAACACTCTTGCGGATTGCTCCTTTTGCATCTCATGCATTAAAAGCCTTCACCACAACATATATCTTTTGCCTAGCTTGCACTTGGAACATTTCCTTTATGCGGTGTGCTAGAACAAAAGCAGTTTCCATGTGTTCAAGGTTCTTCATAAGAGCCTTTAAACATGGTGGCAAGTATAAGGAAAGCAATACTATTAGAATCATCAACATGTTTCTAATGTTGCTCCTTATTTGCCATTTGCAACATTTGCAGTGGGTTCAGCAGGAACGGAATAGAATCAAAGCACCTTGCTATGGCAAGCCCACCCAAAACTATCCGAGTGGTCTCAAGTGTTTTAATCATGGATTGGCATAAAGAACTTAAAAGTTAAATGAAGGTTCTTTAAAGTAGATTATAAGCATATCAACAAGGATAATCATAACTGTGCACCAGGTAAGTTCCCAAGAAAATAGGTGAGCCACAAGGACTGCTTAAGTACCAAATCTTCCTTTGACAGAACTCTCCTAGTCATGCACAATTACAATACCAATTTGAATGCAACATAATCAATACTTTGTGTACTGACTTGTTTCTCATAAACAATCAGACTAGTAAACTGACTTGTTTCTCATAAACAATCAGATTCCTTCAAATTTTGCGTAAACTGACTTGTTTCTCACAAACAATCAGAAAACCAAAATTTAATGTTTCAACTAAACATTTAGGAAATCACAATTCAATGTTTCAACTAAAGATCTAATAAAATTATTAACACTTAAGAACAAATAATTCATGCATCGCAACAATTAATAAAATCACATTTAAATTAATTAAGCATGCATAAACAATGAATTAATCTAGCATAGCCCTATAAATTTTATTTCCAGAAATTTATAGCATCCAGATTAAGACATAAAACATCTCAGATTATCAACATAATCACAGATCAGCAGAAAGATCAACAAACTGATTCTGCACATATTGGCAAGTTATGTCGCGCGGCCCCATCAGCCAGTTGGCTAGATCTGTCGCGTGACATACCAAGCCCAACTACCAGATTTTCTCCTCGTGGCCAACTCTGTCGCACGACTTGAGTTGCCAGTTTGGCAGATTTTTTAAATTTCAATCAATTCCAATCATAAAGCAATCAAATCAAGTAAACAGCTTTTACAGATTTAATTCAGCATAATCAGAAGACGATTTTCACATTGTTTCACATAAACAATAGACATTCTATCGCATACAAAATATGCAATAAGCATATAAACGATTTATATATTGATTCTAGCATGCTAATTCAAACTTAACCATACGAACGGGGCTTTGATACCACTGTTGGGTTTTATGGGTCCATGCGCAGCGGAATAAGCATCTAAATAACATAAAACCCAAACCCTAAGATCCGTTCTATATGATTAAATTGAATTCCTATGAGATAGAATTTACCAACCTTTAATTGCTTTTCGGTCTTGAGCTATCGAACAATTTATCGTTGTGATTTTGAATCACAATCTTCGATCTACAAAACCTTTGAACCTACAGATTGATTTGGACAGTTTGAACTCTAGGCCTTGATCGTCGTACGAGCGAAGACCCTCTAGTAGTATCCACACGTTAGAATGAACCAAGAACAGTTCTTGAGGATTGCTAGATCCTTAAACTTTAGGAAGAATATTGAGAAACCTTTTGTTGCGAATTTTCTATTGAAAAAATTCGGCTAGGCTGATTAGGGTTTAAAGACTGCATATTTATACTACCTTAGTGTTGATATTAGTTTTCGAATCGAATTAGGAAACTGCTCTGTATACGCCTCATGCCTTAATGTGTCGCACGACCCAGGACTTCATATGGCAAGTTCTGTCGCGCGGCGTATTAAGCCAGTTCAGGAACTCTCAATCATTCTTTCTTTGGTTTAACCAATTCATTCTAGTTGTTTGTGACCCAATAGGATTATATTATGTTGGCAATGAGCTCGATCATATCGACCCTCATAAGACATAAGCGGACTATAGCAAGCCATTATGTCTACCCAAATAATATAACGTAAGAGTTCACGTTTCCAATGGTACACTTCCATTTCTCCCTTTGTCTCACGATGTTATATTGAACACAAGTCATGGTCCTCGTCAACTTGTATCTGTTCAATGCTTTCTCGATCTTGAGTATAATGATAATCCAATCGCATTGGGGTGTGGCCACACTCTTTCATCATTATCACTCATCGAAGGGCCCAAGCAAAACATCTCTCTTTCGAGGGACAAATTCCATCTTGACTTATCATCCTTCCCATCATGAATCCGATCATGCTAAAGATAGCCTTTATAAATATCGTGTTAAGATATCGTTTGACTAAAATCAAACATGACTTTCATTATATGTAAGATCATGATAATCTCAGGTCTAGGGACTAAATGAAGTGACCATATGAGATTTAATTAAGACATTTGACCATGACATAAATCTCATATGGGTCAAGTTCAGTCACTTGTTCTCTAACAAGTACTCATAATTTCAATGTGCATCTCTATGCATATAATCATCATATGATTATCCATTGACAATTATACTAATTATTCTCTTAATAATCAGGGACGGAGATTATTACAATAAATATGCAAACTATATAATAATCAAATAATAAACTTAAACGATAAAAATGATACATAACGGTTCTCAGTTAAACATAACTAAAGCCTAGGGCATTACACCAACAAAATTCATCTAATTGTAATTATATACGTTAATAATTACTATTAATAATATTAGTTAATTATAATAGTAATTATATAAGTTAATTATTACTATTAATAGTATTAGTTAATTATAATAGTTATAATATATGTTAATTATTACATAGACTCCTTTGGATATGAAAGGTCATAGGTTAGACATTCATTTATTAAGAGATAATGTACATTCATGTATGGAATATTATTTGTTCATAACCATTCAAGAATTTGAAAGATTTGATATGTTTGAATGTATTTTGTGCATGTCTTTTTAGTTTTCGTTCCTTCAACTCCCTAATTAATAATTAATAATATAAATAATATTTAATCACTTTTAATATAAGAATACATACGGTCTTTGCATGAAATATAAATACGAGAAATGATTTTTGTTTTTGTTGTTGTTGTATAGTTAATTGTAATAGTTATAATATATGTTAACTATTACATATACCCCTTTGGATATGAAAGGTCATAGGTTAGACATTCATTTATTAAGAGATATTGTATACATTCATATATGGAAGATTATTTGTTCATAAAAATTCAAGAATTTGAAAGATTTGATATGTTTAAATGTATTTTGTGTATGTCTTTTTAGTTTTCCTTCCTTCAACTCCCTAATTAATAATATAAATAATTTTTAATCACTTTTAATATAAGAATACGTACGGTCTTTGCATGAGATATAAATATGAGAAATGATGTTTGTTTTTGTTGTTGTTGTTGTATTTCAACTATTACCTTCGTTCATGTGCGTGATATTTTTGATTGATTTTGTTGATGAAAATTGGTGGACTTCATTAATATTGTCATGTTATATTTCTTGCAGCTACCTATGTGGATGCTTTGAGATTGTTGTTGTTCAAAGTTGTAAGATTTATTGTTTTATACTTTGTTTTTTTAAGTTTCTATTTTTGTTTATGATTTTTTTAATATTACATATATAACTTTTGTTGGTTCTTACTAATTCTTCTTTATCTATTTGCAGAAACCTTCATACATTATTCCTTCATTTGACTTGGTTTTAGACTTTAAATTTGAAGTAATAAAAATCTACCCATGAAGCACTATTAAGGGCTACTGTGACTTGCAAAAATTATAGTAAAATAAATACATGAAAATTTTGAGATTTGTAAATTGATATCTCTTCTTAACCCATGAAAGTATGCTTACGGATATTCACATGATTTTATGTATATTATAATATTTATTTTAACCCATCTCGCATGACCATAAAATCTGCAAAATGTGTTTCAGTTTCAAGACTTAAATATTTTCATGTGTTTAATTGACCAAAACTAATTTTCTGAAGTTGAAAACTTTTAGATTTATGTATTTTTGTGTTATGTACAACTTTCGTGTTTTGAGTTTTTCCATTATTTGAGTTCGTTTTCATGATTGAATTTGTCAATCTTTTACTAATGTGCTTTATTGCCAACAACTAACAATACTAATTGATGAGTGAGAGAAGTCAATCATCTATAAAATTAAAAAGTAATTCATAATAATAATAATAATTCATCTTTATAATCAAATATCGATTATCATAATAAATACAAATTATGTAAACAAAAGCTAAAAGAAATTAACACAATTCTCCTAAATTTATAAGCAAACGTCTTAATTCATATACAATATACTTATATTACAAAAAAAATATTATGTAACTTTATTAATGTTTTGGTAGAAAAAACAATAGTACAGAATCTTGACTTTGACAAGTGTGTGGATTTAAAAAATAAGGAGGAGACTGTGGAATTCGACTAAATGGAACAAAGATATGAAAAGAGAGAATGACACGATGATTTGTTAACGAGAAAAACCTTAGAGGTGACAACCTCTTTGAAAAAAACCCCGGGAGTTAGGTCTCCAACCTTAAAAGTTCCACTATGATAATTGTGAATACAACTGCGGAAGATGATGGAGAGGATTACAAGTAAAGTGTACGTAGAGTGAGTGAGAGTGAGAGAGTGTTTTTCCGCCTCCATCTCCCCTTAAATAAAAGTAAGTATGAACGGGTAAAAGTTGTTCCTACAATCTCGGGATCCAAGTTTATCTTCTCAACGTCCGTGAGACCAAGTCTTCTTCGCCGTTGAAGATGTGTTGAACGTGGTTTGGAAATATCCCGCGTTCTTCTCCCTTATTTACTGGAAAATAATAATAAAGATATTAATAAAATTCAGATAAGTAAATATTAAACAATACTTACTGCGGAATAACATCTTGACATGCAGTAGCAACTGAAGATGTCACCATGCTGAAAAATACCCATGACAATTTGTCCCCAAAAACATTTGGCTAACTCAGCAACTGAAGAGGCAAATGTTTTTCTCCCAATAAATGCTCAACTGCCAGCTTGCATGATGGGACGGGTATAGTGAAACGTGGAGATAATGGACAGTTGGGGAGTAATGCTTAGGAAAAAGTGATTTTTTTGGAAATAAAGTTCTTTTTAATTTAAATTACCGCTTGGAAGGCCCCTTAATAAGCTTCTCAAACCTTCCCTTTCATTCCTGCTTGCTACGGCGCTGTTCTTCTGCAAGGTAAAAATTTCTCCGTTTCTTATTTTCATCCATTGTTTACTTCTCTCTTTTGTCTGTCAACCATGGGTAGGACTAGGTGGAGTTCGTCCAAAACTAAGAGTGCCCCAACCCCACAAGGTCCCATAGAGATTAGTCTTAATGATTTTGTCTGTGAAAAACTCCTTGCGAAACCGGATGAGGAGACTTGTTTGTTTAGTGATACCCAAATAGAATCACTAAAACAACAATGTTACTTCCCTGAAGGTGCGATTTTTCACCCTTTTTCTGTAAATCTTAGGTCCGACTTTGTTTCCGCCAAATGGATTTGCTTTCTTGAGTATCCCTTTCTTCTAGGGTTTAGCTATCCCTTTCCATCGTTGGTTTCTGAATTCTTTCAAAAGACCCAACTTGCTTATCCTCAACTGATGCCCATGGCTTGGAGAGTTTTTGCTTTTATTATCAAAGTGAACAGGGAGAATGGGTTAAACCTAGGGCTTCATGAGATAGCCTATTAGTACGATCTTCAACCTTTCGGTTCAAAAAGATATCTTTTTAAGGTCAGGTAGGAACTCCTTAATGAGCACCACATCTTCTAGTGATAGGGGATGGAAAAATAGGTTTTTCTTTGTTGATAGGGCATCCATTGGAGAAGGGAATGAGATATCAAGCAAATGGAACAAGGGAGGTACTTGAATTCCTAACTTTGTGACTTTCTGTTCTTGAAACAAACTAAAATCGTAATTGTTCTTACCTCTTTTCAGATATTGACTGGGGAGAACTATTCCCACCGGCTGAAAACACCTTGGCAAAAATTGACGAATTTTTCCAGCTTCCCTTGGACAAGAGATCTCCTAGGGGACTACTGGAATCACCTCTGGTTGTTCCGGAAGATCAAAAAGCGTCAACTTCCATCATTATGTCTATAGGTAAGCATGTTGTCTTTTTACTATAGTCTATCAATCTGATGCATTACACTTCTTGACAATATTCATATGTCAATGCAGTCTCCAAACCAGTTGTTTCAGGATCGGATTTTGATATTGATGACATTGAAGCCATGTTTGATGAGTCCGTTCTTAAGATTGATATGAAACCTTCGCCTATTCCTAAGAAGATCCCTATTTTGGATGAGAGCGCAGGTATTGGCTCCAGGGTGAGAAAGAGAAAGGCTATTCAAGAGGAGGTGATTGACGTTGGAGATACTTTTGAAGGAATGCCAGTAGGAGAGTTCAAGAAGAAATGTATGAGTTTTGCAACTGGGGTAAGATGTTACTAACTGGGTTTTGACTGTTTCAAAAGTTTTTAATAACACCTTTTGATGTCAAGTTATTACTTTACAGGCTGTAGGGTATTTGGAAGATCTGGTAAAAGAACTGGAGATGCTGAAGAAGAAGTCTAAAGCTGATATTGCTTTGGTTAAGAAGGAGAAGATAATGTTAGAGAACAAGGTGAAGGGGCATGAAAAGACCTTGGAGCAACAAGCTAAGTCGTTGGAAGAGCAGGAGCAGACGGTAAAGGACCTATTGAACAATTTGGCAAAAAGTGAGGAGGATCATCTTAAGGAGATTGCAGAAGTGAAAGGTTCTTGCAAATTGGCTGCTGCTAAAACCGTTTCCCAGTGTAAGATCAAGATGATGAAGGAGTTCCAGGAAGGAAAGGCCCAGAATTGGGATATCAATAAGGAATATGCCTACTTTTCCAAGCTGACCGGTGAGCCATTAGATGAGGGTGAGGTATCATCAAGCCCATATGAAGCGATTGCAAAGGATGCAGCAGAGGTTGGAGAAGTTACTCCCAAAGCAACACCTGAGGCGGATGCCAACTGAAAAGGTAAAATAAGTTCGTTCTGGTTTTTTGTTGGTTTTACTGGGGTGGAATCCCAAAGACAATTTTAATTTGGTTTGGTTATGTAATAGGTCTATAAGGACCGAAGACAATTTCTTTTATGTGTTGGGTTGGTCCAAAACTTTTGCGTTTTAATTTTAGCAGTTTGGATGTTGGTTTAACTTTTTAGGGGTATTCTTATGGTAACTTTAGTTATGGTTTAGTAATTTTCAAGCATGTCAAGGCTTGTTTCCTTTTGGATGAAATTTTTCTTTGGATGGTCATTTGTTATGCTCGTAAGGTGACATGTTAGTATGTCAAAGCGGTAGATACTTAAGATGACACGTACATGTCATAACCATAAGAATAAAACATGAGATCATCATTTAACTGAGTGGGAATGGGTAAGCTATATGAGTTTACCCATATAGGCCCACCCCACACCTCAATTAAAGAGATAACTTGCATTCCAGGCGAAGGTGTGGTAACCTAACATCTTAAGAAAGAGGTAATTAACTCTTTAAACCTTAGAAGGGATTGTGTACCTTTACTTGAGAAGAGATGTCTAGTCTCTGACGAAGGAGAATTCGTTATTCTTTAAACTTTGCGTACTTTCGACATGTCCCCATTTTCGTATGTCAACACCTCATAAGACAGAGACATGTTAAAATGGACGTCAACTACGTTGACGCCCCTCCATAAGTTGTGTTAGTGACATCTTGATTTGCAGTAATAGTAAGAAAAAAGTAAATAGGGAAATGAGAAGTTACAAATAAATAAAGGATTGTCCATACCTGGGATGAGATGAGTTTAAGGGGTATTATTTAGATGTAATACCTTTTAATGTGAATGGCGTTCCAACTTCGTGGTATTATTTGGCCATCCAAGGTTGATAGACGATATGCTCCTTTCCCGGCCTGTGCATCTATTAGGTAGGGTCCTTCCCATTTTGGGGCGAGCTTGCCTGCATTTAGTTCCTTTGTATTTTGGAATGCCTTTCGTAGGACTAAATCTCCCACTTGAAATCTTCTAACTCTTACATTTTTGTTGTAAGATTTGGCTACCCTTTGTTGATATGCTGCCATCCGAATTTTGGCCAGGTCCCTTAGTTCGTCTACGGTATCCAAGTCATATGGGGATGTCTTTATTATGTTCAGATGTCAACAAACTGTATCTGGCCGTAGGTATAGGTACTTCTACGGGAATAACTGATTATGTACCAAATACAAGTGAATAGGGAGTCTGTCCAGTAGCATTCTTAAATGTCATCCTGTCAGCCCATAAAACCATTGGCAACTCTTCTGCCCATCTTCCTTTCTTTTGGTCCAGTCTCTTTTTTAAGTTTCTTATGATAATCTTGTTCCTGGACTCTGCTTGTCCATTTGCTTGAGGGTGAACATGTGAAGATGTCACCATCTTGACTCCCCAACTATTCAAGAAATTCTGTGTTTTTCTACTAATAAACTGGGAGCCGTTATCACAAATAATCTCCGAAGGTATCCCAAATCTGCTGAATATATTTCTTTTGATAAAAGAGATAACTTCTCTATCTCGGACTTGTACGTACGCCTCAGCTTCTACCCATTTAGAAAAATAGTCTGTCATGGCTAGTAGAAATACTCTTCCTCCTGGTGCCCTGGGTAATTTTCCTACGATGTCCATTCCCCAAAACATAAACGGCCATGGCGATAGGATAGGATGCAGTAGTTCGGTGGGCGTGCGGGATGTCACCATGTCGTTGACAGAGTCACATTTCTTTGCATAGTCTCGTGGCGTCTCTTCTCATTGTGGGCCAAAAATAGCCCATCCTAAGAGCCTTGGTATGCGGACTTACGCCCCGGTATGATTTCCACACTGTCCTTCATGCAGCTCCTTGAGAACCTGATGGGCTCGATCTGCTTCTAGACATCTTAAGTAGTGACCTGCATCAGATTATCTAAACAAAAGGTTATCAATAAGTAAATACTTAGATACTCTTACCCTGAAGGCTCTAGCATTTTTCTCCTCGGCCGGGATCGTATCATCTAAGAGATACTTGATAATGGGAGCTGTCCAAGAAGTTGCTGCTGGAGGGGGAGGTATGTCGACATCTAGAACGAACAGCTCAAGAAGATCAATTGCCGGGATGTCAACATGCACAATTGGGATACTTGTCTGTGAAATGCTTTTGAAGGCTGAACCTAAGTTTGCCAGAGCATCTGCTTGAGAATTTTCCTCACGTGGAATCTGCTCCAAAGTAAATGTTTTGAATTTGGCCGCCAGAATTTTTACAACGTCCAAATATGTCGGCATCTTTGCATTTTTTGCTATGTAGGATCCGTTGTAATGGTTAACAATTAGCAAAGAATCCATAAATACCCGGATATGCTTGACATCCAGGTCCTAGGCTGCTGTTAATCCTGCAATTAATGCCTCATATTCTGCTTCATTATTAGTGGCCTTAAAACTGCAACTGATGAATTGTGGTATTATGTACCCTTGTGGCGATTTTAGTACAACTCCAAGACCTGTACCTCTCATGTTAGAAGCACCATCTGCGTAGAGCGTCCAAATTTTCAGGATGTCATCATCTTGAAGTTGCTGAACCTCCAATTCCACTTCTTGTTGCAGGTTTGGACTAAAGTCAGCCACAAAATCAGCTAGAGCTTGAGATTTTATTGCTGTTCTGGGCTCATATTTGATATCATAAGTGCTCAATTGTATGGGCCATTTAGCCATTCGACCTGACATCTCTGGTTTTCTCATAACATTCTTAATAGGATAGTTAGTGCGTACAATTATAGTATGTGTTTCAAAATAGTGCCTTAATTTAATAGAAGCAGTTATCAAAGCTTAAAATTAACTTCTGTAAATGAGATTACCTGGTCTCTGCATCTAAAAGTGTCTTACTTATATAGTAGATGGGTTGCTGACTACCATCTCATTCTGTCACCAAGACTGCACTTACAGCGCTTTCTGATACGGCTAGGTAGATATAAAGATGTTCACTCTCCTGAGGCTTGGCCAATAATGGAGGTGTCGAAAAGTAACTTTTGAGCTCCTGAAAGGCTTCTTCATGCTGGTTCTCCCACTGGAACTTCTTGTTCTTCCTTAGAATGTCATAGAAAGGTTTGCATCGATCTGAGGATTTCGAAATGAACCTGGTGAGTGCAGCAATCTTTCCTGTCAATCTTTGGACGTCCTTGACAGATTGAGGTGACGACAGGTTAATAATAGCACGTATCTGTTCTGGGGCAGCTTCAATGCCTCTTTTAGTAACCATATAACCCAAAAACTTCCCTGCCTTCATACCAAAGTTGCATTTAGATGGATTAAGTTTCATATTGAAACAATCTAAGATGTCGAAGGCTTGAGATAGGTTGCTTATGTGATCTTCGGCTTTCTTGGATTTTACTACCATGTCGTCAATATATACTTCCATCGTGTCCCCAATCTGATCTTTGAACATTTTGTTGACGAGCCTCTGATATGTTGCACCTGCATTTTTTAGTCCAAAGGCCATAGCAATATAACAATAAATACCTGTGGGCGTTATGAAGGCGGTGTCCTCCTGGTCAGATGGTTCCATCTGGATTTGTTGGAATCCTGAGGATGCGTCCATGAAGGTGAGGAGCTCATGTCCGGAGGTGGCATCAACTAACGAATCTATGTGAGGCAAAGGGAAAGGATCTTTTGGACAGGCTTTATTCAAGTCGGTGAAGTCAACACAGACTCGCCATTTCCCATTCTTCTTCTCAACCACAACCACGTTTGCTAACCATCTTGGATAATCTACCTCTCGGATCATGTTGGCTTTGAGTAAGCGCTCTACTTCTTCTTTGATGATCTAGTTTCTTGTTTCTGCAAATTTTCTGCATTTCTGGTGCACTGGTTTAAAACTAGGATCGATGTTAAGTTTGTGAGTGATGACATCTTTGCTGATGCCGGTCATGTCATCATGCCTCCAAGAAAAACTCTTTGCTCTGCTTTTTAATAGGTCCATAAGCTTTTCTTCTATATCTGATGGGATGTCACTGCCAATAAGTACCTTGATGTCCGGATTGGAAGGGTCTAGCAATACTTCTTTCACATCGTTCTCCCTAGCTTCCAGAACTTCACGTACTTTCCTATGTAATTGCTATGCTTGTTTTGGAGATGTCGACGCCTTCATTGAAGTCTTATAACATTCCTTGGCCACCTGCTGATCACTGTATATTTTAGCGACACCCCAAGGTGTTGGGAACTTCACACACTGATGGTAAGTGGAGGGTACAGCCTTCATCCCATGAATCCACGGTCTTCCAAGAATGACATTGTAGGATGTTGCACAATCAATTACACAGAACCGCTCCATGGTGTTGAGGCCCTTTGAGTATATTGGAAGCTTTGTTTCCCCCACCATTTCTTTGACTTCACCACTGAAGCCTACCAATATTGAGGATTTCTTGACGATCTCTGATTCCGGGATGTTCATTTCCTTGAGGGTACTTAACATAATGAGATTGACAGAGCTACCCCCATCAACCAGGATGCGTCAAATTGTACAATTGGCGATCTGCAAGGAAATAACTAGGCCATCGTGATGGGGTTCCAGCAAGTTATATCGATCAATTTCATCGAAGGTGATTGGATCCTGGCAAGGTGTCGACATCCTGGATTGTCTCTCTGGCTTCTCCTCTTTTGACTCCTTATCATGTCGTTTTGCGGCAGAATAGGATGTGCCACATATTTCTGAACCTCCGCTATTGAAATTGATCGCCTTTGTTGATGCTGGGGGAGAAACTGGTCTTTCGACTTCATGAGGAGCTTCTGCATTTTCAGCCTTCTTCTTTCTGGATACCAACAACTCCTTAAGATGTCCCTTCGAGAGCAAGTAACTGATCTCCTTTCTTAGTGCGATGCAATCTTCAGTAACATGCCCAAAGTCTTCATGGTAAGCACACCATTTTGATTTGTCACGCCATCCCGTGGTCTTATCCGTCTTCTTTGGCCATCTGGCTTTGTCCCCTAGGTTGCCCATTGCACAGAGTATACCTGCAATGCCAACAGAAAAACAATAATCAGAAATGTTAGGCACATTATCACTATCTTCATCCTCACCGTCTATTGAATTAATTTTGCTAGTATCAATTCTTGGATAAGGATTGGAACGGTTGTTCCTGCGATGGGATGATTCAGTCTTTCTATCAGGGTTGTCATATGTCGACAACTTGGATGAGGACTTCGATCTTCTCAGCTCATCTTCCTCCAATCTTATGAATCTCAATGCCCTGCTCCTGACTTCTTCCAACCGCTTACAAGGAGTCATCACCAAATCTTGGTAATACTGTGAGTCTTTCTTCAGTCCCATTTTGAACGCTTCTGTGGCTGTCGACATGTCAAGGTTGGGAATTTCTAGTACTTCCTTATTGAACCGGTGGACATAGTCTTTCAGAGTTTCATTAGGCTGCTGGGTCACATTGTAGAGGTCACTTGTCAGCTTCTCAAATTGTCGACTGCACGAGAATTGGTTATAGAACATGTTGATAAGCTGGGCCTATGAACCAATTGAACCTAGGGGCTGCCTAATCAGCCATTTGAGAGCTGGTCCAACCAAGGTTGATCCAAATCCTCTGCATAAGCAAGCCTCTCGAAATTGAAGCGGAATATGGATTACGTCCATCTTTTCTTGATAGTGAGAAACATGCTCCTCTGGGTCTGTGGTGCCGTCATACAACTTCATAGATGGAACATTGAAACGCTTCGGGATGTCGACATTTGCAATTGCTGGGACAAACCGGGATTGATTGTAGCGCTTCGAGTCACCGGTTGGATTGGAGGAGTTATGCTCACGCACGTTCATTACCAGCTCCCCGTGATCCCGCATCCTGTTTGGCTAGCGGGTTTCCCCGCAAAAGGGTCAGCCATAGGAATACGATTGAAATTATTATTATTTAAAAGATTATTCAGCAAACCAGAGTTATCCGTGGTAGTTGTGACAGTGGTGTTGTCAATGAATGGAATGAACGGGGTGAATCCTGCTGAAGGTGGTGTCATTAGGGTGTCCCCGAGCAAGGATGTCGACATCAATAAGGATGTCAGCTGAGGAGTTTGAGGTGGACTACCCATTGGGATAAATTCATTCTGAAGCGTAGATCCTTCGGTGTTGTCGAAGTTGAGGTTCCTTGCATGCAATGGCGAGACGTTTTCAAGCCGCGAAGCAATAAGCTGTTGATCCCTCTGCATCTTGATCATGGAATTGGCCAACACCATGGAATTGCTATCTTGTTGATCCAACCTCTGATTCAACTTGGTTAGGATAGTCCGGATGTCAGCATCTACATTGGAAAAGGTCACTTCCTTTTGTGGAGTCTTTGTAGGTTGAGTTTGCTGAGGTCCGGTCTGAGGAGGTGGCGGCAACAAGCTGGTTCTACCTCCTGATACTGGAGTGACGGCGGGACCTTTGCCGGCGGCGGACACATTGGAAGGTGCAGATATAATGAATTCGCTTAGGAAATGATCCAAATAACCGATAAACCACGAGGCCCCTCGGTGGGCGCCAAATTTTTTTGGTAGAAAAAACAATAGTACAGAATCTTGACTTTGACAAGTGTGTGGATTTAAAAAATAAGGAGGGGAGTGTGGAATTCGACTAAATGGAACAAAGATATGAAAAGAGAGAATGACACGATGATTTGTTAACGAGGAAAACCTTAGAGGTGACAACCTCTTTGGAAAAAACCCCGGGAGTTAGGTCTCCAACCTTAAAAGTTCCACTATGATAATTGTGAATACAACTGCGGAAGATGATGGAGAGGATTACAAGTAAAGTGTATGTAGAGTGTGTGAGAGTGAGAGAGTGTTTTTCCGCCTCCATCTCCCCTTAAATAAAAGTAAGTATGAACGGGTAAAAGTTGTTCCTACAATCTCGGGATCCAAGTTTATCTTCTCAACGTCCGTGAGACCAAGTCTTCTTCGCCATTGAAGATGTGTTGAACGTGGTTTGGAAATATCCCGCGTTCTTCTCCCTTATTTACTGGAAAAAAATAATAAAGATATTAATAAAATTCAGATAAGTAAATATTAAACAACACTTACTGCGGAATAACATCTTGACATGCAGTAGCAATTGAAGATGTCACCATGCTGAAAAATACCCACAACAATTAAATAAAAACAAAATATAAAAAATTGGCAAATTAGTTTCCCGTACAAAGCATGGGTTACCCACTAGTATGAAGAGAAAGGGAAATACATTATCCTAAGGCAATTGGCAAGCATAAGGATAAGCAATTTTATCATCATAAGGATTTTTATTTTATTCTTGAATAAAAAACATGATACATACATAAAAAGATAAAAAGAAATGCATCAAGTAATCATAAAGAAAAAACTAAACTAAAAAGCAATAAAAATAGATAGATACCCCCCACACTTGAGGTAAACATTGTCCTCAATATTTTAAGGACAAATGAAAGAGGTAAGGGTGAAGAAGTACCTACAAAACAGAGTTAGAATATAACATAATAATAATAATAAATACAAAAAATATATAATAAAGACAAATATTAAAAAGTAAATTGTTGTCCCCGGCAACGGCGCCAAAAACTTGTTGTCTCAAAACCTAACGGTTCTTTTAAATATCGCAAGTGCACGGGCTATAATAGTATAGCTAATGCAAGTACGGATCGATCCCACAGAGACAGGGTTTACTTTGTATGATACTTGTTTTTATATAAATACTAGTAAAAGCCCGTGTCCGAGGACACGTGTTTTTTTTTTTTTTAATTTGAAAAAAAAAATTTTAAGGGCAAAATGAGAAAGGGACAACTTAGTGAGGGCAAAATGGAAAATTTGGCAGATGAAACTGTTCATTGTACTGTTCATCCCCCTTTTCCATTTATACTATAGATATAAATAAAATGATTGGGAGAGATATGAATTGGTTTCTGAAAATACTAGAAACATACAGAAACTACTCTAACATATAATAAAAGTGTTCTCGGGATTGGAATTCAAACAACATATATTCATCAAGTAATCATGCTTTAAATAAAGGTTTTCATCAAAATAACAAGGATGGTACATTCAGCCTATGCTACTTCTCACGATCAAGCAAGTAGCATTTGTATTTTTCACTAATTATGCCCTATCTCTCGATGACCCATAATTAGTAAGAATCCATTATTTCTTGTAAAGTCCACTTACTTTCCTTTCAAAGAACATCCCTAAGCCATTAAACTACTCTAGTAATTAACGAAACCTAGTTTACTTCATATGGTTCGGCTAACCGAGATTCACATCTACGTCCTTCTCTCGATTAACTAGGGTTCATACAAATACGAATGTCTTTATATTTGCAGGCGTTTAAGAATGATATGAAGAAATTATTTTAAGATGAAAATGTCATAAATCAAGGATGATACGCTAAGTTGTGCTAACTACTCATGGGTGAAGGCCTAGCACATGTATTTTAAGACTAACACGGCCTATCTCTTAAGGTTCCGTTAATGGTATTCCCGCCTGTCACGAGCGGGCTACCCGGCTTACCTCTCGAGGGTTCCATATAAGCTAAAATCCATTAAGTTCGAGTTATTCTCACGTATTCCCACTAAAGGATCATCCCTAGGTCATTAAACTATATTTTGTGATTAATGAAGCCTAGTTCAATTCATAGAATTCTGCTAATCAAGATTCTCTTGATTAACTAAGATTATACAACTAAGGACGTCTCCCTATTTTAAGCATTAAGATTGATATGAAGAGAATTGATTCGACATGGAGAAGAAGCATAAATTATAAAGATGAGAACATAATAGCTGAGTTTCCAACTCCAAGAAATGGAGGATTACTCACTAGCTATTGAAATTATAATAAAAGAATAAGAAATAAACATGGAAATATAAATAAGGAAAGAGATACTTATTCTTATAATCGTAGAAGAGACAAAGGCCGGAAATAAGTCTTCCATATTGTATTTCATTCACAATCTTGAAAGGTGTACAAGAACTCTTAAGAATATTTGATAATTCTTGAAGAATTGTGTATAAATATATGTTGCTAAATTGTTTTGCTATAAATTCTAAGTATAATCTGATCCTCCCAGATGTTTTTGGATCCATCCGGATGATTAAAACTGAGTACAAAGGGTCATTAAATAGATATAAGCTTCAAAGGTTGAGACTCTTCAAAGAGCTTCCTTCAAAAGGTGCCTTTTCGGCTTGGTAGCAGTAAATGCAAGGCCGTGCGTTGTAACTTGCATGGTCGTGCAAGCCTTGGCGCCTGATGCTGCAAGAATCGTGCTGATCAATCTCTGTCCACGTGGCACGATCAATCTCCTGGCTCCTTGACCTGAAACACAGAACCCACGACTAGCCGAAATGGTCTCCGACGAAGACCCTCGGGCGTGAGAGTAAGTATGTGTGTGAGAGCTTAATAATTATAAGGAACAATGTATTCTCAAATAATCAAAAAACAATTACCTTGGAACGGTTGATATTGCCTTGTATTTATAGTTATTGATGAGAGATATAATTGTAGTAGGATTGCATGAAATCCCTTAATTTGAGGAACATATACGTATTCAGAGATCTGATCCATCAATAACTCCTAATTTGTAGGGAGTCTCGTCACGCTAATAATTGTAAACACGCCTGGACTCTGCAGGTCATCACGTTTAGAATGTAGGTCGAGGTCGACCATTAGGTATAGGTCAACCTGACTGATGAGTAGGGCTGAACCGTACCCGAATGATATATGGATCGTAGAGTCGGACCAAACTAGGTCAGGACCTGAGGAGGTAGGACAATGAGCTTAAGTCGACGGATCGTAATGATGAGCCATGAGCCTAGTAATAATTGGGCCTAGCCCACTGATAATGTGGTGGCAATAATATGTTGAGGATTGTGCTTTACCCGCTGGGCCCAACTCGACACTTTCAGTCCATTCAGTGGCCCCCAACTTTCTGAGTTGACTTTGTCAACCAGGAAGTTAAGAGAAAATTTGATGAAGCTTTGAAGTGACTCGCAAGTCGATGCTCGAGCTGATGTTTAGTTGACCAAAGGTGACGTGGCTTAATCCTGGTTGTTCGTTGCTGAACGGCCAGATTTGAAAGAGCGCCGTTTTTCCGTAATCATTATATTTTTGATGCTTGAGAAACTGCTTTGGGAACCGTTTTCCACATTTAATTAGGAAAATAAGCGTTTTGAATTTTTCTTTTTCCTTTTCAAATTCGGAAAATATAAATACCCAAATCCTTCTCCTATTTGAACTTTTACCTTCTTCAAGCTTTGGGATAACTCTGGCGACAGCAACGAAACAGCAACTGGGATTATTGGGGCTTTCATCTTCTGCAATAATTTCTCTTAATAAAACCGATTAAGGTATTCTTCTCGCCCTCTCGCATTAGGGTTTTAATTTCTGTTTTGTTCTTGATTTCGCCATGGCTAGAACTTTCAGTAGTGAGCCAGGAGCTTGGTATGGGTACTGTGCCGTTAACCACCGAGTATACAAACATATAAGCGGAGAGTGGAGAGAAATTTCCTTGACTGAGTGTGCTTCCATCTTGACAAGGTGGGGGCTGACTTTTGATGAAATAGGATTGCCCATAGGAGAAGACATAGTAGATTTGGGAACTAACGACTCAAATGTTGTCTCTTTTCATCTCTTCCATGAGTTGCTCGACCACATATCGTTGTTTTATGTGAAGGATGCTAATAAACCCTCCTTCCTTAGGAATAGGAAAGGTTTCCCAGGGGAGTCTAGGTCGCCCTTAGGTAGGTCGCCCTTAGGTAGGTCTCCTGAATATGATCATAGGTCTGACTCCCCTGCTTCCTCTTCTTCTTTTACAGATATGGCAACTCAGGAAGGAGCTACAACATCTACTTCCTCAAGTCCATGGATTGTGGATGCATTCGACTCCTTAGCCATACCGGGGAGAAATGAGAGGGGCTATGTGCCTCAAAGACCACTTCGAGGGAAGAAGAACCTGGAGTCTTGGATTGCTATGGTCTATGATTTCTGTGAGGTAGATAGGGATGAATTTAAGTTGACCATCTATAGTAAGAAGGAGTTTATGTCATGGTTCCGTACTACATTTACTACTGATACCACTAGGGTAGATTTCTTCTACGGCCAATTCGAGGCTGGTCTGAGGTTGCCACTGGATCCATTCATAAATGAATTTTTGGAGTGTATGGACGCTTTGCCTCTTCAACTGGGAGCTAACACATGTAGAGTCCTGGTATGTTTTATCATGGTATGTAGGTTCTTAGGCTATGAACCTTGTATGAGAGTATTCAGAGAGTTCTTCAGTGTCAAGGTCAATAAAACAGACATGGGAATTAGTACTTCCTCCAAGCCTAATGCCCCCAAACTATTTGTCAACCTCCCCAGTAAGGTGAGTGGCTGGAACTCTCATGTGATTGTGGTGGAGAGTAGGTTAGGATGGGAATTCCCCTTGCCCCATACTGATTCTAAGGTTATAAAAGAGGAGGATTACTAGGAGCCACATTGGCACTTTGATCTGTATAAGAGATTGGTCCAGTTGGCATATAGGGGACCTATTAGCTGGGAAACCCTGGAGACCACCAAGAATAATTACATCTAAGCTGGAATGATGGCTGGTGAGGGGGAAGTGTTGCCTCTGGTCCCCGTTGTTAGGTGCATGATATATCCTGATTGGGTCACCAATGCCTTGGGTAGATTTGAGGAGAAGTATCAATTCTGCCAGAGGACGCCCAATTACTGTAAAGACAATGGGGAGCATGTTGGTGGTAAGAGTTTACTTGTCTTTATTTTTCAACTCGCCTATTAATTGCTCGTACGTAGAACTCGTAGCTCGTACATAGAACTAGCTTGAATTGTATGTGCAACTCTTAACTCGTCAATTGTTAGCTCGCATGTAGAACTCGTAGCTCGTACATATCTAGCTCGTACATAGAACTCGTAGCTCGTGTGTAGAACTCTTATTTGTCAATCTTAAACTTTTGTTATCTTGGTCTTGTGCAGTTCTCACCCCTGAACAAGAAGCCAATATGGGTCGCATAGTGGGAGTGTCTGACAAGAAGAAGGCCAAGAAATCTCATGTTACTGCCAATGCCCGAGCTAACAGAGAGAGAGAGGCTGAAAAGAGGAATGATTTACTGTCCAAGGATAATGTTGGGATGGTACCGATGGAGGAGTTTGGATCGGAGGATCCTTTGGAATGTGGCAGCGAAGCTAGAGGAGCAGCTGAAGAGGGTGATGAGGCCAATAGGTCGATTAGACCAAGCCCTAACTCCGATCCTGCCCTTGAGACTACTGCAACGACCTCCATGCATGGGACAGCCGGGTCTAGTCCCTTGCATGTTGTGAACACTGATGATGATGCCTTCGACGAAGAGGATGATCGCCCTCTGAACTCCAAGAAAAGGTCAAGAGTTGATAAGGGCAAAGCTGTCTCTCCGAGCCACCTTCCTCCTCCAGTCTCTTCACCAATGAGCCCAGAGTCCATTGAGGCTCAAATAAAGAAGCTGAGCGCCCCCCTCTCATTGGGGTTAACAGTTTGAGCCACTGTTATCCAAAGTTAGGCTTTGGGCAAGTTGTGGTCAGGAGGGCAATAGATGTCGACCTGCTTGCCCATTTCACTGACAAGGGGATGACCCCTGAAGAATTTTCTTCTCGATCTGGCTTAGTGCAAAGTGAGGTAACCTTTTGTTTCCCCCATATGTTTGGTCATTTACTCTTTTGATCGTCACTTTAGTTTCTGAGTCTTTGTTGAGTTAACCCTTTAATGATTTCCTATAATGCAGTCCCTTACCATGGTGGAGCAAGACAATAGCTCTTGGAGGGCGTCCATTGAGAGGGAGAGGCTAGCCATGAGTCAGTACTCTAAGAAATCTCATGAGCTGACCGAGCTGAAGGAGAAATATAATGATTTGGATGCCTCTTTCGACGCCCTCGAGCTCGTTAAGCAAAAGGCGTTGGAGGACAAAGATAAAGCATTGGATGACTTTAAAGCGGCAGAGACCAAGCCCGAAGAGATGAAGGCCGAGAGGGATGCAGATCGTTTGGAGCATGAGAAGACGAAAAAGGAGCTTACAACTGTTTCAAAGATTCTCCATGACAGGGATGAGTTCTTGACCAAGGTCAATGAGGAGCATAATGCATCTAGGTCCAAGTGGAGGGAGGAGCTTCAAGTCGCCTCTAAGGCCGCTGTTGATAAATTCAAGGATAGTGATGAATACTACAATGCTATCGTCGAAAAGGCGAAGGACTTCCTCGACGTGGGTAAACGTCACATGGCCCACCGAGCCCTAGTAGATCCGACTGCTGAAGTCTCCCTTGAATAGCTAGCTCGATGGGTGTCAGAAGCTCAGTATGATATGGCTGTTCGAGGTGGTCACTCGATTGCCCCTTACACTAACAACGATCTGGCCTTCATTGCCCAACAGTATGAAGAGGATGATTGTGAACCATGGATTGCTCCTCCCTTAGCTCCCAGAAACTTTAACGTGCTTCTCCAGGAGATCGAAGATGCAGAAGAAATGGATGAGAACGCTAAAGAGGGGATTGCCCAGGATCAACCCGATCAGGCAAATGACGAGCCAGCAGTTTAATTGTTGTTTGATTTTGATGTGAACAAGTTTCAAAACAATCTTTATTTTTTGCTTTGTATATTGATGCATTGGCCCAATTTTTGGGAGGCATTCTAACTTCGTAATTTAGTGTTACTTTAGTCCAGGCCTGTTTTGGGGGACTGAGCCTTTATCTACTTGCAGTCGACCTTAAATTCTTTGTGTTCTATACTTTTGATTCCAGCATGAATGTATGTCGAGCTAGATTTGATAGGACACGTAAGTAGCTATAATCTTTCAATCAGGATGGTTTTTTGATAACCCAAACGACCTTAGACTTGTATAGTTTTTGAAAACCAAACTGACTAAGAGTCGAGTCTGTTTAAGGAGACGAAGCTGACAAAGAGTCGAGCTTGTTAGAACGAGGTCGACTAAGATGTCAAACCTGTTTAAAGGAACGAAGCTGACTAAGAATCGAGCTTGTTAGAACGAGGTCGACTTAGATGTCGGACCTGTTTAAAGGAATGAAGCTAACTAAGAGTTTAGCTTGTTAGAACGAGGTTGACTTAGATATCGTACCTGTTTAAAGGAATGAAGCTGACTAAGAGTCGAGCTTGTTAAAACGAGGTCGACTTAGATGCCAGATCTGTTTAAGGAACGAAGCTGACTAAGAGTCGAGCTTGTTAGAACGAGATCGACTTAGATGTCGGATCTGTTTAATGAACGAAGCTGACTAAGAGTCGAGCTTGTTAGAATGAGATCGATTTAGATGCCGGATCTGTTTAGAGGGACGAAGCTAACTAAGAGTCGAGCTTGTTAGAGTCGATGTAAAAACGTAACACAATGTTGAATAGAACTGCAACTTTTATTGATGTAGAAACATGCTTTACATCGAAAATGGAGAGCTAGAACTATAACAAACTGAAAACTAAAAACTGAACTAACTCTAAAGCTGAAAAACTGAACTAGAAGTAATATCTGATAAGGTGAGTAGCATGCCACGGGTGCTTCAATTCTTCACCATCCAAATGAGCGATCATATAGGTTCCTTCTTTGATAACTCGAGTAATGACATAAGGTCCTTCCTAGTTGGGAGATAACTTGTTCATCTAGGTTCTTCTTCCAGTTGATGAGATGCTTCTTAACACGTAGTCACCCACTTGGAATGCTCTTATCTTTACTTTCTTGTCATGGTAGCTCTTGGTTTTCTACTTGTAATTTACTATCCTTAAGTGAGCTGTGTCTCGCTTCTCATCGATCAAATTCAGGTCGATCAGTCGATTGATCTCGTTATGTTCCTGATTGAAGAGAATTACTCTAGCTGTGGGAAATCGCAGCTCGGCCAGTGCCATGGCCTCTGATCCGTATGCAAGAGCGAATGGGGTTCCCCCATAGGCCCCCGAATGGTGGTGCGGACTGCACAAAGAGTAAGGGGGAGTTCGTCCAACCAGTTGCTCTTGTGACCAACCAAGCCAGTTTTTAACGCTGAAAGGACCAATTTGTTCGCTGCCTCAGCTTGTCTGTTGCCTTGGGGATAGGCGACTGACGACTTCCAATGTTTGACTCCGACACTCTTCATCTCATCTTCGAAAGCTTGGGAGAATTGTAGTCCGTTGTCCGTCACTATTGCTCTAGCTATCCCAAATCGACACCAAATGAAATCGTGAATGAAATTGATGGTGTTTTCCTCTGTAATTTGAGCTAGTGGCTTTGCTTCTACCCACTTCGTGAAATAATCTATAGCAACGATCACATACTTGCAGTTTCCACGGGCGGGAGGGAAGGGTCCGACCAAATCTACTCCCCACATGTCAAAGGGCCTGGTTGAGATTACTGGGGTTTGCTCGGTGGTAGGCAGGTGAGGTAGATTGGCAAACCTTTGACACTGATCACATCCTTGAACGAAATCGTGGGCATCAGCCCTCATGTGCGGCCAATAATATCCCATTGTTATCAGTTTGTCGGCTAATGTTCTGGCCCCCGGGTGTCCACCACATACTCCACTGTGTACCTCGTACATCAGTTGGGTAACTTCTTGAGGATGAACACATCTTAACAATGGCTTGCTGAAAGACCTCCTGAATAGCTCATCTCCTTGAATAACGTACATTGGAGCCTTTTTCTTGATAGCTCAAGCTTCCTTCTCGTCATCAGGTAACTCGCCCATTTCTAAGTAAGCTCGTATTTTGTCAATCCAACACTTGTTGTAAGCCCATTCTGTATCAGCGTCTTCCAGGCATTGGATTTGAACCCTTTCGTAGGCTGGATGTTCGAGGTAAGCGATAGGTTCTCCATGTGACTCATCTGAAGTAGCCAGTTTCGAGAGTAGGTCGGCTAATTCATTGTCATCTCGACCAATCCTCTGAATTTCCCAGAACTCCAAGTCTTTTATTAATTCTTTCACCAGGTCGCAGTATTTGATTAAAGTAGAATTCAGCACCTCGTACTCTCCTCTGACCTGGTTGACTATCAGTTGGGAATCACAATACGCCATAATTTTGATAGCCCCAAAACATTTGGCGTACTCGATGGCTGCGACCAACGCTTTATACTCTGCCTAGTTATTGGAGGCTTCAAACTTGAACCTCAATGCTTCCTCATAGACCGTCCCTGATTCTGGCTCGATCAACACTATCCCAGCTCCACTAACATTCCTTGTAGCCGACCCATCTGAGTATATTTTCCAGCAATCATCGGGTAAGCTAGTAACGGCTCGAGCCTCTGGTTCCTTTCCTTTAACTTTCTCTTTCTGAGTTTGCACCTCGCTATCTCCCTTGGTGAACGTCAGCTCGACCAAGAAATCTGCCAAGGCTTGGGCCTTCAATGCCTTTCGAGGTCGATACTCAATGTCGAATTCTGTGAGAGCAATTGACCAATTGAGTAAGCGACCTGAACTCTCCGGCTTATGCAAAATCTTTCTCAGGGGTGCATTTGTGAGCACAACAATAGGGTGAGCTAGAAAATAAGCTCGTAGCTTCCTTGAGGCCACGACTAAGGCATATGCGACCTTCTCTGCATTGTAATACCTGCCTTCAACATCGGATAGAGCCTTGCTGATATAATACATGGGCTTCTGAAGCCCCTCTTCTTCTCGAACCAGAATAGCTGCCACTGATTGATCTCCCACAGATAGATATACGAACAAAGTTTCCCCAATGGTCGGGCTGCTCAATAGAGGAGGAGTGGCGAGGTACTCCTTGAGCTGTTGGAACGACGAATGACATTCGGTCATCCACTCAAAAATTTTCGTCCCCCTCAATGATTTGAAGAAGGGGAGAGATCTTTCTGCCGACTTGGCTATGAAGCGACCTAAGGCCGCCACCCTTCCATTAAGTCGCTGCATCTCCTTGATACTAGTGGGCTCTTGCATATCGACTAAAGCCTTAATCTTCTCAGGGTTTGCTTCAATTCCTCGTTGAGACACCATAAAGCCAAGAAATTTGCCAGCTGCTACTCCAAACACACACTTGCTCGGGTTAAGCTTCATGTCATTTGCTCGTAAATTGGCGAACGTTTCCTTTAGGTCGACCGCATGACGTCCGGTCTTTGTTTTGATGACCATATCGTCGACGTAGGCCTCCATGTTTTGGCCAATTTGTGAAGCAAAGACCTTGTTCACCATCCTTTGGTACATCGATGTAAGTACCCCAATCTGGATCACCCTCTTTCGAGCACATGGGAAACACCGCAGACTCATAAACACAGTCTCGAAGACCTATGGCACTCAAAACCCTCAAAAAACCCTCAGCCAAACAAGGGAGGAGCCTTCCTGGGATAAAAAGGGACAAAAGGACCTTTTGGGAATTTTTAGGAAATTGGAAAAGCAAATAAGGTCCGTACGGACCTCTTTGTTGCAATAATTACTGAATCCCCTTAAAGTCCACAATATTCCCTCAAATCCCGGAGAAATCATTACCCCCATGCATGGTTGGTCCGTACGGACCTCTTTGCATGCCAATATGGTCCGTACGGACCTCTTTGCACAGGGGACACCATCATTCCAGAATATTCACAATTATCACATATTCCCTCAAATCGAGGAAAACTAAAATTCTGGATAACCTAGGAGGTCCGTACGGACCTCTTTGCATTTTTCTGGCACTATAAATAGAGGGCTCTCCCTCCCATTTTCAAACACACCTCCCTCTTCTCTCTTCTTCCCTTAGCCTTCAGGCACCCCTCTAAGTCCTCTCGAGGCAATCCCGGCCCCTTTCGGATCCTTCCGAGGCCTTCCGAGCCCCCTCGTGGTGCTCCAAAGCCTCTCCGAGCGCTCCCGCGACGCTCCCGCGCTGCCCCAAGGAACTCTTGAGGTACTCTGAGGCCCCTCGTGGTACTCTGAGGCCTTGCCTGGTCTTTCCAAGGCGTCCCGACTCTTTCCGAGTCAAACCGGCGATCCCAAACCACGCCGAAACTCTGTCCAAGTGACTCCTGCCATCCCAACGCACACCGAAACTCTGCCCAAGTGATCCCTGCGATCCCAACGCACGCCGAACCTCTGCCCGAACGCAGCCTGCAACATCAACTCACGCCGAAACTCTGTCCGCAGACAACCGGCCCCTCCCGAAGCAATCCCGGTCCGTGCCGGAACATCATTCCATCCTCAAACACTATTCCCCAGCGGAAGACAGACACGAACCAACATTGGTAAGGCTTCCTTCCATTACTATTTCAATACATTTCAATACATAGTGTACAATGTAGACATCCGATACAGCATGCATTTTTAAAAAGCACACACACACACATAACATTTAAAGAATATTAGGGGTATCCGAAAGACTCGTTTTTACGAGGCGACTCGGGTGAGCTCTAAGATTCTAATATTCTCTTCCCGAGGAGTCATCTGACCTCCGAACTCAAAATCTCATCACACAAAAACAGTTTATTATTATTTTTAAACTGATGCCCTTTTTCAATGTTTTGGGCTTAACAATAAAAACGGCGTGGCGACTCTACAAAGCAAAACATAGCGAGACACCTCCAACACGCTAAAGCGGAATAAGCCAGATGCCGGGGCACGAGCGCGCTGCCTCTCGGATCCGGGCAAACATTCCCAAAAAGCGACGAATGCGAGATGCACCGGGGGGGTCCTCCGCGCGCGAGCCGGATCCCGGGTAATTTCAGTCGCTCCTGCGTTCTTCAACCCGAATGGCATCATATTGTAACAATAAATCCCTCCATCAGCTTGAAAAGCCGTCTTCACAACATCATCCTTGTGCATCTTGATTTGATGATAACCTGAATAGGCATCGAGGAAGCAAAGAGTAGAATGCCCAGCTATAGAGTCGAAGAGCTTGTCAATACGAGGCAGTGGATAACTGTCCTTTGGGCAAGCAAGATTAAGGTTGGTGAAGTCGACACACATTCTCCACTTGCTGTTAGATTTCTTCACCATGACCACATTAGATAGCCAGGTGGTATGTGTAGCCTCCTTGATGATACATGCACTCAAAAGCTTTTGTACCTCAAGTTTTATTGCCTCCTCTTTGTCATGAGCGAAGCTTCTCAGTTTCTGTGCTTTGAACTTCATGGTCGGGTTAACCTCCAACCTATGAACTGCGACCTCTTCCTTGATCCCTTTCATATCATCTACTCGCCAAGAAAAGACATCACTGCTTTCCTTTAGTAGCTCGATGATATCTGCTCTTTCCTCAGCTGATAACTGCTTTCCAATCTAAATTTTTTGCTCGGGATAAGAAGGATTTGTTATCACTGTTTCCAGCTCGTCCACAGCTTCCAACTCTGGGCCATCTCTAAACTGTAGGGTCTCTATGATGACTTCTCGGACCCTCTGCCTTTCCTTGGCCCCCAAGTGTGGAGCTTCTTCAACGATCATGTCATCTAGCTCAGCTGCGATCTCACTGGTGGTAGCCCCCGAGTTATTATCGATCTGGAGGCATAGCTCGCCTATGAAGACTTGGTCGACCATAACTGCATCTGAATTGACCATGGTGACTTCAGAGTGACGTGTTGACTCAGTCATGACCTCGTCAAGTGAGCGATAGGTCGACTCTTCCACACTGGTGATCGTAGATAAGCGGAAGTTGTGGTGACCGTTTTAGACATCTTCAGATACCCCTCAGCAGTTTCAATTTCCAGTTCCCTTTTCTTCCTTGTTCGTAGGACATGGTCAAGATATTCTCGAGTTGTACTTAGTACATAGCCGACTCCAGCTATTGTGGGGAACTTAACTCGCTGATGAGGGATTGAGACCACCATTCCAAGTGTGACCTGGCCAGGTATACCAAAAATAGCAGCATAATCACTATTTACATCAATGACAATAAATTTTTACCTTAGAAACTACTCTAAAGGGGTGTTGGCCTATGTCGACGTCCAACTCGATCTGTTCTTTGGCATCGACCCTGTAGTTGGTGAAGCCTTCCATTCTACCATCATAACGTTCGAGCTGCTCATTTGAGAGTCCCATCTCCTTGAATGTTTTGTAAAACAGAATATTCTTGCAGCCCCCGTGTCTATCAAGAGTCTGCTCGTCGTACACCCATCTATCAGCCCTGGGATAATGAGAACCTGCTCTCTAGCAGCTGCATTAGTAGGTAGCTCGTCAGGGTAGAAACAGATCATCTCGTCTCTGAGGTACCTTTTAGGTGGCACATGAGGAGCTTTATTGAGCTGGAATATCTTGTGTTTAATGGCAGTGTTGCTTGCTTGCTCAATAATAATGCCCAAATTCAATCTAGGCTGCCTCAGCTCTTGTGGCCCACCAGTAGCTCACTCTACACCGCCTGCCTGGGGTCTCTTTACATACGCGTCGAGTATCCCACTGTCGACCCACTTTTGAATGATGCGTTTAAAGCTCATACAATCTTCAGTAGTGTGGCTTGTATCTTTGTGATGGTCGCAGTACTTGCTGTTATCCCTTCTGAACTTATTTCTTGGGTTCATAGGGGCAGGTGGGCATAGGTCGACTGTATTCATAATCTCTGTTCAACTCACTGTCAAAGGTGTGAAAGCTTCGGGCACTTTCTCAGTCGCCCTAGTTCTGTTCTTGCCAATTTTGTTGTTCCCCCCATTCTTGGCAGTTTCCTTCTTATCACTATCAGCGACCTCAGCCTTGGGGCCTTTACCACTTTTCTTTTCTTTTCTCTCTTCAGCCAGCGCTACATTATAAGCTTTCTCGAACAACTCTTGTCGAGTAGTCACGGTCCGAACTCTCAGCTCGTAATCCAAATCCTCAGAGGTTACCCCATTTCTGAAACAATTGATTACCTCCCTGTCTGTAAGGTCCTCCTCAATCTTGTCAACCAACTCCTTGAATTTGGTATAATAGCTCATCAAGCTTTCATTCTTTCCTTGTACCAAGTTATTCAAGTCGGTGACTGTCATCTTCCGAGCTCCAGCTGTCAAGAAGTGATCTAAGAATTTCTTCCTCATATAATACCAAGTCGAGATGCAACTTGGTGCCAAGCCGTTGAACCAAGTGAGAGCTGCCCTGGTGAGATTGCTACTAAGGGCCTTACACATCATGTTGTCCTCGTTGGAGACAAAACACATAGTAGCCTCTAAATGCTGTATATGACTTTTGGCGTTGGTTGCACCCGAATACTTTTCCAAGACAGGCAATCTGAAACCTGGGGGAGGTCGGCGATCGAGTAATTCCTTAGCCAAGGGATGAAGAGCAAAATCATGGCCTCGTTTACCCTTTCCAACATCATCTCTTTTGTCAGCCTCCCACTGTTCAAACTTCTTCTTCCAATGTAGCCATTCCCTGACATCCGACGGGCCATCTCTAGCATGGGAGAGGTCATTGGATTTTTGTCTTTCCTCATGATGAGGTTCCCCCCTCGAGTTGGCCCTGTGTCTGTCACTCCTAGGGGGAGTTATCTATCTGCTCCATCTATCTCTATGAGAGGACGACCTAACAGAATTAACTGGCGACCTGCGCCTTTCATCACGAACTGGCGACCTGCGCCTTTCCTCTCGGACCTGCGATCTGCGCCTTTCATCTCGGACTGGCGACCTGCGCCTATCTCCTCTGTGGGACTGTGACCTCTCAGTTCTGGCAGGCCTGTTCCTCTCTGCTTCCCTTTGCCGCCTCAGTTCCGACTCAGCCTCCTACTCTCTGTTTGTGTTGAGATGACTTCTCAAGTTGTCAGGTGGAACTGGGATGTGGGTGCGAATGTGAGCTATAATCTGTCGTTCACCATTCTGTTGGGCACTCCCTCCTTGCCTAATGCTTCTTTCGGGCTGCCTGTTAGAAACTTGGGAGGGGGCTGCTCTCTCTGATCTTCTGTCGACCTGTTCTGATTCTTCCTCCATTGTTATTACTCTGCCAAAATTTGAGCTCGCTTCAATAGCATCTCCTTCTTACTGAGGGGATTGCCTGAGGAATCTGGTCTGTCGCCTGCAGCCATTCGCCCTGTTTGGGGACGCTTTGGAGGAGGTTGCACTACTCTCTCGATCATAGGTCGTTTCTCTCCTCTCCTGCCATCGGGCAAACCCCTGCCATCAGCAATACTGTTAGAACGCGTCGCCATAGCGTGATGATGAGGCGGCGGAGGAGGAGGCAAATTAACGTTGCGATCTCCAGCATTGGCATTAGCATTAGTGTTTTCCTCGTTATGCTCGTCCGAGGCTTCAGAAACGTGGCCATCAGAAGTTACCATGGTTGTGGACTGTAAAGATTTTCGAGGTCAAGAACGCACGATTCCCGGCAATGGAACCAAATTGATGCTGCAAGAATGCTGATCAATCTCCGTCCACGTGGCACGATCAATCTTCTGGCTCCTTGACCTGAAACACAGAACCCACGACTAGCCGGAATGGACTCCGGCGAAGACCCTCGGGCGTGAGAGTAAGTATGTGTGTGAGAGCTTAATAATTATAAGGAACAATGTATTCTCAAATAATCAAAAAGCAATTACCTTGAATGCGCGGCCGCTCCAATGGACTTGGGCCATTTTGGCTTGACAAAGGCAGTTGCACGGCCGCTCCACTTTATAGAGCACGGCCGCTCCAGCTTATATTTGGCCTGGATGACAAGTTTGAAGCTGTCCCTTCCTTAGCTTTGGTCCCTTAGATTTTCCCAAGGTTTATTTGTTCCAAAAATTAACTTAAAAACCTGTATAAATGCTAAAACATACCAACAAGCATAAAATCGAAGATATAGAACAAAAGAAGCTAATTTATACTAAATGAAGACTAAATAAGAATAAAAACTAAGTAAATGATAAAGATATAATGCTATAAATGACTATAAAATAGTCACTTATCAATGTACCCTTGTTATTGACTAGTAGTTTGGATTTGGTCATACTCATTTGGATTTAGCCATATTCTCTTTTGGATGTGGATATTATCTACTAATTTGAATATATCATCTTTTATGTGTTGAATATGATAGTTGATGAATCAAAATACCAATGGGGTTTTCATCTTTTGTTATGTATGTTTTTTCATTCAATGAGCAAAACACATTGTTCATTCTACTTTGTGTATGATTGTCATTGTTCTAGCCAACTTGTTATGCCAGTTAAACAGAGGAAAAACAACACCTTCATTACATTACAAGGTGCATTGTTCATTACAACACCTTCATTACATTACAAAGTACTCCCTCCGTCCCAGCCCAGTGTAAACTTTTGGTCAACTTTGACCAACTTTGACCAATAGTTTAAGGCCATAATAATGATCCTAATAAAAATCCAAAAAATGTTATTGTTAATATTATTAAGCGTGATACAATAACAAATTTTTAAATTTTTATTAGGATCATTATTATGGCCTTAAATTATTGGTCAAAGTTGGTCAAAGTTGACCAAAAGTTTACACTCCGCTGGGACGGAGGGAGTATTCATTATATGTTGTAAACACCACCTAAACCTAAACAACTACTACCACCCAAACACCATTACACCCATTCTAGTACTACCATCACACCACCATCAAAGAAGTGAAATCAGCCAAAAAAGTGATAAACCGGTGAACATAACATAAGTATAACCAATGTCTTTTCCCTTTTCCCAACCTTGAAATTTCATGCTCCATCAAATTCTTCTTTCTCAATAGTCCCAGTATCACAACAGTTGACCTGACACACATTTATGGGTTAAACCAAGCAAAATACCCACATTTCTTTCCATAAAAAAATGATTAAAACATTGTAACATTAGGTCTACTGAATGATTTTTATCCAAACAAAAATAAAATCCTAACCGAATAAATTACGGCGAATCAAGGAATTACTCGCATTTTTGATTGGGCATTGAAGAAATCTTCTATCAGGATTCTTCTCTGTCCACGAGCTAATGATTTGTGCTTCCTTTTCGCACCTACATAAATTGTTCATCTTGATTTCGTCGCAATGATGAAGTAGAAGTCGTAATGTTAATGGTGGGAAAGGGGATCGTAGTGTTTGAAGGGAACTGGGACATTTTGCACGCTTTAATAACCCAAGGGCAAGTATAAATGGCAAAAAAAAAAAAATTCCAGTAAAATGACATGTGCCTTGCACGAGACTTTTAACTGGTTTTGCTTATGAAATCGTCAAAAAAAAAAAAAACTAACTGCACAACTTTGGTAACTTTGAATCCCAAATTGATAAATTTAAACATCATACCCTGATTGGCACAAGCAACCCCCGCCCCCCAAACTTTGAACCCTAATTTGTCATTTTCTCTTATTTATTTGTACACTTATTATACTAAAACTAATTTATTATTTTAAAATGTTACACTTACATGTAACATACTCACGTCGTCCCAAAATAATTGTAGTTTTAGAATTAGACACATATATTAAGAAAAACAATCAATATACTCACTCCGTTTTGGTAGAAATTACACGGTTACTGTTTACGCGTAAATTAAGAAAAAAAATAATTAAAAAAGTGTTGTAAGTGTAAAAGTAAAATAGGAGAGAGAATGAGTGGAGGGAATAGTAAATTATAATGGTGTTGTGAGTATTAAAATAATGTAGGAGAGAGAATGAGTGGAGGAAATAGTAAAGATTCTTAGGCATTTTAGGAAGTGTGTGATTTGTAGCGGGACACCCAATGAAAAAAGTGTGTGATTTGTAGCGGGACGGAGGGAGTATATCAAATAAACTAATTATCATTTAAATATTTCAAGTAGCTAAGCAATTAAACTTTTTTACCATTACATTTACCTAATCATAAATAAGGATAGTTTAGAGAATATGTGTAAATATTTAATGAAAATCTACAAACTGCAAGTATTTTGAAATGAAATTTTTTCCTAAAATTACATGTATTTTGGGACATAGAAAGTACTAAAAAGAAAATTTTGATACGAGACAAATATAATAATTTATTAGAAAAAATGAGTCATTTAAAAACAAATAAATAGTATATTGACATAATGTATTTACTTTAAAATAAATCTATACACACACTCCTTTAGAAAATTGTACATATAGTGGTGATCCCTAAGGATAGCATCATAAAAAGGGAGCATAGGCATTGGAATCTCCACATACTCGGCAGCTTCTATATGTCCAAAAATAGTTTCCTTCTCAAGGCACTATAATTAGCACTCTCTCCGTATTATTTGAAAAGTCAAAAATTTCTGTATTATTAGAAAAGTCAAAAATTTCCATGTTATATGTATCATTTAAAAAGGCACATATCAAAAATAAAAATATTTTAATATTTTTTATTTATGGGATCCATTTGTCATAATCAAAATAATTATCCACTTGATATTCTATACCTTTATCCAAGGTTCTAAAAAGCGCTAGACGGATGCTAGGCAGTGGAGCCGGGCCTAGCACCTAGGCGGGGAATAGTCGAGATTAGTTGGGATTAGTCGGGACCTAGGCGGGACTTAGAACTAGGCGTTGGAGAGGGGCTTAGAGCCTAGGCGGGGCCTAGGCACCCTTAGGCGGGGTCTTCTATTAGAAATCACATTTTAGACGACCAATCTAAGGAGACCAAAAAAAAATTGGTCGCCTAAACCATCTTTAGGCGACCAAAACAAAGCTTAGTCGCCAGAAGTTACTCTTTCGCGACCGCTTTTAGGCGACCAAATATTTTGTCTCCTTAGCAGGCTTTACCCAACTAATCGTCGCCTAAAAAATATTTTTGGCGACCACAACTTTCACGACCATTCATTAGCCACCTTATGTTGCCTTAGGCGACAAACAAAACTCTCGTCGCCTTAGTAAAACTTTATGCGACCAAATTAAAAATTTGTCGCCTGAAAAATATTTTAGGCGACTATTCTCAAGTGGTCGCCTCAAAACGGCGTATTTAGGTGACTATTTGATTCTTGGTCGCCTTAAATAGAGTTTAGGCGACAATATCTTTTTGGTCGCCTAAAAACAGAGTTTAGGCGACTAGTTTTTGCTCTTGGTCGCCTTAAACAGAGTTTAGGCGACCATATCTTTTTGGTCGCCTAAAAACAGAGTTTAGGCGACTAGTTTTTGCTCTTGGTCGCCTTAAACAGAGTTTAGGCGACCATTTTGACTCTTGGTTGCCTAAAGTATCAGCTCGTTTACGTGTGGTCTTTTCTAGCTTTAAAGTTGCTATCTAGTTACATCAAAGCCCAGTCCATTATTTAAAGTTGATGTCTGATTTTTATTGTGTAGTCTTATCTTGCTATTTAAAGTTGTTGTCTGATTTTTATTGTGTGATCTTATCTAGTTTAAAGTGCTATCAATTGATACATAAAAAATAGTGTTGCCCAGTCCTTTAATTAAAGTTGTTGTCTGATTTTTATTGTCAAAATATCTCTGAAAAGATGCCTCAATATTTAAATAAAAAATAGTACATCTCAGTCAATAATTTAAAGTTGCTATCAATACTTACATCAAAAATAATGTTGCCCAGTCCATTATTTAAAGTTGCTTTATTGTTATATTTTTATTTTCAAAATATCTCTGAAAAGATGTCTCAATAGTTATATCAAAAATAGTATTGCTTCAGTCAATAAATTAAAGCTGCTCTCAATTGTTACATCAAAAATAGTGTTTACTAATCAATAATTTAAAATTGCTCTATTGTCAGATTTTTCTTATCAAAATATCTCTGAAAAGATGTCGCAATAGTTACATCATCAATAGTGTTGTTGCAGTCAATAATTTAAAGTTTCTAATGTTGTTGCTATCTATAAATCATCTACCATTACACACAATTCTTGCATCCACACAGAACCTAATTGTCTTTCAAGAATTTTTCATCAATCTCTCTCTTTCTCTTCTTTTTTTCTTACATTTTTCTATCTCTCTATCTCCTTTGATCCATATATTATATTCTCTTCATTATCATCTTCTCATTTGGCTAGAAACTTAGATTATTACTCCCTCCTACAATGGATAAAAGTTGGATGCATCTGTCCAACAAATTTTCTAGGGAACATATAGCTGGGGTTGATAGCTTTCTTGAGTTTGCGGTAGCACATAATCGCAATTCGTCTGGCCTGATCCCGTGTCCATGTGCCAACTGCAACAACATGGCATTTCATTGTATCTCCGAAGTGAAATGTCACTTGTTGCGGAAGGGGATGATGTATAATTATACGACGTGGACACATCACGGTGAACGTTTAGATGCTGCTTCTACGTCATCACAATCTCAACCGCCTGACTAGCTGTATTTTGTTGACAATGATGAAGTGATGGGCATAATAAATGATGCCTATCCATTTGCATCAATGCATCATAATACTGTAGATGAGAGCGTAAATGACATGCATAATCAAGAGATCTTGGACTATGAAGAACTCTTGCAACAGGCATTGCAAGAGTTATACCCGGGCTGCACACAATTCTCTTCACTTACTGGAATTGTAGAGTTACTACATTACAAAGTCAAGTCTCGTACTGCCAATTGCCAGTTTGATGATTTGTTGGAGATAATGCGACGTATGCTTCCCGAAGGAAATACACTGCCTGTTGACACTCGCAGAGCATTCAAGGTGTTAAAGAGGTTGGGGTTGGGCTATAAAAAACTCATGCTTGTCCAAATGATTGTGTATTGTATTATAAGGAATATGAGGTTCTAAATATTTCGTGTGTGATCACCCAAGATACAAGCCTAGTTCGGGGTACGGGAAGAAAAAAGTTCCACACAAGGCAATGTTTTACTTTCCACTAACACCGCGATTGAAACGGTTGTATATGTCTTCACATACTGCAAAAGACATGAGATGGCACAAGGAAGAAAGGGTGGATGATGATGTTTTGAGGCATCCTGCTAATGGAGACGCGTGGAAGTCATTTGACCTTGACTATCCTGGTTTTGCATCAGAGCCTCGAAACATAAGGTTAGGGCTTGCTACCGACGGTTTCAATCCATTTGGAGATATGAATGCAAACCATAGAACGTGGCCTGTTGTCGTGGTTCCTTATAACTTACCGCCTTGGAAGTGTATGCGGAAGGAGTTTACAATGCTAACTATGCTTATTCCATGTTATCCCGGAAAGGAGATAGATATTTATTTGCGACCATTGGTTGATGAGCTGAAAGTGCTATGGGTGAATGGTGTACAAACTTTTGATAAGTACTCTGGCACACAAGTATGTTTAGCAAACTTCTTGATGTGTTGAAAGCTAACGGTATAAAATCGCTTGATGGCATTGTGGCTCAATCTGCGTCGACTAGTAATCAAGTTTGAACTTGCTCCAAACTTATCTTATGTTTAAAAACTTTATGAAATTTTTTGATGGCAATACTTTAGTGATAGTATTTTGAGGGAGTATGTTTATGGTACTATTTAGATGGTTGTTTTTTATTTGAACATTATGCTATATTAATTAGTACTATTACATGTTAATTTTAATGATTGTTGTAAAATTTAAATTATTAATATATTAGATAATATATTATATAATATATATATATATATATATATATATATGTATATATATATATATACATATATATATATATATATATATATATATATATATATATATATATATATATATATATATATATATATATACATATTTTGTCACCAAAAATACTTTTAGGCGACCAGGTTTAGTTTTTGTGGCCTTAATTTGGTTACTTAGGAGACCAAAATAATTGTCACCAAAGAATAATTTTAGGCGACTAGGTGTGGTTTTTGTGGCCTTAATTTTGTTACTTAGGAGGCCAAAATACTTTGTCGCCAAAAAATTTTTTAGGTGACCAGGTGTAAATTGTGGCCTTAATTTGGTTACTTAGGAGACCAAAATATTTTGTCACCAAAGAATACTTTTAGGCGACCAGGTGTAAATTTTGTGGCCTAATTAAGTGACTTAGGAGACCAAAATACTTTGTCGCCAAATAATAATTTTAGGCGACCAACTTTAATTTTCGTCGCCTAAAAGATGAGGCGAAAAGGTTTGAATTCGTCGCCTAGGAAAAAGTTTAGATGACCAACTTTAATTTTCGTCGCCTAAAAGCTGAGACCAAAAGGTTTGTGTGACCAAGCTTTGGCGACTAAGGTTTGTCGCCAGAGGTTTTTGGCGACGAATTTAAGAATAAGGCGACCAATTTTTTTGTCGCCTAAAGTGTGATTTCCAGTAGTCTTATATCTCAATTTTCATACTCACAACACTTACTTCAATATATACTTTTCTTCATTTTCGTGCAAAATCAAATTTGTGACTTTTGGACGGGGGAGTACTCATTTCGGTTCACAAAATAGTTATTGTTTTTAACTTTTCATTTTTTTCTTTTTTGTATAAAATAATTACTACTTTAGAGTGTGTAGTTTCAATTTATTTTTCAATTTAATAGCCTAAGATTTACTAGTTGTGTCGTTTGGGGACATATAATTTAAATTTTCTCATATTACTACTATGTAATTCACATGTTGTATCACTAGGGAGCATATTATATAGTTTTAAGTATCTTATTTTTATTTTAATGATTGAACTTTCGTCAATCCAATACCCTCAATTAGCTAATTATTTTGTGGTTTAAATTTAATTAATCAAAAAAATTGTGGTTTCAGAAAAATAAAATAACTTGTTATTGTTTTATTAGAATTTTTTAAGAGTAGGTCTGTTGAGAAACGCGTTTCTCCATAATTATGGAGAAACGTGTTTTTAATAGCCAGAAGCTATGCGTTTGATAACCAGAAAAAAATTTATGGATATCAGTCTCAAAGGCTTCTGGATATCCAGAAGCTTTGGAACGGATATCCAAAAGCCTTTGGAAGGGATATCCAGAAAAAATAGATTTGAAGCCAAATCCAAGGCCAAGACCAGAAATTGCTTATTGAAGGTTTCTGGATATCCAGAAACCTTCAAATGTATATCCAGAAACCATCAAATGAATATCCAGAAACATTTTGAAAGTTTCTGGATATTCATTTTGAAGGTTTCTGGATATCACTTTCATAAGCTTCTGGATATCCAGAAGCCTTGGCCTGCATTGTCGCGCGACAAGTCGAGCCCCGTTTCTCCATAAGTTACGGAGAAACGCGTTTCTCCCCATATTTTAGCATTTTTTAAATTGTAGAGACCGTAAAACTATACTCCCTCCGTCCCATTACAAACCACAAACTTTCCTTTTTGGTCGTCCCATTACAAACCACAAACTTCCTAAAATGGAAAGGAATCTTTACTATTCCCTCCACTCATTCTCTCTCCTACATTATTTTAATACTCACAACACCATTATAATTCACTATTCCCTCCACTATAATTCACTTTTCCTTAATTCCCGTGTCTACAGTAAATTTCCCATTACTAATGGGACGGAGGGAGTACATGCTTTGTTAATAGGGATCCAATTTCTTTGTAATAGAAATTTATGATTGCAAAAATATTTATGCGACAAAATAATATACATACATATGTACTATACTCCTCCCTTTGTCCCATAAATATCCCATAATAATAAGTGAGACAAATTTTCCCTTTCGTTTTGATTCGTGTTATAACAAATGAGACTATTCAAAATATCTAATTTTTAATAATTTTTTATTTCACATGACTCATTTATTATACTAACAGATATGGTGCTTGAGCGAAAGTTTCGTTCATCATGAAAACTCATTTTGTAGTAATGAGCCAATTTTTTCTATCACATCTATGTTGAAACATAAACGATCCATTAACCATGAACCGACTCACAACTAGATTAAGAAGAGAAGGAGAAGAAGAAGAAGAATAATACGGAAGCGTGTACCTTGTGATTCCATGATTGTTCTTAGTCTTGTTCTTGAGTAAAACGAAGTATGAAGATATTCTTCAAAGTAGGGAAGAGTAGATCTTCTAAATGATAGTGCCCACACCTGATCTTCTTAGTGAATAAAAGAGAAGATTTGTGACTGAATTTTGTAAATGAATAATTGTCTCTAAATGGCTGATGGATAGCCTTTATATAGATAGAGAAGGGGCACTTCATTTAGGGACTACACCCTTTCATAAAGATGGTGGTGTGAAGTTACCATTATGCCCATCATTTAATGGTACTTACACCTAATGGAATTCTACACA
Organism: Adenophora triphylla var. japonica; assembly: GCA_022495995.1. Lineage (NCBI taxonomy): Eukaryota > Viridiplantae > Streptophyta > Magnoliopsida > Asterales > Campanulaceae > Adenophora > Adenophora triphylla. Next base: position 526,095 of record JAFEMH010000395.1, read on the forward strand.
TTTTGTCTATACTTTAACATTATTAAATGATTATAACAAATGGAATTAAATAACACATATTAATTAATTCATGTTCTAACAATCTCCCACTTGGATTAATATTAATATGTATCTTTTACTAAATAAATTCCTTAATCATTTATAACATGAATGACAACCCTTATGTGCACGTTTATTGTCATCCAACACAATCCCGTCCATTAGTCTTATAAGTATAGGGACTAAAGGGGCAGTCGTTGTAATTGATTCGCAACTAAACCCACATTAATCACATATATATATCCAACTAAATGACATAGATTAAGTATAGATATGTAGCATGGAATATTAATGAATATATATGAAGAACGCATATATATATTCTCCAACTAGTCCTACTTAACCAAATGAGATCAATATAAATAAAAACAACACAAAGAAATAGAAAACAACACAAACTCCCACTGATTTAAGCATTATCAAAATTGTTTCACCCATATGAGCAGTATGCTCGTGAAATATCAAAAGAGATTATGCTTTACAAAATGAATCCAATAACATGGAGTTTGATCCTATAAGTTGTATATCTAATTGTTCAGTTTATACTTATTTCTCTTCAACAAGAGACATAACCATATGATGTCTTTGGACATCTTTGCATCCACTAAAACATAATCGGAATACTTAATGATCTCAAAATGATCCGATTTTATATACATAAGCATGTAGTTTAATATTTTATAGGTACTTCATCATTCTTTTGGATGCGACTTAATGTTCTTCTTTCCGAATTGCTTTGGTATTGATCAAGCATCCCAATAATAAATACAAGGTCTGTACGAGTACAGATTTGCGCATACATTAAGTTTCCTACTGCCGGTGCATAAGGGATATTTTTCATATACTTGGATTTAAAATTAATCTTTAGGACATTTACTTTAAACTGAATTTATCTCCCTTAGAGACATGGGTGTCATGTGGTTTACAATTTTCCATGCTAAACCTTTGTAATATCTTCTCTATATAGCTCTTTTGTGATAATCCTAAAATACCTCGTGAATGATCACGATGAATTTGGATTCCCAATACAAAAGATGCCTTACCAAGATCTTTCATCTCAAATTTGTTTGAGAAATTTCTTAGTTTCTTTTAGAAGGTTCTTATCATTACTAGCAAGAAAAATATCATCCAAATCCACATATAAGACCAAAATAATAAATCTACTCCCACTGAACTTATGGTACACACAATCTTCACCAAGATTCATTTCAAAGTCAAATGAAAGAATAACTTGGTTAAATTTTAAGTACCATTGACGAGATGCTTGCTTAAGCCCATAAATGGATTTCTTAAGTTTACAAACCAGTTGACTAGTTTGATCCGAATTAGTCACCATTTCTGGTTTCTTCATATAGATAGTTTCCTCAATGTTGCCATTGAGAAAAGCTGTCTTAACATCCATTTGATGAAGCTCAAGATCATAATGTGCCACTAATGTCATAATGGTCATAAAAGAGGTTTTAGAAGATACCGGAAAAATATTTCTTTATAATCAATGCCTTCCTTTTGAGTAAATCATTTAGTAACAAGACGTGCCTTATATCTTTTCATATTACCTTGCTAATTCCTTTTGGTTTTAAATATCAATTTATAATCAATAGGTTTTACACCTTCAGGTAATGGGACAAGATCCCAAATGTCATCGTCTTTCATTGATTTTAACTCCTCATTAATGGCATTGATCCACTTATGAGAATTAGAAATATTAATGGCTTCATGGAAGGTGATTAGATCATCTCCCACTAAACCTAAGGTGTCCTCATTCTCCGCAAGATACATATCATAAATATCCGGAATAATATTTCTTCTTTCTCTAGTAGATCTCCTTAAGGGCACTGGTTCATCCTCATTTTGAGGTTGTTGAATTTCATTATGTCCAACATTTTCATGTTGTCCGTTATTTACGGGAGTCTCTATATTATTTTGAATTGTATGTTCTTTGTTGAATTTCAGGTACAATTACTTGATTTCCAACAGGAACTAAAGTTTGAGAAATAAAGAGTGGTTCCTCTAACTCTTCAAATTCAAAATTATTACTAATTCTCCCATTAAATTCAACATCCTCAAGGAACCTAACATTGTCAGTCTCGAAAAATGTTCTAGTTTTCGGGTCATAAAATTTATATCCCCTAGATCTCAGATACCCTACAAAATAGCTACTAACAAATATTAAGGTCCAAGCTTTGCCCTCATTAGGCCTATAAGGTCTAGCTTCACTGGACACCCCATACATGAAGATGATTTAAGGACGGTTTCTTATTCGTCCATAACTCATAAGGGGTTTTGTCGGTAGCTTTTTGAAGGTGCTCTATTGAGAATATAAGTCATGGTTTTTAATGCTTCGCCCATAATGAGTGAGGTAAAGAAGTACAAGAAAACATACTTCTTACCATATCTTTAAGGATTCTATTATGTCTCTCCAATATACTATGCTAGGTTTTCCCGGCATGATGTAGTGAGGGACAATCCTACACTCTTCAAAAAAATAGCGAGTATAAAAGATCCGGACGTTATTCACCCAATACGTTATACCGTCCGTAGTTTTCACTACTATGATCGGTTTTAACGTTCTTAATAGTCTTTCTTATGCATTAAAAGACTTGAAAACGTTCAATGATTGAAACTTTACATGAAGAAAATAATGTATCCATAACGAGAGTAATCATCCATGAATGTAATGAAATATTGTTGTCCATTCCATGAAGGATTAATGAATGGTCCACAAATGTCTATATGAATTAGTTCCAAGACGTTTGATATTCTCAAAATTTTATTTCCTTTAATGTTTGTAAATTTATTCTTTAAAACACTTAATGCAAAAGTTTTATCCGGAGTATCAAGTTAATTTTAGGATTCCCTCCGACATAAGCTTTATCAATTCTCCCTTTGGAGATATGACCCAAACGCCTATGTCATAGAATACAAGCATTTTCACTTGATAACTTTTGCTTAGTGCCTTTAGTTTTGGTTTCATTATTATGGGACCCATTCATTTTCTTGACCGTGTCAAGTAAATTAAGATTATCGATATATGACAAAGTACTAGTACTGACAAGTTTGGAATTTAAAATAAAGATCACATTTATTATTACCAAAGAACAAGAGTAACCTTCCTTGTCAAAATTGTGATAGATATTAAACTCCATCAAAAGGATGGTACAGTGAATGTATTATTTAATACAAAATAATAGCCAGTACTTATCAATAATCTAAAAGTCCCTATGCCTATAACTTCAATCGGATTTTACTTCCATATAGATGTATTTCTCATCTTCACTGGGAATTCGGAAATTCAGGCAACCCTGCATACATGAACTAATGTGAGTTGTTGCACCAAATACAACCACTATGTATATTAAGGAATTGAAACCAAATTTGCCTTAGTACAAACAAGACCAAATGACATACCATCCTGAATTCGCCATTTGCGATACTTATGGTAGTCGTTCTTCATGCGAGTAAGGTCCTTGCAAAAGAAGCATTTCTTGACTTTATGATTTTTAAATGATTCCTAATGCTTCTTACTTGCAACCGCAATTTCCTTCCCTCTTCTCTTAATCCCACGAGAAGAAATAAATGATGAGTGAGTACTTTCTAATTTGAGATATTTCATCCTATCTTCCTCTAATGTCATATGTGAAAGTAATCCATTAATATTTCACTTTTTCTTTTGACATTTATAGGTCACTTCAAAAAGGACCAAATTGAGGAGGAAGATAGATCAAAACTAAGTGCACGAGCAAATCTTTCAAAATCTCTAACTTAAGCGCTTTTAGTTTGATCGAAAGATGAAATAATTCGATAATGTACTCCCGAAGATTTTCGTCACCCTTGTACCGAATGGAAACAATTTTCCACAAGAATTCAAGAAAAAACTCAGCATTTTCGATTTCAGAGACATTGTCCAAAAATGTCTCTGAAACTACATTTTCCATGATCATTAGACTCACGCGGTTGGACCGTTCTCATTGCTCAACATTTTTCCGTTCTATAACGGTATTTCCTTTAGTGAGAGCAGCGGGACTTGATTCCCCAAATGCGTGATCGATGTCCATATTGCCTAAGATCATCGTTATATTATTTTTCCAAATTTTAAGTTTAGTCCCAGTAAGCAAAGGTACATCATTTATAGCAGTAGTTACGGATGAAGCATTAATCAAATCTGAAGGAGAAGAACAAGAATGAAATAAAACATATATAAGAAACTACATAATGATTAATTATATCAAATGAATTCCATCAAAATAAAAGATAATCAACATGACATCAAGACTAATCTTTGGATTACGAATTGACTCACAATTTGATTTATCTTAAGGTAAACAAATAGCTTAAAAAACACACTTTAAATACTTGCCTTCCTTTGGGCCGGATCAAGTACAAAAGGTGTCGTAAAGTTTAAGGTACTTGTTCCCCGGCAATAAAGAATATAAACAATTCACTTTAAACACCCGCCTTCCTTTGGGATGGTTCACAGCATTTAAAATGACCAAAAGTTTAGTTCAATTATTACCCCATGAATGTAAATACTTAGTCAACAACAAGGTCTCCTTTGGAAAACAAGCATGTTATCACATATCAATATTTACATTCATCTTTTAACAAGTTTGAATTTAATCAACTAGGTCTCCTTTGGAAAACAAGCATGTTAATTATATCAAAAAAATGTTAAGGATATAATTAATCGGAAACAAAAGGCCTTAAGGTTATTTCTGAAAATTTAAAGGGTAAATAAATAAGTGAAATTTATCATTAAAAGATAGTATCCTTTTGTTCTACCCGTCCATTCTTAAAGTTCGATAACTCTAAGAACCGCCGAAGCGCGACTGGTGTCCAGATACTATAATTTACTAACAAATTATCACAAAAGACCAAAAGGGTATGAATGACCAAAAAATTATAGTTCTATAAACATTGAAGCTTCTGCAGACATGGGCGGCCGCGCAGGTCAAGGTGGGCGACCACCCAAGCTTCAATTCCACAAATTTTGAAGTCGCTGTACACATGGGCGACCGCCCAGGTCAAGATGGGCGACCGCCCAAGCTGCATTTCACAATATTGAAGTTCCGCACACATGGGCGACCGCCCAGATCAAGATGGGCGACCGCCCATGTGCCCAGTGCCCAGATTTGACGAAAAGTCACCATTTTTAACACCCTTTTATGAACAGTTTTGAACCCTTTTATGAACAGTTTTGAACCCTTTTATGAACAGTTTTGAACCAAATAGAGAGAGTCATACCATACCGCGGGGGGCTACGCCCCCCGCACCCCCTTTGTGGTCCGATACCAGTCTACACGTCGGCTAGGCCCGCGCCCTCGGAGGGCGCCGGGCCCTTTGCCAGGACAACGAGACATAACATCCAATACCCTTTAGACTATCAATTCTTAACTTAATGGTGAATGATTATTCAACCAAAGCAAGTAGATTCTTATACTCACATCACATTTTAAATGTGTGGCTATACATTTGAACAAACTCACAACGCATCAAATGATGGTGGCTATGTCCAAAATAGGATAATCTTACATTAAGAATTGAATGCCTTGTGTAAACCAAAATCAGAAATAGAATGAAGTTTATGAATATAATACTCTTAGACAAGATGAGTATCATGAACAAGAACAAAAACTAAATGAAATCATACAAGAATTAAAGCATAAGGCTTTATAAGAATTTCAAACTCAATCTAGTATATGAGTAGGCTCTGATACCAATTGTTGGAACATAAACGATCCATTAACCATGAACCGACTCACAACTAGATTAAGAAGAGAAGGAGAAGAAGAAGAAGAATAATACGGAAGCGTGTACCTTGTGATTCCATGATTGTTCTTAGTCTTGTTCTTGAGTAAAACGAAGTATGAAGATATTCTTCAAAGTAGGGAAGAGTAGATCTTCTAAATGATAGTGCCCACACTTGATCTTCTTAGTGAATAAAAGAGAAGATTTGTGACTGAATTTTGTAAATGAATAATTGTTTCTAAATGGCTGATGGATAGCCTTTATATAGATAGAGAAGGGGCACTTCATTTAGGGACTACACCCTTTCATAAAGATGGTGGTGTGAAGTTACCATTATGCCCATCATTTAATGGTACTTACACCTAATGGAATTCTACACATTTTGTCTATACTTTAACATTATTAAATGATTATAACAAATGGAATTAAATAACACATATTAATTAATCCATGTTCTAACAATCTATATTTTTATTGTTGAAATAATTAAAAATTTGTTCATTTTACTTTATAAAATTAATGATAATATTATTAGTTTTCTTAATAAGTCCACATCACAAAAAATAATTGCATGTAAAATTTAGATCGTTGGCCTGCATTTTCTCGAGCTAAACATGATTCTGATTATTTCAAATTTTATGAGAATTGTTTCTGTATTTGTACTTTATTGAAAAAAATTAAAATGTTTTTTTTTTTTTTTTTTTGCTTCGAAGTTTAGAGATTATGAAACAAGAGGCGTTCATAACATAGTACAACATTGGTCTTTATTATAAAAAAAAAATAAATTATGAACAGAACATAGGACAACATTGGTCTTTATTATAAAGAAAAATAAATTATGAACGTTTTTTATATTTTTGCATAAATGAAAATGTGAGTGGAATTGCAGCATATTAAATACGTATATATTAATTTTTGCACATCATTAAAAGCTTTAAACCAATTTTCGCTCATCATTTCAAAGAAATTCATTTGGTGAGTAGTTTTCGCTCAACAATGGAGGAGGCAGTGATGATGGCCTGCAAGGGTGGCAATGGCGGGCTTAATGAATAGTGGTGGTGGAAAAAGAAAAAGAAGAAATTATGAAGGAAAACGAGGCCGAGAGAGGGCGGAAAGAGGAATAAAAGTTAACATCCGAGCAAGGTTATAAAAAGCGAAAGACGGATTCCAGCCGGTGAAGTCGGGCCTATCGTATATGGGCCTAAGCGAGGCCTAGGCGTGTACGAGAAATTAGACAAATTTATAAATAATTTCTTATAAAATGAACTTTTAGTGAAGAATTACACATATCCCACATCATATACTCCCTCAGTCCCAAAATATTTATCCCATTTGATTTTTTTGTTGAATTTTGACCACAAATATATGACAATTTAATTATGTTCATGAAATTCTAAAAATTTCTATTGATTCACCATTAATAATATTATCAACAACAATTTTAAAATTTCATGAACATGATTAATCTCTCATAAATTTGTGATCAATGTTCAACAAAAAAGTCAAATGGGATAAACATTTTGGGAAGAAAGGAGTATGTATTAAAGCACTAGAAAATGGTAGTAGTATAAATTGAGGGGCATTTGTCTCTTTAGTGAAAAGACGCACATATCCCACATCGGTTATTTATTAAATCACTAGGAAATGAGTGTATTATAAATTTTGGGGCCTTTGGCTCTTTAATGAAAATGCACACATATCACACATCGATTATTTATTAAATCACTAGAAAATGGGAGTTGTATAAATTATGGGGCATTTGACTCTTTAGTGAAAAGACACACATATCTCAAATCGATTAAATATTAAAGCACTAGAAAATGGGAGTAATATAAATTGTGGGGCATTTGACTATTTAGTGAATAGGCACACATGTCACACATCGGTTATATATTAAAGCAATAAAAATTGGAATAGTATAAATTTTGGAGCCTTTGGATCATTAGTGAAGAGACACACAACGCCTAGGTCACACTAGGGCGCCTAGGTCACGCCTAGGGCGCCTAATCACCTTCAATTGGCTTTAACGCCTAAGTTGATCGATTTGGTGTTATTCGTAGAGTTGTCAATATGGGTTGGCGGGGCGGAGCGAGCCTAACTCGCCAAAGCCTGTCATTAAATGGGGAGGGCAGGCTGGCCCAAATTTCTTGCGGGTTGAAAATACGTCATCCCAACCGTATTCACCTTGGGTTGGTGCTCAGGCGGGACATGCGGGCCAATCAAATAAATAAAAATTGGGATTGAAATTGTGCATAACTGATACTAAAAAATAAGAAATCATAATAGTCAAACAAACACAAACTGTCAAACACAATAATATCTCAAAAGATAACAAAAATCATAACAGTCAAACAAACACAAACAAAGATTCATATCAATATGAACTAATTTTCAAGCAGGCAACATAATTAAATTTTACACAAATTTCTACAAATAAAGACAGGTAAATCATGATCCTAGAAATAAAGATTCATATCAATAAAAATGTAGATAGAAAGAGAGAGAGAAAGATACATGGGTGTGGATCGGAGACAGTAACGACAATAAATTAGTGGTCGAGATTGGGTGCACCGACGGCGATAGAAATGGCGACGAGGGAGGCGGCGTCTTCTAAGGGTTTCTCCGTTTCTGTTCTCTACTTCACTCGAGTCTCTCACTTAACGATTCACGGATTGAGTTAACAAATTCGATATACCCCAGAATTTTCAATTAAAAATGACATTATTTTGTGGTGAAAAATATAAAAAATATAGCGGGTTGGCCAACCCGGCCCGCCCCGAACCCATTATGGCCCGCACCTATATATGCCAGCCCAAATTGGCCCACTTTTATTTGGGTTAGTAGTTTTAAAACCCAACTCAGCCTTGTTTCATGTCGGGGCAGGCAGGCCCGACGGGCCCAGCCCAAATTGACGGCTCTAGTTATTTGCGGTGGTTGAGTGCCGCCTATCGCCTATACGCCGCCTAGGCGGCCACCTCTGCCGCGTTTTAGAACACTGCATCCAAGTAAATGTCATCTTTGACTATCATAAAATATGTGTATGGCACGTGACTGAATTAGAGTGAAAAATAGGGTTTTAACATATTTTTTAACGGATTGCAACAAGAAAGTCAGCGTGAGAAAGAAGATACTCTCTCCGTTTCTAAAAAATGTATTCAAGCTCATTACACACATATTAATAAATGTTAAAAGTATTATACTACCCTTAATTACTCCTATATTTAATGTTTATTGAAGTTCATTGTTAAATAATACTAAAGGTCGGGTGAATAAAGGCTAGGGACAAATCTGAAAAATATAACTAACATGTTGTTGGATAACGTGGATACTGTGAAATGACAATGTTTGTGGAATAAATTTTTCTTCTTGACGACAATGTTTTAGAAACGGGAGTAACTCTCTTGAAAAAACGCGTTTTTCCTAATGAATAGGAAAAACATGTTTTTAAATGTGTTGCGACATTTTCGTATATCAACTGAAACTTATTAAAAAATGTGCGGTTACATTTTTGTAAATAATTGAAACTTTTCAACACCCTCTAGCAATCTTCAACACATGAACAGTATCTCTATAGCACCACATATGGTTATCTTAAACACTACCATGACCTTCTTTTAACACTTCATTTATAGAAACTTCAAAGGCCTGTTTAAGGGCCTAAATGACGTTTTGGGGGTTTTAAACCCCTTATCACGTGGCGAAGCCCTGTGACTTTTGTAGGCCTTGTAATTTACTTCACCAACAAACCTTCTATCCGCTCCCTCCCTCTCTAAACGGCGCCTCACTTTCTCTCTCTCTCTCTCTCTCTCTCTCCTCTCTTTTCCCCTTTCTCTCTCTATCTGCTCCTCCCTCACTTTGTCTGCTCGTCTCTCTCTCCCAGCGGGCCAGCGGCGCTCCGTTCTCTCCCTCCCAGTGGGCCAGCGGCGCTTCTTCCACTTCCTTGGTTCCTCCGGTTCTCCATTCTCTCTCCTGCGCCCCCCATTCGACGAAGAAGACGAAAGCCACCACACAACCACCACCGCACCAGTTTTGTCGAGGTATTTCAATTCTCTCCTTTCATCGACTTTTCCTCTCTCTCTCTCTCTCTCTCTCTCTCTCATCTTAAATCCCCTAAATTTCTAAATCCCTAACAAATTAGGGTTTTAATATTGAAAATTCTTTTCGAAATCTCAAATCCCCTAAATTTCTAAATCCCTAAATTTCTAATAGAATATATCTAATTATTTCAATATGATTTGAAGCTAGGTACAACTTGATATGAAAACGAACCTCCTTGTATCATTACAAGGGATATTGATATATTTAGTAGTGATTCAAAACCCTTGATTCTTTCTTTTCAGTTTAATGACGCAGGTAATTTCTTAGTTATGCTAATCATTTGTCCACTTCTAAAGTTTAGGTTTCGTGATTAGTTTGGGTGGTGAAGAGAATAGAAAGGCGTGTGAGTATATTTATATCATTTTTGTCCCATAATGTTTTAGGAAAGTGAATTAGGGGGGGGGGTTTGCACTTGTCTGTAAAATTGTGTAATTTTCGGAAGATTCAAGGATTGACACGGGGATTGATTGATTATTTCTGTGCATAGTAATAGTAGTAGTGGTAGTAGTGGAAGTGAAAATCAATTTTAGTGTCACTGGTGATGTGATGTTATTGAGTTCTTAATAACATTGTTACACATTATTCGTACTACTGTTATTATGGGTGTTACGAGTCCAAATTACAGCGATTTGCCCACTTCTGAGTTGATGTATATTGGTTGTTGCTTATGTTTTTTTTTATGGGGGGGGTTATATATGAATTTGGCATCGCTCCTGCAGGAGTGGTGCTCTTGCTTCTGTCGCCCAAGGAGATTCAACCACGCTCCCGTCCCTCTTGTTGAACAAGAGATGATGACCAAAATTTGTTGTGGGACACCCATTTAGTCTTAATGTCCATCGATAAAACAATGGGAAAATGTGGTAAAATCTCAACCCAACACCTATATCCTATGTATAGCGATAAATGGAGTAATGACAATGCTACATGAACTTGTAACGTTGTCAAAATTAGTGACATAATGAAATAAAATTAAAAAAAAATGAAAAAATGTCTTAAGATGTTTAAATATTTCAATTGAATATGAAAAATTAAATAATAGTCTTTTTTAACAGAAAACTGAATAACATCAATCATGGAGTAATGACAACTTAATGACGTAATGAAATAAACAATTGGAAAAATGTGTGCTTGCTCTTCAAACACTTTAAAACATATATTACTCATCATAATTCTCTTCAATAAAATCCGACATCATTTTCAGATTTTCGTTAAAATCCGATTCTCCATAAAATCGCTGAACATTCACACATGGAGTTGCTAATATTATCTCCTTCATATACACTACTACTTTCATTTTGGGACGGAGGTAGTAAAATATAAAACGGGCACATGCTCGGGACGGTTGAGACCAAATATATAATGAGAGAAGGGAGATCACGAGGAAGACGATTTGCTCCATTCAACTTGAACCTATTAACATACTCTATACCGATTCAGATTTCCATTAATACTAAGCTTGCCCAACAAAGTAGGTGCAAGTGTATACACAATTATTTATGATTCATGCATGTACAAATAATGAAGAACCCATGGTGAAATATGCTTGGCAGTATAATGTGGATGATCATTTTGTTATTGCATGTACTTTCAATTGATAAACTTAGTTTGATTTTATATGCCTAATTTTGGAAGACTGACATGTGCCAGTTGTTGTTTGTCATTTTATGGTTAGATCAAGAAGTAAGTAGACAAACATATGGCCAAGTGTGTAAATAAATTTGTACTTGTTCATATGTTGGTGCGCATGTTCATGTTTTTTTTTGCCTGTTTTGAATTTATCTAATGGTGGCTATCTTGTTCTCATTTTCTATTCTGGTTGTTTTGTAAATTGGAATCATGCATTGCTATTTTTCGTCCTCCTTTCACCTTTGGCATTCTTGTTTATTCTTATGTATATGGATCCTCATTTTTCTGCTACTACTTTTAACACTTTTTTTTTCTTTTTTTTCTCTTAAAGGTGTGGGGAATTGCAGATTCAAAAAGACAGGGTTTTCTTGACAGCTCTAGCGGTCGCTGAGGGTCATGTGGAGAAGCCTATTACTGGGACCCCGTCATGGAGCCAAGAGATTTGGAATGATGTCACTGCTGATGGAAGGACGAAGAGGGGATCAAGGGTATATGTCACATTCGACAAGCCTCCCTGTAAGTACCCAAATCCGGATCGTTATAATCCGTTAACTCACACTTTCCCAGTTAACGAGACTTCTGGGACTATCACGATCACTCATAATTTAAAGTGTATTAAAAACACGTTCGAACACGTGAAAAAATCACTTTTCCAAAAATACGAAGTTTTCGGGACTTTACGGGACCGTATCGACATTTATTCGGACAATTATTTAAAAAAAAGTCAAAACCAGGCCAAGTGGAGCAAAAAACCATTTCTTAGTGACTAAGCAGGACACGCAGCACGCAAGCATGAGCCCTCGGGTCAAAATCAATCAAATCAAAGGCTGAAAAGAACAAAATGCCCTCAAATTGAAGGATAGGCCAGTCGGCCTGTTTTACGTGATCGCCAATCAGTCTCAGTAAATCTTCAAATACCCAAAAATCCCTCCAAACTAAAGAAGTGGCCGAACGGCCTATTTTTGCACAATGAAATTGGCTATAAATAGCAGCCTCCTCCTTCATTTTGAGGACCAATATTTCTTATCCTGAAATTACCCGAGATTTCGCGCGATGCGAAATGCGGTTGTCTTTCGCGGAGGGTTGGTGTCTGAGACCTCGCTTTTCGGGAAGGAGAGGAGTCGCCATGCGGTTTTTGTATTTTGAGCCCAAACGTTGAGAAACGGCTATTGGTTGAAAAGGGTGTCATTTTTATTGGTAGCAAAAACTTAGGAAAAGGCTTTGAAAACGAGGGGGGGTCATTTTTATTGGTAGCAAAAACGAGTAAAAAGCTTTTTAGTACCAGAGATTGTTAGGTTCGGAGGTCACGTTACGTTTCGGGAAGAGTATATTGAGATCACCCAAAATGCCTCGTATGACGAGTCTTTCTACCTTTCTCGAAATCGTGTGTGTGTGTGTTTGTATTTTTGAAATGGGGGCTTGAATGACAAGCTTAATCTTGGTTTGAATGTCAAACGTTGATTATGGTCCTGTTTGAAAAGGCGAGCGTTTGAATGACAAACGTCAGTTTTGGAAGTTTTAGGAAAAGTGGCACGAGTGCTGATTTTAACCGTTTAACTTAAGTGTCAAATGTTGACTTTTAAGAAAAGAGCGTTTGAATGTCAAACGTCGGTTTTTTGAGTTTTAAATATGAGCGTTTGGATGCCAAACGAAATTTCGCGCGTTTTGAAAGAGAGTTCAAAGGTCGAACTCCGGTTTTGAACCGGGCTTGTCATTGTTAACGATTTTACGGGAAAAATGTATTAAATGATTTTGAGTGTCAAAAGGCGGATTTTAAGTTTGAAGATGAGCATTTGGATGCCAAACGTCATTTCGCGCGTTTTGAAAGAGAGTTCGAAGGTCGAACTTCGGTTTTGAATCGGGCATTACATTGTTAGCATTTTTACGGGTAAAAGGCATTAAATGATTTGTAATCAACGAATCGGGTTGAGATTCGGAATTTGAAAGGTAACTACTATCATGATCCAAACGGGTCGGACTTTGTAAATGACAGTATTTAAAGTGCGGTATCGACGGAATCAAACGATCCGGAATTGTAAAGTACGATCGACGAGCCAAACGGCTCGGAATTGTAAAGTTGTATGAAAGTAAAGGACGTTTGACGGATCAAACAATCCGGAATTTGCAAATGACATGGAAAGTAAATGACGATCGACGGATCAAACGATCTGGAATTGGTAAATGATATAAAAAGTAACGGAACGGGGCCGAAACGCCGTTTTAACCAGAGATTACTTCTCTTACGGGAAGAGAAGAGGATCAGGGACTAAAACATATCGGACTCCATTTAGACAATAACGTCTACATTTCAACAACATCGTTCGAAATGGTCGTAGCGACTGGCGCGTAAATCGAGACGGAACGAGAGTTTAAAGAGAGAGGGAGCTACCTATGGCCATGGTCGGCTCCTTTGGCTCGGGGGCGTATACGGGATACGAAAGTGTGTTTGTGTGAATACCCCGTCCCGATGCAACGCGCATTCGGAAGTTTAAAATAAATAATCATATAATGTTGGACCGAAATGGGATATTCATTCAAGTGACACTCGATTTAAACCATATTAAAATATTAGTTTAATTTTGAGAGTCGCCACGCCACTTTGATATAGCCCAAAGCTTTGAAAAAAGGCTAAGCATTTGATTGGGTTCGGGGGTCAAGTTACAACAGAAGAAGAAACGTTATCACTCCTATTGCCCGACGGATCGGTCTTTCTAGCATGTGAGGTGTTGGTTGTGTGCGGTGTTTACAGAAATAGATAGAAGAAGCGGGATCATGCATAAGGAGGAGGGGAGAGAAAGAATTAATTGATGATCACACCCTAGAACCTTTGATTTAGGCCCTTAAAAGGTGCACTAATCAACGTTCATCCTTGGGGAATTGTTGATCATGGGATAATTATTACTAAGGAGAAAGGAAAGGAGTAGTTCCTAGATCCATTGGATTTATTGAACGAAACCTTAGATCATCCTCAGCTATGCATATTTAAATATATTGAAATAGTCCTAAATCTAGCATAAAGGCACAATTAAAGCATATTAAACATGCAAGTAAACTATTCTAATATGGCAATAATAATAAGGAACTAAATATTAATAAAAGTCTTACCAATTGTAGCAAGACTTTGGGATCGAATCTAGTGAGATTCGAAGAACGTTGGGAGAGGTACGTAAGGGGAAAATCAAGTCTAGTTCTTGACTTCTCCGTGAGAAAATTGTGTTGTGTGATGGAACAAATCAAGTTTAGTCTTGATTTCTCCGTTGAATATTGTATGTTTTCTAGAGAGAACGTGTGTATTGAAAAGTGAACCGAGTGCACGTATTTATAGTGCTTCGGGGAATGGGCTGGACCGAGGAAAGGGTCGATCAGCCCTAATAATAAGGGTCGATCGGCACAATTAAGGAAGGGTCGATCGGTGCTAATAATAAGGGTCGATCGGCACTAATAAAAAGAGGCGATCGACACTAATATAGAAGGGCCGATCGGCACTTCTTCCTGACGTACTTTCCACGCGAACTGCTGACGGCGGAGGAATAGAAATTAATTTAGGGTTTTGTCAGTTAAACCGGTCCAGAATATTTAAAATACCTTTTTTAGGACCGGGTACTAACAGTAGCCCCTCGGCGACGCTTCTTGTAAGACAAGTGGGGTCGACGATAAAAAATAGGATCCGTCCTGAAAAAAGGGATTTCAGGAGGTGAAACGATGAGCTTGCGGATGTGAGGTTTGGACTCGAGCTGAGTCGCAAATGAAAAGATGACCAGGTAGGTCGAGTGGCTGAACCCTTGTCGGGCTACCTACGTATCCCAAGAGGAATCAAGCCGAATCGTAGTTCAGAAAAGTGGGCGTTTAGTACCCAAGAATGGAGGACGTGTGGCGTCTCAAACCAAAGATGTGATCGTGTGGGACTCACTCAAGGATATGGGAGTCCCTGAAAGATTTGACTGTCCGGGGAGTCACCCAAAGATTTGACTGTCCGGGGAGTCACCCAAAGATTTGACTGTCCGGGGAGTCACCCAAAGATTTGACTGTACGGGGAGTCACCCAAAGATTTGACTGTACGGGGAGTCACCCAAAGATTTGACTGTACGGGGAGTCACCCAAAGATTTGACTGTCCGGGGAGTCACCCAAAGATTTGATCAGACGGAGTCACCCAAAGATTTGATCGTACGGGAGTCACCCAAAGATTTGACTGTACGGGGAGTCACCCAAAGATTTGACTGTACGGGGAGTCACCCAAAGATTTGACTGTACGGGGAGTCACCCAAAGATTTGACTGTACGGGGAGTCACCCAAAGATTTGACTGTACGGGGAGTCACCCAAAGATTTGACTGTACGGGGAGTCACCCGGAATTTAATAGGAAGATGAGTCATAAATAATAAAAACAAAGTAGATTTTGAAAAAAAACGGATGTGATGTTATGATTGTCTGGTCAAACACTTGGACCGAGATGACGTTTATCGAGGCGGGGAGAAGGAAGGGTCGATCGGCCCTTTCTCCTGATTGGCCAGGGACGCTTGACGAGGATCTGCGGCCCTGAGATGGGATCTGAGCCGTTCGTTGATCCAGAAGAAAACCAAAATAAAGGTTCGATCGGCCGTTTATAAAAAGGGTCGATCGGCCCTTTCCTTGATTGGTCAGAATTTTCTGTCGATCGGCCTTTATATCCGCCTGTCTTCTTCTTCTTTCTACGTCTTCTTCTTCTCCGTCGAGCATACGAACTCTGAAGCTTTTTCGCCTGAAAATCTTTGAGTGCCTCCATTGTTTTGTGCCGAATTTGCAAGGGATTTTGCCATGGATAATCTGTTGACGATGCAATTTCCTTGATGAATCGCCCAGATTATCAATCTTTGGGCTCGTACACCGGCGATATGGGTGGTGGCTTCTTTGGCTATGGCAGCAGTGCTGGCGTTAGTGGACACGGTGCTGGTGGCAGCGGAGGTTTTGGTGGTTTTGGGGGAGGTTAAGGAAATATAGGCGGTGGCTTTGATGGCGGCTATGGTGGTTATGGCGGTGGCTTTGACGGCAGCCAAGGTGGTAGTGGCGGCGGTCACGGTGGCAGTGGTGGTAGTGATGATGAAGAGGAAGGTGACCATGGCGCCGGGGAGAGCGACAGGAGTGACGCTGGCGGGGACCTTGAAGCGAGGAGGCGACGGGCTCTGCGCAACTACCGACCTTCGAGGCTACATTTTCCGTTGCAGAATCAGTCTGATTTTTACGCGGGACTGGATTTTCACGGGTCCACAGGGCTTCGCTCCCGTGTTGGGATAAAGGTACCGGAATTTTTATTTAACAACAAAATAATTCATGCATGTACAAAATGTTATTATTTTAAATGCGAGTAATGATACATACCTGTGCTGTGTTTACCTGCAGGGGAAGAAGATGAAAGGGCGTAGCTCCCTTAAGGCGGTAGGAGAGTTGTGGGCGTCCTTGCCGGCCGGTGAGGGTGGTCCTCGTGAGCGGGTAGAGAGCTTGGGGCTGGCTCCCTTTTTTGTTATGGTCTTACAGATGGGCTAGACCAGAAAGTGCACTGCTGTGGTGAAGGTGTGTCGGGAGTTCTAGTGGGACACAACACACGCTTTTCACTTGGGTTGGTGAGACCACGATTACTCCTACGGACTTTGCTGTTCTTACCGGCTTGAGGTTTACGGATATAGCACTTCCTTATGATGATACCCTACATGCCGATTCGGCTCGTCAGGCCCAGCTGTTTGGTGCTAGATTGGGCTCGAGTAGGAATTTCGGCGTTGATGCTGGAAAGCTGTATAAGCTTGTTAGAGCTGCCATTGGTCAGTATACTCTTGGCCAGTACGGGCTTGATGCACTTGTTCGGGGATTTCTCTGGTACGGCTTCTCAGTGGCCCTTTTTCCCAACTCAGGCCCAGTATGTCGATTTTCTTTGTTGGGTGCCTTGGAGGATTTGGATCTGGTGCGAGATATCTCCTGGGGAGGGGCCGGCTTGGCCTGAGCCAGATCGGGCTCTCGGACACACCGGCCTCGAGGTCCAATACCTCTTCCTTTGACGCGTTTCAGCTTGTTCTGGAGGTATGTCAGCTTTTGTCATTTTTATTGTCCTCTTACTTATTACTTGTCCTTCTGTCCTCATGAATATCTGCTTTCCGCGTCTTTTGCAGGCATGGGTCTACGAGGTTTTCAGTGTTGCGCTGTTTACTTTGCGTGACCAGACTCGAGATGTGCCTGTCTTGCGCTTTTGGAGGAAAGAGAACAGGATTGAGGGGGTCCAGAAGACGGTCCGCGAATCTGAGCTGAGGGCTTTTTTCGGTGGTCCCTGGAGGATTGAGTTTCTGCTTTACCCTTGGACCCCTGAGGCTTCAGAGACAGTTGGTGATGTCCGGGTTGTTACTGCTTCCCGTAGGTTGTTGGTTGGTTTGTCCGCTGATGAGATGTACCTGGGAGAGCGGGTGGCTAGACAAAGACATGCGCTGGCTCCGCTTTATGCGCCCCAACATCCTCCTAGGAACATGTGGTATCCCAACCGCTTGACGAGGAGGGAGGATTATCTGCGCGAGATCCCTGCTTCTGAGTTCCGGTCTGATATGGATTATCTGACCTTCGTGGAGCATTTTCTGAGGTCACCACAGGTGGTGAGGTGGGCTACTGAGGCTGCCGGTATAGGGGGTCAGGGTTTAGTTATCCCCGAGTTGATGGGTGTTAGACATCCTGAGATTGTAGACATGCCCCCGTTTCCTGACCACTTCTTTGTGCCGGCTGGTGACGGGCAGGTGAGGGTAGATTTGATGCCTACGGAGGCTGAAGAGATCGAGGCTGCTCAGCTTCCTCCAGACAGTGCCGGTGGGGTATACCTCTTACTTCTCCTTTTATACACCGATCTTTATGTTTTTAGCCATGGTGTGACCCTCGTTTCTGATTTTGCAGGTTACCCGTGATTCTTATGTGCGGGCTGTGAGGCAAACTAATATATTGAGCCGTCTGCTGAGGAGTGCAGTGCAGACACTTTCTTGCCAGTCTCGGAGGTCAGTAGACGCGGATCCAGCTCAACGCAGACAGCGATCCCATGACGAGGGCAGTTCGGCCTCTAGATTTTCCCGTGGTCGCAGTCCGACCTCCCGTCGGGGTCATTAGGACTTTTTTATTTTGTAGATTTTATTTGTAACTCCTGCAATAAATAAAAGAAAAGACTATATGCAGACTCTATTTTATGCTGACTCGTTTTTATGCACAGATTTATTTTGAAATTTAATATTTTCTATTTATGGACATTTTCTATTTTGTGCACTGCAATGAAAAGTCACCCTAGAAATTGACGTATAAGGAAGTCACCCTAGAAATTGACATATAAGGAAGTCACCCTAGAAATTGAATTGGGATTGAAGCTAGGTTTAGAGAGGAGCTTTGTCTCCTAGGCTCGAAGCTAGGGTTTTGGGAGGCATTTGTCACCTAGGCTTAGAGCTAGGGTTTAGAGAGGAGTTTTGGCTCCTAGGCTTGGAGCTAGGGTTTGCATTTGTGGTATGTCTGAACAAGGCAATTTGAGCAGAAAGGTTATGGTTTTAAGCAAGGCGAGGCTGAGTAGGTGTCTATGGTAGAAGATGGGATTGGATAAGCTTGATGTCCAGAGATAAGGGGCAGGACCGAGTCATCTTGAGAGAGAGGCGACTTTGACAGGCTTGAAGAGTTTGAAAATTTGTGGAGACCAAAGAGTGATTTTGTAAACAAGGTACCAAAGAGGACAGCATTTTGAAAGCATGTTTATTTGATAAGGAGGCCTTATGATTAATTACATTTCTTACTAACTCAAAGAGTTTGCCACATGCTGATCTTGATGACAAGGGATGCCCTTCTTGCTAGATATGACTTCGTTGGAGCCCTGATTTTTGTTTAAAGCCCCTGGCCACATAGTTGACCCATTTCCGGGGAGCCTCAAAGTTTGATGAAGTGACCATGGCGAAGCCCCAGTTGATGATGCAAAGCAAACCCGAAAGGGAATCTGGTAAAGAGAGCCTGAGAGAACAGCTTAACAAAAGCCCCAGTTTGGAGAGATTCAATGTATCCCTATTGCAGACAGAGTCATCTTGTGGCCACGGAGACGACCCATCGTTTTGAACAACAGTCAATCAGTCGTTGGACAAGACTCGGAAATGTATATGCGCAGGGGCACATTTTTCGAAGGTGGGAATGGATCCCGAATTCGTGTATGACACTCTCGCTTTTGGGTTTGACTCTTTTGGGAGAGTATAAGCATCACAAGGTGTGGAAAAGTGTATGGAAGCCCCTGCTCGGCAGAAAGTAAGTGTTTGGCTCTTCCTAGATTGTAGAAAAGAAGACTTGTCGAGACATTTGAAGAATTGTTTTATTCAGAATTATACTTTGGTTGCTCGAGAATGGACCTCACTGATTGGTTTATTAAATTCCAATTTAAACAAATAATGACTGCTTTGATTTGAAGCTGGAATAGGAGAGAGAAAATCGATTGATGGTGAAATCGGGCTTGACTTTGGAAGGAGTAGGTTGTTCCGTTGTTGCTTGCTGCTCTTGGACTGTTCTGTGATAATTGTCGTGCGGGCTGCCGTTGCATTGATCTTCTTCATGAGAAAGAGTGAAAAATAGAAAAAAGATTGGAGTGGAAGATTGGAATGGAAGAAAAGGTGGGAATTTGACTGATTATAGCCCCTTCTATTTTTCATTCTTTCAAGTTAAGATTCGCTGTTCCTTTGTTCTCGCAAGCCGAGGGGAGTAGTCCCTGGCGCGCGTCTCCTTGCTCTTACCGGAGTGCCGCTGAGAGGCACGGATGCGAAGCCCCAGTGAGACTTTTGCAGACAGTGTTTTGAGGAGTCGAATGAACGAATTTCAAGAATAGGACGAGTTCCCAAACTTGGGGAGAGTGTGTAATATGCTCACGTGGGATAACAAGTGACTCAAGATGAGAATACCGTCCGGTAGCGGTTGTAGCTGGGCTTTGGGTTGCGATCGATCATTAGGTGATGCTTAATATGGCCTCTTAAAGTGAGAGGTCGGCTGGGCCTTTTGCTGAGAGGTTGGTTTGAGGGATGTGTTTGGGATCTCTAGGGTGAAGGGATTTTCTTGTTGTCGCTTCTTCAGAACCTCTAAGAGCGAGGTTAACTTTGATTTTGACGCGGTCAAGGGTGGTGATGGAATCCTCTAAAAGTGAGAGGATGGAATTTGGAATTGGTTTATGGGATTTGTCCAAGAGGGAATCTTTGTTGCTTCTTCTCGCGAGTTTGTTGTGATTTCAGCAGGTAGTTTGATCATGATAGGACCTTCACTCGATGTCTCATTTTCACAACCTTTGGGATGGGAGGTTCATTTCGGGGTGATGAAGGTTTTTTTTTTTTTTTGACACCCTCTTCTCGAGAAAAAACCTTCAGATTTGTTTGCTCGCGATAGCCCCTAGCGTATGTCTTAGGATGCGTTTACCTTTTCTCTTGGGCTTGGAGGTGGTCCCTTCGAGGGAGCCCCTTGTATGAGTTTCTTTCGCATTCCGCCTTTCTTGAGCTTTGTGAGTCAGGGGAGCCCCTAGTATGGGCTTCTTCCTTAGGGTTTCAAAACTTGTCGATCTTGAAATGAAAGGGTATTATTCAGTGAGGATAAGGTTATGGCTTCCTATGGTGAGAGGTTCAAGCTTCAATCGCTACTGGATAGCATTCTCAAAAGAGTATTTAAAATAAATGCAAACTCATTTAACCGATTTATTAAGTAAGGCAAAATATATTCGGACCATAAGAAAGACATGTGAGCATATTCAACAAAAGCTTATCGATCAAATGGAAAATCAGAGGAGACCCGAGATTGGGGGTTTGGTGAGCCCCAAGTTGATATTCATGTAGCACTTGTGAAGGATAAGAACAGCCCCTTGCGCTTTCTTTGAATGGTAGTGGTGTGAGCATCTATTCTCTGATGATGAGCAACAACGGTCTTTGTGCTTGTCTTGACCATATGGAAAGGAGGTCAAGTGGGGGAGAGTGTATTTGGGGAAGTGTATGCTTGAGAAAGTATAAAGGGTATGTATATGAAGAGGGTCTGGAGGTAGTGTATGAAAAGTATATGGTGGAGTATGGAGAGAGTGTATGAGAGAAGGGTGTATAGGGATGGTGTATATGAGGAAGGGACAGTGAGTTGTTTACCCCAATCAAAGCATTCATTTATTGTTTACTTTATTAGCCGGTGAGTTTATCAGTGAGATTATCAACCAAGTGATAATTATAAATAAAACAATCTTCTTGAAAGTAATGCGAGATTATGTCTCAAGTCTAGAGAGAAAGGAAAGAAAGACTCTTTTATTATTGAAGTAATTAATCTAAAGTGGACATTACATAGCCATGCCCAAAGTGGACGTAAGAAAGACATACTAGAACCTACAAGACTGAATGAATCTAAATCTTTCCTCGAAGTGTGAGGACTTCTTCATCAATGAGGCCTTGGATTTTCCCTTGGTTGATCAATCTTTGAATTAAGTGCTTCAGTTGCACACATCTGTCAGTGGTATGCCCAGCGTACTTGTGGTATTTGCAGAACTTGGATGTATCCAAGTTAGCTCTCTTATTAACAGGCTTGTAATTCTCGAGCGGCTTGATCAAACTCTTTCCCACCAAAATGTCGAAGAACTCACCTACAGGCATTCCCAAGTCATCAAAGTACTCCTTGTTGATCTTCTTCTCTTGGATTGAATTTGGGGGTGACTCGGGTATTGGTGCCCTTCGTTGGTTGGTGGCCACAACAGGCATCTTGAATGAGAAATTTTGATGTGTAGGACCATAAGTGGGACCACAAGCATGTGAATGGTAGGGACTCTGGATTTGAACAGGAGGAGGAACTCTTCTCAAGTATTCGTGAATGTAAGACAAATGGTGCTGCTCAATTTCATGTATGTCTTTGAGGAGGTTGAGCACTCCCAACTTCATGTCTGAGACTTCTTTAAGGGCTTCAATGCTTTTCTCCAGAGACATGATGTAGAATTCTGTAAGAACATATGGCAGAGTCAAACCAATGAGTTGAATTAGGCTCATAATTAATCTTAAGGCATCCTTGAGAAAATAGTTGATCTCCACAATTTGAGAATTTGACCGGGCTGAAGTTGCCTACGTAACCCTTACCATTTAAGGTACGAGTCTCAGGTCACCGTAGTTCGAGGGGGCCCCGATTGATGATACAACCAGGGTTAAGTTTTAGAGAAAGAGAGAGGATGAATGTAAAAGAGTCCGTTTGATGAAAAAGGAAGAGGAAGATGACTCGATCCTTGGTCAGATATAAGTGAGGGTGATCTAGGCGAGTTAATTGGACTTGGACGAGAGTTGGCCTTGGTTTGGCTTAGATAGGCCCTAGATGGTGGTTTGGTCGAGAGAGGTTTGACCTAGGTGGATTTTTGGCTGAAGGGTGCTAGAGATAAGGGATCTAAACTATGGATGGTTTTAAGGCTAAGGGAGCAGACTATGGATGGTTTAAGAGATTGAAGGATAGTTAAGCATTTTATTTACAAAAAAGCCCTCTATTTTTTTATAGAACCTACTCTTGGTTGGAAGGGATACCCCTTTTTCGCAACTAACTAAAGGTCCTAAAGTGGTGGATCCTAACGACTAACCGTCTCATATAGACACTTAATATGATATTTATGGGAAGTACTACAGACCTATGATAAGACAAGATCTTTTAACAAGCACTCAACCTTACATGGCACGTCCTTTTAAAAGGAAATCAATTTTTTTTAGCGCCCTTTTCTCTCTATAGATCTTGACTTATCACTGATTCGTAGTGACTTATCATAAAGACCTTATTAATTGTCTATATGAAAAAGCAAGTCAAACCAACCGGTCACAGGGAGTGTACTCCTAACAAAGTGGGCAACACAAGGGTTAGGTTTCAGGCTCCCACCGTGAAGCCGAAGCGTACTAATGAGTGGATGACCAAGTGAGACTCGGAAGGGAGGCGACATGATCACCACACTTCCCGCACTTTGGCTTCTCCGATGGGTTAAGGGTGTCTGTGCAGTGTGACACGGACTTTAGTGGTAGTGTGAGGCAAAAAAGTCTAATTCTTTTTAAGAGAAAAAAAGAGAAAGATTTTATTTTAGGAGATGCATGCATGCAATGCGACAGTTAAGAATAAAGAAAATAAAAAGAAAGCAAAATACAACACCACAAAGGAAAACGAAAGTCTGACCCACTAAGTTTGAAAAAGTTTCAAAACAGTCCCCAGCAGAGTCGCCACTGTGAATACCCCGTCCCGATGCAACACGCATTCGGAGGTTTAAAATAAATAATCATGT
The DNA here is from genome assembly GCA_022495995.1 of Adenophora triphylla var. japonica. Lineage (NCBI taxonomy): Eukaryota > Viridiplantae > Streptophyta > Magnoliopsida > Asterales > Campanulaceae > Adenophora > Adenophora triphylla. Next base: position 549,865 of record JAFEMH010000395.1, read on the forward strand.
AAAGTTGGACCGAAATGGGATATTCATTAAGTGCACTCGTTTTAAACCATATTAAAAATATTAGTTTAATTTTATGAGAGTCGCCACGCCACTTTGATATAGCCCAAAGCAGTGAAAAAAGGCTAAGCATGTGATTGGGTTCGGGGGTCATGTTACAACAGAAGAAGAAACGTTATCACTCCTATTGCCCGACGGATCGGTCTTTCTAGCATGTGGGGTGTTGGTTGTGTGCGGTGTTTACAGGAATAGATAGAAGAAGTGGGATCATGCATAAGGAGGAGGGGAGAGAAAGAATTAATTGATGATCACACCCTAGAACCTTTGATTTAGGCCCTCGGAAGGTGCACTAATCAATGTTCATCCTTGAGGAATTGTTGATCATGGGATGATTATTACTAAGGAGGGAGGAAAGAAATAGTTCCTAGATCCATCGGATTTCTTGGATGAAACCTTAGATCATCCTTGGCTATGCATACTTAAATATATTAAAACAGTCCTAAATCTAGCATATAGGCACAATTAAAACATATTAAGCATGCAAATAAATTATATAGCGCAACAATAATAATAAAGAACGGAATATTTAAATAAAAGACTTACCAATTGTGGCAAGACTTTGGGGTCGAATCTAGCAAGATTCGGAGCGATATTGGGAGATGCGTGGAAAACTGTAGCTGCCAAAGGACTTAGGCTACTGTTTACTGATGAAGAATGGTGGCTGTCGGAGGATTTAGGCCACTTGATGATGCGGGAAAACTGTAGCTGCCAAAGGACTTAGGCTACTGTTTACTGATGAAGAATAGTGGTTGTCGGAGGATTTAGGCCACTTGATGATGCGGGAAAACTGTAGCTGCCAAAGGACTTAGGCTACTCATCGATGAAGAATGGTGGGCCGCGAGGACTTAGGCCACTCAAGCATCGACGAGAACCAAGCGATTAAAAGATTGGGATGATCATTGCTAAGGCTTAGAGGAGTCTTGTCTCCTAGGCTCAAGGCTAGGGTTTAGAGAGGTATTTGTCATCTAGGCTTAAGGCTAGGGCTTAGAGAGGTATTTGTCATCTAGGCTTAAGGCTAGGGTTTAGAGAGGTATTTGTCATCTAGACTTAAGGCTAGGGTTTAGAGAGGTATTTGTCATCTAGACTTAAGGCTAGTGTTTAGAGAGGTATTTGTAACCTAGGCTTAAGGCTAGTGTTTAGAGAGGTATTTGTCACCTAGGATTAAGGCTAGATGACCAATACCTCTCTAAAACCCTACCTTTAAGCCTAGGTGACAAATACCTCTCTAAACACTGGCTACTACAGTTTTCCCGCATCATCAAGTGGCCTAAGTCCTCCGGCAGCCACCATTCTTCATCGCAAACAATTAGCCTAAGTCCTTTCGCGCCTACAGCGCTTCCCGCATCATCAAGTGGCCTAAGTTCTCCGGCAGCCACCATTCTTCATCGCAAACAAGAGCCTAAGTCCTTTCGCGTGCCTACACTTTTCCCGCATCATCAAGTGGCCTAAGTCCTCCCAAGAACACCATTCTTCATCAAAACAGAGCCTAAGTCCTTTGGCGGCTACACATGCTTTTCCCGCATCATCAAGTGGCCTAAGTTCTCCCAGCCCACCATTCTTCATCAAGAATAGTAGCCTAAGTCCTTTGGCAGCTACAGTTTTCCCGCATCATCAAGTGGCCTAAGTCCTCTGACAGCCACCATTCTTCATCAGTAAACAGTAGCCTAAGTCCTTTGGCAACTACAGTTTTACCGCACAATCATTGTAGCCTAAGACCCTCCGGCAGCTACAGGTAAGCACAACACAGGTTTGAAAGCATATCTTAGTCAAATTACCTTTCTAAGAACCATTAGCAAAATCTTTGGGTGACTCCCGAACAAATAAATCTTTGGGTGACCCCTGACAAATCAAATCTTTGGGTGACTCCCCGAACAGTCAAATCTTTGGGTGACCCCTCAGACAGTCAAATCTTTGGGTGACTCCCCGAACAGTCAAATCTTTGGGTGACCCCCCGAACAGTTAAATCTTTGGGTGACTCCCCGAATAGTCAAATCTTTGGGTGACCCCCCGGACAGTCAAATCTTTGGGTGACTCCCCGAACAGTCAAATCTTTGGGTGACTCCCCGAATAGTCAAATATTTGAGTGACTCCCCGAACAGTCAAATCTTTGGGTGACCCCCCGAACAGTCAAATCCTTGGGTGACTCCCCGGACAGTCAAATCTTCGGGTGACTCCCCGAACAGTCAAATATTTTGGTGACTCCCATGCAGTCACGTATCCTTGGGTAATTCCCACACAATCACATCTTTGGCTTAAGACACCACACGGTACTAATGCCCATTCGTTTCTCTCCCCAGCAGAGTCGCCACTGTGAATACCCCTTCCCGATGCAACGCGCATTCGAAAGTTTAAAATAAATAATCATATAATGTTGGACCGAAATGGGATATTCATTCAAGTGACACTCGATTTAAACCATATTAAAATATTAGTTTAATTTTGAGAGTCACCACGCCACTTTGATATAGCCCAAAGCTTTGAAAAAAGGCTAAGCATTTGATTGGATTCGGGGGTCAAGTTACAACAGAAGAAGAAACGTTATCACTCCTATTGCCCGACGGATCGATCTTTCTAGCATGTGGGGTGTTGGTTGTGTGCGGTGTTTACAGGAATAGATAGAAGAAGCGGGATCATGCATAAGGAGGAGGGGAGAGAAAGAATTAATTGATGATCACACCCTAGAACTTTTGATTTAGGCCCTCAAAAGGTGCACTAATCAACGTTCATCCTTGGGGAATTGTTGATCATGGGATAATTATTACTAAGGAGAAAGGAAAGGAGTAGTTCCTAGATCCATTGGGTTTCTTGGGTGAAACCTTAGATCATCCTCGGCTATGCATATTTAAATATATTGAAATAGTCCTAAATCTAGCATAAAGGCACAATTAAAGCATATTAAACATGCAAGTAAACTATTCTAATATGGCAATAATAATAAGGAACGAAATATTAATAAAAGGCTTACCAATTGTAGCAAGACTTTGGGATCAAATCTAGTGAGATTCGAAGAACATTGGGAGAGGTACGTAAGGGGAAAATCAAGTCTAGTTCTTGGCTTCTCCGTGAGAAAACTGTGTTGTGTGATGGAACAAATCAAGTTTAGTCTTGATTTCTCCGTTGAATATTGTATGTTTTCTAGAGAGAACGTGTGTATTGAAAAGTGAACCGAGTGCACGTATTTATAGTGCTTCGGGGAATGGGCTGGACCGAGGAAAGGGTCGATCGGCCCTAATAATAAGGGTCGATCGGCACAATCAAGGAAGGGTCGATCGGCGCTAATAATAAGGGTCGATCGGCACTAATAAAAAGAGGCGATCGGCACTAATATAGAAGGGCCGATCGGCACTTCTTCCTGACGTACTTTCCACGCGAACTGCTGATGGCGGAGGAATAGAAATTAATTTAGGGTTTTGTCAGTTAAACCGGTCCAGAATATTTAAAATACCTTTTTTAGGACCGGGTACTAACAGTTTGGAACGGTGTTTCGAGGTGGCGGGGGTCATATTTGATCGAAATACGGAGTTTTCACGCGAATCGAGGCGAAGCGGGGGCTCGGGAAGAGGTGAAACTCAGTTGGGCCGTGGCTTTTGGGTGAAAGGGAGTAATTTTTGTTGTTATAAATGGCTTTGACAACCTCTGTATTTATAGGTAAAATTTCGGGATCAGTCCGGACGGACTGATGGTGAAATCAGGGGTTTTGTGAAAATTTGGAAATTGGAGGGACTATTTGGCAATTCTGGATTGTCTGCAAATGAGTCCGGCCGGACTGAGACTGTATACCAGGGGTATTTTTTTCTTTTCACTCTGAATTTGATTGAAGAGTGACTAGAGAGCTGTGGCATGCAAGCCACGTGTCCCATGACTCACCAGGCTCGTGGGAGTTTGTGCCATATTTCCCGGTTTTATTCGTTTTTAAAATAACTGTCCGGAAAATGTCCGAAACCCCCTCAAAAAGTGTCGGAAAGTGCATTTTTCAGGGAAAGCCGTTCTTTTACGTGCGACGACATGTGTTGAGTACGTTTCGACGTTGGGATGCTCGGGGCAGTCCCGAGACGTCTCGTTGGCTTGAGAACGGGGAGCTTAACGGGTTTCGGTTAACCTGGAGCGGGCCAGTTAACGGATTCCGGTTAACTTCTAACGGATTTTGGCGATCCGAATTTGGGTACTTACAGTTAGCCCCTCAGGGACGTCACTTCCGAAGGAGGTGGGGTCGTTGCAAAAAGATAAGGATCCAAATCGGGGGATGCCTTACTTTGAAAGAGACCTGGGTGGTCAGCTGGCTGGACCCTTAGTGAAAGGATTCCTACGTATCCCAAGCGGGAATCAAGCCGATCATAGTTTGTAGGTGCAAGGAGCCGCGCGTGGGGACCTTGACCTGAGCGAGACTGTTGGGAGGCGTCTAAACCTGAATGAGACCACTGCGAGGTATCTGGACCTGAATGGAGACCATTGTGAGGCATCTGAACCTGGGATTTCAGAAACCTTCGAGGGCGTGTGGTGCCTCAGACCGGAGTGGCTGAACATACGAGGGCGTGTGGCGCCTCAAACCGGATTTGCTGAAACATACGAGGGCGTGTGGCACCTCAAACCGAAGTTGCTGAAACATACGAGGGCGTGTGGTGCCTCAGACCGGAGTTGCTGAAACATACGAGGGCGTGTGGCACCTCAGACCGGAGTTGCTAAAATATACGAGGGCGTGTGGCGTCTCAAATCGGATTTGCGAGGACGCGCTTATCCTGAGATGAAGGCGTTCGTGCCTTGAGTACTGGACTTATGATGACTGCCAGGTTTATCTGCTGGGGATAGGGTGGCAATGACGGGAATGGTTGTGTTAAACTGGCGTTATTAACAACACTTGAGGATTGACGTTCTAACAACGGGGTTAGGAACGGGATGCGGTCTCGGGAGAGACTGACACATTGTTGGGGAAAAGCGTCCAGAGTTCTGACGAGGTCAGTTAGGAACTGAGGGGATTGATTGACGTTTCTTTTTAGACGGATGGTCTTAGGATCCTGCTGGGGAGGAATGTTCTGGCTTACGGCGATGGCCGAAGAGGGATTGTTGTGCGGGCTTACCTTGATGGCCGCTGAGGTGGGACGATCGGGCTTACGACTGGCGGCCGGGGAAGTGAACGTTGGTGAAAACCAATAGAAATTTTGACGTCGGGAGACGGAATTGTAACTGGAACGTCCGGAGACAGGATTTAGCATTTGAATGTCAAACGTCGGTTAGGGGCGGGAATGAGCGTTTGAATGTCAAATGTCAACTGGGGATGTGAATGAGCGTTTGAATGTCAAACGTCAACCTGAGACGGATGTGAGCGTTTGAATGTCAAACGTCAACCTGAGACGGATGTGAGCATTTGAATGTCAAACATCAACTTGAGATTTAACGTCTGGAGACGAGCGTTAGTGAAAACTAACTGAGAATTTAACGTCGACGGGCGTTAGTGAAAACTAATGGATAATTTAACGTCCGGAGACGAGCGTTAGTTAAAACTAACTGGGGATTTAATGTCTGGAGACGGGCCTTAATGAGGACTAACTGAGAATTTAACGTGTGGAGATGGGCGTTAGTGAGAACTAACTGAGAATTTAACGTCTGGAGACGGGCGTTAGTGAGGACTAACTAAGAATTTAACGTCTGGAGACGAGCGTTAGTGAGGACTAACTGAGAATATAACGTATGGAGACGGGCGTTAGTGAGGACTAACTGAGAATTTAACGTCTGGAGACGAGCGTTAGTGAAAACTAACTGAGAATTTAATGTCTGGAGACGAGCGTTAGTGAGGACTAACTGAGAATTTAACGTCTGGAGACGAGCGTTAGTGAGGACTAACTGAGAATTTAACGTCTGGAGACGGGCGTTAGTGAAAACTAACGGGACTTGACCTCGGGGGAGGGGTGTTAGAAATGTCTAACTTGGGGAAATTTTACACTTTTGGGGGCTAAAAGGAGTAAAATTGAAACTGCGAAAAGTTGAGGGGCTAAATTGGCAAGGAATCTTTCTGCTGTAGAAAGAGTCCGGCCGCCGGACTGAACCTGAAGTTGACCAGGTTCATTCCAGCGCCGAGGCAGAAGCAAAATTGGTCATTTTCTTCCATTTATTCCGACGAGAAGGAGAGAAAAGAGAGAAGAAAACTCTTCCCAAATTGTGAGGTTTGCTCAAATTCTTGAGGGAAAATCAACATGGAGGGTGATTTGGGACCAATGGCTCGTCATGGAAGGAACGATAACGAAAGAACGCGGTTGGTTCGGACCATTCCAACTACCACTCTTCCATTGAATCCGACGGAGTTCTACCCGGCTCGGGAGAACCACAAATCCAAAGGAGGGATCGAGAGACAGGTAAACTTCCTTCAAATTCCATTAATTTTAAGAATGTGCATTCTTTAAATGTTAGGAATTTGACTAGAAATGAGTTAGGGATTTTGGTGCCCGAATTGGGGCTTTTGACTTTGCTATGCGCCTTTGTCGAAATTGACTAGAGTGTAGTTCAATTGACACCATGGGTAGATGACATAAAAATTTTGGTTGCAAAATTCCATGCCTAGATGTGTTTTCCGAAATTAAAGTATGTTTAATTCGGGACGGAGTAAATTTTCGAAATGTTCGAAATGATTTGAAAGTTCCGGATTCGACGGAGTTTTCGAAGGGTTTTGAAAGTTCCGGATTCGACGGAGTTTTCGAAATTCTTTGAAAGTTCCGGGTTCGACGGAGTTTTCGAAATGTTTTGAAAGTTTCGGATTCGATGGAGTTTTCGAAAGGTTTTGAAAGTTCCGGGTTTGACGGAGTTTTCGAAATGTTTTGAAAGTTCCGGATTCGACGGAGTTTTTGAAATGTTTTGAAAGTTCCGAATTCGACGGAGTTTTCGAAATGTTTTTAAATTCCGGATTCGACTGAGTTTTCGAAAGGTTTTGAAAGTTCCGGATTCGACGGAGTTTTCGAAATGCTTTGAAAGTTCCAGATTCGACAGAGTTTTCGAAAAGATTTGAAAATTTTGGACCGTTAATACTCCAAACGGGATGGAAATATTTTAGGAAAAAACAATGGGAACTATATCTGCGTTGCATCGTTTTGACATGCGTTCGTGCACTCTGTAGATGTCGCTTCTGTACTTAACGTACTCTTGCCTTGTTCACCTGCAGGGGCGAGGGACAGTTGACGTTAACACCTTGAAGAGTCGGGGAGCCTTTGAGGCAGTGCGAGCGTTGTGAGAGATACTCCCGGATGAGGCTCGGGATGGAGAGAGGAGTCCACGGCAGCTTGTGGTTGACTTCCGCTTGGCTGGATTCATCAGCGCGGTAGCCGCGGTGGCTATGACGCAGAGGGCGAGGTCCATGTACGTAGCTCTGAGCGAGTACTGGTGGGACATGACCCACACTTTTCACTTCAGGTGGGGGGAGGTGACCATGACTCCCACTAACTTTGCTGCTATCACTGGGTTGCCTACCTGGGGCAACACGCTGGTGTGGGTGGATGGCTATACCCCAGGGCAGTTGTCGGAGCTGCTGGGTTTTGATATCACCGATGCCAGGGGCTTGGGTATTCGGTACAGGCCGATGGAGACTCACCTGAGGATGGGGATTATTGCTTATGGGGAGGGGTCCCCGAGGATGACCGCTGAGCGTCTGGTTCGAGGGTTCCTATGGTTCGCGCTGTCAGCGACTCTGTTCCCTACTTCTGACACGTCCTATCACTTCCCTTTGCTCGGGTCGCTGACTAACCTGGATGCCGTGAGGGGGTACGCATGGGGGGAGGCTGGACTGGCCGAGCTCTACCATGCCTTGGACAGGTTCTCGCGGGGAGAGGAGAACACCTTGTGCTGCTTCTCGTTTGCTTTGGATGTAAGTTCACGTCTTTTTCTCTTCCTTGTCTCATTTTTGTACACGTATGTATCTGCTCTGTAGCTGACATAACTTTCCATTTGCTTGACAGGTCTGGTGCTTTGAGGTGTTTAGCCCGCAGCGGTGGGAGAACAGGGAGGCGTACCAGTCCCTGTTCCCTGCCATGATGTCTTGGCAGAAGAATGCGAAGAAGGCGGTGTCATCGAGAGAGGGTACTCGGTTGACGTACGCGGAGGTGTCTCAGGCCCTGAGCCGAGAGTTCTTCGAGCAGATCCAGCTGACTTGTGGAGCCAGATTCACGCTGGCGTGGTTCAGGTTGCTAGTGAGGTCACGCGTCGATGGAAGCTGCTGGTGGGACTTCACTGCGATGCGATGTATCTGGGGGAGAGGGTGACCCGTCAGCATGGTCCGGGGTCCCTTCCTATGGTGCCGGTGGACCCGCCTCTACACATGCAGCATCCTCTTTCGATGCCGATGGAGGAGTTAGAGCGGTATAGACAGGGTGTGTTCTATACCGAGCTTGTCATAGTGGGCACCGACTATGACACTATCTTGAGGATGAGGCTGAGGAGCCCGCCGGTGCAGCACAGGGAGGGCGAGTGCCCTGGATATCCTCGAGATCTCCCGCTTCCACGTGCTAGGCTGGCGTATGAGGGGCTGGACGGTTCCCGTAGGCAGTTGGTGATCCTCATCCCGGAGGTGGCGAGGCCTCAGTACAGAGTGGACCCCAACGCTTCGGTGAGTGCTTTTGATTTTCTGCATTTGATAGTAGTATTCTGCAAATGTTGCATGTGTACTGTCTGCTTATCTTCTGAGGAATTTCCTGGTTTGCAGGTGTCTGGCCGTACGTACAACCAGGCTGTGAGGCAATTGGACGGGTGGGCCAACTACGATAGGAGGCTCGTGGAGTTCCTGCGATCAGTTTCCGGAGGAGTGCGGCTGTACATGAACCGAGGCGGTCTAGGCCGAGGGGTTCGTCTGCCTCCACGACTGGTGGAGCGGACTTCATGCAGGAATTTGGCCAGTTCTCTGGTGAGACGGCGGGGTTCGGAGCTCGTGCTTCTTCGTACTCGGGGTACGAACAGGGAGAGTCCTTGGGGGCACAGGAGCGGAGGCAGCCTTTCGCGTATTTCTGCCTGGAGGAATTCGGAGAGTACCTGTCCTCGGTGGACCCGGCTGCTGCGGGGCAGTACATCGAGTGCTCGGATGGCGAGCAGGACTCTGAGTAGTCCTCTTTTATTGCTTTTTTAGACAAAATGCGTGTATTGTCCAAAAATAATTTGACTTGTATTTGAAAAGGCGCCCTTGAGGCGGAACCTGTACTTTGCACATCTATTTAATGATTACCTTCTTCTATTTTCATCAAATAAGCAAGTAGGTTGATCAAAAATAAATAAAATGAAATATGCACAAAAAATTGAACTGGTCAAAATTTATGCCTATATGCACTGATATTTAATTAATTGCACTGTTGCACGAGCCCGGGGCAGAAGTGGTGTTGGCAGTGGTTGATTGAAACCATGGGAGCACGCAGATTCAATAAAGCATGAACAGGGCTTGATTTGGAATTGTTTCCAATTTGAGAGCAGCTGGCTGCAGAGAAAGAGTCCGGCCGGACTGAGAATGAAATTCCAGAATCTTTTAAATTGCAGTTTCAGCTTTGCAATTCGTATGAAACTGCGCGTTTGCTTTGAACCATTAGCTGAATTTCTCTCAAATTCCTAAGGTTTCCTTCACTTTCTTTTCATGGCTCCATTCCCTAAGCTATCGTCTCGGATGCAAGAGCGATACTTGGAAAATTTCCAGTCGTGGGTACGGAACCACACGAGGCAAAACAAGGGGTTTTTCGAGGGCTGTTATGGGATGAAATCTGTTTAGGCTTTGAAGGATCTCATGCCAAATTGGGATCTTTTGAGAGCCGCGGCTCATTTCTGGGACATACGGAGGAATGTGTACAACTTCTCGTACAATGAAATCACTCCCACGTTTGAAGATTTCCGGGCCATTCTAGGAGGACCTGAGACGGAACAGCTAGTTCTTCCCTATGCGGGTGGCATGGTCATTGTTGAGATGTTAGTGTTTCTGCTTGGTATCTCGGCTGAAGAAGCATACGGGATGCTAATATTGAACACAGACTATGTCGACATTTCAGGGCTGCCCGATAAATTTGCTAGTAGTGAGGGGAGCATTTTTGCGTGGGACGCGTTTGCTCTATGCGCGATTGCTACTTTGTTCACATTCACGTCCCTGGGTGTGTGCCATCACAGGTATCGGACTCGGTGAGGCGCCGAAATGGGGAGACATCGTGCCTTTGGTTCTCGGGCGAGACGTTCCGGGCATAGGACGGATGGCGACCCGCGGCGATACATGTGGGGAGGGAGTCCCGCTATGTTCTCTATGTGGTTGAGGGAGAGATTGCAGATGATGCCCGAGGGTGCCAGTGTCTTGTGACGCTTGGTCCTTTTCTCGACGCCCTCTGGTGATAGGGGCGATCAGGCTGAGCTGGAGCATTGGATGGCCAGACTCTGCACGCATCACTTGTGATGGTGGGTTCCTCACCGGAAGTTACAGACTTGCCGGACCGCTCAGGAGGGTCTCTTGGTTGTCAGAGTGCCGGGGCTGTCCCAGACTGCTTTCTACATTCCATCCTTGGTGCTGCGATAGTACGGGCTGGAGCAGGTGCCATTGACGGGCTTGAGTCATGCTGCTACCTTCGAGGTGGGATCTCTGCTGATGGAAGATCCTTCGACGCTATTGCTGCTCACACGGTTGTGGCAATACACATCCTTTTCTGCCAGGGTTCTCTTTCACCGGAGAGGGGGGACTGTTCTGTCGATGCAGTATCTGAACTGGTATGAAGAGTGTATGGGGAGACACAGATGTCTATCATGTAGAGACGGAGGGAGTTGTTGGGTGCTGATTACCTTGACAGCTCGACCTTGAGGAGGACCGAAGCGGGGGCTAACCCTCGGAATCGTACTGGGGACGACATGGCTGACTATGAGGCCAATGCTGATCGGGAGGCCGATCAAAGCACGGTTATGATGGCTCGAAGAGAGGCGGCTCAAGACAGAGCTAGGGAAAGGGCTGCGTTGACAGCTACAGGCTTGACGGAGGCGTCGGGAAGGGTCCCTGAGCCAGGTAGAAGGACTACCGGAATATTCCCTGTGAAGGTGAAGAATACTCGCCGTGGAAAAGGGAAGGGGAAGAAGGATGAAGGACCAAGTACGGGAAACTAGGTTGACCTTGCTGTCCAGAGTATCCACCCACTGTCATTGTAGACACATTAACTGATTAATGTTTTATTGTAGTTTTGCTAGCGTGTAGCGAGTCAAGAGTTGACCGTGCTTGAACTCATCAAAGATTGTTTTAACCGTAATGAATTTGTAGGTTAATTGAAAAGAGTTTTTCGAAACACAAGCAATTGATGCTTATTCATTTTTTTATTTTTTTTTACCAGACCAATGATGGCTGCCTACGTTCCCCTTTTACAATTGGACTAAGGGGCTCAGGTCACCGTAGTTCGACACTTTAGGTGAATTTGAGAAAAACAAAGACAAAAGAAGTGCGACCCTATTTTTTTACCTGGATCATTGTTAGGAAAGTATCCGGTTTGGGTATTACTCTTTTAGCACTTTAATTTTGCGAGGGGTGGTGTATGGGGAAGGAGAGTTGACTCGTGCTCTTCCTCAAACGAAGTATCTGCGGAGCTTGCTTCCGTTCACGGGGTTAACGAAAGGGTTCCCGTCCAAATCTGCTAACTTCATGGCTCCTCCGAAGAAGATTCTTTGTACCACGAACGGTCCTATCCAGGTAGGCTCCCACTTTTCGAGGGGATTGGTCTGCGTAGGAGGCTTTTCCTTTAGAACCAAGTCGCCTTCTCTGATGTCTCGGATCTTGACTTTCTTATCGAATGCTCGGGCCATTCTGCTTTGGTAGGCTCGAGTGTGTTCCATGGCTTTCAATCTGCGCTCGTCGAGTAGAGCAAGTTCGTCGTGACGGCTCTGTAGCCATTCGACTTCATTGATCCCGTTTTCCAAGAGGACTCGGAGGGATGGAATTTCCAATTCCACGGGTAACATTGCTTCCATTCCGTAGGTAAGTGCGAATGGAGTCTCCCCTGTGGCGGTTCGGCGATGTTACGTATCCCCGAGAGGGCTAGATGTAGCTTTTCGGGCCGGTCCGACCTGCTGGTGGTCATCTTTCGATTATCATTGCGAGAGTCTTGTTTCTTTGCCTCTCTTGCACCATTGGTTTGTGGTACGTAGGGAGAAGACTTGTGACGTGTAACTACGAATTCGGTCGGATTGGTCACAATCTACTTCGAAGTGGGTCCCATTGTCGGTTATGATCTAGTTGGGCACTCCGGATTGGCACATGATGTTCTCTTTGATGAACTCGGCCACCTTCTTAGAATTCAGTACCTTGTACGATGCGGCTTCTACCCATTTGGTGAAGTAGTCGGCTGCGACTAGAATGAACTCGTGACCATTGCTCCACTGGTGGAGTGATCTTGCCGATGACGTCGATTCCCCATGTGGCGAAAGGCCGTGGCGTAGTCATGCAATAGAGTTCGTGAGGAGGGAATGTGATTGAGGTTGGAGAACCGTTGACATTTGTCGCGGCTTCGGACGAAGCTGGATGCGGTCTGTTTCCATTGATATCCAATAGTATCCCATACGGAGGATGATGCAGTGTCAATGCTCGGGCGTTCATGTGCGGACCGCGGGTTCCGTTGTGAACTTCGTTCATTAGCTCGTTGGCTTTCTCTTTGTTTACAGCACCGAAGGAGTGGCCCTTGGTGGCGCTTCTTGTACAACATACCTCCCAAAATGACGAAATGGGATGCCGGGCGTTTTAATGCCATCATGTTTTGGCTTTGATCCCTTCTTTGTATTTTCCATCTTCATTTGTGAAGGAAGCTTCTCCATTTTGGAGTGCTTGGTAGATTTGATTGTACCGGGGTTCGTCGATCGTTTCATTTTTATTTCGATCTCACGGCAATAAGCGGGTGTTTCCCGTCGCCTATTACGAGGGGTTTGCGATTTCCCATCGGGAATTTCGACAAGAGATGCGAGGGTAGCCGGGGCATGCGAAGCGGTTCTGTCTCTTGGCAAATAATGGAAAGAGATGTCCTTGAGCGAGCAATGAGCTCCTCCATGTACGTGTGGTACTTACGGAGGCCGAATCTATCGTCTTCCATTTGTTGGACACTTGATTGATGATCAATCTTTGAGTCTCCGTATACTTCCGGTTACGAGATGTTGCGCTCGAGAGCGGCTTCTAGGCAGGCTGCGCAAGCTTCATACTCTGCGGCATTGTTGGTTGTTTCAAAATTCAGTTTGATGGCTATGGGAGTGTGCTCGTCCTTGGGATCGACAAGGAGCATTCCAATACCATTTCCCTTCTTGTTGGCTGCCCCATCGAAGAAGAGTTGCCGGCGGTTTGCGGCTGTCGAGTGAAAAGATTCCGTCGTCAGGAAGCTGCGGATCGGGACCCTTAGGTTCCTTTGCTTGGGAAGTCTGCGGGTGATCTGCCATTACTGCGCCCTTTGTTGATTTTCGACCATGTACTTGATGTCGAACTCGGCCGGGAAGAATGACCACTTGGCTAGTCGCATTGACGGGGATGGCTTGTCAAAGAGATATCGGACGGGGTCCATTTTGGAGACCCGGGAGCAGAATGTGGCTGCATGTAGTGTTTCGGTTTCCCGACTACCCATACCAAGGCGGTACAAGTTTTCTCTAATCTTTGAGTAGTGAGTTCACTTCCTTGAAGCTTCGGCTTACGAAGTAGATTGCATGCTCAACTTTGGAATCTTTTTGTTCTTGTGCCGGCATTGCTCCAGATTGACGTGTACATTCTTGTCGAGTACGGGAGTAGTGGCTTGTCTTCGTGTGGCGGGCACATAATTGGGGGATTCACCAAGTATGTCTTGATTTTCTCGAAAGATGTCGGCACTCGGAGTCCCATTTGATGTCGGCATTCTTCTTCATCGGTTTGAACATGGGCTCGCGAGAGAGATGTCAAGCGGTTGATGAAGCGGCCCGATGTCTTGAAGTCTTCCCATAAAAGCTTTTCACTTACGTCGGGGTTTGAGGCGGCTTCATGTCGATGATGGCCTTGATTTTCTTGGGATCGGCTTCGATACCTCTTTACGTAACCATGTACCCCAGTACTTTGCCTCGCTTGACGCCGAAGGTGCACTTCGCGAGTTCAATCTCATGGAGTGCTTTACGAGTCTGTTGAAGAACTTTCTCGAATCTGTCATGTCTTTGCATGTACGATCCTGCAGGTGGATGATCATGTCGTCGACATATACTTTGATTTCTTTGTGAATCATGTCATGGAAGAGAGGCATTGCGGCCCAGTAAGTAGCCCAGACGTTCTTCGGACCGAACGGCATGGCCGTGTAGCGATATGTCCCCACGGAGTGGTGAAACGATCTTGGCCTGATCCTCCTCAGACATTTTGATCTGATTGTATTCGGCAAACCCATCCACGAAGGACTTTACCTCGAAATTTGTCGTGGTGTCGACTAGCATGTCGATGTTGGGTAGTGGGAAATCATCTTTAGGGCTGGCCTTGTTGAGATCCCGAAAATCCACACAGCATCTGACCTTTCCGTTGGCCTTGGTGACCGTCACGATGTTGGAGAGCCAAGTCGAGTACTCAATCACTCGGATGAAACCAACTCGGAGCATTTTCTCAATCTCTTCTTTCACTTGCAAGGACCATTCTGGCTTGATCTTGCGCAACCTTACATTTGACGAGGCTTGGATTACGGATCCGGGGAATTCTGTGCTCCACGATCGAGGATCGAGTCTGGCATGTCTGGTATGACCGGGCGAACACGTCAACATACTCCCGGAGGAGGCTTATCGGGGCTTCTTTTACGCATCGGCGAAAAGCGCCCACTTGTGTCTCTTTAGGCTCTTGCAGCGACCCCGGGTTCACTTTGGTCATAACCTCTTCGGCGGCTTGGGCCCGATTGTCCTCTCAGTCGACTACACTCTTGAGAACTTCTTTAATGTATTGTTCATTTAATGTATCTGGTTCTTTATCAATTGATTCGTTATTAACGTCTTTTAAGTTGTTTGTTAACTTATCAGTTGTTAAAGTGGCAATGAGGGGATACTCCGAAAGGTCGAGACTTTTCATTAAACGAGAACGGAAATACATGGTTGGCTACATTATCATAGTCTTCGGCGTAAGGCCGTTGGACGACTCGGAAGGGCTGGACTTTAACAAGGCGGCTCGAGAGGGTTTGAGACCGGGTTTAGGGAGATGTGGGTGCGAGCCCGGCTTGTCTTCCATTTCTACTGGCTTGCCCTTGGTCGGTGAAAGTTACCCGGTTCTTCGGTGGCATTCTTTGGATGCTTGATGAGGGTTCGGGGGTCGAGAGGCTTGGCCTGCTGTCCCAATCATGGCGATCATCTTTGTTTTGGAGCCCGGAGTCAATCGGGTTTGGCACCTCCATGACTTCTTCAAAAAGACTACGTAGAGCGGGTCCAGAGAGCGTCTTCTATGAATTACGGTTCCTTTTGCTTTGGAGTTCTTGTCTCGAATGTGGCCTCGGCGGGCGATCCGAACAATCTGTTTCCCGTGAAGAGTACCTTGAGTTGCTCTTCTATGCAGGATTCCCTTGAATGTGTACTCGTCTTTGGGTGTGGTGGCAATTTGCCAGGTAGAGTTGTGATGTCGAGGAACGCTCCCCTTATCGAATTAGCCTTGAGTCCTCTGAAACGCTTGAGGTCCCGTGCTAGCTTTTCCATCCTTTCTGTAGTCTCTGTGTTGACTATCCTGCTTCTTTCTCATCTTCATCAGTTCCATTGTCGGTCCCCTCGATTCTCGGTTCATTGTCGGTCCCCTCGGTTCTGCTGTCGGTTCCATTGTCGGTCCCCTCGGTTACTGCTTTCGGTTCCCTTGTCGGTCCCCTCGGTTCTGCTGTCGGTTCCCTTGGTGAAGTAATGAGCGAGGTCGAAGCTGTAAGGTCGGAGGTTGGGTGTGCCGTCGGAGGTTCCCCTTTTGCGAGGCTGCTTGCCTTGGTGCGGGCGAGCCTTTTGTTCTCCACGATGTCGGCGGTGTTGGCACATAGCGAGCCCCTGGACCATAGTGTGGTACTTGACTTCGATGACTTGGTGTTGGCCTTGTAACCTTTTGCCGAGCCCCGATCTGGGATGAAGTTCATGAGTTTCATCATCTTCGTGGCGGGAGGAATCTTGTCTTGAAAGCAGTGGAAGGTCCACGTTGCATATTTGGATCTTGGAGGTCTCGAGTGAATCCGATTAATGCCATGTCGTCATTATGCTTGATTTCTAACATTGGAATGTCGTTGGTCTTTGGTCCCCTCGGTGGTGGCCATTGTCGCCGTAGGCGTGGTTAGCTCGTTGCCTTGCATGAACTTGATGCCGGTGAAGGGTGGATGCCACGCCATTTATACGATGCGGCCGGGGTCGCCCCGGGATGGCTGTGAAAGTGATTGGAATGTCCGACACTTGGAATTCGGTGGGGATCATCCGCTTGCCGAACCGGATATTTAGAGTAGCAACCCCGAAGCTGTACGGGAAGTAGAGTCGTAGGCCTTGACGGTGTGGGTGAAGGCTTGGATCTGTGGGCTTGATGTCAAGCGGGTCCATCATCTTGGCGGGCAAGACATTCATTCGGAACCTCCGTCTACCAACACGCGGGGAAGGCGACGCTCGTCAGTTTGGGTGTGATGTAGAGTGGCTCATTGTGATCGGCCCCAAATTTTGGCGAGGTCCAAATACTGTGAAGGTGATAATGTTGCCGTAGTGGATGTTGCCGATCATCGAATGACCTTCGTGCGGGGTTGCGTCCACGGGGACCATGGTACGGGCCGGACTTTCCTCTAGCTTGAGCTTGTGAGGATATGAGGATGTGAGCGGGGACGAGGAAATGTTCGCACAGGTGCACTTGGTGAGTGAGGATCGGGTCCTCTTTCACGGAACTTGTGTCTTCGGGCGAGGCCGGGTTGCGGTTACGGCTCCCGGCTTTTTAGTGGCCTTAGGTGGTAATGCATGGATTTGACCCGATCGGGTTAGAACGGCGACATCGAGGCTTGGTCCCTTACGAACAGGCCGCTACGAGTTGAGCCATAGTCGAGAGGAGGATTCCTCGTAGCGTAGGGCCATATGTCTTCCCTCAATTCATTGATTGTAGATGTGTTCCGGGAGCTTCGGCGGCTTTCGGATTCTGTCCCGGGATGCTTGGCTTGGGTGCCTCCGTGGGGAGGTAGTTTATGGTTTGCCTGCTGTTCGAACGTCGGTGCGCAGCGGTGGTTGCCGGAAGCGAAGCGTGCGTTGCGACCCTCAGGGAGGTTGGAGAGTTCTTGGTTCAAGCGAACAGTCTCCTTGATCTCTTCACGGTATATCGCGCTCCTTTCCTTCTTCTTGAGCATGCTCGGGGCATTCTGGAGTTGGGTTTGGCGATATTCATGGTTTGCTAATTTTCCTCCACTCTTAGCCCAGATCAACTTTCTCGCAGTAGAGCCTGCGTCGAGAGTTAGCACCTGCGTTTCTTCCCATGTGAGAATAGCCAGTGCTTCCTTGAACTGCGTGCGACAGTCTAGATAATCCTCCATCGGGGAGAGCTTTCTCTTCTGCTTTATCTGAGTGGCGGGTATGTCGGAAGGTGAGTACACGGCTTCCCGAACATGCGCCCGTATGGCGGTTCTTTGTCCCGGTTGATCGTTTACGTAAGCGAATGCCGCGATGCATGGAATCTCCTTGGCGATTCTTTGGAGATGTATTTCCATCTTTCTCTTGTTTTTGAATAGACCTTCCTCCCTCAGTTGGCCTTTTAGTTTGAGAGCGGAAATGATCCGTCTCCATCCTCCCAGGACCCTTGGGATTCCGGTTTTGTTGACTTCATGCCCGGCTTGGAAGAGAATGGTTTCATCGTCTTCGTCGTCGCTTTCATAGAGAACTTGCTTTCCTCGGGGAGATAAGCGCTGGTATTCGTTCTGCTGTGTCATTCCATCTCCTAGGTCGTCGGGACCGTTGACCGCCCTCCCTTGGCAGAGGGGGTTGGATGAGAACAGACGGTAGTCCAGGAAGTTGCCGTGAGCAAAACCCTTGAGGTCGAACTGGTCTAGAGTGACCTCTAGCTTTACGTACGAAGGCTTCTTGTGACACTTTAAGGGCTTGGTCCCTGTGGGTCCTTTAAGCTTGGTTTTCGTCCTGAGACGGTTCTCTTGAGCGGCTAGTTCCATGAGGGCTTTCCTTGCGAGAGCTAAGCAGTCTCCGTAGGTGCGCGCCGTCTGACTAGTGTCTAGAACTGTGATCACATCCAAATCTCCGAATGGCGGAAACACTTGGATTATGTTGACGAAGGAAGTCGGGCTGGGACATTCCATGCGGCCTTCCTTGATCTCGGCTACCAAGAAGTTCGCCCATATTTGCTTGATTGAACCCGGGGGTGTTGAATTACTGCGATGTTGATAGTCTCGTGATCTCGTTGGATCGCCAAGTCTATCGAGCTAGCGGTTCTTTGGCGGGATGTTTGAATCCGTGGCCGTGACAGGGAGCGAGAATCGAACTTGAGCATGTTGATGGTGAGGTGGTCATTCCCTTCGCCGGAAGCTGACTTTGTCTTGCGGGGAAGACTTTCACAGATGTTTACAAAGTGGCTACTGGAAGCGTTCCCGAGGTTGATCTGATTTGTAGCGGGGTGGGGAGCTTTGTCTCCTCTGCTGTTGCCCTTGGCCTTGGCGGCGCTTGTGGCTGTAAGCTTGACTGACGGCACGGGCCGGTTGCCGCTGGGGCTGGTAGTCGGAAGTGATGATGAGCTACGAGCTCGATTGGCCGGGGCCTCGTTTACCGTGAGCGGGCGATCGTCGAGGTAACTTTGGCATTGCGAGAATCGATAATAAGGACCGGATCCTTGGTATCATCGGGATATCTGGAATAGATGATGTTGACGAAGTCGTCGTCGATCACTTGATCGAGAGGGTTCTTTGTCGTGTCAACCGGTTGTTTCCAATTGTCGGATAAGCTGCATGTCTTGGACGTTAAGCTTGACAATCTCCATGGTGTTGGAGCCCTTGTCGTAGGTGACTTGATCGGAGCGGGTGCCGTCCTCGGCGAGCATATGAATGTAGGGATCTGCCGCGGATGCACGCGTCCTCGACTCGGAGAGTCTGATTCGTCGCCGTCGATGGCTCGGCCCGAACGTAGGGACGCCTCGCGTCTGGCTGCTTTGGAGCTGCTAGGAAAACATCATGCCCTTCGGCTGGAGAAGAGGGGTTCGGCGGGCAATTCCTCGTGGAGGACATCCCATACGGCCATACATTCATCACGAGTGTGACGATGCTTGTTGACCTTTATCACGAAGATTTCCTCGCTTGGCGGGGCGAGAGAGTAGGATTGAAGGATCTTTGACAAATCTCCGATCGGAGACGGGGTTTATGTGCCCGCATCATGGCGATGCTCGGGGTTTCTTTCGATCTGCACTCCAAATGTTGGAAACGACAGTTGAACTTGATGTATCGGGGCCGCCGAGTGCACTTTGCTCGAGGACGTTGACATAGTTAGCATCTCCGGACTACGAGGGATTCGATGAGATTTGCCCGATAGTCCCTTGGTCGATTTGAAGGAGGTAGCCCGGTGCACAGGCTGCGGGCACGCTTAGGCTCTTTGTCTCGGCTTCGTTTCCTATGAGAAGCTGTCCCCTCGATGACTTCAAGATCTCCTGCTTAGGTTAATGAACTTGACGCATTGATGGAGAGTGGAAGCTATGGCTTTCATGTGATGTAGCCAAGGGCGTCCCAACGGAGTTTGTGAATTCGGACGGAATGTCCATCACGTGGAATTTCTTTGGCACCATTTGGGTTTCGAACCGAGTTCGAGTCACCGTCCCGGGATGGGACGAGGCGTCTTTGTCGTAGGCCTTGATAGTCCGGGTAGATGGAATCAAGTGGCTTTCGTTGATGCGTAGGGCTCGCGTCATGCTTTGAGAGGAGGACGTTAACGGGCGATCCGTTGTCTACCAATACTCAGGGAGTGATATGGTGTTGAGCTTGAGAGTGATGTCTGAGCTTCATTGTGCCCGAGGCATCTCTCGGTAGGTCTTCGTCACGAGAAAGTGATCATCTTGCCATACGATCGGGAATCGTAGATCTGGTCTCTATCAGGAGAAGGAGAGTCATCAAGCCATCCGTTTCTGTCTTCCTCTTGCGAGGTAAAGCCTTTCTTTGGAGCCTCGGGATTGTGTTGAGGTTTGTTTGTGGCGGTTGCCGCCCTTGGTTAGCACGTTGATTGAGTGCGAGTGCCAAGGCGACTTTGATTTTCCTTTGCCGGCCCGTGCTGCGAAGTTGGGCGAGATTGAACCTTGGGCGATCCGCGGGGGTTAGGCTTCGGCGCGGTGAGATTGTCAAGATCGAGGTATTCGGTGTCACGAGGCTGAACTGCGGGTGTCGGCGGGACTTTTCGGCTTTCCCGCCACATGCGCTCTAAAGCTGCGTGGCACGGAGGAAGGGAGGGTTTGGAGTAGAGTACGTAGTGTCGAACCTCCCGGATGGCTCTCAGAGTGTACCCACCTGGTGTCTCCGGCTTCGTATCTTTCTCTCGGTTTACATTGAGAGGACTTCTTCTTGTTTTCTCGGAGGATTACCCACGACCATGTCTTGGGACTCGTACTCCGGGCATGCGGAGCGATCACAAACATCGTAGGCGATGTGGACATTTGATGAGGACACAGGCTGGAAGAGGCGGAGGAGCGCTCTGCGGCAATCTTCTTGGGCACCCATTGATGGAATTCACTTGTTGTTGTTCGGAAAAGGGTTTCGGCTGTATTGGGCCACGGGGACGCTCAATTTTCCTTCCTCTATCAAATTCTGAATTTCGTATCGTAACCCCACGCGGTTGTCGGTGGTATGGCCGTGATGCGATGGAAGGCGCAGTACTTGCTCTTGTCGGCATTGACTACGGGATTCTTGGGTTTGTAATTTGCAACGGGTTTAAGGAGACCTTCCTTGATTAACCCTTCCGGCATCTTGCTCGGCGGCATGTCCAACTTGTCGAAGTGTACGGCAGCTGCCGAGTGGAATTGTTGCTTTGTGGGGCCCAGGTTTTGTTGCCCATTGCTGTCCCTGATGGATGTAGTTGACGAGACGTATCTTTCCCTTTGTCGGGGGCCGGTGCGGGATTGAATGCAGCTGGCGATCGGTATACGTATGGGCGTGCGGTAGCCAACTTCTCCTTGAGATCCTTCTCGAGCTGTGAGCCGGCATTGACCATGGCCGGAGATGCAGGAAGAAATGATGGCCCGATGAGAGTTCGATGGACGGTCTTAAGCGGGACTTGAAGATCCGCATCTGTTCATCCTTGGAGAGTGGCTCCATGATCTCGGAGAGTTTCCAACTCCACCTCTTGTAGAATTCTCAGACGCTTTCATACGCTTTACGCTCGGTGGTGATTAAGTCCTCACGACTCGTTTCCCACTCTAAGTTGGATGCATGCCGTTCTAGGAAGATGTTGCGATCGATCCCAGTGTGGCGATCCATGAGCTTGACCCTTAGGAACCATCGTAACGCTGAACTTTTGAGCGTATCTTTGGAAGTGATCGGCCATTTCTTTGGAGGGTTGCTCCTTTCGCTCTCATGCGAGAACGTAGGTGTCGACATGCGTTTGAGGACATTCGGTTCCGTCGAATCGGTCCATCTCAGGCATTACGAACTTGGCGGGGAGAGGCGTGACCATTCCGGATACGTGGATTTGAGCGTTTCTTGCTTTGAGCTGCTCATGGTGGCTTTCGGAGTCTTTCATACATTCGACCATCCGAGGCTAAGGTTGGGTCCGGTGGTGGACTTTGAGGCTCGGCGCGGGTGCTACCATGTGAGCGGTAGTGATTGGAGGTGGAAGGCTTGATATATGTGGATATATGGGGGCCTTTTACGGGCTGTATCGGGGTTTGTCCCGGTGTTTTGGGATTCGTGTATAGGCAATGGGATGAACCCGGGAGGGTATTGAAGGATATTGGCATGCATGCGAGATGGTCGGCGGTGCGGCTGGTGGTATTGAGTGATGGGAGTAGCGGCTTGGCACCCATATATGACGGGGTTGCCACGAGAGGTGGCAACGTGAAGCCTGGGTCATTTGTTTCCTTGGTTCGAAGGCATCCCGTAAGTTGGCGGGGAGGAACCTGGTTGAAGGTTTGAGGAGCTGGTTTCGGGGAATCGTCGTCCTCGACCGGGACGAAAGTACCGTCTGGCCCAGGGGATAGGCTGCTATACCTCGCTCATTCGGAAGTTGTACCACGAAATTCTGGTGATCTTCTTTACGCCTCTTGTGAACCTCACAAGCCCGGATGGCTTCTTCCAAAGTCATATACATTACCGGTGGCGGGGGTCCGTCCCGTCACGATTTCTCGGTGAGCTAGACATGTCGGATATTACAGGCGGAGAGCGAGGGAACCGAAGAAGCTGTCTGACGCTGCCGTAATCGTGATTCTGGCGAGGCGCTGACCCGGAAATCTGAACCACTTTACGCTCGGCTGCGAGGAACGAAAGGCGGGGTTTAGGCTTCGGAAAAGGGTATTTGGCTCGGGGTTTCGGGCTTGTGCAATGTGCGATTACCGATTAATGTTTACTTAAAACGCATTTTCTCAGAGTCCTAATCGGTTGGAAATGATCGTGTCTTCTTTTTCGCAACAAAACTAAGGCTCTAATCAGTGGATCTCGTCACTACGTTTATAAGCCCCTCGTTTCCATTTGTAGATCATCTTCTCGGGATGGACAATCCCGAGCGAGGGTCCTATAAGGCAAGCGAGTTCCACCGACAAAAGAAAAAGTGAACTTAAGGCTAGCTGATCACGCAAACTTCCAACGTATGTGACACGCGGGCCACAGTCGAAGTCAACGTCCTTAAGTTAAGGCGGGGATCGTGCCAAAATTTCGGCATGACCTCTCCTGAATCGCTTGCGCAAGGGTCCTTAGCTTCTGACGTTGGCCAAGTTGGGGCTGGCACGGTGCATACGGTGAGGGTTTGGTGACACGGTGTCACATTGAACCTTCGGGTATATTTTTTGGCAGAGCTCCGCGTCAAAGTCAAGGCTGAAAAGCTCAAGACTTCGGGTCGGGAACGACCTTCGGTCTCAACCTCTCGAGCTTGACTCGTGGCGGAACCCGGCGTAAAAACATGCACTTGGGCTTTATGACACGTACGAAGCCAAAAACCAACGGGGGTCTTGGACGAAGTGTGACACAAAGAGTGCGTAAGCTTACACGGGCTAGGATGGGCTGTTTGGGACGACCCCGTGCGCACTCGAAAGGTGTCAGCGGACCAACCGAGTTGCAGCGAGCGGTCATCCCGGGTTACGGGTCGTAGTGTGCGGTGTGCAGGCAGCAAGTGCACGTGAAGTGCGGTGTACCGAGGCAGCAAGTGCGAGTAGTGTGCGGTCACTAAAATTCTTTTTCTGAGTAAAACAGAGATTTTTCAGAATGTGTCTTAAAGAATTTTATGTGCAGTTCAAAATATAGCATGAAAATCAAGTATGAACGGGAATGCACGAACATGTTATGATTTTGAAAAGACGATAATGTAATGCCCTTGAAAAAACCGTTCGAGGTTTAAAGTAACACACGCACACGAAAACGAGGAAGGGTAAACGAAAGTTTGACCCACGGAAGGCTTTTTTGAAAACAACGGTAGTTTTGAAAAAAGTATCCAAGTCCCCAGCGGAGTCGCCAACTGAAATTACCCGGATTTCGCGCGCGGCGAAAGCGGTTGTCTTTCGCGGAGGGTTGGTGTCTGAGACCTCGCTTTCGGGAAGGAGAGGAGTCGCCACACGGTTTTTGTATTTTGAGCCCAAACGTTGAGAAACGGCTATTGGTTGAAAAAGGTGTCGTTTTTATTGGTAGCAAAAACTTAGGAAAAGGCTTTGAAAATAGGGTGTCATTTTTATTGGTAGCAAAAACGAGTAAAAAGCTTTTTAGTACCAGAGATTGTTAGGTTCGGATGTCACGTTACGTTCCGGGAAGAGTATGTTGAGATCACCCGAAATGCCTCGTATGACGAGTCTTTCTACCTTTCTCGAAATCGTGTGCGTGCGTGTGTGTTTGCATTTTTGAAATGGGGGCTTGAATGACAAGCTTAATCTTGGTTTGAATGTCAAACGTTGATTATGGTTCTGTTTGAAAAGGCGAGCGTTTGAATGACAAACGTCGGTTTTGGAAGTTTTTAGGAAAAGTGGCACGAGTACTGATTTTAACTGTTTATCTTAAGTGTCAAATGTTGACTTTTAAGAAAAGAGCGTTTGAATGTCAAACGTCGGTTTTTTGAGTTTGAAGATGAGCGTTTGGATGCCAAACGTCATTTCGCGCGTTTTGAAAGAGAGTTCGAATGTCGAACTCCGGTTTTGAACCGGGCGTGTCATTGTTAGCATTTTACGGGAAAAAGGCATTAAATGATTTGAGTGTCAAATGGCGGCTTTTAAGTTTGAAGATGAGCGTTCGGATGCCAAACGTCATTTCACGCGTTTTGAAAGAGAGTTCGAATGTCGAACTCCGGTTTTGAACCGGACATTACATTGTTAGGATTTTTACGAAAAAAAGGCATTAAATGATATGCGATCAATGAATCGGGTTGCGACTCGGACTTTTGAAAAGTAAATACTATCACGATCCAAATGGCTCGGACTTGTAAATGACAGTATTTAAAGTGCGGTATCGACGGAATCAAATGACCCGGAATTGTAAAGTACGATCGACGAGCCAAACAGCTCGGAATTGTAAAGTTACGTGAAAGTAAATGACGATCGACGGATCAAACGATCCGGAATTGATAAATGACATAAAAGTAAATGGAACGGGACCGGAACGCCGTTTTAACCCGAGATTACTTCTCTTACGGGAAGAGAAGAGGATCAGGGACTAAAATGTATCGGACCCCGTTTAGACGATGACGTCTACATTTCAACAACGTCGTCCGAAACGGTTGTAGCGACTGGCGCGTAAACCGAGATGGAACGAGAGTTTTAAAGAGAGAGGGAGCTACCTATGGCTAGGGTCGGCTCCTTTGGCTCGGTGGGCGTATACGGGATACGAAAAAGTGTTTGGAACGGTGTTTCGAGGTGGCGGGGGTCGTATTTGATCGAAATACGGAGTTTTCACGCAAAACGAGGTAAAACGGGGCTCGAGAGGGGTGAGAATAGTTTAGGCCGTGGCTTTTGGGTGAAAGGGAGTAAATTTTGTTGTTGTAAATGGCTTTGACAGCCTCTGTATTTATAGGTGAAATTTCATGATGAGTTCGGACGGACTGAGGGTGAAAACCAGGGGGTTTTGTGAAACTTTGGAAATTGGAGGGACTTGCTGGCAATTCTGGATTGTCTGCAAATGAGTCCGGCCGGACTGAGACTGTATACCAGGGGTATTTTAGTCTTTTCTCATTGATTTTTGAT
Organism: Adenophora triphylla var. japonica; assembly: GCA_022495995.1. Taxonomy (NCBI): domain Eukaryota; kingdom Viridiplantae; phylum Streptophyta; class Magnoliopsida; order Asterales; family Campanulaceae; genus Adenophora; species Adenophora triphylla. Next base: position 575,186 of record JAFEMH010000395.1, read on the forward strand.
TGATGTTGACGAGGGAGCTATGGCATGCACTCCACGTGTCCCTGTGACTCACCAGGTTGTGGGAGTTCGCGCCATTATCCCCGTTTTTGTCCGTTTTTAAAATAACTGTCCGGAAAATGTCCGAAACGCCCCCGAAAAGTGCCAAAAAGTGCGTTTTTCAGGGAAAGCCGTACTTTTACGTGCAACGACGTGTGTTGAGTACGCTTCGAAGTTGGGATGCACGGGACAGTCCCGGGACGTCTCGTTGGCTTGAGAACGGGGAGCTTAACGGGTTCCGGTTAACCTGGAGCGGGCCAGTTAACGAATTCCGGTTAACTTCTAACGAATTTTGACGATCCGGATTTGGGTACTTACACCCGCGAATACTTTTATTATATGTTAGAGTAGTTTCTGTATGCTTCTAGTATATTCATATATCAATTCATATCTCCCCCAATCATCTTATCTTTATACTTATATAAAGACAAGTATCATACAAAGTAAATCCTGTCCTCGTGAGATCGACCCGTACTTGCACTTGCTATATTATCATAGCCCGTGCGCTTGCGAAAATTAAAAAGACAGTTAAGGTTTGAAGCTATCAATATGTCGGGCTACACACAATGGGTGGTGATAACAATAATAATAAATTCAAAATAAAAAATAAAAAATAATAATAAATTCAAGTTAATGCTATTTGTATAGGCAGAATCATGTTGCCTATGTTTCCTTACGACTCTTTATGGGTATTTCAGTAATCTTAGCTTGTATTTTGTTTGAAACGAAGATAATTTAACCAATCTAACCAACTTCTTAATCTATGTGACAATGAGTACTTTTGCTTATGAACAAGGCTGGAGAAAGTATTCTCTTTTGATTATAAAATTTTCTCATTGTTAACATATTTATTGCGACAGGTTGAGTGCATTATGTCCATTTTGATATACAAGAATCATATGAAAGGCTACTTTGCGCATAAGAGCAAAGTGGAAGTTCTGAGCAAGCAAGACCCGTTCCCAATATTAAATGGCAAGCCAGCTAATTCGTAGAAATGGATGGATGGTTATCATTTATGATGGGAAATGATGTTGTCCAGAACCCGAAAGGCTCTGCCAAAAAGTTGTCTTGTCAAATAACTTGGTTTCATGTATTGGAAGAGTCTCTGATGTCCATTTATGTAACAATAACTCAATTTTCTTATTGCAATTTAGCTAAAGCCTTTTGAAGATAATGTACACATGCCAATTTTAATTTATTTAATTTTATTCACTTGTAATAATTTTTGCTCAATGATTTAGTAAAAATTAAAAAGTTGCTTATGATGTCCTTCCAATGTGATAAGAAATGTAATTCCAATGTCATATTTTGCAACAAAATATCATTATCATTAAGAATGTACATCAGACTTTTTTGACACTTTGAAAAATATTGTTAAAATTTAATTATTTTATACTCCTATAAAATTATAATGTGTATTCAATAGAGCATAACAAGTTGAGCTTATAATATCCCATATGGCTACACTTCCATCAACAGAGCATGAAGCAAACACATCCGGTTCAGTAGGGCGTCTCCCTTCCTTTCTTTGTCCCTAAATCAAATTTTTTTTCGTAGTTCATTATACTTTTGTAAAACTAAAATTTTGAAAGTGAATAGCAAGAATGTTTATGATTTTTTTCTATAAAAAATCAATCTTTTCAAAATGATCCTTAAATCCCAAATGGACATTCATTTTGGGGACAGAGGGAACAGTAAAAAGTGCAAATAAACAGGTAGTTCTTCGCAATTCTGAATATATACTTGTAGATCTTCAACACTGTGGCATTTACTATTTTTAGTTTACACAATTCAAGGGAGCAGAGGCACATGTCATAAGGGGTAATCAAGTTTTTAACAAAGAAGTTAAGGGTTAGCTTGATATGTTTGAATTGCATTTTATTTATGAATTTAAAATAGGTTTATTGTATATCCTTAAGTACTAGATTAATTTTCGTGCGATGCACGGTTTATTAAAATTTTGTTATTAAGTATTTATTTTTAATAAATCAATCCTTCCTCACAAAAGAATATCAATTTAAATTATTTTGTGTTGTAAAAAATAAAGAAAATGTATAAATTGTAATTCAAAATGTAAATACTATCAATAAATCAATGAGAATAACCTTATTTATTATTAATATTTAAATATTTACTTGCAATTCTCTTTATACACTTAACCACAATCAACCTCCACATAGTTATTTAATTTCCGTCCTATAAATATATTCCCATTTTTTTATATTTTAATTGAATTTTGACCAATAATTTTAAGTTAAATTATTATTCAAATAAAATTCTAAAACTTATTATTATTATTATTATTATTAAGGTAATAAAAGTACTACAAATAACAATATCTTAATTGTCATTAAGATAAACAAAGTGACATAAGTTTTTTAGTTAAAGTTCTATTGAAAGTAAAACAAATGAGACTATCTTTATGAGACTATATTAATAAATTTATTAAACCTTGCTATTAAGAAATAGTTAATGTTGTTAAAGACGTAAATGTAAATAATATTTATAACTACATAATAAAAATGCATTTGAAATGAATTTCTTAAACACTCAAGGTCCTAGCCATACTTAAATTATTTAAAATTTTGCTTTTTAAATCTTAAATTCACTTATAATAATCTCAAATTGTATTACAAAGTTGGTTGTTAATAACTAACATCAACAAATGATTTTTTTGGAAATATATCACTTATGGCTACAGAAGGAAGGGTGAGGGTGTAGGGTGGAGAGTTAGAAAGTTAGGGGAGTTAAGTTCAGGTAGAGAGAGTAAAATATTTTCACAATCTCATCATTTAACCGGTGAGAGATTTCTTTTAAAAAAAATTGGAGAAAAAAGGGTAAATAAAGAAGTTTAAATAATATTAAATACATCTTGGTTGTGTATTTTTTAATAAAATAATAATTATTAAATATCGGAAAGTAGTATTAAATAGGAGTATTAATGAAATTAATTAAAGTGGTGATGTAAGCATGACATTTTGGAGGGAATATTTTTAATGTGGTGCTGCTATGTGGCAAAAGATGATGTAAGATGGTTTCTCTTTTAGTAATAGTATATAGATGGCTACAGAAGGAAGGGTGAGGGTGTAGGGTGGAGAGTTAGAAAGTTAGGGAAGTTAAGTTCAGGTAGAGAGAGTAAAATATTTTCACAATCTCATCATTTAATCGGTGAGAGATTTCTTTTAAAAAAAAATTGGAGAAAAAAGGGTAAATAAAGAAGTTTAAATAATATTAAATACATCTTGGTTGTGTATTTTTTAATAAAATAATAATTATTAAATATCGGAAAGTAGTATTAAATAGGAGTATTAATGAAATTAATTAAAGTGGTGATGTAAGCATGACATTTTGGAGGAAATATTTTTAATGTGGTGCTACTATATAACAAAAGATGATGTATAACAAAAAATGATGTAAGATAGTTTCTCTTTTAATAATAGTATATAGATTAAATAGAGTTGAGAGAGGTTTGTAATTAATTACGGACATTGTGTGTTATGGCATGTTTGATGGTAAGAAGTAAGAGATAGATATAATAGTGTTATACATAGAGATTTAACAATTGGGGCGTGAGCCTCCCACATAATAGTGCTATATATATATATATATATATAGGGTTTTGTTAGGATACCCACTATAAGAGTATCCTAACAAGTGACTCATTATTTTTGGACAAAAATATTCCTCATTCCTCAAAGCAACTATATGTATAATGGGGACAAAATTGTAATCATCAAAGAGAGAGAGGGAGAGAGATATATACTAACTCTCTTATTTAATACTAACTCTCTCTCTCTCTCTCTCTTTGATGGTTACAATTTTACCCCTATCATACATATGCTTGCTTTGAGGAATGATCAGTTGGATCACTTGTATAGAGATTTACAATTGGGGCGTGAGCCTCCCACATAATAGTGTTATATATATATATATATATATATATATATATATATATATATATATATATATATATATATATATATATATATATATATATATATATATATATATATATATATATATATATACATATATATATATATATATATATATATATATATATATATATATATCTATAGTATAAATGGTAGTGTGTGAATTGAATGAATAGTGCACAACGTTTTCCATTTTGCTCTCACTATTTTGTCTCTTTCCTAATACTATAATAATATTTTTAATTAATTTAAAAAAAAAAAAAATATATATATATATATATATATATATATATATATATATTATATATATATATATATATATATATATATATATATATATATATAACAACCCCAAAAAATTAAGCCCGCAACAAAAAGGAAAAAAAAAAAAAAACCTCTATAAGATAATTAATTTTTTTGGCTTTTTCTTTTTTCAAACTTCAATCATGTTCAAAATTAAATAAAAACCATTAGCACTTGGGGGGGAGGGAGCGGAGGTCACGAAGATAGTGATCGTTATTTGCAGCCGAAGGTCAGAGTATTTCTCCACTTAGGCTCCGTTTGTTTCGACGTAAAACGTTTTGCGTAAAATAACTCGTTTTCCGTTGTTTGGTTATTTTTCGAAAAATATTTTTCGCATTTTCCGGTGTTTGGTTGTTTTCCGGAAAATATTTTTCAGAAAATAACTCGTTTTCCGGTGTTTGATTATTTTTTCGGAAAATGGAGAAAACGTTTTTCGGAAAACATTTTACGCCCTTCCTAAGTAAAACGACTTACAGATTTTTTCTAAGTAAAACATTTTCCGAAAAATGGTGCCCTTCATGTACAACTCATATTTCACAAGGTACAACATAATAATAATAATAATAATAATAATAATAATAATAATATATAATATAATAATAATATATAATAATAATATATATGTAATAATAATAATAACATATATTAATAATAATAATAATAATATATAATCATAATAATAATAAAAATATATATAATAATAATAATATGTATAAAAATAATAATAATATATATAATAATAATATATATAATAATAATATATATAATAATATTTATAACAATATATATTATATATATAATAATAATAATAATAATAATAATAATAATAATATATAATAATAATCATATATATAATAATAATATATATAATATATATAATAATAATAATATTATATATAATAATAACCATATATATAATAATAATATACTCCCTCCGTCCCACTATACTTGACACTTCTTTCCATTTTGGGCCGTCCCACTATACTTGACACCTTCCAAAAATAACCTAGTTTTTATATTTTTATATTAGATGGACCCCACCACTAATTCTCTCTCTTCATTTTCCACCACTCAATTTATTCAACCAACACCACTATTTACCCCACTCATTCTCTCTCTTCATTTTCTACCACACATTTTCTTTATTTAATTGTTTCTTCTAGTTGCTTCACCCCATTAGAAATATAGTGGGACGGAGGGAGTATATTATATATAATAATAATAATATATATAATAATAATGATATACTACCTCCGTCCCTAAATGTTTGTCCCATTTGACTTTTCAAACATTTTAATTTAGTGATTTTGAAGCTTTAATTTTGGTTATTTTTACGAACGCTTTGAAAATTATTGATAATATACACCGCCGTTATGTAATACTCCGTCCCTAAATGTTACACATTTTGAAAATTTAGTGATTTTGAAGCTTTAATTTTGAAAATGAGACTAATTTTTTGGGACAAAGAAAAAGGAGAAATGTGACAAACATTTAGGGACGGAGGGAGTATATAATAATAATAACAATAGCAATGGTCGTTGTGATTTCCCCCTGAAGCGCCCGCCTGGAAGATCCTCGTGCGCCCGCCTCGAGCCCAGAAACATTGGCCATACTCGAACCGCTTTGAGGCGCCCGCTTGGGTTGTGTTGAGGCGTCCGCCTCAATGCCAGAAGCTCCTCCTCCGTTGCATCCATCTGAGGCGTCCGCCTGGTGCCTCATGGGGCGGCCGCCTGAGGTCTCTACTCCTCCTGCATCACAGATGGTATACCAATTGAGGTTTGGAGATGTTTCGGGGAGAGGGGAATAGATTGGCTAACAACGCTATTTAACAAGATATGGATAATTAACACAATGCCATTGGAGTGGCGGAAGAGTACTCTGATCCCTTTGTATAAGAACAAAGGTGATGTCCAAGATTGTGCCAACTATCGGGGGATCAAACTAATGAGCCATACTATGAAACTTTGGGAAAGAGTGATTACACAAAGGCTGAGAAAAATTGTGAATATTTCGGATAACCAATTTGGGTTTATGCCGGGAAGATCGACTATGGAGGCAATATATCTTATGAGACAAACCATGGAGAAATATCGGGATCAAAAGAAAGATTTGCATATGGTTTTCATTGATTTGGAGAAGGCGTATGATAAAGTGCCAAGAGAGGTACTTTGGTGGGCATTAACAAAGAAGGCTGTTTCAAAGAAATATATTGATATTATCAAGGACATGTATAATGGAGTTAGTACTTGTGTACAGACTAGTGTTGGGAAGACTGAAGAGTTCCCTATAAAGATTGGAGTGCATCAAGGTTCCGCACTTAGCCCCTTTATTTTTGCTTTGATAATGGACGAATTGATGAGGTCAGTCCGATATGATATACCAAAGTGTATGTTGTTCGCAGATGATATTGGGCTGATTGATGACACAAGAGAGGGTGTTGAAAGTAAATTGGAGTTGTGGAGACACACTTTGAAATCTCGAGGTTTTCGACTAAGCAGAAGCAAGACTGAATATTTGGAGTGTAAGTTTAGCAGAGTTGGAAGTAGGGAGGCAGGGACGGTCACATTTGATGGAAATATTGTCCAAGCTTCTGAGTTTTTTCGCTATCTTGGATCCATCATCCAAAATGATGGAGAATTAGATGGTGATGTGGCTCATAGGATTAAAGCAGGTTGGTTGAAGTGGAAGAGTGCCACAGGGTTTCTATGTGATCGCGGCATGCCCAATAGATTAAAGGGAAAATTCTACCGCACGGCAATTAGGCCGGCATTGCTTTACGGCACCGAATGTTGGGCCGTGAAACAGTGTCACGTGCATAAGATGAATGTGGCGGAGATGCGTATGCTTCGATGGATGTGCGGTCATACAAGAAAGGATCGATTGGGGAATGAGGTGATCAGAGGTAAAGTAGGAATTGCGTCCATTGAGGATAAAATGAGGGAAAATCGTCTGAGGTGGTTTGGACATGTGAGAAGGAGACCGAGTGATGCACCGATTAGGAGGCCGGAACAGTGGATAAATGATAAAATGGCGAGGGGTAGGGGAAGACCCAAACAAACTTGGATTAGAGTGATTGAAAATGATATGAGTTTACTTGGAGGGAATGAAAGTATGATGTTGAAGAGGCCGGAGTGGAGGGCAAAAATCTATGTGGGGGGGGGCTGATTTTTGTTTTTTATTATTATTATTATTATTTTTTCCAACAACCTTTTCACACGATGACATATGAGGATTCATGTTAGTCGACCCCAAATTATTTTGGGACTAAAGCTTTGTTGTTGTTGTTGATGTGTTTTTGGCTTAAGCACTTGGCTTAATGCTTACGACTTACAAGGAAAATTGTGTTTTAACTGGCTTGTACATGATGACTTATTTTATCAAAAATAAAATCAAACGGTTAAAAAATGACTTATGAAAGTCATAAGTCATAAGCACTTTGGAATAAGTCAAATCAAACGGGACCAAAGTCTTCTTTACTTTCTCTCTCTCAGTTAAATGAAGTGGGCAAATTTGGAAATATATTTGATTCAGATTAGCAATTAATCATGGGTAGAGATTTGTACATTTGATTTCCAATTTCCTATAATTATGGCTGATGTGTCAATTTTCATTGACCTCTTCAAATAACCCTTTTGTAGTGACACTTAATAAAAACTTTTCTCTATTATTAAATGCTTTTTTGCCTTTTTAATTTGGGCTACTTTTTAAATCACTTTTCAATTTAGTCCACTTGTTAAATAATTGTACCAATATATATATAACCTGTTTACTTTTTAATTTCTCCTTCTTTGGTCGTCGGTCCTTCATTCATTGTTCTCTTTATTAAAACATCATATATGATTATCTATAAATAAAAACTAATCAATTAAAATTTTATATTTTAATCTCATATAAATAATTATAATTTGTTGTTTTGTACTCCCTCCGTCCCACTACAAATGTCCCAATTTTCCTTTTTGAGTGTTCCATTTAAAATGTCTCAATCCAAAAAAGAAATTTTTGTTATTATTTTTTTATTTATGAAACTCACTTGTCATACTCATAGTAAATATTCACTAACTATTCCCTATCTCACTTTCTCTTTCCTATATCATTTTTATGCTCATAATATTTATTTCACTATACACTTTTTACATTATATATACTCCCTCCGTCCCAATAGAAGCTTCCCATTTTGCCATTTTGGGTGTCCCGTTAATAGCTTTCACTTTCCTTTTTTGGCAAAGGAATCTTTACTCTTCCTTCCACTCATTCTTTCTCCTACATTATTTTAATACTCACAACACCATTATAATTTACTATTCCCTTCACTCATTCTCTCTCCTATTTTCAAATTACACTCACAACATTTTTTCTTCCCATCCATTTTATTAATTTGCGTGCAAGATAAAAATTGGGCAGCTTCTATTGGAACGGAGGGAGTATTCATTTCTTAATTTTCGTGCCGCAAGAATTTTGGGACATTTAGATTGGAACGGAGGAGTATCATACTCCACTAGAAAACAATTAAAATATGAAGAAATCACCCTCAAGTCTCGACTGACTGACAGAGAAACCCAAAACAATTTTACAAGAACGATCTTCAAATCAACATCAGATGTAAATCTCATAGGTAAAACCTATCGCTGCTCTGGCCTTGTTTCAGCTTCGCCGCCGGCATAAATCTCATAGGTTAAACCCTTATCTTTCTACATAAATTGTGCACTTATGCTTCAATATCAATTCCAGAATATCAATTTGATATGAAACTAGATCTGGTTTCAAATTATGTTCCTAGAAATTTTACATTAAATTTTTGTGATTCCTAAGCTCTGTCCAACGTCAATTTTCTATTGTGTTTGGATGTTATATTGATTCAGTATAAATTGCTTGGAATGATTTTCACCCAATATATGGAGCGTTCAAATTTTGACTTCTTTCTCATTGAATTGAATTGCTCGAGAGAAATCTAGTTGAATAAACTGAATAATCTGGTCGATTGATTCCGATCGATTTGCATCATTTGATAAAGAAGTTACTTTGTGCATTGTTCATTGATCAAATAGAGTAATCATTAAAAAGTTCATTATTTTTACCAGGCGTTCTTCCCTCTCGAATGTATAAATGGATGACATTTGGAGAGGTGGAAACTGCTCGATCAGCAATAGATTCTGAACTGCACTATCACGGAATAGCAATGGCAAGTGAAATACTTTATTTATTTCTCGAAACCTTCTTTTCTCTTGTAAATTGTTGGTGTTTTATACCTATAAGCATAATTATTAAGTTTGTCATCCGTTTAAACTTGCAGTAGTCATTACTCATTTTTGTTTCTGATTGGAGTACCTACTTCTCTGTGGGATAAAATATCTTACAAAGTATATAGCAAACAATGTGCTTGACTTGAGTTCATGTCTTAACACTAATGACATCATTGGTATGCTTGTTTCTGTTGTCCCCTGAAACTACCATGTCTTAACAGTAATTTTTCAGTTTATGGATGTTTGTACTTTGTTTATATAGGGTCCCTTTGTGCCACAGTTTATTAGACATCTTCCGTAGGAGTGCTTTTTTTTTTTTTTGGTATGCTATTCCAATTTTTGCAAGTCAATTTGCGAAAATTGGATGTTTGTTTTTGGATGTCTTAACAGTAATGACATCATTGGTACGCTCTTCCAATTTTTGCAAGCCAATTTGCAGCTTGATAACATTCTCTATGCTCAAAATTAATATGACAATCCCAATGTTTTCTTATAAGCATCGGCAGTCCTCAATGATATTTCCAAAGAAGATGGAAGTTGGTATCACTGCTTTGGATTAGACCAACGCCATCTTTGAGTCGATTTCTGTTGGACTTTAAATCTCTCATGCTCCATGCAAGTTTCTTTCCTTTCTCAAATGGCTTTGAGTCCAAATTTCGCAATATAGAGCATATTTCAATCTCTCCCGAAGCCTACCAACCATTGACTTTATCATTTCGAACAACTCGCAAATGGCAAGGCACCCTTCTTTCAGTTTCTTGACTCGTTGTGTTGATGTGAACTCCTCAATGATGTGTAGTTATGTATACCTGAATATGCAGTTCTTTATACCTGGAAATGTTGTATAGTTATTTCCACCACTTGCCAACTCCTTATGCTGCCTTTCAATTAGAATCGTACAACAACAACAACAACAACAACAAAGCCTTAGTCCCAAAATAATTTGGGGTCGGCTAACATGAATCCTCATATGTTATCGTGAAAAAAAAATAAATAAATAAATAAATAAATAAATAAATAAAATAAATAAAAAATATATAAAAATAAAAAATAAAAAATAAAATAAAATAAAATAAAATAAAAATAAATAAATAAATAAATAAATAAATGAATAAATAATAAAAAATAAAAATAAAAAAATCAACCCCCCACATGAATTTTTGCCCTCCACTCCGGCCTCTTCAACACCATACTTTCATCCACTCCAAGTAAATTCATATCATTTTCAATTACTCTAATTCAAGTTTGTTTGGGTCTTTCCCTACCCCTCGCCATTTTATCATTTCTCCACTGTTCCGGCCTCCTAACCGGTGCATCACTCGGTCTCCTTCTCACATGTCCAAACCACCGTAGACAATTTTCCCTCATTTTATCCTCAATGGGCGCAACTCCTACTTTACCTCTGATCACCTCATTCCCCAATCGATCATTTCTTGTATGACCGCACATCCATCGAAGCATACGCATCTCCGCCACATTCATCTTATGCACGTGACACTGTTTCACGACCCAACATTCGGTGTCGTAAAGCAATGCCGGCCTAATTGCCGTGCGGTAGAATTTTCCCTTTAATCTATTGGGCATGCCGCGATCACATAGAAACCCTGTAGCACTCTTCCACTTCAACCAACCTGCTTTAATCCTATGAGCCACATCTCTATCTAATTCTCCATCCTTTTGGATAATGGATCCAAGATAGCGAAAAAACTCAGAAGCTTGGATAATATTTCCATCAAATGTGACCGCCCCTGCCTCCCTACTTCCAACTCGCTAAACTTACACTCCAAATATTCGCCTTGCTTCGCTTAATCGAAAACCTCGAGATTCCAAAGTGTGTCTCCACAACTCCAATTTACTTTCAACACCCTCTCTTGTCTCATCAATCAGCACAATATCATCTGCGAACAGCATACACTTTGGTATATCATCTTGGACTGACCTCGTCAATTCGTCCATTATCAAAGCAAAAATTTATTAATGAGATTATCTTTATGGAACTAATAAAAATAGAAAATAGGACTCCCATTATTGGACGGAGGGAGTATAAGACTATTAGTTAAATGCTGACACATGTTTTGATCACTAAAGAAACCATGCTTTTGCAATGTCCTCATTGAAGTTTATTTTTTTTGTAATGTCCTCATTCAAGTACACGATTTCTGCAGTGTCCTCACTCCGTAAACGAAGACATCAATTTTTTTATCAGCGGAAAAGCACATGCTATCACTTCCTCAGATAATTCACCATGGAGGAATGCATTACTGACATCCAACTGCTGAACATGTCAATGTTTAGAAGCTGCTATGGCCAACATACGTCTGATTGTGACAATTTTTGCAACAGGGGAGAAAGTTTCATGATAATAAATGCCTTTAGATTGAGTATACCCTTTAGCCACAAGCCTAGCTTTATACCTTTCCACAGTGCCATTTGCATGATAGTTGACTTTATGTATCCACCTACAACCAATAACAGACTTTCCACAAGGTAAAGAAACAACATCCCAAGTATGATTAGATTCCAAAGCACATATCTCTTTATGCATGGCTTCTTTCCATTTAGCATCTTTACAAGCTTGGGTATAAGAAGTAGGTTCAACAATATGAGCAACATTATTGATGAAATGGCACATAATCAGAAATGGGATATTTAGGAATGACATGGGTAGCATCTTGTGAAACATAAGTGATATATCCTTGTAATTTGACTGAAGGAATTTTGACTCTGTTGGATGTTCTGAGAGGAGGAACAACATGAGCGATAGGAACAAGGAGCAATAGGAGCAGGTGAAACTTGAGGAAAATGACCATCAGAATTAGGTTGATCAAAAGATTGGAGCGAGGGAAGATTAGATTGTGAACGAGAAGACTGTGGAGAAAAATGAGTAATGATTTGAGGGTGAACAGTAGGTTGTTCAATGACAGACCAAAAAGGTAAAGAAGGAGTAGATGATGTGAGATAAGGAAATGTAGTTTCATGAAAAACATGTCTAGAAATGAAAACTTGATGAGTCTCTAGGTTATACAATTTATCAAGGGAATGAATAGAAGCATAACATAAGCAACCAAAGGATCTGGGGTGAGAATAAGAAGGAGGTTGTTTATGCAATTACTGATATGGAATTTGAAAGTTGATAGCAGAAGTAGGAATGAGATTAATGAGATGAGTTGCAATCAATAAGCAATGGCCCTAAAAGGAAATGGGAAGGCCTGCTTGAAATCTCAAAGCTCTTGAAATATTTAATAATTGTTGATGTTTTCTTTCAACAACACCATTCTGTTGAGGCGTTTTAATGCAAGAGCTTTGATGAATGATGCCCAGAGAAGCCAAAAAAGGAGTGACTTCTTTATTAAAGAATTCAGTACCATTGTCTGTTCTGAATTTGAGAATCTTAGCATTGAACTGAGTTAGAACATAAGCCTGAAAATTCTTAAGAGTGGAAAACACTTGAAACTTGTTGGACATAAGAAAAGTCCAAGCGTATCTACAACCTTGGAATGTAGGGTGTCTATTTTTTTTTTATTTATTAATTATTTTTTTATGTAGGGTGTCTGTAAGCTCCCCATAAGTCACAGTGAATGAGGTGAAAAGGAAATTCAGTAAATGTGACACTATGTGGAAAAGGAAGCATGTGTTGTTTAGATAAAGGATAAATATCACACAAACAAGAAGAATCATGATGTTTATTGATATTAAGAACATAAGATGGTATTCTTTGAATAATAGAAAAAGAAACATGACCAAGTCTTTTATGCGAAAGAGTAGCATCAAAAGATTCATCTTTAACTGAAGAATTTATTACAGGAGAAGAGACATGATGAGTACTGCCTGTGGATGATTCAGAATGTAGCACATAAAGTCCGTTATGATGCTCTCCAGTTGCCACAATTGTCATCAAATGTGGGTCCTGGAAAGTACATGATTGATTATCAAAATGAACTTTATAAGAAGACTACATAGTCAATTTAGAAACACAGAGAAGATTGAAACTGAATGAACAAACAAAACATCATTTAGTGTTATATGAGAGTTGAAAAGAACAGAACCAGAATGAGTAACTCTTTAACCTTTGTACCAGTGGGAAGAGATAACATAATAGGCATAGGAAAAGCACTCACATTATGCATAATATCAATAGATGTACAAATGTGATCTGTTGCACCAGAATCCAATACCCAACTTGTATGATCATGCAAGGAGAAAGACGGAGATATGTGTTTAGGATAAATCATACCTGCCATGCTACTCTGATTATGGGTAGAAACATGATTAATGACATGATCTTCTGGAGAGTTCCTTTCTTTCTGCAACATAATATCAATAGATGTACAAATGTGATCTGTTGCACCAGAATCCAATACCCAACTTGTATGATCATGCAAGGAGAAAGACGGAGATATGTGTTTAGGATAAATCATACCTGCCATGCTACTCTGATTATGGGTAGAAACATGATTAATGACATGATCTTCTGGAGAGTTCCTTTCTTTCTGCAACATAATATCAATAGATGTACAAATGTGGTCTGTTGCACCAGAATCCAATACCCAACTTGTATGATCATGCAAGGAGAAAGACAGAGATATGTGTTTAGGATAAATCATACCTGCCATGCTACTATGATTATGGGTAGAAATATGATTAATGTCATGATCTTCTGGAGAGTTCCTTTCTTTCTGCAACATGTTCATCATTTGATTGAGTTGAGTCTGAAGTTGCTCAAGACTGACAGAATTGGCATTGTTACTGGCAGAATGTTCACTCTCAGAAGAAGCAGTAGTAGCATCCATCACTTGTATGGCTTTGTGGTTGGAATTGTTCCATTGAGGTCTCCCATAAGTGTTGCCATTACCATTGTTTCCGTTAAATTTGTTGTTACTGATGGACTTATTGTGAATGGGATGTCCAAGAGGAAAACCATGAAGTTTAAAACATTCATCCTTTGTGTGACCCTCCTTGTGACAATAAGTGCACATAATTTCCTTTTTGAAGGGGGTTCTAACATAATTTCCCTTCCCAAATGAAGAAGAACAATTACATCAACTTCTTTCTACCTTCCCTTTGCTCATTCCTTCGACCCATTCCACAAGTACATGCACAATTACAGCTATTAACAGTGTCTATAGCTACATTTTCATCCCACAATCCTTTAATCTTGTGGTAGTAAATCTCAACAGAGGTATTTCCCAATGGAGTTCTAACCTATGGAGATCTCTTTCAAGTTGAAATATCCTATGACCATCCATGTGTGAAAACATTTGATGTAACTGCAGCCAAATGGCTTTAGCTGTGGTAACATAGCTAAGCCTATTCCCAATTTCATCACTCCCTGTCTTGTGCATCCCTTAGTTGAAATATCCCTTATTCATTAATCTCACTGATTCTCCTCTTCCCCAAGAAAACGTGGTAGCTACGTTATTAGGGTTCTTAACAAAATTATATAACCCTAACCCCCACCCAAATAATTCATTCATCCAACTCTTAAAACTACACCATTAATTTCAGACTTTGGATTAATCAAAGAAATGGAAGAGAAAAACTCAGTAGCTCCAATTTCTCATCAACCAACCAGATTCAGCAACATTCAGATTCAGCACAGGACAACCAAACTCCTTCAATTGTGTATCAGATTGAAGATGGAGAAGGATCTCAACGTCTCATTTCGTTCGATTATCCATTGAAAACGGATATTGATCTTCAAATGGATCACATTGACTATGATTTCTTTCGTCAGCAATTCTCCCATGTTATTAGCATAGTGATCGAGGATTTTGCAAGATTGAACAATTTTGAGCTCGAGGAGGTCGTTGTACCCAAAATACCTCCATAGCAAATTATGAGCTTACCCTGTCTTTGATGCAGTTAAATTGCATCGTCTCATTTCCCTCCGTTCCCGAAAGTAATCTTATTTAACTTATTTATGGTTAACGCAAGTGAATTTTGAGTAAACACTAATCTCAATTCAATCTTTTAATAAAATTCTCATAATTGCCCACCAAACTTGAGTAAAGGGGTTTGATTCAACACAGTTGAATCACCCCGGCTTACGTCGGTCTCTGATTCTGATAAAGCATTTGGATGAGAACTGAAATCCCATATCTGCAATATGAGCCAGCAGTTCAATAACAAATTGTGAGAAAAGCCACAAATCCACTGATCTACAAAATATCTAAGTTTAACTCATGAAAAATCCCATATTTTTGCACATAACTAGGGTTGTTTAAGATCTTCCAAGTTTTTTAAATATCAATGGCAATTCAGCAGCAGGTATTGTGCTCCCAAACTTCCGAAAATTTTCTTAAATAGAACACTCCATAATCCCAAAACATGCTCCTACGCGGTTTCATAAAGTCAAATACAAGAGTCAGAAAGTCCTATCTTGCGGTTTATGGAGAACAAATATCCTTTTTTGGGACACTTAACGCCACCAAACAATGAGTTGATACAAGAGTCCAAAAGTCAAATATTTCTTACGAATAGAGATTGCTCATTCTTTCCACGTAACTAGAAATACTGAGATACCATATTTACAACTCCTTGTTCTGTCAGTTCACTAAAAAGTTCAAAATTTCATACAAAATGCAACGGAACTGCTCTATTTTTAATGTTTAAGTGCTGTCCAGAGATATACTAAGATGTCATATTTACAGCTCCTTGTTCATTCGTAACACTTCATGTTATGATTGAACAACTATCAACGTACTTTCTTTTTTTTTACATAGAAGCATGATACTTAAAGCAGGAGTTTGCTTTTGTTACTTTATCAGTCATCTTGTTTTAAAGCAGTAATCAAGACCCCAAAGAAAACTAAGTCAGGCCACAAAGAACTGTCATGGACTCTTTCCTCAAAGAGTCTTACCTGCACGTGACCGGTATCTGCCCAAGATGCACATACGTGGGGACTTTGTGTCATAGCTCGAATCCTATTCACACAACCTTCATGAGATACTTTACGAATCTGCAACCGCAAGTTTCAAAATTAAAATTTGTAAGAAGAGGTACAGGATTTTATGAGATTGAATCCAAAAAGATAGCACATCAGTTTTACCACATAACATGTGTAGACAAGAAACAAAAATTTACCTGGAAAACTGGTGCACCAGATCCACCATTCTCTGGATCATCATCTTCATCACTATCATCACTCTCGCTATCCATATCCGTATCATCGGCAGTTCTTTTGGATGGTACTAGCTCACGTCTTTTTCCGGAGATGTTAGAAATTTTAAATATTCCAATAGAGTTCCAGGAAGCTTTTTCTGCCTTTTGAAACAAGGACAGATAATCATATTATATAAAGTATACCTAGAAAAATATTATAAACTAACAATGTCCAACTATACATTTTCAATTCAAATCCACAGTGTTCAAGTAGGTATCAACAGGGATGCAGAAAGGTACCAATTACACGTGGTCACACAACAAAAAGAGTATATAGTTAATGGATAGTATGAGAAAACATTGAGAACAGTAGGTTAAGCTTTTTCTACTTTCGGCATCAATTTTCGGGAGAAGGTGATGACATTTTGTTGCATAATCTTTATTTATTTTATTTTTGATAGAAACAAAGTACTCATTCTTGGTTACGTTTAAGCTGTTTTAAGTAGCCCTCAGATTCTCTCTCCCTTTCTCACACTAATTTTCCCTGATAAGTATTTTAGCAAATCTGAGTAAACAAAACAAGGAAATAAAGACACAAGAGGGTGTAGAATCTGGACAAACTTCAGGGGGGAATACTACACAATTGAAATTAAAAAAAAAAACACACAAAAAGGAATATTCAAATATTTCTTCATCAAAAATTTATGTAACCAAATACTTGAGTTGAGCTACAGAAATATAAGATTACAGAAATCATAAACTAGAAACAACATTCATAGAATTATACATTATGGGTAATCACTGATATTGGTATAAATTACCCACAGAAACATATAACACCAATAAACAAGGGAATTAAGCTCACCTGTGAGGGAATTCAGTCAGAACCAACCCCAGAGAATCACGCACCACATCAAAGCTATAAAACAAAATTCATTCACAAAATCAAAATATACTGAAACTGATACAGACAAATCAAAACTTTCTTCATACCCAACAGAGACACCACAATTAAAGGCAAGATTAAAAGGTAACCTTAAACAAGGCCAGCCAATGTGGAAGGCGTGGAGAGAATTATAAGCAGAAGGGTCACACTGGAGCTCTTCACCTTCTTCCAATTTGTCAACACCTGGTTGCCATACCTTTGCTGGAATTTCAGGCGCCGAATTCGATGAAGACGACCCTTCTCCTTTCTTTGATCCTTCCTGTTTGCATTGCAAAACGGTAATCAACAAAACCCTAATTAACAAATTGACATTCAATTTGAAACTGAGTTAGGAGGAGAAAGTTGAGACCTTGTTTATCGATTGAGCTTCTTTGCGCTTTTGATGTTCCGAACCATTGCTCAATATCGGGAGAAAAGGGAAAAGAGGGGTTTAGGAAAGGCTAGGGTTTTATGCAGAGATTTTTGTTCCTCTGTTTCTTGGCGAAATATGGCCTTGTTTGGATCAACAGCTGAGGATTGCTATTCACACCCCAAAATTCTAAGCACACACCTTCTTTATTTTCTAAATGTTGTACTTTTTCCAAATTAGATTTTCAAAAAAAAAAAAAATTTTGTTTGTCATTTTTTTTAAAATTTCAAAAAATAAATTGACAATTTAGAATCCAAAGTTAACACGTTGGTTCATCTAATTCTCTTGTCACTCAAAATAGAGTGTGGATCTTCAATATCCACACTCATTTGAAGTGATTGGGTAGATCTTTGTTAATCTTGTGCTTAATTTTGTAAGGCTTCTGCATATGGTAACTTGTGTCACGCGACACAACCTGCAAAGCAGATCCTGTGTCACGCTACACCAATTGCCAATCTGCAGAAGTCATTTTCCAATTGTAACCTGTTCTCCTTCTTGTAAGTGGGATGTGGCCTCCCATGGTAAATGGTTCACAAGTTGTAATTCCCCTTGTTGAGCAATAAAACGAAGCATTAATATGCATTTCATTACATATTTTGTCACACACAATTTGCACACACTTATTGAATGAATGAATTGAATGTTGAACATAGAAAGACTCGTTTGCGAACGAGGCATGTTGGGTGAACTCTCGGTTCTTCCCAACACGTAACCTGACCCCCGAACCCTTTTCCCTCCATTTCAAAGGTTTTTCAAAGTGTACCTTAAAACATGGCGTGGCGACTCCTAAAAAACGAATTTTCTCAAAAGGAAATTTCGGCGAGCGTTCATTCAGGGTCCGATGATGTCGATCTCCCACATATCAAATGGCCACGTAGGTATTACAAGTGTTTGCTCAACTGTCGGTAGTCTAGGAATGTCGTAGAATCTCTGGCACTTATCACATTTTCTAACACAGGCGTGCGCGTCCTCCCTCAGGTTTGGCCAATAATAACCTAGCGAGAGGATCTTGTCAGCTAAGGTTCTGACCCCCGGGTGTCCGCCGCAAACGCCTTCATGTACTTCAGCCAAGAGGTTCTCAATTTTCTTGGGGTAGACACACCTTAGCAGGGGCTTAGTGAAAGATCTTCGGTAGAGGACTCTGTTCATCACAACGAATCTTGGTGACCTCTTCTTGATAAGTTTGGCTTGTGCTTCATCTTCCGAGAGTTGGCTTTTTTCGATGTAGTCTATGTACTCATCGATCCAGTATCTCACCTCTCCATCTAGGAGCATGACTTGTAGTCTTTCATATGCGGGTTCTTCAGCAAAAACTACGTATGGATTGGAGTTAGACTCATACACATCCATAGTCGCTAGTTTAGATAGAACGTCCGCGATTTGGTTATCTTCCCTGCCTATTTGCTTGATTTCGAAAAAATCCATCTTCTTCGTCATGTCTAGGACAATGTCTCTATATTTAGTAAGGGTGAGATTTTGGGTGTTATACTCTCCCTTCACTTGTTTGACAACAAGTTGGGAGTCACAGAATGCCGCCACCTTTGTTGCTCCATAATAGGAGGCCAACTCAATATCAAATATTAGAGCTTTGTATTCCGCTTGGTTGTTGGAGGCAGGGAACTTGAATCGAATAATGTCTTGCATGGTGTACTCTCCTTCCGGGCTTGCTAGTACAACTCCAGCTCCGCTTCTCTCCTTTGTAGCTGAACCATCCGTGTATAAAACCCAACAATTGGACGGGAGTTCGATGGGAGAATCTTCTTCCTCTTACGTCATGTTTTGCTTACGGGAAGTGGGGACATGTTCACCCATGAAGGCAGTCTCAACCATGAAATCGACCAAGGGCTGTGCCAGGAGGGTCTTCCTTGGTTGGTAAGTGATATCAAACTCGGTAAGAGCGATAGACCAATTTAGGAGACGTCCGGAGCCATCCAATTTGTGCAGAATTTTCTTCAGTGGTTCATTGGTATACACAGTGATGGGATGTGCAGAAAAGTAGGCACGTAGTTTTCTTGAGGCAATAACTAGTGCGTACGCTATCTTTTCCACGTTGAAATATCTGCTCTCCACGTCTGACAATGCCTTAGAGACAAAGTAGATGGGCTTTTGCATTCCTTCTTCATTTCGAACAAGAACAGCTGCGACTGCAAGATCAGTGACGGCTAGGAATACATACAGCATCTCACTCCAAAATTTTGATCTACAAAAAGTAACCTTGCAAATTCATGGCTGCTTGCTCAAATTCGCAACGCATAAACAAGATTTATAATTAAATTAAAATAGTTTTGAAAAGCTGTTGTACAGTGATCTTTTTATTGAATTACTTCTCCACGGCATAAGCTTTAACCAACCTTGGGCTGTTGATCAGGCTTTGGGATCTGTCAAATATGAACATTTGCAAGCAGTAAAATCAGATGCTCTCGTTGATTTGCCACGTTGTCCTTCTGCAGATGGTAACACAATCAACGGTCAGCGTGCCATAAAGCCAACACCATAAAAGTGATTCCAAAAGCATACAAAATGCAATTAAACACAAACTGAATTGCACAAAAGTTAAGACAGATAATATCACCTGAAAACCAAACATTGCTTGAAGCCAGTCCAGAATATCTTCATCTTTTTTCTTCTTGTAGTCCCTGGGCCATGGAAGACCCCTTGTGTTGCAAAGAGCAACAACAGCAGCTTGAATCTGCAATAACCAATTATTCAATGTCAAACTATAAACAACTGAAATGAAGTTGAAACATGTTCAACTGAGATAAACAACACATTAGACTCTAAAAGAGGAAACATATCTCAGGGTATCTCATGATCGCCTGGTTAGCACTATCAGGATCAAGAGGAAGTATATTGTAAGGAAGGTAGATCTCTGTTTTTTCAGCAACTTTATCATGAGCTTCCAAAATCTGTGGTAATAAATTCCAGTATTAGACACGAGAAAGAAGACAGCCTCAAGCAGATAGTTCTGGAGTTGTGTGTGTTAGGACCTAACTATGTAAGCCACATAGTTATAAAAGGTTTTGACAAAGAAATATATCATATGTTATCTGACAGTCAAGATAACATATGACCTTGACAGCTGAGCCCTTGCACATCTTTATATCAAACTGGACAGCAATGATATAAATGATCAAACCATGGACAGCAATGATATAATGATCAAACCAATCATATAAATCAAATGTATATATATACAAAGGATCATTACATAACCATCAAACACAAATCCTTGTCTCCTAAACCTGCAAACTCTAAAGACTTAGCCTGACAGCTAAGGTTCTCAAACAGCAGAGGCTTCAACCCTCTGACAGCTATGATCTTCAACATCAGCAGCAATGAAGTATTCCTGTGAAGATCAAAATGTGCATTGCCCAATTTCTCCCCTCAGATGTTGCCAGCTCATATCCATGAAGATCACATCAAATGGTTGCAGATTCCAGCTGTTATTCTCCCGTCAACAAAGGCTCTAAATGCATCTCCAACACACATTTACTACCTTGTCTCCTTGTCCCCTCCAATGGCTATATTCTAGCCTATAAAAGGATTCCTCCAAGACTGAAGAAATTACCCCTTTACACAACTTCTACAACCTTACCTCCAACCCATCTCAACCTGCAACCAATAATCAAAACAACATCAAGACACTTGTAACTGATCTCAGGTGTATAAACTGAATTGTAAAACCACTTAAGAATGACTTTAAGTGGGTATTGTAAACTGCTCAGTATAGAGCATAATCCCTAATAGACCGTACTTATTAGGAAGAGGAAGTTCAAGGAACTTGCCTATCCAATCCTTTGTAAATCTTAACGGGAACTAGATTTAAGTGGATTGATCTCACTTGTCAAGGTTGACAGTGAGGGTGGACATAGGAGGAGTGAACTCTGAACCACCTTAAAATTCCTTGTGTTCAATTGGTATTATCACACAACACACACACACATCTGCACACACATACACCATTCACTTGTCTTTACATTATTTCAACACTTATTATTTCGCTGCACATTTAACACTTATCTTTAAAACCAGTTATCATCTGACAGCTAAGATTTCACCTCAGCTGTCAAAACCTTAACTGCCTAACCTTTAATCTGATTTAAGCAAACAGGACCTTTCAATTGGTATCAGAGCTTGTCTTAACACACAAAAGTCTAACAACTTGTGAATGATCAATTACCAACCCACCATGCCTCAACCAAGGAGAAATAATGAGAAAGACATTCCCCATATTGATGACTGTGGATCATTTGAAATATATGCTTCAAAAATCAAAACCTACCTTGATGCAAACAAAGATATGGGAACTGGTTTGTGCTAGAAAATGAAGTCACTTGCCACTGTAGCCCTAGATTCAAATGGTGGACCTAGCAAAGAAAATAAATCCCTGCACTGGACTGATTCGGAAAGACAACTTGTTAGTGCTAATCGAAAGTCAAAAACATACTCCAAAAGAGTGTTAATGACTCCCTAGCACAAGAAATTGCAAAAGAGCCAACTGCAAAGGCTGCCTGGGAACTCATCCATACCAAATTCCAGAAACACTCTAGTGTTAGAACCCAAAACCTATACAACCTTCTTAGACAACTTGACACTTTTAAATTCTACCCTGGTGAGAAAGTAAGTGCTGCAAAACCAAGGTTTGAAGATTTAGTAAGATCCATTGCTGATCATGGCAAAACTTTTGAGAACCAAGATTTGTGTCTCAAAATATACTCCAACCTTCCTCAAGAATATGAGAAGGTAGCTCTACCAATAAGAGAAGGCTCAGAATGGAGTACCATGACTGTTGAACAATACTTTGGAAAGCTTGAAGCTTATGAACTAGAAGGAATGATAAAACTTCAACCTGTTCCCTCCATTTCACAAACCCTTGCCTTAGCTGCCCAAGAAACCACTCAAAAACCAATTACCCAACAAGACATTGACTCTATGGTTCTTCTTTCCCTCCAAAAAGTAAACCTTCCCTCAAACAACCTGTCCCAAGGAGATCTACCCAGTCTCATATCCATGGCTGTCAGAAATACTTTGAGAGCACATAAGAAGTCCTTTGAGAGAAGCTATAGCCCATCCACCTCTGATCAAGAAAACCCTAAAAAGAAAGTTGAATGCTTCAACTGTAAGAAGCTTGGACATTACTCATCTGATTGCCCTGAACCAAGGAAACCTAGGGAAAATCGAGCCGGCTAAGAAGTTCTCATACTCAAGGAGATTATTCACGGTTCGAGGTGTAAGCTGCTACAATGCCTGAAGAAGAAGAATGAGAAGAACAAAGAGCAAGTATTGATTGCTGACTCATCTAAGTTTAGGGATGAGGAATGTGACTACAGTGACTCTGAAAGTGAAGGAGAAGAAGAAATGATATGCTTGATGGCTGGAGATGATGAAGACTCAAACAATGAAGAAGATCTTGAAGCCTTAATTTGTTCTTTGAAGAACTAAAACAGGTACCTCAATTTAACTCTTTAAATAATGAAGAATTTAAACAATTAGTTAGTACTCTTTTAATTCAAATAAAAAGACACCAAACTGGCTTTGCTTCATTGCTCACTGATAATCTATCCCAAAGTAAAACCATTGATAGCCTTGAAAGAGCCAACCAAGGACTGAAAGTTCAAAACCTTATGCTTGAAAAAGCCAATGAAGAGGCGGCAGTGTGAATTCTAAACTCCTGGAAACCAACATCAACCTTGAAAAGGAAAATGAATCCTTTAGAAAGAAGTTTGAAACCTGGAACAGCTCTGGAAAAGCCTTGACCCACTTTAGCTACTACCAAAGACACCCAAGTGACAAATCAGGGATTGGAGCTAATAATCATACTATGAAACATATACCCCTCTCACTGATGAAAGGGCTATTGACAAGATGGTTCTTGAAAGCATGAACTATGTCAAAACCCAAGAAAATGTCTATCCTATTCAAACCAAGGAAGATCTCAAGAAAAAGGGAAAAATAGATGAAGCTAGCTCCAGCCACACTGATGTATCAACTCCAACTAGTCCCTCTTGCACTAATGATACACATATTGGAAGTCCAAGTCAACCAAAAGGCATAGTAAAACAAGCAAACAAGGGCAATAAAGGTAATTACATTTGGCAAAAGAAAGGAATCAAGGAGCAAGTGAAGACAAACCAGCACAAGACCACTGGACAGCAAAGATCCCCTAGAAAGTCAAAACATGGTGGACAGCAGAGGTCTCCTAGACAACCAAGATATGGTGGACAGCAGAGGTCTCCAAGACAGCAAAGATTCTATGATCATCACTCATATGCCAAACCTCAAAGACCTAACTGGCCATTCTCAAATGGAAGAAACCATGCCCAACATAATACCTCTCCTAGATCATCTCATTCAAACAATTCAGCAAGCCATTCTCAGTTTCATAACCAAAACCAATTCTTTTCTCCCAACCAATTTCTTAACCAATCCCAACCTATTGCTCCTACACCCTATATGCTGCAAATCATGGGATATTATAATGCCCTAAACTAGTACTTTGGAAAGAGAGCAATGAACAAAGCTAGGGTACCAAAGAAATTCTAATCCTTTGGACCCAAAAGAATAAAGGGTACCATAAATTTATTTTTCTGTTTTGTAGGAACCTAGGAAAGGAATATGGTACTTGAACAGTGGATGCAGCAGGCACATGACTTACAACAAAGAGTGGTTACAACAATATGTTCCTAAAAATGGTCCAAATGTAACTTTTGGTGACAATTCTCAAGCCAAAGTCAAAGGATCAGGAAACCTTGTTACTAAAGACATTATCTTCACTAATGTGTCTTATGTAGAGGGTCTCAAGCACAATTTGATTAGCCTTAGTCAGATTTGTGATAAGGGATATC